>OY757920.1:69204301-69426920 GCA_963585895.1 Sepioteuthis lessoniana | reverse complement strand
AATATAACCAAACAAAACAAACTATTATTTAGATTTTAACAAGATTGATATAAAAAGCATTTACTGAATTATATATAGGATTTAGTATAACATTTAAGAGTATATGTAGTTTGCTATATCTATGAATAAAAAGTACTTAATATCATGGATAGAGCGCAGATAATTAGGATATTTCCTTAATATTTCGATATTTCCTTAATATTAATATTAATATATAATATATAAAATTAACCTAAATCGCGAGTCGAAAATCTTCTACTAAAGTTTCACCTTAACGGATCTTAGGCTTCCTGATGATCCGTTAAGGTGAAACTTTAGTAGAAGATTTTCGACTCGCGATTTGGTTAATTTTATAATGGGCTCCATTGTCTTGGGTTGAGCACTTTAGTAATTGTAGCATTGCAGGATTCGTGGAGGGTTTTTTTGGTTTTCTTTTGACCACTGACTGCGTATCCCTTGATTTTTTCAAGGGGTCGGACGAGGTTGGCCTTTTCTTTCTTTTTGACCCCAAATTTTTTTCTCTTTCCCCTGGGCGGTGATTCGAGATACTTTTATCTCTTGTTCCTGGCCAGGTTTTTTTTTTTTTTTTTTTTTCTGGTACCGTGAATACTGGTAGGTATTAGATTAGTATATATATATATATATATATATATATATATATATATATATATATATATATATAGTACAATATAATGGAGACTCAAACGCGGTTAAGTCGTCATGATGAATTTATTCCGGCGGAGAATATTATTGCTACACTCTTCGTCTCGTCAAATGACTATTTACACACACACACACACACACACACACACACACACACACACACACACACACACACACATATATATATATGTATATATATGCTGAGAATCTTATAAAAGGAACTGGATACAAAAGATGGATACGCACACGTATGCGTGTATGTGTGTGTGTGTGCACGTTTATAATAGAGATAGATAGATAGATAGATCGATAGATAGAGAGAGAGAGGGGGAGAGAGAGGGAAGAGCGTGTGTGTGTGCGTGTTTAAATGTATGTGTTCGTATATGTGACTGACTTTTCAAATGTCACTTTATAACTGAATCTCTTCTTGTCTCACTCTAATTATACTCTATTTAGATGTACACTGAACAAATTAGCAATGCTGACAGAAATATTCGGCGTTTTTTAATACTTCTTTGTATCTAGTTCCTTTATCTGAGTTATCAAGATAAGTCATCATCACTTTAATCATATCACACACACACACACACACACACCACACACACAACACACAGGCACGCACGCACGCACGCACATATATATATATATATATATATATATATATATATATATATGCGCGCATGTGTGTGTGAGTGCATGTGTATATATAGCGCATACATATAATGTATTCATGGTATATATATATATCTATATATATATACAAATACGCACACATACACACACACATATACACATGCATATATATATATATATATATAGAATGAACAAAAATGACAAAAGTGATAAGATGAATATAAATATTTCTTTCGTGTTAAGTTTTTTGTGAAGAAAACATATTGGAAAGTTGATAAAATAGTTTGATAAAAAGTTGATGTTATAGACCCAACAAACAGATAATGAAGCCTATCCATTCGTTGAATCAAAATATATATATATATATATATATATATATATATATATATATATATATATATCAGAACCCTGTGTTTATATATATATATATATATATATATATACATGTATATATATATATATATACATGTATATATATATATATATATATATATAGAGAGAGAGAGAGAGAGAGTGAGACCGAGACCACTGATATTCACACATCCACGCACTCTCTCTCTCTCTCACACACACACACACACACACACATATATATATATATATATATATAAAGACAAAAAGAAAGAAATTCACTTTCTTGGTATTATTGTAAATTTATTTCAGGTTTTTATAGATTTTTTTTTAATAAAAGCCTCCCTCAGATGAGAAATTCAAAATACTTATTTAGATGTTTCCATATTGCTTCCGGTGAAAATTGAATTTCAAGAAAATTCCTTATTTTCACTTTTTTAAAATTAAGATAATTTTCAATAGCACTCATATTAGATGCTTCTGCCCTGTAGATTTCCTCCTTGGCTCATATTATTATATATATATATATATATATATATATATATATATATATATACATGGACGTGACTGTTTCCGTGTTACTTTTTTATCCGTTTGGTACAATGAGAGATGAGGCATCGCTTTTTGCTTTTTATAGGCCAGTGGAAGTAAAACAAAGTATTGATTAAGTAAGGAAGTTTGAATCCATATCTCAAAATGAATATAAGCATTTATCAATACGTCTGTTTTTTTGTTTTTTTTTTCTTATTTCTTTATTTTGCGGGAAGTATTGAATGTAATGTTCTTCGGAATAATAACTATTTTCATTAACGCATTTTCCTTCTTTCTTTCTTTCTTTCTTTCTTTCTTTCTTTCTATGTGTGATTCTGTGTGTATTTGTATGTGTGTATATGTGTGTGTGTTTGTGTGCATGCGTTTGTGTGTGTGTGTGTGTGTGTGTGTGTGTGTGTGTGTGTGTGTGTGTGTGTGTGTGTATTTCTAAAACTCAAACAAATCTCATTAAAGACGATGAGTTTTTCTAATGATTAAGCCTTTGTTCTAACTTTTCCGGTTTGCGAATGCATGAGCTAATTTGCGTGATCTCAGGTGAAAAGGAACTTTGTCGTCGGTTAAATTAGCTTCGAGACCGGAAATGACGTTCTAAAATGTTTGTAAGAAACCACGTGATAGGTTATAGCCAATAAAAAACAAATAAAAAGAACAACACAAAAAAAAAACAACAAAAAAACAAACAAACAAACAAACCAAAAAACCCGAAGCTTCAAATATTCACTTTCCACTTCGACAACTTTATTCTTATAATGATTAATGTTAGTCGAAAATATTTGATCTATTAAAGATCTAGTGAAGTATGAACGTTTGACAATTGTTTTATCCTATTATCCCGGATTTCGAACACTTA
Organism: Sepioteuthis lessoniana; assembly: GCA_963585895.1. NCBI lineage: Eukaryota > Metazoa > Mollusca > Cephalopoda > Myopsida > Loliginidae > Sepioteuthis > Sepioteuthis lessoniana. The sequence continues at coordinate 69,423,871 of OY757920.1, read as the reverse complement.
TTCACAGACAGGAAAGGTTGGCTAGAAAGTTGAACTGGCAAACACAGTTATTTAGACTCATTTGAATAAGGATTTGATGCTTCGATACATTTTAATTAATATGTATATATATATATATATATATATATATAGGCCACTGACACACACATACACACACACACACACACACACACACATATATATATATATATATATATAACTTATTTCAAGAAAAAGAACAATATTAGGTCACATCAGGATAATAAATTTATTTCCATCCTGTTAAGAGCATTGATATGAATCAAAGACTCTAAAATAATTTTTAACAGGACTTTAGCAGATCCAATAGGAAAATAAAATAAATTACACCCAGATGGGAGGGATAGTCAAACGAAGGAAAGAGAGGGAGACACGAAATCCATTTCAACTATTTATAGCCTTTATCCATGTAAGGCTTGTTCCGGTCCCTTCTCGTTTCAGATTAAGACATTTAAAAAGACAATAAAATTAACACTTTAGTAATCATAGTTAAACATATCCAAATTTCAACCATTTCTGACAAAATTATCAATTTTAATTCTAATATGTCATCATTTTTTCCTTGAAAGTTACCAAAACCGCTGCCGTTAATGGTAAGATTTCTTTAACAATGTTAAAATATTTATACCAATTTGATAAATTATAGTTAAATATTAACTTTGATAAAGTTAATATTTAACTGTACTTTATTAAATTGGTATATATATTTATACCAATTGAAATGGGGATATAAAATTTCGCGGTTATCTTCGACCACACTGAATATTATTCACACACACACACACACACACATATACACACATATATATATATATGCATGTACCAGTGGTGGCACTGTGGGTTGTGCTTATTTCCTCAATATTTCGAAACAATAAGATTTTATTTGGGAGAAAATATCTTTTACATCGTTTTGAGACAACTTCCTAACGTCCTGACTCAAATTATTATCAATAACTATTTCAACTCACTAATTTTTTGAGTTTTGTTTAACTTTTATAGCTGAAAATGTTGATTTTTATAAATTCTCCTTATAGTTTATATATTATCAAACGAACAAGACATGCGGAACACTGCTGGTGATGCAAGAACAAACATAGAAAAGACGTTCTACAATGGACCCCAAAAACATGGACGTGCTAGTGTTGGTTGATCAGCAAGAACTTATTTAAATGAGTTCTGTGCAGACCCATGATGTAGTTTGAAAACCTAAGTAAAGTAAAGTTGGCGACCGTAGTCGAAGGTGAACCGAAGGCTCCCTTTTCGATAGCTACTATACCGAGGAGTAGGTGAGGGCGCTACATCTTTCCCTGGATTGCTCCACTTTACCCTTGATCCTTACCTTATAATGCTGAGTGTTAAGCAAGGCGGTATCAAGTTCCATTTTTAAAGTACCATTTTTGAGTCTTTTGTATGACTCGACTGGGATTCAACTCATGTCTCCCGCGTCACTGGTGAATAAATAGAGAGAGAGAGAGAGAGAGAGAGAGAGAGAGAGAGAGAGAGAGAGAGAATCAGGGAAATCCGTACCAGTATCGCAACTTGATGATGATAAACATAATCATGTTACACACACACACACACACACACACACATATCAAGGTCGTTATTTTGAACTAAAAAAATCTGCCTGGAGAAACAAAGAAAATCCTTTTAACAAAGTGACTCTAAATTCATTTGGGCTAAAATTATAAAAAAAATAATCTTTCAAATTCAAAAATGTTTTTCTCACCGTTTTTCAAAGAATAGATATTTGTTCAGCTCAAAAGATAATTTTGATTGAAAATATTTTTTTCGGATTATCATATTATATGATAAATCTAATTATTCGACATCGGTACAAAGACATTCTAAGTAAGTTCTGTGCGTGCTCGTATGTGATTGTGTGTTGCGTGCTCTCTTGTGTGTGTTGTGGGGGTCAGGGATTTTTTCCTTGACTCAAAAAATTCAGCGATTAAGATCAATGATCTATGACGTTAGGTGATTAACTTAGATAAACAGATAAAGAGAAAATGCCATTTTTGGTTTTCATCGAATGGTCAGTTGTCAATAATCAACTGTGAAATCTTACGCAGGCACAGATTTGATTAGATGTAGAAAAATGTTGTCGGATGTTAAAATTTCTTACATCTAAATTATGCATATAGAATCAATTATAGAATTAATATTTAAATTTATATGTTAATCATTGTGTTAAAACTATAAACCTGAGTAACTTTAGTGTCTAAAAATCGGAATTTATAAAATCACCTGATACAGGATTAGCATAACGTTATCGTCTTGAAAATTGAATTGGTGACCAGAGTTCAAATCTTGGACAATGCTGTTTGCGTTTCATTTCGCCTTAAAACCAATATTGTGTGCATTCTGTTATAAGCTTGTCCATTCGGAGCGCTAACAAAGGCACCAACTCCATCTCTGCAGAGGGGTTAAACCTCCTCAACTTAGGAGTGTCTTGATTGTACCTGATAGCGTGCCAGCTATGTGTCAAACAGAACTGTTTATCATATTTACCAACCCCTCAGCTCGGGCAGGATATGACACAAGGTCAATTTTTAAGCGGAGTTTAACAGGTTTGAATTCAGTTTTCCTTCTTCTAGACTAGTTGCCTCACCAAGGCTGAAGAACCCAGTCTTCCCTACTATTTACCCATAGCGGAGAATAATTGGATTCATACCATTCCCAAGGGTATTAGTGCTATGTGAAATGCAATGAGTCTCGTCCAGGATTTGAACTCGTGTCGCCGTGTCCATTTCCTACGACGATAACCATTACACCACGGGCACTCCCGTTTATTTTTGAAACCATTTAACTCTCTGCTAACGAATGTTTATTATGAAATAGAATTATCAGATATCATTACTTGAATTGCCCAGTCGTCTTGGGCTGTAGAATACACCGACTGCACATCTGTAGAGGGGTAAGACTCCCCCGACCAGTGTTCTGAATATGACACTAAACAATCTGATGGTAAAGTTCCAGTAATGCTGGAGCTTTGGGAAATGCGGAGTACCCCTTCATTGCCATCGCTCCCAGGTCCACACTGGCCTGGAGTGGTAGCACTTGATAGGGTCCTATCTGTGTGTCAAATAGAACTAAACTGAATTGTTTGAAATAGAACTCTTTTGACATTTAACTGTGTGAACAAAAACTATACTAATACAAAACTGAATTGTTTGAATTAGAACTGTTTGACTAAACTGAAGAGTTTAAATAGAAATGTTTTTGAAAATTAAACTGTGTACTTACATTTAAACTGTGTACTAATGCTAAACTAAATTGTTTGAATCGGAACTGTTTTTGACATTGAAACTGTTCTTACGTTAGACTGAATTGTTTGAAATAGAACTGTTTTGATATTTAACTATGTACATAAAATCTATACTTATACTAAACTGAATTGTTTGAGAAAGAACTGTTGGAATAAACTGAATAGCTTGAAATAGAAATGTTTTTGACTATTAAACTGTACTCATGCTCAAGTGAATTATTTGAAATAGAACTGTTTATTCGTAGAAAAATTGATTTGACATTAAATAACCTTCAAAGATTGATATGTCAAAAAAAAAAAAAAAAAAAACAACCAACCAACCAACCAGTGCTTGAAACAACTTAAATGCGAGCAAAAAAAGGAGAATTCGCTGGTTTTAAAATAATGGAACCAACAAACTATTCGTTTACAAATTATATATATATATATATATATATATATACGCACACACACGCATATATATATATATATATATATATATATATATATATATATATATATATATATATATATTGAAGAGTGCATATTTAGGCAGCAAGTTATTCAAGCAAGTTTTGTTAAAGACGATAGAACACTATTTATGATTTAATTTTTTTTTCAAGAGTCCTTGTAATTTTTCTAGTGTCGGGGTTTAGATGGTAAAGGAATTGTCGATTATCTCCTGCCCAAGCGCTTTCGACCATACTTTTGGCCATCATCAGAGTAGTGTAGTTTTGAGTTGACAGTTTGAGTTTTTACTGTTTTAATTATTCGTGACGTTCTGTTTTGAAGTTGTCAGTGGGAACTTTTTCAGCGTTTTGTTTTAAAACGTTCGGTTTGAAAAATGTTTACTATTAGAGTTAGTGATTTTTATTTATTAAAAATATTTAAAATTTTGGTGCCTGTGTTAAATGCTATTTTATTTATATTTGGCTTTTTGATTTTTATGCATATTGCTTCAAGGATTTGTAATCGTTTTTATAATTGTTTTTATATATAATTATTGTATTATCTGTGAGAATCTTCCTTACATCGAAAAATGTAAGTTGGTTAGTGCTATTGTTGTGTTTTATAATTAAATGTTGTTTTATGGCGCTATTTTCAGAAATGTGATAAATAAAACGACGAGATAACATTGTAGTTGTATAGCCAATGTAAGAATATTTTTTTTTGTTTTTCGGTAGGCACCCTCGAAATGGATGTATAAATTTATTAACTACATTGGTTTGGTTAAGCGGAATTGGCGTAATTCATAACGAAAAGGTTTGATGTTTGAAATTTAGTGTAGTAGATAATAAGTTTTATTTGTTTTTGTTTTTCGATAGGTTTAAAGTGTCTTTTTATGATGTTGGTTATTTCTTGTTCGTCTAATTTGTAGCTATTGTGTATTTGATTTCTGTTACATAGATTAATTCTGTTAGTGTTGTTATTCATGGGAGTGTTATCATTTTTGTAAATGTTTAGAAGATATAGTTTTATTTGTTGAACAACTAGTATTAGGAAAATATATTTGTGTGCGTATGCAAACAGGGTTTGACATTAAATAAGCTACAAGGGTTGATATGCTGTAAAACACAACCAACCAATCATTACAAAGTGATGTCTTGTTTGATGTTAAAGCCATTTTGGGTCAATGTTTGGAGACACTTTATCCATTTTTTCTCGTGAGGTTCTATCTTTATGCTTTTATTTTTCAATTCTTTCTTTGATAATGAATTTAGCGTCTCTGTTGAAGTTGTAGCTGTTTGAGCATGAATCTTCTTCTATAGATTATAGTGTATATATATTTTTTCTACATGCAACGTCCGACTGTACACGTAATATACCCTGTCCTCATCAGCCGTCAACCAGAGGTGGCTAAGGCAGTACTGGCAACACCTGCAACTTTGTCGTATCTAGAGTGTCATGCATCTTGTTTCTTATTTCCTTTGATGATGTTGGGTCGATTAAGTAACGTCTTATATTCGTTGAATTTATATATATATATATATATATATATATATATATATATATATATATATATATATATATAACCTAAAAATCAAATGGAAAATGTTGAGTCTAAAACTTTTAATTTGTGTTCCGAGTTAAAATACAGAATGATGATGTTTCCCAACAGATAAAAAACTGTTAAGCCAGACGTTTGAAGTGGTTGCAAAATACCAGCATGAGAACAAATATATTTCTTATGATAACTACTTACCCTCGGTTTATGAAAATTTCTTCAGTTTTTACATATATTTTTGTATATTTATTTTTTCTTACACTTAAGACAGGTAAATCCCCACCAACGAGTGTCCTGACTCTAAAAAATTCGATGGTGAGGGTCCAATAATGCTGGAGCTTTGGGGAATGCGGAGTATCCATTGATTGCCATTGATTCCTGGTCTACTCAGACCTTGAGTGGAAGCATCTGATTGAGTAATATGTATGGGTCAAATAGAACTGTTTGACATTAGACTGAGTGCAAACAAATAAGTTAGGCTAAATAGAACTGCTTGATCTTTTAACTGTGTGGAAACAAATGACTTATTCTAAACTGAATAGTTATTGATACATGGCATCTGATACGGTCATGTCTATGAGTCAAATAGAACTGTTTGACATTCAACTGTATATAAACAAATGACTGATGTTTAATTACTTGGCACCATCTAATTTTGTTGACTTATGCTAAACTGAATTGTTTCAAATAGTACTGTTTAATCATTTAACAATGTGTTAACAAATGACGGAATTATAATTGAATTGTTAGTGATACACAGCAATACTTGGAACCATTTAAATTTGTCGACTTATTTTACAAATCATATGTATCTAACATATACGTATAAACTGGATTTGGCATAAATAACCTACAACGGTTGATACGTCATAAAACCAAACCAAATCAAACCTATCATTTTAACGAAGCCCTTGGAGAAAACACTCGATGGGACCTACAAAAAGACTGTTCTGAACAAATCTTGGAAGCAAAACCCTACAAAACAACAGCTGTAAGGCTACTTACCTCCAATCTATCAAAACCCTTAAATTAAGATTAACAAGACATGCTGAGCACACGACATTCTCTTATGGACTCCTACATATCGTCACACCAGTGTTGGCCGACCAGCAAAAACTCAAATCAGCTCTGTGTAGGCACTGGATTCCGTGTAGATGACCTGCTAAGAGCAATGGCAGAGTACGTTAGGTAAGAGTGGCGACAGAGTTTCAAGAGCCTTCATACTATCAGTATGACGTAATGATGATGAGGATACAATCAACTTATTGCCCTTATTTTTTCACTTATACTTCATTAATATACACACATACATACATCTCAACCATAATGATGACTGACAGTCAATAAACGCCATTGATTGTGTCTAACTTATTCAAATCAGGATCTATCTATCTATCTTACATCCCCACACCCCCTATTTATTCCAATAAAAAAAGCAATATTCAGTCACATTAGGATAATAAGTTTATTTCTTCTGTTAAGAGCATTAATATGAATCAAAGATTCTAAAATAATTTTTAACATGACTTCATCACATCCAATAGGAAAATAAAATAAATTACAACCAGATAGGAGGGATAGTCAAAGCAAGGAAAGAGAGGAAGAAACGAAATATATATATATATATATTGGTTAAAATTTAATGTCAGAAGCACTTTTTATTCGTAAATTCTTTACAGAGCTCAATACACAAAAGCGATGTGTAAGATATATATATATATATATATATATATATATATATATATATATATATATATATATATATATATATATATATATATACATACATATATATATATATATATATATATATATATATATATATAAGATGTAGAAATTTTAATAGCAAGGCAGAGTGAAAATTGACTACTTACAGCTTCACGGTTATATTTTCGATGTTATCTATTTTAGTAAAGTTAACATTCCTGTTAGAACTTTAGCTTGTTTTTTTTTTATCGTCGTTCTTCTCATCCGGGTAATTACAGACTTGGCACTAATCATCATCATCTTACTGCTTACATCATTATCATTATCATCATCAAATCATAAGAAATATTTTTCCAAAAATTCTAAGCATCCAACCACACCCATAAAAAACCAATACAAGTTAACACAGATTTTCTTATCAATTCTGATCTTGTTTTTATATCCAACAAACATCGACCCTGAACTGTGCCTTTTTTATACTAAAACTTTTTTTAACACAAGATACGTTAACAATAATCCAATGCTTATGTCATTTTTTCTTGTCTTTTACGCAAGCAGAAACCTAATATTAACCCTCTTAAATGTTTGCTCTATTTCCGCAAAATCCAAATGTGTTCAGCGTCTCTAAACCGAGACTAAAACCTCCAAATTCCTCAATGACTTTTTTTTATTAAGAAAATGTATGACATGAAACTTTAAACAGCTGGAGAGATTTATTGCACGTTAGGAAAAACACACGACTATCCAAAAAAGTTAAGGCTGCTCTTTGCTGCTCGAAGCCTTACTCGTACATGATGTACAAAAGAAAATCTATGGTCTCTTTGACCAGTGCTTGTGTTTTCAAAAAAAGAATGGTCTAATTACACTCGACGAGGATAAATCACCCCACACTGTAACTCTCGGTAAGTTTACGTGATTTTCAACCGTAACATCCGGGTTCTGAGCTGCGCTCTAGTTTGAATAGAGCCATTTAACTTTAGAACACAAAATTTGCAACAGTTTACAACATCAATTGAAATAGAATACACCCAAATAGCAATTGAAATGATTAGTGAAATTTGCCATTCGACCTCTTCCCATTATCAGTTATGTCTTAAAGAAAATGTTCATCAGTTTAAACTACTGCAATTACTCAGCAATATTTGCAATTCTTTCTGTTCACGTCATCAACAGTGCCTGGGCCAGAACGATCATCTGTTTGAACACCTTCGAGACCTCAAAATATGCTATACTTGTTTTCTTTAACTTTGATTATGAAACATAATCTAAACATCTAAAACATTTACAAAATATATGAGAGTGTGTAAATTCTTTGGACATCCTATATTATTCTAAGCACCCAAACAACCGAATCACTAATTCTAGACCTGCAGTTCAGTATAACATAACAATATATTATGAATACCTAAATGATGTGGAAGGAATTTATATGGTGTAGTGGCTCCCAATCAAGACTGTGACGTCGTAGTAAGGGTGTTCGAACTCCAGTTGCGCTATTACGTTCACTTTCGGACTAATACCTCTAGGAAAGGCATAAACCTCTAATCCCTCCAGCTATGTGTTAAATAGTACCACTGCTGTTCTATTAGAATGGCTTTGAAATCAAATAACCCATGAAGGTTTATATACCATTAAAAGAAGAAACCAACCGAAACCAAATCTAAAAGATGTACTCATTTTGCGAGTTCCCATACTTTTCTATGAGAAAATACTTTAATAACGTTTTGCGTCCTGGTATAAATACCAATACATTACCTTCCTAGTTCAATGGGGAGGTATTACCTGAAGGACGAAACATCAGCCATAAATCTACGGTTATTTTTGTTGCTTTTTAATGGTGATAATGCTAGGGGAAACTTTGATATGACAGTTTCAGGATACTTTTCAAAAGAAAATGATTACAAAAGTATAAAGAAAAAATTAATGTTTGGTTTGGTTTGGTTTGGTTTCATGGCATATCATATGTTATTTACAAATTATTATTAGTCACTTGAAACTATGTAATTACTTGCAAACAAAAAAAGCAAAAATAAATAAATGAATGAATAAATAAATAAAATAAAATAAAACAACCTCAAAAAACGAACTAGCTTGGGCATCACAAAAATACCTAACAAAGGTAAAGATGACGAAAAAACCAACCAACTTAGCCAACCGAACCATGAGAGTTACTTTATTTCTTTAGATCATATAGACTGCAAAGGATGCAGAATAACATTCTTAAGATAATCTTTGCAAGTAAATTGTTGTCTTTCACTCTAAACCTTTCTTTTCAGAAGGCTGCTGATCTTGTGAACTCATTGTCTACACCTCAGTGGTGATGCTGCAATTCCTGCCGCAAGTAGGTTCTTTTGTGTTTGGAATTGCAAACTGCACGCCTCTTGAGTTTTTCCTAGACCGGTTTGGTCTCTTTGTTTAATGGCATATTAACCCTCGTGGGTTATTTTTATGCCAAAACCATCCATGTAGAAGAACAATCGTTGTGCTATTCAACCCATAGCTGAAGGATTAGAGGGTTTATACCCTTCCCCAGCGTTTTAATCCGAAAGTGAATATGATAACTCGACTGGAGTTCGAACTCGCTTACTTCGATGTCACAGTCCAACACGTTAGCCACCACAACTCGGGAACTCCCCTCTCAACTAGACCGGTTTACCCACCAAGGTCCTGTTTAACCATTGTTTTGGTAGGAAGAAGGGATTTATTTTAGCCCATCATAGGGATATTAGTGTAAAATAAAACACTGAGAGACTTGTCTGTGATTTAAACTCGCTTCTCGATTTCATTTCCGACAATGATAACCGTTATTTACAAAAGATGTTTTTAACTTGCTTGTTATATTAATTTATGTTATATTGAGATAATCGATAGGGATCATGATCACAAGTAAGGTGGGTGCTCGTTCACTGACGTGTGACGGGAGATAAATTTAGCCAAGATTCTCAACAATAGCAAAACTAGTATTGATTTCAAAGTACAGTACACTGCAGTACAGGTCACTGGGTTTCAGGCCAGTTCTTTCTGATGAAACCTTATCCAAGATTTAAAAAGTGAGCACAAAATTAGCCATGACTGGGTGGGAAAGGTGATCCACTTGGAATTGTGCAAAAATGAGACACAAATTCTTTGGGATTTTGCGGTACAAACAGATCTCCAAATTCCGACCAGAAGACCAGGCCTAGTGTTAACTAACCAAAGAAAACCTGTCACCTAGTGAACTTTACCGTTTCAGCAAACCACAGAGTGAAAATAAAAGAAAGCGAAAAGATATTTAAATACTTGGATTTCGCTTACCATGTGATTAATCGTTTCATCTGTTTTCACATAACCTACTCTTTTGCCCAGTCAGCTGGGGCTGTAGAATACACTGACTGTACCTCTGCAGAGGGGTAAGACCCCCCCATTAACGAGTGTCCTGGATATGACAATAAACAATCTGATGGTGAGGTTCCAGCAGTGCTGGAGCTTTGGGGAATGCGGAGTACCCCTTTATTGCCATCGCTCCCAGTTCCACTCTGACCCGGAGTGGTAGCACCTGATAGGGTCCTATCTATGTGTTAAATAGTACTTACAGCATACTAACGCTAAACTGAATTGTTTGAATAAACTGAATAGGTTGAAATAGAAATGTTTTTGACAATTAAACCGTACTTACATTTAAACTGCGTGCTTATGCTTAACTGAATTATTTGAAATAGAACTTTTTTTCGACATTAAAACTGTATTTACACTTAACTGAATTGTTACATATAACTGCTTGAATAGTTTGAAATAGAAATGTTTTTTAAACATTAAACTGTGTACTTATGCTAAACTGAATTGTTTTAAATAGAATAGATTATTTACATAAAAATGGATTTGGCGTTAAATAACCTACAAAGATTGATATGCCATAAAACCCAATAAACCACCCAACCAACCATAACCTACTCTTATTATTCTGTTGGAAATTACGAATTTCCAGTTGAACATAATTAATAGATTGGAATACTTGTGTTACATAATGAATAGGGTACCTGAAGAGTCATGGAAAAAACCAGGTTGGGATTGATAAAGCTTGACCCATAGCTGATTCTTGTAGCAGTTATCTAATTGGTTAGATCAGTCGTGGGAACAGGAAAGTGAGATCTAGTAAGTGAATAGACAGGAGCTTGAAATGGCTAATTTTCCAGCTACGTGGCTTTATGTGACTTGAGGGAAATAAAGACGTCTAAAAAAATAAAGTGGTTGTGTTTCTTTACTAAATACTGAAATGGACCCCAAGACGAACCCAAGTCAACCCAAAGAACACCCAAGCAGAAGATCAGAGGGTCCGTCCTGCTAGACCAGCAGACATGGTTAGATTATAAGATAAGATGAAAAGAAGAGGTATTACTTTCATTACTTTCATTTGGTACCGTTATGATACACGAGAAACCATTTAACTGTGTACAAATTATTTGCATGGAGAACATTTAATTGAAGCTATAATTGCTTACTTTGGATTATTATAATCAGTTACTTGAAACCATATAACTGCTTGCAAATTATTGAATTTAGATTATAATACTTGAAATCATACAATTGTGTGTCACAAATGATTAAAGAAAAAACAAGCGCAACATAAAAAATATAAATGGGACATTAAAAATGTAATTATTACAATTAAACAAAGTAAAAATGGATCAGATTTCGACATTAAATAACCTATAAGGAGTTGATATGCCGTTAAACAAAAAAAAAACCCAGAAACAAACAAATTCTGCCAAATAAAAACTGGGCTTTTACTACACCCGTCTGGTTTATCGAAGGACACATGGCATTTGTCGATGAAAAAGATGGTGAAAAATTAGTCAAATTGTCCGTTACATTCGATTTTCCTAAAATATTCTTTAAACAATGGCTCATTACCAGTCACACGTTTTGCCGCTTGACTTAAAACGTGATATATCGAGCCTTTTAACTCTTTTTCACTATTACAATATCTAAAAAGATTCATAACTTGACGAAGATAGATTTTTAAGATAACTTTTCTCTTAATATAAAACAAATTACTTGCATCGGGTTTGCATTGGGTTCGTTTAAATCTTTAACGAATATGTTTCGAGGGTAGCGCGAATGTTGTAGTGTATCATACGGAATGAGTTCATAACAAAATATGGCTTAATGTAGCAGTGGCGTTTTTCGAGTAACTGTGAAAAAAAGTGTTAATGAATTATAAATAAAACAAGCAAACTGCAGAACAAATAACAGAATGTCGAGTTAAACAGACCTTAACTTTTTAAGGCATTATTTTTGCGATAAGAAATAATGCACAAACTGTTTTGGGTGAGTATTAACATTGTGTTTGGTTTGGTTTCTTTGTTTAATGGCATATCAACCTTTGTAGGTTATTTAATGCCAAATCCATTCTCCTAGAAGAACAGTCGTGGTACTATCTAACCCATAGCTGGCAGGATAAGGGGGTTCATACCTTTCCCAAGGGTATTTGCCCGAAAGTGAACGTAATAGCGCGACTGGAGTACGAACTCGCTTACTACGATTCCGCAGTCCATCGCTTTAACCATTACCCCACGAGGACACCCCACCTTTAACATTGTGTGTGTACAGTGTACGTAAATGTTTTAACTATTTTTTAAATTGTTTTCTTTTATGTCAGGAATTCCTTAGAGGATAAAATTTGGTTATCGTCGCGAAATTTTGGAACTTTTATTTTTGGTTCGACGTAGATAATCTAACATATGCCTTCTTCGACTGCTCGACTGCTACTGGCTAGCACGGGAGGATTTGGAATATTCTGACTCGCAAGCTTTTATGACCGAAAAATAAGCGAAAGTTATTTTTTCAACTTATCACAGACATGGGTATTTTCCTATTTTTTAAATTTTTTTAATTTTTTGGTTTAATGATATTCGTGTGTTAGAGACAGTTTCAAACTTCTTCCCAGTTAGGTAATACCTACCGATAATCATTTTGCAATTCTTAGCATTGCTTTAAATTTTACAAACACTATTTTACTCGATCTATCAAGTCAGCCTTCAAGCTTCATTGTAAACCTTCAAACTTGTAAGGAGACTATTAATTTGAGACTTCAAAATTCGCAAGATTTCACATAAATAGCCACTCTTTGCTTACAGCTACGCAGAAAGAAACAGCTATCCACATAACTGCGCAGATAAATGTTGCCATCTTTCAGTAAATAAACCTGTAGATTCCATTAAGAAATGGCTAATAACGAGATATTCAGTGTAAAAATGTTTTTCTTAGAATTTTAGACAATATTTAGCGTGTTTTTCTATCCGTGCCATACACCAATGAATAGGTTGATCTTTAAAAAAAAAAAAAGAAGACAAGTCGATCTATTTAAATAAAGAAGTATAATATAAATGAGACAATAAATGTGAACAAAGAATCGCTAATAATGTGATATGCAGTGTAGAAATTTACCTTTTAGAAATGCAGACAATATTTACCTGATTTTCTTTCATTGCTATACGTCGGTGAGCAGCTTGATCTTTTAAAAAAAGCCAATCTATTTAAATGAAGTAGTTGCCCTGTCGGCTGGGGCTGTAGAATACACTGACTGTACTTCTGCAGAGGGGTAAGACCCCCACCACCATTAACGTGTGTCCTGGATATGACACTAAACAATCTGATGGTGAGGTTTCAGCAGTGCTGGAGCTTTGGGGAATGTTGAGTACCCCTTCATTGCCATCGTTCCCAGTTCCACTCTGGCCCAGAGTGGTAGCAACTGATAGGGCCCTATCTTTGGGTTAAATAGAACTAACAGCATACTTATGCCAAACCGAATTGTTTGACTAAACTAAATAGGTTGAAATAGAAATGTTTTTGACAATTAAACCGTACTTACATTTAAACTGCGTGCTTATGCTTAACTGAATTATTTGAAATAGAACTTTTTTTCGACATTAAAACTGTATTTACACTTAACTGAATTGTTACATATAACTGCTTGAATAGTTTGAAATAGAAATGTTTTTGACAATTAAACTGTGTACTTATGCTAAACTGAATTGTTTTAAATAGAACTGATTTTTTACATAAAAATGGATTTGGCGTTAAATAACCTACAAAGGTTGATATGCCATAACCCCACCCCCCAAAAAATGAAGAAGTTAAAGCCTGACATAAATGAGATAATAAAAAACATATTCAGAGAACAAATAATAGAAACAGAGTTGATATCGTGACTCATAAAGAGAGGATCTTACGTGAAACGAAATCAAGATAAATGGTTTCTGATGCCGATAAGGAAAAAAAAAAGCAAATAGATAAAAAAAGATGTGTTGACACGATTGGTGATACTGGGTGGGCTGGAAAACCTGCCCGAAGTCTCCTTACCACTACACACCGTCCGTTCCAACCGCACCTGTACAATGATGAGCAACTCATGTAATGCAAACGCACACTAAGCAGTTTGTCTCGACCAACATGCATGTGCATTTGCTGCTCACCAGCTTCCAAAATATGCGGTAGACAGCTTGCTTAGCAGCAGATGATGGCGACGAAGATATCTGGAGGAAAGGAAAGCAAGGTGGATATGAGTGCATGAGCGAACAACTAAGTGTTCCATTTCTAGTACCGGCCCGCTGACGGCTGACGGGATCATTATAACCATGTTCTGCCACAGTGGCTGCAGTGAACTGTTTGATAGATAATTTTTACTACATATATATATATATATAAGAAGAAAAATAGAAATAAATCTGATAATTTTTACATATAAAATATGAAACAACAAATATTCAGGGGATGTATTTTTTATATAGAATACGTGGCGTGATTTCAGCTTTTTAAAAAGCCATTGTTAGGGCTACATAATACATGTTAAATGTTTCATCTGTAAAATATTTTCAAATTAAAAGGAAAAGACGAAACAAAAACAAAAAAATGAAAAATCCTTAACGTTCTTTAACTTTAATAGAGTTCCATTTCAAAACTGACTGACGTCACTTCTGTGTTAGAAATTTTTTTCAAAAACGATAACGGTTTTCATAGATTTTGATTTTTTAAAAAACATTTTTAAGAATTTAATTTTTTCAAGTTCTCAAAATTAATCTTTATGTTTGTTGTTTAAAAATTCATGTTTAATAAAGGCATCATTTTTCATAAAATGTATTTTTTTATTTTGCTTATGGAATGAACAATTTAGAATCGATGGGACAGTGAAAGAGATTACCTAAGTTATGAGAGCTCGATATTTGAATGATATTATATATCGATATTCTAACAATTAAATCAAAACCACATATTGTTATTAATAGTTCCTTTTTTTTTCAATGTTGGCTTGCAATAATACATTCTAGGGAACTTCACTTCTACCAGTAGGATGAAAAGAAGGTACATCGAAAGCATGGATAACCAAATTGAATTTGATTTACATTAAAATATATTTTGAAATCACAAAATCCTCTCAAAAGAACTGTTCCTTTTCATATTTCACTCTGTCTACGTAATACATTTTCGTCTTATAGGGATTTAAGTTCATGAGAATGTAGTATTGCCTTATCTGATATATATATATATATATATATATATATATATATATCGTAGCGAGGATAAAGATCAGAACGAGTCTAAATAGGAAAAAGCTTTTTATTTTAAAGCTTCCTAGAACATTTTATCAAGATAAGAATAACGATGTAAAGGTAATTATATAATTCCAAAATATAAAGCTAAATAACATTCGAAAAAAAACCCAGATGATCAAAAACACCAGAAGGACTAAAAAATCATACTATTACAATGGACATATTATATCTAAATGAAAATAGCGCTCATAATTCATCAGTACTTAACTATTTGCTATTTTTCAACCTCAAATTAAACGTGTGGAATCATCTGATGAGACGAATAGTCTAATGCTGTTCTTCACCGAAATGAATTTATAACGACAATTTAACCAGGTTTGAGTTTTCTTCTAGTTACAATGTATACTTTCTGTATGTGAATTTTATTATATAAACTTGGATAAGGAATATATAACAATAGCCATGCATCGAGCACTTCCATGGAATTATATGAAATTCCTCCTATATTCTATACGTGAATAATACACACCCATTGTGTTAGGAGGCTGACAATATATATTTCGGCAAAGAATATCATTATACTCTCCGTCTCATCAGATGGCTCCACGCGTTTAATTTGAAGTTGAAAAACAGCAAATATGGATTACAGTCTATAAATGTGTATGGGGGGAATCAAGAGAAAAACCTATATAGATCGAAATTCTCAGGCGAAAGTAAAGGGGGTTAAAACAATAAAGTGTTAGAAAAATTAAGAAACCAGGAAAAAGGGTGTTCCTGTATATTACTGACATATATATATATATATATATATATATAAATTTTCATTTCTTATCCTAAAAGTGTTATTTTAATGAAACAAGTTAAACACCACAATGGTTTTATTCATTATATCAAATACAAGATTCTTGAGCCACATTTAATACAAATTAAATCCAAAAAAAAACACAAAAAATCTTCTTAAACATTTCATGCATCAAAATGACCCTTTTTGACCGCTATCACTTCTTCACAGATTCACAGTGTTTTCTCCGCCAAAGACTGGAGGTAGACTGAAGACAGTTCTGCCCAGCTTTCCTGCAAGAGTTGCCAGAGGTAAGTCGCACTTGTGGTTTGCTTGTCTCTGACTTTTGGGTCAAGTTCATCAAATATCAGTTCAATTAAATTTAAGTCTGCTATTTGCGCGGACCAAGACATCAGATGAAGGACGTTCTGTTCTTCTTTGCTTTTAATGTAACACTGGCAGAGTTGAATAGTATACTTTGGGTCATTATCTTGCATGAGTACACATCCTTAACCCACAAACCATGTTCGGTATGCAGTGATTGACAGTCCGATTCAATTAGTACTTCACCTGGTACAAACCCCCGACTTTGCAAATGGCAAAAGCCCCCACACCATAACAGAGTCTCTTCCATGCTTTACGGTTGGTGTGATACAAGGGGTTGCAGCTCTTTCACTAACCCTTCGCCGCATATAGACACTCCTATCTGAGCCAAAGATTAAGAAACTTGATTCGTCAGTCCAAAGGACTTTATTCCACTGTTTTAGTGTCTATTCTTTGTGCGCCTTGGCCAACTCGAGCTTTTTAACACTGCTTTGCTTCCTCAGCAGTTCTTTCTTGACTGCAATTCTGCCATATAGGCCAGCTTCACAGAGTCTTCTCTTCACAGTGGATGTTGACACCTTTTTTTCACGACATTGGTTCAGTTATGAAGTGATATTTATAGCAGTCAGCTATATGATACTGCTGGCGATGAAATTGTCCTCTGCTTTTGGTCTACTAGCTTTACTTTCGGTATTGTTTTGTCCCGTTTCCTGATGTCTCCTAACAGTATAATCCATTGTACTTCTGGTAATTTTTATTTCATTCAGGCTCAGTACTAAAGAATAAAAATGGGTATTAAATCAATTTTTCGAAAGATATCTGGTTATACTAAGGCCAAAGTTGCTGAGGAAGACTTGTGCTTAGTATAATAGATAAAAACATTGTGGTGTATAAATTGTTTCATTAAAAATTACATTTTAGGTTGAGAAATAAAAACTTTTGACTGGTTGTATATATATATATATATATATTTCTTTAAGAAAAAACAAAAACCGGTCACATTAGGATTATAAATTTATTTCCATCTGGTTTTGGGTTTTTGATATAAATCTAAAACACACAAAAAAAAATTAACAGAACTTCTTTAGAACTTATGAATAAAATAAAATGGTTATTTTATTCATAAAATCTGAAGAAGTCCTGTTAATTTTTTTTGGTGTTTTTGATTTATATCAAAAACCCATAACCGGATGGAAATAAATTTATAATCCTAATGTGACCAGTTTTTGTTTTTTCTTAAAGAAATTATTGCTCTGTAATGTCAGTTACATTGAGCTCTTTACCAGGAAAATTTAGATGTTCACTGTTGAATGTTTTTTTGTCCTGATGCACGATGGAATTATTCCCAACTCCGGTTTAACTGGACCGAATATTACTATATATACATATATATATATATATATATATATATCGTAACGGTAATCGTCCTTGGAAATGTAATCAGCGGCTCGAGTTCAAATTCCAGATAAAGCTGTTTGCGTTTCACTTCGTGCTGCTACACTTGGGAGGTGCCCATGGTGCAATGGTTATCATCGTAGGAAATGGACACGGCGACACGAGTTCAAATCCTCGACGACACTGATTGCATTTCACATAGCATTAATAACCTTGGGAAAGGTATGAATCCAATTATTCTCCCTCCAGCTATGGGTAAATAGTAGGACAGACTAAGTTCTTCAGCCTTGGCGAGGCAACTAGTCTAGGAGAAGGAAAACTCTGAATCCAAACCTGTTAAACTCCGTTTAAAAATTGACCTTGTGTCATATCCTATCCGTGCAGAGGGGTTGGTAAATAGGATTACACTCGGGAAAGGAATGAATCCACTTGTTCTCTCTGACTATGATTAAATAGCATGACAGACTTGGTTCTATAGCTTTCCTGAAGCAACCAATCTAGGAGAAAGGAAAAGTCTGAATTCAAACCAGCTATAAAGTAAGTAAAGTTGGCGACCGTAGTCGAGGGTGACCCTAAGGCTAACTTTTTGATAGCTACTACACCACTACTTTCTTTGGATTGCTCCACTTTACCTTGATCCTTACCTTATAATGCTGAATGTTAAGCAAGGTAGCATCAAGTACCATTTTTTGAGTCTTTGGTATGACTCGACCTGGGATTGAGCTCAGGTCTCCCGGGTGACCTTGTGTTACATCCTATTCGTGGCGAATAGGTTGGGTAAATACATACATTCTCAGTGTTTGTTGTGACAGAAAAAAATTGTCGTGAGAGTGTTACCAGGTTGAGAAGCCGAAATCACCGTGACTACAGCTTCTGGATGATAATGGCTGCTGAAGATGCCGGGGTGAATCTACTCAATCTCAGTACTGTATGTTGTTGATCTTATATACATTCATATCGGCTTTTTCCCTCCTCTTGTTTCGCTTCGAGTAGCGCGAGGAATTCTGGGATTGCTTTCTTTTGTTATCATTTAGCAATTTGCGCTTTATCAAGTATTTAACGCCTGCATTTCTCACGTATTCAGATATAATCAAACGAAAACAACGTTATACGTGCTAAAATTAACAAAGGCTAAGAGAGTGATGGCTTAATGGTTAAAGCAGTGGGTATTAACCAGCAAGGCTATACATTTCGATCCAATCTTCTCTGTCATTAACAAACTTTGCCCGCTTAGAGAAAAACGAAGAAAAACTTCTTCGTTCTGCTTGTATATTAGCAGGTAGAGTATAAGTCTCAAATGCATGGATTCAAAAAGGCCATTACGTCTCGGAGGAGAGGCACAACGAGACCAAAAGTGAGATGAGATGGAGAGGGGGCGTTATTTCCACCAGTTATAATGCTAATCTAAAATACAGCAATACTTCGAGTGAATCTGGGAGTAATGGCAATGAAGCGGTACTCCACACTCTAGAACTGGAAGATGCAGTTTAGTGTCCTACCAAGAATCCTAATTTCGGAGTGTGTAGGGACAGAGATACAGTTAGTGTATTCTTTGACTTACTTGCATTTTAACGGCAAATCAACACGTCTAGAGTTATCTTAGGTATTCGTTGGTCATTATCTAGGATATGGTTATAACCACGCCACAGATTATGAGATGTTTTATGCGGTCAATTAATATTTTGAATGCGAGCGTTCATCGCTTGCACTAGACGTTGTGTTAGAACTTGCAATCTGTTGGTACTGGTTTGAATATGTAGAAATCACTGATAAGGATCACGTGACTATGAACCTCGGATGCTGTAGAACTATGTTAGATGTATTTAAGCATTATAGGTTCTAAATGGTAAGAGATTTTATCGGATCAACCTCTTTGACAATGACCAGTGATGATCGAAAGTACATGTACTCCGGTTACAACATCAGAGATTTCGGACAATGATAAACAGCCATCTTTAATTGCGATATCTCACTTGTGAACTTGAAAAGGATAAAAAAAAGTCAACTTCAAATCCTTGACTGTCATCATTCATAAAATATACCAACTAGAAAATCTGCTACCTAAATATACATACGTGTACTCACATACACCGGCACACATACAAACACACATATATACATGTGTGTGTGTGTGTGTGTGTGTGTGTGCAAATTTCTTTTCAAAGAGAATACGAAAGCAAGTCGAACTTCTTAATAAATTTTATTGCAACGACAACTTAAAATTAAAGCAAAAAGGAAAATGTATTCACCCAACCCCTCAGCAGGAGCAGGATACGACGCATGGTCAATTTGTAAGTAAAGTACTTTTTGTTTGAATTCTGAGTTTTCCTTCTCCGAGGTTAATTGACTTACCAAGGTTAGAGATGCCACTCTGCCCTGCTACTTACTCATTGTTGGTGGAGATGCGATGAATTCATATATATCCGAAAGGCATTAGCGCGAAGTGAAAGGCAAACGGCTCCGTACAGGATTTAAAAGGCCTCAGATATAGGTAACACAATGAGGACTGAAATCACTATTCAGTTGTATTTGCACAGGGAGACTAGATAGCTCAACATTATATGATGACAAGATGTCCATAAAACCTGAGCGTAGTTTAAATTTAGCATAAGTCCACAAGCATATATCAAACCAACTCTATCATCAGAAACATGATGCGACAAGGTCAATGTCTAAGCGGACTACAGCTGGTTTAAATTCAGAGTTTTCCTTCAACTAAACTTGTTGCTTCACTAAGGCTGAAGAACCCAATCTACCTTACTAATTACCCGTCACTGGAGAGAGAATAGATATATTCATGCATTTCCTAAGAGCATTAACACTCGGTCTAGGGTTTGAAATCGTGTTGTTAATTCCATTTGCTACGGCGAAAATCATTACATTTAGCACGCCTCAATAAGGGGGTGTCCTCGTGGTCTAATGGTTAAAGCGATGGACTGCGGAATCGTAGTAAGCTATTACGTTCACTTTCGGGCAAATACTCTTAGGAAAGGTATGAATCCCCTTATCCTCCCAGCTATAGGTTAAATAGTACCACTACTGTTCTTCTAGGAGAATGGATTCGGCATTAAATAACCTACAAAGTTTGATATGCCATTAAACAACCAAACCAAACCAAACGCCTCATTAAAAATGAATGGATGTTGACTAAAAAGCAGTTACCGGTTTCCTTACCTGTTCTTATACCTGTATTGCGTGGGTATAAAACCAGGTATTTCTTGTTATGATATTCGTGGTAAAAGAGGCCACGTGTCTCAGCGCAAAGTCTGTTTGAAATACAGCAATATTCATTTAAGGATATTTAAGTTTCGTGCATTTTTCTTTAAATACCGGAAGGCATTACTATTACAACCGTGTTGTTAATCAATGGCTGTTCAAAAATCCTCAACGACGATAATTACACAGTATTAGATAGGAAAAGTTGAAACCAGGTAACTGTCCAAAAAATGTTTTTTTATAATCAAATAGGAACAATTACAAGAAACCATATAAGTCTTTGCAAATCCTTTGTATTAAATAAAAGTACTTGAAACTATACAACTGTTCAAATAAATGATTATTATTATTAAATTGGGATAGTTATTTGAAATCCTATAAATTCGCCTAAACTATCAGTATCAAATAGAAATACTTGAAACCATGTTATTGTATGGCCCGGTTGGCTGGGGCTGTAGAATACACCGACTGCATCTCTGCAGAGGTGTAAGACTGCCCCAATGTGTGTCCTAGATATGACACCAAACAATTCAGAATACTGGAGCTCAGCGGAATAGAGAGTATATCTTTATTGCCATCACTGCCAGGTTCACTCTGGCCCGGAGTGGTGGCACTTGATAGGGTCCTATCTATAGGTCAAATAGTACTAAACTGTGATTATGCTAAACTGAAATGTTTGAGAACGGTTTATATGTATAAAAATGGGTTTGGCATTAAATAACCTATAATGGTTGATAAGTCATGAAACTAAACCAAACCAAACGAAAACAAAAACATTACTGCATCATTAAAAGCTGTTATTAAATAGGAACAGTTACTTGAAACCATATTAATATAATATAATATAATATATGACAATGCAACTGTACCATATATTAGGTTCCATATAATTGTTACGTTTTTATAAACAAAGCAAATATGTAAACGAAGCATAAAAGAGACAGATTCGTGGTGTAAAAAAAATTAGATTTATTTAACCAAAGTCCGGGAAATGCATCTATTGACCATGAAAAGAAGCTGTTTTAACCAGCCGAATGTGCGTCTACCATATGTCATGATGAATTCAAGTCTGTCCTTATGTCTCTCACCTGTGTCCGTTCTTCTGGTCTCTCCAAATCCAACAATCCTCTGTCCACGGTGGGCAACTCCCTTTCTATCTCTCAGCGAGGATAACTTTGATATTTTTTCGTTAGGTTTGATCTCTAACGATAATATAATATAATATAAACCATTACTATGCAACGACCCCATGATATGACTTTGAAAATTATAAATATCAAATTGAAATATTTGAAAATATAAAATAGGCTTCAAATTATTTGTATTTAGAATAAGTACTTGAAACTATAATTGTTTACAAATAATTATCATTAGTTTAAACAGTATAATCGATAAAAATAATTGAAAAAAGGCTGACTTCAGCATTAAATAACCCAACAAGGGTTTTTATAATTAAGGGTTTTCGGGCTACTGTCTCCATCTTTATTATTATTTCCACAACATTTCGGCCTATATGTTCTACGTCCTTCTTCAAGTATTTGTCGAACACGGGAACCTACACGGAACTTCAAACTACGTCCTTTATTGAATTCACGGGGTCGCCTGTTCTGATTCCGTTAGCCATAACCGGGTACAAGTGTTAAGTATTTCTATAGTGTTACTCGCCTAAAGTCAGGATTGAACCAGCAACCATTAAATTATTGTCTCCTTAGAAGCTTAGGGAGCCAACACCTATAACCGTTATGCTATGTGTCCTACTGGAAACGTTGTGGAAATAACAATAAAGATGAAGACAATAGTCCAAAAACCCGTAATGATAAAAATCATCAAGTTTCATCTAAAAAATTCAGACAACCATCAAGGGTTAATATACCTTAAAGAGTCCCCGCTGCATCCCTTGTAGAAGTGTAAGAATCCTCCTTCACCTACCCCCCAAAAGTATCTTTGGTATTACATTAAAATACATTTGGTGGTGAGGCTCCAGTTCTGCAGCTTTAAGTAGCGTGGAATCACTACTTCATTGCTGTTACTCCAAGTTTCATTCAGACTTTAAGTAATAGAACCTATTAGGGTCACATCAAATAGATCAGATAGAATACTTGAAACCATGTAACTCTGTGAGAACGAATGAGTGCTATAAAATAAGCATAGAAAGTTGAAACTATTTCTTTACTTCCGGAAAGAAAAATATTTTCATCTGCATGGCTTGAACACCCCCGCCCTCAGTAATTTAGATAATTGAATCTAGTTTATTTCTAGAATACTTTATGCCAGAATGTTCAACTATCAAAGAAAAAAGGTTTTACATCTTATCTGTTATTAGTTTATTTACTGCTAAATTGCAGTAACCTAACAAAAGGTTACTGAATAAGAAATAACCAAAACGGACGTTGTAAATTAAATGGAAATCTTTATAACATTAACAAAATACAATACTTGCCAGAGGCGTGAAGAAGTTACCCACTACTAGTGGTGACTACTTAGTCAACAAAAATCATCCTCCTTAAAATAGTGCCAAACCTATTTATGAAGAATAGGACATACCCCATTAATGTCTACCTGTAGGGTATATAACATAGATTAAAAAATAAGGGAAAATTATCTAAGAGTGCTAATTTTTATAATTTTTGCCACGAATAATATCAAATAAGAACAGTTTTTGGAAACCATTCAATTGCTTGCAAACAAAGTGACTTTGGCATTAAACATAGTAAAAAGGATTACTTGAAACTATAAAAGTCTTTTTGAATATTTTGTATTTGATAGGAATACGTGAAACCATATAATCATGAACATATTATTAGTATTAACAATAATTACTTGAAGCTATTATATAATATGATATAATATAATATCAAAGATTATCATTAGTTACTTGAAACAATATAATTGCTTAAAAAATAAATAAAAGGTTGACTACGCCATTAAACAATCTTACAAGAGTTGACATTCCGTAAAACCAACCAACAAACCAAAAGAATAACAAATACCAAAGCATAACAGCTGACGATATAGATATTATATCCGTCCAAAGATATAATAGCTGTACAATTAATTTCATGTACATGCTGCTTCAAAATCAACAACCATGGAACCAACGATATCTTCATCAGTTGATGAAGCTGAAATCAGACCATGTTTCAATAATGGAGCATAATTAAGATTAACCCAAGGCTGCTCATCAAGTACATTGCAATACCATGAGACATTTTTGGTTTTGCTTCCATAGGGTGCAAATTCCATATGAAAATAGTCTCTTTTATGTCTTCTTGTATTCACAACTCCCCACTTAATCTTAACGAAACTAAAAACGAAATGATAATTCCACAAAATACAAGTGGTATCGCGGCCATACCAAGACTAAAGAACCCAGTCTGTCCTACAATATATATCTATAACAGAGGAGGTGAAAACAGACAGGTTCATGCCTTTCCATTGGGCATTAGTGAGAAATGAAACGCACTAAACAGTGTTATGATTCTCATCTTTAAATGAACTGTTGGGCAGTTAAAGGATCATTAGTCGTCCACAATGGGAGAGCCATGATATATATATATATATATATATACCAACCACACCGCACGAAGCAGATGCGACACTATGTTAATTTTTTAAGCAGAGTTAAACCAGTTTTCCTTCAGAGTTTTCCTTCCCCTAGATTGGTTTCCATACCAAGGTTAAAGAGTCCAATCTGTCCTAATATTTACTTGGAAAGAGAATAATTGGATTCGTACCTTTTCCGATGTTATTAGCACGATAGGATATGCAAGAAAACTAGTCCAGGATTTGAACTCGGGTCACCGTGTCTATCCTCTTGAGATGGTAACCATTATATCCCGAGCGCCTCCATCTATGTATGTATTCACCCAACCCCTCTGCACGAACACGATGTAACACAAAGCCAGTTTTTTAAGAGGGATTTAACAGGTTTGAAAGTAGTAGTTTTCCCTTTCCTAGACCGTTTGTTATCTCTCAGTTTGCCCTACTATTTAAGCATAGCTGAAAGCAGAATAGCATACCTTCTTCAAGGGTATTAGCGCGACACGGGGAGCAAACCGTCTCGTCAAGAGTTTGAACCCGGGTCACTGAGTTCATTTCCTACGACTATAATCATTACACTACGAGCGCCTCCACGAGAGCTTTTATATCTATCTATCTATCTATCTGGGGAAGAGTTGTTTAATTAAAATGGAATCTCCTTTCTTCTCGTATTTACAACTTCTCTCTCAATTTTTACGAGGCTAAAATGATTATTATTAGTAGAAACTATTTAATTGTTTACAATAAAATGAAATTTAAAAAGATTCTGTCTTCATCATTCATCTTCTCATCTTGTCATACCATCACCCCTCCCTATCGTTCTTTGCTTCCGGCAGGTCTTGAGGGCTACACCCCGTATCTACTGAGAGCTGCTGTATGTAGGTTCGAGCTGGTCGCCCTGCCTTTGCTCGTCTATGTGAAGGGGCCCACAGGAGTACATCACTTTTGAGCTCGTCCCTACTTCTCCAGCAGTGTTCCGCATGTCTGGTTCGTCTAATTTTGATAGTTTTCGTGATGGGTGGTAGGTGGCCGTATAGCTGCTGCTTTGTGGGATTTTGCCTCCAGGACTTGTTCAATATTGCTCGCGGCATTCTTGTGTAGTTGCCGTCAAACTTTTTCTCTATCCGTCTAGTTAATGTCCATGTAGTGCATCCATATAGCAGTATCGACTTGGAAGAAACTTCATTTCATTTTATCAGGTCTGACTTCGTTTCATTTTATCAGTTCTGACTTCCATATGACCGATGGCCTATTGATAGCTGTCCATGCCTTTCCTAGTCGTGTGAACTTGTCACTAGTTTCAGTGGGTGAACTTGTCAACTAGTTTCAGAGAGCTACTGTTAAGTGTGGAGATGTACTTTAATCAAACATGCGACATCTTCATCATTAAATAACCCAATAATGTTTTACATGCCGTAAAACCAACCAACCAACCAAACAAACAAACAAACAAACGAACAAACAAATAAACCATTAGACAGCCTAATGAAATATGATGCTACATGTGCTCATTATGAGATCACCCCGTTGGTGAGGTTTAGAATACTCCGGCTGAATACCCTGCAGAAGGGAAAGACATATCCCCCACTCTAAAAAGGGATTATACTGGGTTGGACACCAGAGCTCTGGAGTGTAAGGATTACTCTAAAGGAGTTTGTATTAGATCGGAAAACTCGATATCATACAATTGTCTGCAAACAAATAATAAATACACCTCTTATATATATTTATACAATTTTATTTTTTAGGGATTGCATTTTTATATTTGGTTACTGATGGATTTCAATTATAAGTAAAATTTGCGACCTTAGTCGGAAGTGATCTAAAGGCTCCCTTTTCGATAGCTACTACACCGAGGTGTAGGGGAGGACGCTACACCATTCCGTGAATTGTTCCACTTTATCCTTGATCCTTACCTTATAATGCTGAGGGTTGAGCAAGGAGGAATCAAGTACCATTTTTTGAGTCTTTGGCATGACTCGACCAGGGATTGAATCCTGGTCTCCCAGGCCATTAGCGAACACTCCACTCATCAGGCCAAAATTCAATATTATTGAATTTGGTGTTTATATTACCTAATTATATACATTGAAATAATAAAAATCCTGGCTTAGAAGAAAAGTAACGTTTGCAAAGGTGTAATTATTCATGGGAGAGGAATTTTAGCTCAAATACATATTTTATTAAAGCTTGTCGAGGTAGATAATATTGGGAATTTACGAACCTTATTCCATATAAAAATAAAACATAGTTTTTAGGTGCAGGTATATATATATATATATATATATATATATATATATTAATTCGTCTCTATGCTACTTACATTTTTTAATTATCTAATTAGAGTAATTTTTTAACATTCAGTTCTTTTTAGAATTAATTTATTTCAAATATTGCTTAGTTATTTTTACATGTCTTAAATCTTGCTCTTTGTTTACGATTTTACGTAGAGACGCTTTCGCTTATAAAACATTCTTCCAGCTGATTATTAAAGCATTACACATATATATCAGTGTATAAAAATCCTTTGCATCTATATAATGATATACACACAAAGATCATTTACACACACAAATATATCATTTGATATTGAAACAATACAAACTGTTTTTATTCTTCATGTTAATATCATACTGTAGCAATTTAACGGTTTGATTTTTTTTTTTCAAGGAAAGAGACTAACTTTTTTGTTTTTCAACTTTTCATTCAAGTTAAAGAAATAAAATTTATTGAATTTGCAGAACTGTGTTTTATTTAATCACAATATATATATATATATATATATATATATACCAGGACTGGTAATAGTTAAAAGTTTTTATACTGTGTTATCAAGGAATTTTTAAATACATGTTCCTGCCGCATGCTAGTGGTATAATCTTTTAACAGATTTAAGGAGGAATGTTAGAAAAATACCAGTGACTCCATTTCGGTTCTAGAGTATTATTCATCCAATTCCTCTGCTATGGGTAGTTTGCGATACAAGGTCAATTTCGAAGCGCAAAATGACTTTGTCTACTCTTGTTTACCCATTAGTGGATAGAAGCGATGTATTCATGTCTTTCCTAAGGGAATTAGCGTGAAGTGAAACATAGCAGTCTTGTTCAGAATTAAAACTAGGCTCTCCTAATCCCTTCCCCACAAGTGGAATCGTTACGCCAGAAGCAACTTTGGTTGTAAATTATTGTACATGTATTAGATGCACTTTAACACTTGCACCTCATACATGTTGTTCAATAATGTTCGCCCTTTGGTATCGATGATGACTTCGACTTTAATTTCTGGGAGAATGAGCCCGATGAGTCCTAACCTGGCACGGAATTCTCTGCCACGAACAGCGCATTTTTAGTCAACTGCTTTAATAAATTTTGCTATTTCTTTGATTCTTCAGTTTTTGTAACTTTTCTCGGCCAAGATTGCTTTGTTTATTGTTGTAACTCCAGCTTGATAGCATTTGAATTATAGTTTAAAGTGTAATAATTCAGGATTTAGCCAATACGAGATACACAATGTCTATAGTTTAACTTGATATAATATATATATATATAAAGTTAACTTAAATCGCTAGTTGGAAATCTTCTACTAAAGTTTCACCTTATCGGATTATCAGGAAGTCTAACTCCAACCCTTGCTTAGTATATATATATATATATATATATCAACCTTTCTACATGAACAGGATATGACACAAAGTCAATTTCTTAGCAAGTTTAAATGTAAGCCTACAGGGGCGAAGACCAGTATGAGAAATTTTATTAATCAGAGAAAAAAAAAACGATTTAGATTTTGGAAGAATGCAGTTGCATATTACAAATGTCTAATGGTGGAATAGATTTTTGAAATAAAGTGTAGATAAAAAAATTGTGTCATTTTCGAGGAGAAAGAATTTTACAAAACAAATTGTTTGATGAGAAAGAAAAGCAAATGATTTGTTATTGTTTAAATTAAAGCAATCAGAAGATAGGTAAATTGTTTTGACAGATCGCGGCGCTCCGTGATGGTTTGAAATAAAAAAGCCGAATCTATATCTAGGCCACACCTGTCAATCATCAAAGGGCTACTGAGTGTAAAATTCTAAAAGTTTGATAAATTCGAATATGGAATTTTTGAAAATATACAGTTTACTTTTGTGGCGTTTCTCGGTCAATCTAATTCCTTAATTTATAATATAAACTTCTGATCGCAAGCATTAGCATTAAAGTTTGAAGTGTAATAATTCGAGATTTTGCAAACACGAGATACACAATCTCTATAATTCAACTTTAAATGAATATATATATATATACATAAACATATATATATAAACCTTTCTACGTGAGCAGGATGTGTCACAAGGTAAATTTTTTTGCAAGTTTGAACTCAGAGTTGTCCTTGTAGAGCAAGATAAAAGAGTCCAATTGAAGGGGGAATACACAGTGTGGAAGCAAAATATAGAATAATTTTTTTAAAACATTTTTTAGTCTGATTTGTTCAATTTAAAAAAAAACGCGATAAATCTAAATTTTCATGATTAATCCTATTTTTCAAGCATTTTTTCATTAAAATTCAGCGTAATGTGTGTGAGCAAGAAAAGACAAGACAAAGAATCTATGATTTGCTTAATGCCGCAACCAAACCAAAAACTTTCTGAAATAATTGGAGTTTCTTTATGCCCTCCATCAAGACCAGACATTAACCCACTTGATTATGCTGTATGGGGTGTTTTAGAAAACAAAACAAATACAACTTCCCTTCCAAATATTGGTTCGTTTAAGACTGCTATTGAGGAGGAATGGAATGAAATTTCTGAAGAATTTATTTTGAAGGCATGCAAATAATTTCGAAGATGTGTTGATACAATAATGGAAAAAAAAATGGCGGCCATATTGAGTAAATTTACTGTTTTTTGTCTATCTTCTTATTTTGTGGTTTATTTCTTCAAAATTAAAATTAATCTTGTTTTATTATTGAGTCGTTTATTATTATACTAGATTATTCCTCAATTTGCTTCCGAACCCTGTTGTTGGATGCATGCATTTCCCAAGAGTATTAGCGCTATGTGAAATGGAAACAGCCTCACTTAGGATTTGAACTCGGGTTGCCGTATCCATTTTCTGTTACATTAACTATTACACCACCAACACTTCCTTATAAAACAGCTGTTATATAGTCATCATTCTCTCTCTTTCCATCCCTCTCTCCTTCAACCGTTCGTTGTCTCTCGCAACCATCTGGTTTTCTCGGTCGGTCCTCGTTTTCTTACGTCGTTCCACGGTGTCCCATGTTCTTTACTGGTGGAATGAACGATAGAGAGAATTATTTTTCCGTGCAGATGGCTTTATCACCATCTACGACTTCTTCCCGTAATATTGTACTGGCTGTACGCAAGTCGGGAACCCGTCATCGAACCAAAAGTGAAAATTAGATTGGGTGACTGACTATTAGCTAAAGTTTATAGGGTAACTTTATGAAATTTAATCACATGACTTGTCACTCGTTCAATGAAAGCCAAGTTCTCAACTGACTTCAAAGTGACAAGTACAATATTCTGACATCAACGATTTATGCTCATGAAATTCCGTTTAAAAACTATTTATATTACATACCGAATGAAAGATTTTGCCGATTTATTATTTAACATAATTATTAACAGTGAGAAATTAATTCAAGTGTATAAAAAATTAAATTTAACAGAGAGGAGAGTGTTGGTTGTGTTTTATTGCGTATCAACCATTATAAGTTATTTAATACCAAATCCTGTTTATACATATATATTAAATATATATGGTTTGGTTGGGTTGGGTTTTATGGCATATCAAGCATTATAGGTTATTTAATTCCAAATCCTGTTTAAACGTACATAATGAATATATAGGATTTGATTGGGTTTTATGGCGTATCCACCAGTATAGGTTATTAAATACCAAACCCTGTATATACATATATATTAAATATATATGATTTGGTTGGGTTGGGTTTTATGGCATATCAATCATTATAAGTTATTAAATACCAAGTCCCGTTTATACATATACATTGAAGATATGATTTGGTTGGGTTGGGTTTTACGGCATATCAACCATTATAGGTTATTAAATCCAAATCCTGTTTATACATATATATTAAATATATATGATTTGTAAACAAATAGTTTACACGGAACAATTTGTAAACGAGCCAGAGCTTTTTTAGTTGCACACAGTTAAATAGTTTCGAGCATTACTATTTAACGCGAATTTTGTTTAGTTTCTTTGTTTAATGGCATATCAACCTTCAGAAGAAGGGGGTTCATGCCTTCCCTAAGGGTATTAGTCCGAAAGTAAACGTAATAGCACGACTGGAGTTCGAACTTACTACGATTCCGCAGTAGAGCGCTTTAACCATTACATCACGATGATTCCTCCTATTTAACGCGAGTTATATTATTCAAAATTATTCATTCAGCTTTAAAAAGGATAGAGAATTTTTAGTTGACTCATAGATAGCACCATGACAAGTACTAACATACCGGATCAGGGTGGGCCTGGGAGTAATGGCAATGAAGATGTACCTCACAATAAATAAAGCTCCAGAACTGGAGCCTCTCCATCAGATGCAATTTAGTGTCGTATACAGGACATCAATTCGGGCGAGAGTCTTACCCCTCTGCAGATGCATCGACGTATTCTACTGCTCTCGTCGACTAGGTTGAGGATGAAGTGAGATTTAAGATTATTTTCATTTCTCTTTAAAACACATTTAAATAGAAATTTAAGTAGAATAAAAAATGGTTCAAGTTTATAAAATGTAAATTTAAGAGAGAGAGAGAGTGAGAGAGAGAGAGAGGAGAGAGAGAGGAGATGGTTGGTTTGTTAGTTGGTTGTGTTTCATTGCATATAAACATTTGTAGGTTATTTAAAGCCTGTTTATACCTATATATTGAATATACATTATTTGTAAACGAATAGTTGGCGTACAACAATTTTAAAACGAAGCAGGGCTCATTTATTTGCTCACAGTTTAGTGTGCCAAAAAGCATATTTACCACCAGTTCTTATCAATGTGCATCGGGCATCTTAAGTGTCTTCAAGGTCGTTTTTAGGTTCTTCTTCAGTTTAGGTAGTTTCTTGTCATCCATAGGAAGACGTATACGATCAATCTAGCCTATGCTTTTTCCAAATGGGTTTGGATTATTTGTTTAACGGCATATCAACTCCTCACGAATTATTTAATGTCAAAATTTGATTTTTTTGTAAGTTTTTGACTGCAATCATCAATGCCCGATTATATCTTTAATTGTACTTTTTTTCTATAATCATTTTTGTACACAATTACATATTTACACCGACTGCATCACTGCAGAAAGGTACCCCCAACCCAACAAGTGTCATGGATGTGACATGAAACCATCCAATGTCGAGGCTCCAGCCTTGGATATTTCGGGAATGTAGAGTATCTTTTCATTGCCAGCTCCATTATGGTCCGGAGCGATAGCACTTGATATGATCCTATCTATGGATCAAACAGAACTGACTATTTAAACTGTGTGCAAACAAATGACTTATGCTAAATCAAATATAAAACGAATAGTTAAAAATAAAACTGTTTGATCTCTTAACTGTGAGTGAGCAAAGGACTGATGTTTAATTGAATTTTTAGTGATACATAACAATACTTGGAAACTTTTAACTGTGTGCAAACGAATGATTAATATTGAATAGAATTATAAGAGTTAGATTGCACTTGTTTGATATTCATTATATATGTATAAAGAGGATTTAGCACTTAATATCCTATAATGGTTAATATGCCATCAAACCAAACCAAACAGTTATATATCAAGGTTTCCAAATACAAATAATTTATACGTATATGTTTGGTTTCAATTATTCCGATCTAATTCTAATAATTTATAAATGATTATAGGGTTTCAAGTAACTATTTCTATTTAACAATAATAATAACTTGTTTGTAAACCTTTTTGTTAGGTTTCTTTGTTTAATGGCATATCGAACTTTGTGGCTTATTTAACACCAAAGCCATCCTTGTAGAAGGACAGTAGTGGAACTATCTTATCCAGAACTGGATTAAATAGTTAAATAGTTACAATGTTATTAGATTAAATAGTTGCAATGTTATTAGATTAAATAGTTAAATAGTTACAATGTTATTAGTCCAAAAGAGAATGTAATTGCACAACTGGAGTTCGAACTCACTTACTACGATGTCTCAGTGCAGCACATTAACTATTTCGCCACGAGTACTCTCCCCATTTCTTTGTACATTGTTATATGGTCTTAAGTAACTAATAATTACACTGGGCTGCGATGTTTTCAAAATTGAATGTATAATATCTGATTTTAAGACAGTTTTTTTTTACACTGAATCCAAAAATCATACTCATTTTTTCTAATCGATCATATTTTGAAGATACAAACTCTTACAATGAATGTATAGAACTATATTAAAACTCTATTTTCTTGTTGAATTAAACAAATAATGCTAAATTTAGGGCTGATAAATTCGCAGAAGGCTCACATAATGCTATTGTAAATTGAAAAATACACAAAAGAAGCTATTCAAAGAT
Source organism: Sepioteuthis lessoniana (assembly GCA_963585895.1). NCBI lineage: Eukaryota > Metazoa > Mollusca > Cephalopoda > Myopsida > Loliginidae > Sepioteuthis > Sepioteuthis lessoniana. The sequence goes on along the minus strand of OY757920.1, from coordinate 69,390,562 downwards.
GAAAGGTCTTTTCAGGGACTTCCTCCTATGCTCGGCGGCCACTGCATCCCGTTTCAGGCACCGGCAGTTGTCAGCGAGAAAGTTTACATCCCATCGGCATTGGTCGCGCTCTTCCATAATGCGAATGTCTTGGTGAAAGCGATCACCTTGCTCTTCACTCAAATCTCCGCAGTTCTTTGGTAAATAGAAAGTGCAGTTTGACTGACATTCGTATCCCGAGTCGGCGGAACCTCTTCCATTTCCTTCTCATATTCCGCAATCCACAATCACAAACAGATTATATCTAACACAAATAGATTATTTCTGATCTTACACAAACAGATTATAAGGTTTTGCACACGGTCCTATTGAATGCAAATACTTTTTAAATAGATCTACTTGACCGATAGATTGGAACCTAATGGGCCGTACTCTCGATTAGAGTTGACCAGGGAGTAATGGCAATAAAGGGGTACTTCAGATCTGCGTCTTCGCCATCAGATGTCATACCAAGGACACCCCTCTTTTGTGGTGAGAAGGAGTTACTCCTCTGCAGGGGATACAGTGAGTGTATTCAATGTCGTATCGATGCTAAGCATGATTCAGAGTGGCTTCATACCAGGTATATTGTCTTGCCATCTGATCTCTATTATTTGGGAAGGCAGACTCAGTGGAAATGATTTCAACTTCTTGCCTAACTGCTATGGATTGTCTAGGAGTCTCAAGCATACAGGAACGTTTTGATCTCTGCAGCTTTGTGAATATTGCACTTAGGTTGATGCCCTTTCGCTCTCCAACACTAGAGTGTGGTGCTAAAATGCACTGCTGGCTTTAACGGTTTCGTAGCTGATTACTAAGTTTGCCAGGTGAAACAAAGAGTTGCTGACCAGTCGGTTGGGGCTGTAGAATACTCCGACTGCATCTCGGCAGAAGAGTAAGATCCCCACCCAGCTAGTGCCCTGGGTATAACACTAAACAATCTGATGGTGTGGTTCCAGTAATGCTAGAGCTTTGGGCTATGTGGAGTACCCTTTCATTGTCATCGCTCCCAGGTCCCCTCTGGCTCGGAGTGGTAGCACCTGATAGAGTCCTATCTATGGGTCAAATGGGACTAAACTGTACACTTATGCTAAACTGAATTATTTGAAAAAGAACTCATTTTGACATTAAAATTGGGTACTTATGCTAAACTGAGTTGTTTGAAATAGAACTGTTACGATATTTAACTGAGTTTAAACGAAAACTGTACTGATAATCAAGTGAAGTGTTTGTATGTATAAAAATGGATTTGGCATTAATAACCTTCAATGGCTGATGTGCCATAAAGCCAAACCCAACCCAACCAAACCCAATCAAACCAAAGAGCTACTGAGGTATGTGAATGTCGTTAAGCATTATCCACTAGTGTTAGATTTCTGATAGGATTTTCTAGAAAACATGACATCATGATGAAGAAGACAGTGTTTAATGAATAGCATTAATTCACACACACACACACACACACACACACACACACACACACACACACACACACACACACACACGTTTGTATGTTTATTTCTTCTGTTCTTTTGTTTTAGAATTTCATAAATTGTTCTCAATGTTTAAAAAGTTGAGATATATTATTATTTCGCTCCTCACAAGTTTTTTTTTTTTACCCCAGCGTTAACTGGTGGTATTTCACTCGAATCTCAGGGACAAAATGTCTTCTCAAGTTTCCAGGACTCTTTTCAGTATTCAGGTCGATCTCAACAATGCTATGGTCTGAATAATGTGGCTTCTTTCTCTGATTTCCAATTTCGCTATTTCCTTTTCCAATCTCTGGGCGTCTTGTCTCAGCGTGCCATCTATTATAAATATCACCGTCACCTTCATGTTCCATATCGTTTTTAGCTCTCTGGCAAGATCCAAGTAATTGTCAATCTATTTGCTTTCTTTCAGTTTCACTCAGTGGTCGGCTGGAACAGCAAAATGACAAGTTATTTTTCTTGTTAATTCATACGAGGTCTGTCCTTCTGGTCAGCACTGAGTCATCTGTTTGTATTTCAAAATCACAGAGAATTTTATGTATCACATTTATGTATTTTGGTTAGCGCATTATTATCATTATTAACAATAATCATAATAAGAATAAAGTTTTAAAAGTCCCTGACAGCTTCTTCATGATCGGTATTTTTACATTTATACTGAACATGAATTATTAAATTAAAAATACCCATCATAAATAAATTCTTCCTGTTTTTAATATATATATATATAGTAATCAATAGACAGACTGTTTCGTTCAATCAGAACTCTTCAGTAGGACGCTCGAAGCCAGGTTCGAAACCCACCCAACTTTTCGTTAGACTCAGTCTCAGACCGCTCAACCAACAACCGTACCACGTTAGCTAAAGGAATTTTTCAATGGTATTTATCTAGCAACAGCAGCAGCAGCGTCCGTTTGTTTACATTTTTATACCCTAACGGCTGCCAGAGTGCTCAATTCTTTCGAAGAGCTTTGCATGATGCGAGCGGCAGCCGAAAATTCCTTCGCCAGAGTGCTCAACCCCCATGGGGGAGCGTATATATATATATATATATATATAATATTACAACAGTTTGTTGCTGTCACGATCTCATTTGGTTTTGTGGTAAACCAAATGCGGTATGATTCAGAGAGTGCTCAATATATGTGATAGAGACCGCTGGTCATAAATAAGCTTCCATGCTATTAAATATAAAAAAAAACTAATATATATATATATATATATATATATATAATCAATGTTTTCTTTTAGTAAATAATTCATAACGGTTGTTTAGTGATGAATGTAAATATTCAAATGGGTGTGTCATGTTCAATTCAACCAATTAAATTAAATCGAATCCTTTATTTCAAGATGCTATTGAACAAAAAACTGCTGTCATAGATCATTAAAAGATACTGATTAAAGAGAAAAAAATTATATATATATATATATATATAAGTTGGTGTGTAAATGGTGAGATGGGGACTTAGCGACTTTTTGCTTCTAAAGAACAAACAGTTGATTATAATAAATGTTGTTATGTCACCTCGTGTAGTGTAGCAATTAAAAAGCTTCGTAAGTAAATAATTCTAAGTAGGTTTAATTCTCAGTGGGCTACCCATACTTGTGACCTTGTGCCAAACTAAACTAATGTTAGTAAATGACTCCAAACAAATATTGTTCCCAGTTAGGCCAACTGAAAACAACAATTGAGGAAAAACCTTCGTGTTAATTAACAGTATTAGTTGACTGTGTATTTCTTTAGTGAACAAGTAAACATTTTTACAGCTTGGCTGGGAATTTTGTTTACTCATCTGTCATATTCAGCAAATATTGCATCTTCGTATAACTATTTATTCTTGTTTTTATTGAATTCCCTTAGCTATTAGAGCCCAAACCGGCAGTATTTATGACGTTTCCTAGATGTACGTATAACCGGTAGCACTGAATTCCGACAAGGGAATTCCCATTTTTACATCACTATTGCCTATAAAAGATTACAGCATGTTAAATTTTCGGCGAGGAGAGTAGAGTTGGTCAGGAGAAGGGGAGGAAAGGATTTCTAAGGATTAATTAAAAACTTTCTAGTTCCCAGGAAATTGAAAAATGGCACGTATAGAAGAAAAGCAATTTGGTGAAAGGCTTGTAAGTTTATTATGGCGTTTCGCCCTGTATTTGGAAAAGAATATTTAATTTTAGGAAAAAAATATTAAAATTATGTCTATGTGGCTGCTATGGCAATGTAATTGTGAACAACGATCATTTTAACACTCTAAAAACTGGGAAGGCAACAACGTTTCAAATGGTTGGTTGGTTAGTTGTTTGGTCATATTTTTATGCCATATCATCCATTGTTGGTTATTTTTATACACATAAACAGTTCTATTTCAAACAATTTAGTTTAGAATAAATACTCAGTTTAAATGTCAAAACTGTTCTGTTTCAAACAATTCAGTTTAGGATAAGTATAGTATTTTGTTTACACACAGTTAAATGTAAAAACAGTTTTATTTCAAACAATTCAGTTTAAATAAGTACACAATTTAGCTCTATTTGACTTACAGATAGGACCCACAGTGGTGCAGAGAGCGATGGCAATAAAGGGGCACTCCGCATGACCCAAAGCTCCAGCATTACTGGAGCCTCACACATCACATTGTTTCGTGTCATTATCAGGATATTCGTTTGGGAAGTCTTACTCCTCTGCAAAAATACAGTCGGTGTATTCTGCAGCCCCAGCTGATTAGGCCAGTTCGAAATTGTGTCTGTAATTGATGAAGCCAATTTTATGGACGGTTTATAGATTTATTATGGCATTCACTCTATATGGACTTCATTCGTAAATTCATAACTTAAATAACGTTCACAAGCAAAATTTGGAACATTGCAGAGTTCCTTTTAAAATTTCATAATGATCGACGTTCCTAATTACATTTCCTCAGCAACCTCATCTGTAATATAATGGCCGAGGGATTTCGTTTTATGCCTTTGAATTTAGTTAGACTGAAAACCTTTCGGCTCAGTGCATGGGTTTATTAGGTGCAAACATTAACGCAGGTGTTCACGCGCGCGCAGGCGGAGCGGACGTGTCACTCAGAGATATCACAGTAGCCTAGATGGGAAACGGGGCTAGCAAGTGCTAATGACGTCATGCACCGGAAGCGTGCGGAGGATTTGGGGAATTTTAAAAAGTCAGTTGAGTTGAGACCTGCCTCGCTTGCTTGCGGAGGCCTTGGGCAGGTGCCGCACGTGTTCAGAGGGGGGAGATGAAAAAGCCAGAATAGAAAGAATGTGTATCCCACTCCTTATGTCGAAGAACGTTTAAACTCAAAGGTAATAAAAAGTTTCGTACCTAAACTAAGAAGTCGTAAGTGTTTTTCGTGTTTCGAGATTCCTATGTTCACGTTATATATATATGAACATTCGATGTCCGTTTCGCATATCCGTATCTGGCTATGGTACACATCGACAGACTTATGATATTTTACCTAAAATTAATTTTTTCCCCTTCAGTCTTTATCTGAAGCCCGTACATTTTTTACATTTTCAGCAAGGAGTCGGAAGTTGAAGTGCCGAGAAAGGACTCAGAGTTCCAAGAGTTATTTAAACAATTTTTCTGTTCTCAGGAAAATTGAAAAAAGGCGGCAATGGAAAGACAGGGAGATGTGAAAACCTATTTGGTTTGGTTTGTTTTTATGGCGTATCAACCGTTGTAGGTTATTTAATACTAGATGATTTGTAAACACATTTTGTTGTTAACATCTTCAAATGAGCTATTTTAAAGTATATGGATCACTTTTTTGTGTACATAATTTTTATATATAAACAATATATATAAACAATGTATATATGTATATATATATATATATATATATATAATATGATGATAAATAGATAAATATTGATTTATATATATATATATATATATATATAAACTGATATATACATATATATAAACTAATATATATTTATTTATCTATATATTGTATAATAGCTCTATCACAGATTTTGAGCACTCTTCAAATTGTACTGCATTTGGTCTTCCACAAACCTATCTAGTGAACTAGTGACAACCATACACTGTTGTAATATATATATATATATATATATATATAGATAGATAGATAGATAGAGTGGGTATGTGTGTGTGTGTGTGCGTGCATGACGTAAATATTTTTGCATAAGGATAATGATTAAAATAGTGTCACGTGTTTCTCTAGGAGGAATAGGTTTTGGATATTTTTCCTTCGATGATTAGCTCATTTCAGTTATCCCAGATGAAACATAACCCTAAGAAACTCGAATGAATAAAAATAAGAAAAAAAGGAAAGATGTATCATATGCTCTCTTTGTTGTTCAGATGTCAGTTTACCAGCGGGACACTTCGTATTTTAGATTTACTTGTTGCTTTTGTATAATTTTATCTTTTCTTTTTCTTTTTACTCTGCTTTTGTCAAATAAGAAAATAGGGAAAATTCGAAGAAAGTTAAATGAATTTTTAGCTGACAAAAACTAACTCGTTATTTTGTTTTTGTATTTCGTACACTATCGTCATAATCAAAAAGAATTTTTTAAAAATCTTCAAGATACTCAACACTCCTTAAATTAGGGTCAATGTGCCTTATTCTTTCTTTCTTTCTTTCTTTCTTTTGCTTTTTTCTTTTCCTTATTTTCTTCCCTATCTCCATTATTCTCTCTACAGACTTCCTTCCTTTTTATATTCTTTCTCTCTTTCTTTCTTTCTATCTTTCTTTTTAAAAATATTTTCTACGTTTTCATTTGCTTTCTTTTTATTTTCTTTCTTTTTCATCTACTTCTTTCTTTCTTTCTTTCTTTCTTTCTTTCTTTCTTTTTGTCACTTACAATGTTTCTTTCTCCCTATTTTCTTTCTTTTTTCTTTCTTTTTCTTTAAATACTTTAATTACTTTCTTCACATTTTACTTTCTTTCTCGCTTTATTTCCTTTAAAATTTCATGTTTCTTTTCCATTAGTTGCATTTTCTCCCCCTTTTTTCTTTGACGTAGAGTCAGTGCATTTACACTGCATAGACTGTCTGTTCACCCCGGGATCTTAAAGACAAACCCATGTTTACTCCATTTGTAAAGTTTTTTTTGTTTTACTGAAACATGCCCCTCCGTACATATCGCACATAGTTTGCACCTCTCAGTCACCAATGATTTGCCTCTATTTCGAATAGCCTCAAAACAAATATTTTTGTAAGATTAAAATGATTTTTGTTTTAAAACAATTCCAAATAATGCAGAATTTAGAAAAAAAACTTGATATTGTTTTGTGCTTTTGAAAAAAATTCTCTTATATATATATATATATATATATATATATATATATATATATATATATATATATATATTCGTGTTTTTGATTTATATCAAAAACACATAACAAGATGGAAATAAATTTATAATCCTAATGTGACCGTTTTTGTTTTTTTCTTAAAGAAAGAATATACATATATATATATGTGTGTGTGTGTGTGTGTGATGACAGAAAGACAGAGAGAGAGAGAGAGAGGGGGGAGGGAGCTTAGCTCACAGACCATAGCACAATGCACTGTGCCCCAAATTAAGCTACACTGCTCCTCCGGAACTTTACATATATGCATATAAATTTGACCCGGCAATGCGCTTTAAATGGTTTAACTTCAAAAGTAAAGCTATTTTCAGTCCAATCTGCAACTAAATGATATTTTGACGAGGTGTCAGGTTGCACTAAGTATTATCAAAATTCGCAATGTAACTGAGAAAACTATGAAATGCTAATTAGAATCCTTCACTACTTACTAAATAGAAGCCTAACTTACATTGTGGACTGCGGCTACAGTGGAAATCTTTTTAGAAATTCTAGAAAACTGAGTGAGTCCATTATTTTACATGGTTTTGAGATCACTTGTTTTTGAGGGTCACTTGTTTTTGAGGGTCATTTGTTTTTGAAGGTTGATTGTTTTTGAGAGTCACTTGTTTCTGAGGGTCACTTGTTTTTGAGAGTTGCTTGTTTTTGCTGGTCACTAATAATTTTAGGAAAGGATGGATCCAATTGATTTTCCTCCCACCTTGTTTTTGAAGGTCACTTGTTTTTGAGGGTTGCTTAAAAATAAACATACACTAAACTGTTGTTCTAATTAAGTGTGTCATTTATCACAGTTTTTCCCAATTCGTCATTTTCACTAGTACCATTTTTTTTTGTGGGCATCATTTTAACAGACAGCTTTCTTTTTACAATCCTTAATTATTTTGCCAACAATAGTAAACAACCCTTTACCTTTAAATCTCATTACCATGAATAAAATGTTCGTCCAAAGATAAATGAGATTACCCAGGGGTTGCCTGCAATACACTTAACGTTATTTTAATTTTCTCTCTCTCTCTCTCTCTCTCTCTCTCTCTCTCTCTCTCTCTCTCTCTCAAAATAACCTGTTTGGTTGAATACACAAAGAAGTCTAAAACGGTCAGATTATTCTAGACTAACCAACAGGAAGAAAGAGTACTTTTTCAGGCTGAAATATTTCCCGAATGATTTCAGGCCAAATCATTTTTTCACCTCGTATTTAAAAAAAAAAATGATGCCCTAAATTCAATAGATTAACATCTCCTTTTATGATTATCGCAAAGGTTTCATTAAGCGCGTTAGAGTGTAGTGACCGATAACTGCTACGTTGAAAATTGCTGATCATCAGATAGTAAAGGAAAAAGCAAGCATTCACATACAATATTATATTCTGAAATTATTACAAGTCGTATATCATAAATGGTTACAGAATGCAAGCTGTTATTTGCTAAGCATTGTTTAGTCTGACACACAGATTTCATCGGGTTATGCATTTCGGCAAAGTGGGATGAAGCTCAGATCCTCATTGAGGTTGTCACTTGATTCCGGTGACAAAAAAATACTGATAAACATGTTGCAGTTAGCCTCCCGCGTTTACTAATATATTGATAATTCAAACCGGGCGCTTTCGCTAGTTTCTAAACCATCTTTCATAGAGCGGATGAAAGTCTCTTCATTTTCAAAGGGAAATATCAAAAACCCGAACGAAGAACTTCAAATACGTTAAAACACTTGTCCGTTCTGCAGCACATCAGATATTCAACTTAAAACCCAAAAGACAAACTTTCTTGCTGCTTGTCTCAACCGAAAATAACCTTTACCTCCATTCGTGAATCAAATCTCTAGACTGAGGGTAGGAGAAAGGCCATTTCATAAGTTGCCAAGTAGCTAATGGCAGTGGAGTTCATTATCCGGCGTATGGCACATGAAGACATCAGACACACATATGGGGAGGCGCTCAAGGCGTGACGGATATCGTTGTAGAATACATACGGGGCGACCCAAATTCAAATCCTTGACGAGGCTGTTTGAGTTTCACGTCGCGCTAATAATCTTAGGAAAGGATGGATCTAATTGCTTATCCTATGTCTTTTAATCCAGCAGCAATTTCATTGAATAACCTTTTTCTCTTTTTATAAAATAAACCTTTTTGTTTGAATAACGTCCTTTGGAAGGTACGGGTGATTTAATGGTTATCATCGGTAAGAATTGATTCGGTGATCTGATTTCAAATCCTGAACAGAATAGTTTGTGTTTCACTTCGTACTAATCCTTGGGAAAGGCATGAAACCATCTCTTCTCACTCTTCCTTGCAACTGGTGAAAAAGTAGGATAAAAAGATCTTTCAAACATTAGTAAGGTAACAACTTTACATGGAGGAAAAACTAGGAATTGGAGTCCCTGAGTTATTCCGACTTTTAATCAACATTCTTCCAGAAACTCCTACTGTAATACCTTGCTCTTTCTTTGGACAACATTGGTAGATGAAGGAGGGCCGATTCGGTCTCAAGAGACCGACGGATGCCATAAAAAAGCAATAACTCATTTTTCTTTATATAACAATTTGTTCCAAATGAACTTGTCAGTTCTGTGTGTGACACCCGTTTCACTATTGGTTTTCGGGTTCTTTGACACATACAAAAAAGTTGAGGAATGCTGGTCTTTGAAGACAAGCTTAGTAAACATCGGTCAATCCCGTTACTTGTTTATATATATATATATATATATATATATATATATTAAAAAATAGAATCTCACTCTCTTACATTTGTCTCATTACTAATAATTTACGCCTTCTATAAATTAGAAATCAAGATTCAGATGGAAAGTAAGAAAACTCTATCTACTAGAGAGAAGTAAGACCCCCACTCCTATAAAAGGTATCCTGGATATGACATTAAACTCCATCCAATGGTAAGTCTCCTGTTCGGAAGATCTGAGCTGTGTTGAGTATTCCTTCATTCTCATTACTTCCACACTCACTTTGAGCCGGCTGAGTTGCACTTTTTAGGTTCCTATCTATGGATCAAATTATTCGTATTTGATAGGACCATATGCCAAAAAAAAAAAACCCTCTTTGGAAGCAACAACACAAAAAATTGTAAATATGAACGTAGAATGAACGCAATTCTTTCGCCTCTGGGCATAAGATAACATTAGACAGGCTGACGTGCCTTTAAAATCAATTAATCATTCAATCAAAAGTAAGCAGGGGAGATTTTAATTCCTTTTAGTTTTTATTCTGCTGGCCAACATTTGAACACACACACACACACACACACACACACACACACACACACACACTCATATATATATATTCATATATACATATTGAGACCTTAAGTGATATAGAGACATGTCAGATTTTTCTTAAGTATTTGTGATGTTTAGTGTATAGATCTTATAAAGAAAAAAAAAAGCATTCACTATGTCCTGATGTTCCTAGCTACCTCATTTTTTCTTTCGGTTGCCTTGGATTTTACTATCGTTTCTGTGGGTGCCCTACCACCCATTTTGGGAATCATTGAATTAAGCTTCCATCGTCTTTTTCGGGGTCCAAGGAACATTCTGATGCCTCCATTAAAAACAAATAAACATTTGCCCCTTGAAGCTGTCTGAAGTCAACTCGTTAAAGGCTATAGAGTCAATCTGCATTCATCCTAATCCTACCTCCCACCCGGTCGTACCGCATTTTTCCCCGACCCCCGCTTCAAAATAAGACTTGATGAATGGTTTACATTTCAGCTGGTCGGCAAGGTCGAGACACTTATCCTTGTTCTTTAATGCCGTTCTCTTATAGATTCTATTCGTTTATTCTCTTCTCTTGGTTGTTCGGGGTTTGTTTAGCCATTAAACCCGTCAAAAAAGAAAAACAAAACAAAAAGGAAATAAAACTTGAGTTTCTCTTTCATGCATTACAGATCGGATGGCATTTCAAATCAAATAGACAGGTGCGCAGAAATTAGGGAAAAATCGTTTTTTCTTCAAGGAATGGTAAACTCATTTTTTTTTCTTTCCTTGTTTTTTTCTTTCCTTGTTTTTTCTTTCCTTGTTTTTTCTTTCCTTGTTACGCTTATTGAAGGAATGTTCGTGAAATGATAAGTATGTACTCGGATGTGTCAAAAGTTTGCAATATTTTGGTACAAAGTAATTTTCGGTTTGTATATCATATGACCAAAGCAGGTCAAGCTGCGGAAGGCACCCGCTTTGCTTGTAGTATCGTGGTAGTTAGTATGCTGACACGTTGTGCATTACTTCACTCTGTGTGCAATTCAAAAACCACACAGATCAACGAGCAACCAAGACTAATTCAGATATTTAGGCTGCACGAGTTCGAACTGAAACCGTAGATTTCGCGGCTGTTTCAAGCCATAGAGGCAAATCCGGTGAGTAGCACTTGGGGAGTATCAGGTGAGCTCGACAGTCTAGTATGGTTCGTCACCTTAGCGACCACGGCAAAAGCATCCGGGACTGCCGAATTGTACCCCATGTTACCAACATATTGCAAAACTTTTTATTCCCCCTTATATTTACGAAACATCTTCGCAACGAACAGGGTATTACACAAGGTAGAGCTTGTCCCGTATTTGATTCTTTCATGAGAAACTGAGAACGATAACTACTCGACAGATATATCAACATCTATTTCTGATTGGTTGCTGTAATGGGCAATTGCCATCAAATAGTGCGGGCTTTGCCACGTTTTTCTTGTCTAGTCGGCAGGTGCAGTAGAATACACCGACTGCTTCTCTGTAGAGGGGTAAGACCCCCCCCAACGAGTGTCCTGGGTATGACATTAAACAATCTGATGGTGAAGTTCCAGTGATGCTGGAGCTTTGGGGAATGCAGAGCACCCCTTCATTCCCATTGCTCCCAGGTCCACTCTAGCCTGGAATTGTAACACCTGATAGGGCCATATCTATGGGTAAAATAGAACTAACTGCATACTTATGCTAAACTGAATTGTTTGAATTAGAACTGTTTGACTAAATTGAATAGCTTAAATAGAAACGTTTTTGACAATTAAACTGTATTCATATTTAAACAGCGTGCTTATGCTAAACTGAATTGTTTGAAATGGAACTGTTTTTGTCATTGAAACTCTACTTACACTAAACTGAATTACCTAATATCGAACTATTTTGACATTTAACTGTGGGTAAAGAAAATTTGTACTCATACTAAACTGAATTAGTTGAATTAGAACTGTTTTGACACTTAAACTGTGTACTCATGCTAAACTGAATTGTTTAAAATAGAGCTGACTATTTGCATAAAAATGGATTTGGCGTTAAATAATCTAGAAAGGTTGATATGCCATAAAACCCAACCAACCAACAACCACATTTTTCTTCTTTTTTTTTTCGAAGTTACAAACGTCAGTAGGCTAGGAAGGTCATGATATGCAAGTCTGGGTCCGATCAACCCAGACGAGGTCAGCAAAATGAAGGAGTCTGATGAAGACAGACCGAAACCCCTAAGGATCTTTTGCGATACATCACTGAGGATGCATACCACAACATTGTTATTTTTCTCACATCTTTAAGTAGAGTAAAGCTGGTGTAAATTTTCCCTCTAGAATGGTTGCTTTAATCAGACTAAAGATCCCAGTCTGCCTTATCATTTACTCGTAGTTATAGGGAGAACAGATGGATTCATGCCTTTCTCCAAGGCTTTAGCGTGAAGCGAAACGTAAGTAGCTTTGTCAATGGATTGCCGATTTTATTTCCAACGTGGATAACTGATACACCAAGCTCGTACTTGAAGTTGTAGTTTACTAAGCTTTTTGCTTAAATGTGGCACAAGGTCGTATGAATGAGGAACCCAATGAGACTCGAACTCTCTCTTGAAGTTTTGCTAGTCTAGCTTGCTGGCATGATGGTTAGAGTGTTCGCCAATGGCTCGGGAGACCGTGGTTCAATCCCAGGTCGAGTCATACCAAAGACTCAAAAAATGGTACTTGATGCCTCCTTGCTTAACATTCAGCAATATAAGGTAGGGATCAAGGGTAAAGTAGAGCAATCTAGGGAAAGGAGTAGCGCCCTCCCATACACCCCAGTGTAGTAGCTATCGAAAAGGAAGCCTTCGGGTCACCCTCGACTAACGTCGCCAACTTTACTTACTTACATGGAAGTAGACTCAATCAGAAAGAGAAATGTGTTCATTGCATGTGGTAGGGTTGCTACAGATATTACCGGGGAACAGAAGATGACAATCCTGAAAAGTTTTAGAAACACGGGCCGAATTGATTTTAGACATTGAGATAGCTTTTGTGATTTTTTTTAGATTAGTTGGGGGTAGTGGTCGCATAATAAGTCATTTACCATACCTGATATTATTCAGTAAAACGAGACTTCCCTGTATATGATCATCACTTTAGGATGTCAACTTATTGATCATTAAACATTTTAGAGGATTTATTAGTCTACATTTTCTTTACAGGATTCTTTAGCCTTGGTTAGGCAACCTATCTAGTAGATGCCCGTGGTGTAGTCGTTATCATCGTTGGGAATAGACACGGCGACACGAGTTCAAATCCTGGACGTGACTGATTGCATTTCATATAGCACTAATACCCTTGGGGAAGGGATGAATCCAATTATTCTCCCTCCAGCTATGGGTAAATAGTAGGAAAGACTAGGTTCTTCAGCCTTGGTTAGGCAACTAGTCTAGGAGAAGGAAAACTCTGACTTCAAACCTGTTAAACTCTGCTTTAAAATTGACCTTGTGTCATATCCTGCCCGAGCGGAGGGGTTGGTAAATATTACCTATCTAGTAGATGGAAAACTCTGAAATATACTTCACTTAAAAATTAACCTTGCATTAGCATCTTCCCTGTAGCAGAGAGTTTGGGTAAGTGCATACTAATCATTTCACGAAATTTTCATCAACACACATAAGGAAAAACAAAAAAATCAACAAACAACTACCTCAGCAAAAAAATAATATAAAGCATATGATATTGCGTGCTGTTTTGAACAAACCCAGGAAGCAGCAGTTGTGCGGCCACTTACTTCTCATCTCACAAACCATCCAAGTAAAATGAATAAGACATGCTGGGCACTGCTGATGAAATAACATGGACACTCCAGTGTTGGACGACCAGCAAAAACTTACATTCATCAATTATGTGTGGACACTGGATGTCGTCGAGAAGACTTGCTGTGAATGATGGCTGACAGGAACGGGGAGAGAGAGAGAGAGAGAGAGAGAGAGAGAGAGAGAGAGAGAGCAACTTGAGCTGTAAGGACCACTACATAATACTGGAATTGTCTTTTCGTCAGTCATGGCAGTGCGGGACTTCATCGACTGCATCCTCTATAGCGGAGAAAGACCTCTACCCACCCAAAGGGGTGTCCTTGGTATGACATTAAACTGCATCTGGTGGTGACTCTTCAGTTCTAGAGCTCTGTGGAGAGTGGAGTAACCCTTTATTGCCATTACTTCCAGGTCCACTGGAGTGGTTGTACCAGTTAGTGTCCCATTTATCGGTCAAATCTTTAAAAACATTATTTGTATTAGATATGAATCCCCTTAATCATACAACTCTATGCAATCTACCGTATTTGATAGCATATTAGACACACAGGTGTATAAGACGCACCCCAATTTTAATCGGGCGAATCAAGACAAAAAGTACTGATATCAAACGTGATGAAATTGATATAATAAATATTATCAACGATAACACTTTTAATCTGCAGAATAGCCTTTTAATTAATGACAATAGGTATATGAAAGTTACTCAAAAGTCTAAGCTCAAAAGAGTTGCCATGTTGTTAATTTCGGCCGACTATCACGAATTTTAAACCGACATATGGCATATAAGACGCAGGAAAACTCTTGAACAACAAGGCAAAAAAATGTAAATTTAAACTTACAATGAACTTGATTCTCTAACCTGTAGCTATAAAATAATTTTCGATGCCGTCAAAATCAATCAATCAATCGTCGCAATGTCTGATCAATAGGAGACTGAAATCTGATTGGGGGAAAAAGGAAATGCTGCTTATTTGACCAGACTTGTCCAGTAAGCAAAAAGTTAGAGTCCTCATAATAACGAGAGCTTTGAAGGTTGTAAAGTGAGTTGAAGTGAAATTGCTAGAGATTTTCTAGGCCACGCTTATCTTTTGTTTTAATACGTACACAGTTTAGTTACCCTCTCACTGGTCTCTTCGCAGTATCCGTGTTGCGATTCAAAACTTTTCCTTTACTCTAATCTATTCTTATATATTTATACTCCCCCCTCAGAGGCTAACCCCACCGTTCATCTGTGACCAGGGAGTAATAATTAATTTGCGCAGCTTCAAGGGAGCTGTTCCCACAGGCAGTACTAAAATGAGAAAGGTCAGAGTCAATCTCTGATGACTGAGGGGCCCCTAAGGGAGAATGCCAACAGAGCTTAACTATTTTTTGGCAACTTTTTAAAAATTTTCCGCAGTTTTAGTTCAGATGTTTCTTCCCTTTATACATCAGACTAGTTGAACTATCCGTCTACGTCAGGTAAAAGTAAAGATGTTGATTGAATCTTGTTTCAATGACAAAAAAATAACTTGAAGTCAGATAATTGTTTCCAAATTATTTGTATTTGATAGGAATATCTGGAACCATATAACTATGTGTAAATTATTAGCATTAAGAATAATCATTCGAAGTTGTATTACACAGGAATATTAGAAACTTTATAACTGTATTCCAACAAATGATTATTACTTAATTAAAATAGCTACTCGAAACCTAAATGATATATATAAATCATTAGTATTGGATTGTAATACTTGAAACCATGTAATTATGTGCCAATTATTTGAATTAAGAATAATTATTTGAAGCTATAATTGCTTACAAATGATTATTATAGTTATTAACTTGTAACTATACAATTGCACGCAAAAAGAGAAAGTATTGATTTGGGTATCAAAAAACACAAACAAGAAACCAACAAACCATTCAAAAAAATTTACTGGCAGTTATTCCAGTTTTTGAAGGAGGTGCCCGTGGTGTAATGGTTATCGTTGTAGGGAAATGGACACGGTGACACGAGTTCAAGTCCTGGACGAGACTGATTGCATTTCACATAGCATTAATACCCTTGGGAAAGGTATGAATCCAATTATTCTCCCTCCAGCTATGGGCAAATAGTAGGGCAGACTAGGTTCTTCAGCCTTGGTGAGGCAACTAGTCTAGGAGAAGGAAAACTCTGACTTCAAACCTGTTAAACTCCGCTTATAAATTGACCTTGTGTCATATCCAGCCCGAGCGGAAGGGTTGGTAAATATGGTTATTTCTGCCTTTTTTTCTGAATCTATCTATCTATCTATCTATCTATCTATCTTATCACACATAAATTTATACGTCCAAACAATTTTTTGTTTATAAAGCCCATTTTCTCCGAATCCAAATATAGTTGGATTTTCTTATTTCTAAAGGAACATTATTGTAGGACACTGCTGGAGAAGCAGGGACGAACTCATAAGAGATGTACTCTTATGGACCCCCACACATGGCCGTGCAAAAGCAGGACGACCAGCACAAACATACATTCAGCAGCTATGTGAGGATACGGGATTTTGTCCTGAAGACCTGCCTGGGGCGATGAACGATAGGAAGGAGTGGCGAGAGAGGATCAGGGATATCCGTGCTACCAGCGTGACATGATGATGATGATGATGCAAGCAAAACAGATATTATTAGGCATTGGTTAGAGTACTCACCAATGGTCTTGGAGACCGAGGTTCAATCTCAGGTCAGTCATACCAAAGACTCAAAAATGGTACTTGATACCTCCTAGCTTAATACTCAGCAGAATAGTGTTTGGATCAAGGGTGCGTGGAGCAATCCAGAGAAAGGAGTTGAGCACTCCCATACACCTTGGTGTTATAGCGATTGAAAAGGGAGCCTTCAGGTTGCTCTCGACTACGGTCGGTCAACTTATATATATATATATATATATATATATCCATACTTCTCTCAATCTTTTGGTACGGGTGAGTCATGAAGTTGTAAACGGATATGTCGACGGAAGGACGTCATTTCCGTAGAGGAAAAACAATTATATTCATCAAGATACGCATAGTTATCAGAAATTTCTCGCATGCTTCGTTGTACAAGACGACCCATTATAAAAGAAACCCCTAATTCCTGAAAGGAAACATTTCATGGGTCATATTAAAGGTAACTGATCATGCTTCTAGAGTAACTGTAAAAGTCATAAAAAATCACGCATTTATGACTTCAGATAAATAAGACATATGAGAAATTTAAGCTGTTTTTTTTTATGGAAATGAAGTGCGTATGATACTCATTAGAATAGTAATGGTCCATAAGACGAGTTTGCTAACCATTGTTCCGCGATGATGTTAACCCATTATAACCCATTGTCGTCGTTTGAGGACAATTAAAGTAAATATGAAAATCTCATTAAAATACTTACATTTTGGTTAATCTCATATTTATTTATTTATTGTAATATAGGTTAAATGGATGAATCAGTATGTTTGCTATCCATTTTTATATCTTTCCTGATATAAATTTCATTATGTACTAAAAAATTAAAAATTTAGGTTATAATGGGTTAACAATATCAATAAAAGGGATTCCACTTATTACGGGTAACCTCATAACAGGGCCAGTTTTGCAAGGTTCTAGTTTCTTGGTATATCAACCTTCATGGGTTATTTAATGCCGAAGCCATCCTTGTAGGAAATCAGTAGTAGTACTATTTACCCATAACTAAAAGTATAAGAGAGTTCATATTTTTCCCCAAGGGTTTTAGTCTGAAAGTTAACGTAATAGGGTGACTGGAATTCGTACTCGCTAACTACAATTCCGTAGTTCACCATTTTTACCATTACGCCACAGGAACATCGATTCAAACGTACATAATCCTCATTAATTTTATTCGTTTATTATGATCAATTCGCTGTTTATTATGACCAATGCACCGTTTATTATGACCAATACACCGTTTATTATGACCAATGCACCGTTTATTATGACCAATTCACCGTTTATTTAGAATATTTTGTAGAATTACGAAAACAAATTAATCATCAAAATAACTGTTTATTACTATCTATGCAAGAATTATGAAATTAACTCGTCTAGAGGATGTTCACTTTGTTTTTGTATTTTGTTTAGCAGTAAATAAACAAATAACAGATAAGACACATACCATTTTAGAATATCTAATTGCTGAGCATTCTGGCTTAATCAAATATACCTTGAATAAGTATTAAGTTATTTAAATTTATGGCACAATTTTTTCAAAGTCATGCAGGGGAAATAATCCAATATTGAGTAATAAATCATTCAATTAAGACTTAGTTGTCCCCACTCAGGTTTTTATGACAGCCTTAATTCTTTCATTCATAGATTTTAATAATTTAATGCAATATTCTTTATCGGAATTGTTTCAACATTTCTCAGTGGCTGTTAATAGATCTTATGGTGGATGGTACCTTCTCATGGACCATGTTTTAAAAATTTCCGCCATAAATTTTTAATTGGATTTGGGTCTGGACTCTTCACTGGCTATGTCGTTGATTTTATATGCCTTTCCTGAAGAAAAGCTTTAATCTCTTTTGCCCTTTGACAAGATGCATTGAAATCCTGAAATATGACTTCATCATCACCAACCTAAATTTCTATCAATGGAATGAGAAACTTATCAAGGAATTCAGTGTACACATGTTCAGGAATTGGTGAAGTAATGATTGCTATCTCCTCTGGTCCTTTAAATAACATGCAACCCATTGTTAATAGGTAATCTATTGCAAAAAAAAAAAGCCCCAAACAAACGAGAAAAAGCAAGCTAAATATTCTTGAAGCGTGCTAACTTTTTAAATTTTTGGTTAGGGGTAATAAATATTTTTTGCCTATGATTCAAGTTAAATGTAAAATAACCGAACTCTCAATATATGCCATGCCCTTGCTTCTATCAACAGTTTTCTATAAATATATCTTCAGAGAAATAATAATCAGATCAGAGAGTTATTTGGTCAAAAGTTATTTTTACCGATATGGTTATATTAAACGGAATCAGTTGTAGTTACCAAACAGTGATTGTCTGATTACAAGCCAGCTTAACTCAATCAAGCCGCAATGGTCGACGACTCTAGCTTGTTGACTGTTACTCCTGTTTAGGATTATATTTATATGGTAAGAGCCCAGTTGGCTGGGGCTGTAGAAGGCACCAACTGTATCTCTACAGAAGGGTAACGAGTGCCCTGATATGACACAAAAACTATTTGATGGTGAGGCTCCAGTCCTGGAGGTTTGGGGGATGTAGAGTACCCCTTCAATGCCATTGATCTGACCCGGAGTGATAGTACCTGATAGGGTCCTATCTATGCGTTAAAAAGAAGTTTGACTGTGTGCAATCAACTGATTTATACTAAACTAAATTGATAGAAACAGGAATGTTTGATCATTTAACTGTGTAAACAAATAACTGGTGTTTAATTGAATTGTTAATGATACATACTGATATTTGCAACCATTTGACTGTTTGAATGAAAAGAGTTGAATAGAATGATTAGTGTTTAATAGCACACAGGAAACCATTATCTGCAAACAAATGATTAATGTTGAGCAGAATTATTTGTGATTGATAGCAACACTTGAATCCATTTAACTGTGTAGAAACGATAGCAATACCAGAGTGCAAACAAATTAGTTCTGAATCACTTAAAAATGAAATTACCTACGAACGTCTTACCGTATTTGAAGGCATATAAGGCGCACATTTTTTTTACTAAATATATCTTTTCTATATCTAAATGCCCCTGCGTTTTATATGCCATATGTAAGTCGGCCGAAATTAGCCATATGGCAACTCCTATTTGCTTAGACTTTTGCGTAATATTCATATACCTATTATCATTATTTACAAGGCTATTATGCAGATTAAAAGTGTTATCATTGATAATATTCATGATATTAATTTCATCACGTTTGATATTAGTACTTTGTTTTTTTGTCTTGATTTGCCCTGCTGAAATTGGGGTGCGTCTTATACTCACATGCGTCTTATATGCCTTCAAAAATGGTACTTACAAATCATATATGTATATCCATTTAAATGTGTGCAAACAAATGACAAATGTTAAATTGTTACTATCACATAGATTTACTTGAAACCATTTAACTTTGCGCAAACAAATGATTGATAATAAATAGAATTATTCATGTTTGATAGAAATACTTGAAACCATTAAACTGGGTACAAATAAAATGAGCTCAGGCTCGTTTAAAACTACTAACTGCAAACTATGCGTTTACAAATCATATATTTAACATATATGTATAAATAGGATTTGGCATTAAAGAATCTATAATGATTGATATACCATAAAACCCAAACAAACCAAGCCAAATTTACATTGTTTCGATTAAAAAAAGAAAGCTAATATGCTAAGAACGTATTCCTAGATTCCATTAGTTAGTATTAGACATTGTAAATGTCATCTTTTAGTCATACGATAACAGACAAACGCAGAGAAAATACATTTGGTGAACTATCGTAAGATGATCTTATGTCGTTTTGAGATAGTCATTATATGGCATTTCTCAGGTTCATAACTATTGATTTGTTCAGGAGGACATATGTTTTTCTCATCCACTAACCATGTTTTCGGGTCCAGTCGAAGCTCACAAGAAAAGAGGCGTGTGCATGCCTACCGAGAGAGACAGAGACAGAGACAGAGAATAAAGTTTGAAGCTTAATTGGTAGATCTCTTTAAGGAACTTTAATGATGACACGTGAAGTTGTTTTTACAGATAGCAAAGATTGGGTTTTACGGTGAGAAGGTCATTATTGTGGCATGGAAGAGCTGTTGAAGCTTAAGTTAAAAATAGCGTGAAGCTTTTTCTCGGCTTTTTTTTTTTTTTTTTTTCAAGAGAGTTACTGAAGTAGATGTAGAAATGTTTTCGGGACAAATAAAATTGAATGACAGATGAGGACGACAGACATTTCAATTTAGTCACGCACATTTTATACATACTAGCAGGCATAAATTTATATATATATATATATATATATATATATATATATATATATATATATATATATATATAAGAGTAGACGTAAAGTCTTGATCCAATGATTACATTGCCAATGAAGTGACACTCACCGAGCGCCCTGAATTCTATATTTTCGCTATCATATATATATATATATTACTGCTATTGAGAACTTTTTATTTAGGAATATAACAAGCTTTTTCTTTCCCTCCCTCCCCCCTCTCTCTCTCTCTCTATATATATATATATATATATATATATATATATGTATAAATTATTGCTACATGCAAATGTATGTATCAAAATACTTAAAGAAATCATATGTAGTAGGGAGATATAGATGAAAGAAGAGAGAAAAAATAAGGAATATTTTATTACAAGAAAAAAAGTTTATTTTGTTTAATCGCCCGTTTCTGTGCAAGCAGAATCCAACGCACTCATTACACCTTCTTGGAGACCCCCTTTATCCAGCCAACATTTTTCGTATTACCTCTTTTTTACTCAATTTGTTTACACCTTTGACTTTTAAACGTCCTCCGACTGTATCACTTGAAAAATCACCGGATGAAAGACCTCTACTGGTATTTATAATAAAATATTCCCTATTTTTTCTCTCTTCCTTCATTTACATCCCCCTACTACATATGATTTCTTTAAGTATTTTATTATTTATATATATAGTTGGGCAGTAGTCTTTCATTTAAGCATGTTTGATTAAATAATAAAGGCACATTTTGTCGGTATAATTTTATTAAGATCCTTTCTAGTTTCCTGATAAGAGTCTTGTCTTCAGTTTGGAATTTGTGGATGAATTCATATACATATCATATAGTGTAATGGTAATCATCGGAAATGGATACAGTGACCCGAGTTCAGATCCTGGACAAGGTTGCTGGCATTTCACATTTTGCCAATGCCCTTGGAAAAAGTACGAATCCATTTATTCTCCCTTCAGCTATGGATATGGGCTCTTTAACCTTGGTATGGTCACTTGTCTATGACAAGGAAGACTAAATTCAAACCTGTCAAACTCAACTTAGAAATCGACCGTATAGCACATCCTGATCGTTACGTAGGACTTAAACACACACACACACACACACACACATATATATATAACAATAATAACTAATGTCAGTTATAACCATTATTTTTTAACAGTCCATTGCATTTCGTCTCAAATTAATTGGATTCGTTAGATTGAACAGGAAATATTTATTTGAATAACTATATTAAACAACAAGCGTCTATATGAATAATTATATTCGTCACAAAACAGTTGTCATGAATTATCAATTTAAGAAATATTATAATTGATTATCAATCATGATTAATTATTATATCTACTAATTTTGATATTCAATAGTCCATCTATAGGGTGTCTCAATATACATGGAAACTGTGTGATTGCAAACAACTCTCTACTACTAATAATGTTGTATTTTTTTGTTTCAGATTTGAAAATAGTAAACTATAACAACTATTAACCCAATGTTTTGGACAAGAGAGGAAAAATATTTTGCGCCACTACTTATTTGGAGACAAAATCATTCAAAACAGTGCTAGCAAATTTATAATTAGGTACACAAATTTCAAGCCACAGGGTCAGTAAACAACCTCAACTAGAAGGCAGAAAATCCCAGATCTGACAGGAAGTTGACAGCAAGATGTCCTGATGATGTGGATTCGGTGAAAGATTGTGTCGGAAGGAGTCCGAAAAAGTCTCTCCGAAGACGTTCCCAAGAACTTGGTCTTTCGCGTG
The DNA here is from genome assembly GCA_963585895.1 of Sepioteuthis lessoniana. NCBI lineage: Eukaryota > Metazoa > Mollusca > Cephalopoda > Myopsida > Loliginidae > Sepioteuthis > Sepioteuthis lessoniana. The sequence goes on along the minus strand of OY757920.1, from coordinate 69,367,942 downwards.
CATCGTTGCAAAGAATATTAAAGAAGGATCTTCAGCTGTACCCAATATAGAATCCAGATCAAGCATAAACTCACACCAGCTGATATGGAGTTTCTTGTCTCAGTAATAAATCATTATCATATCAATGGGTTGCATCCATTTTGAAACATTCTGTATACAAATATTGATCACGAACCAGCTGGCATGGACTATTAGAAATTCATTATTTAATACAATTATAATGATTATAATTGTCATTAAATATTGGCATATTTTTTAAACATTGTACTCTCTTTATAGAATAGCAAAGCAAAAGTACCGAAGAAATAAGTATACGTCTTTGATATATGTAATTTTCCTTCCATAATCTATTCTGTGCTTTCCACGTCCACTCCCCGATAAAATTCCAAATTCTTCAGAATGTCCTGGTGAGTGAAAAATCAGGAAATTATGTAACTAATAGTCGCAATATATGATTTTAATGAATTAGTTCATTGCAAAAATATTTTAATCTTCGAAAAGTATTTGGTTTGAGGCAATTCAAAATGGCGGCAATCAAACGAATACTCCAGGCTCGATAGAATAGACAGCCTAGAGTGCCCTGCTATTTTACCCGGATCGAAGTGGGAAAGAAGAGATGAATTCTTGTCTTTCATCGAAAGTTTGGTGGTTGTGAAGAGCAAACCATTTGAAATTTACCAATGAATGTGTGATGTATACGGAGAAGCCTGTTTTAGTAAAAATAACCTTTACAAATGACCTACACATGGGTTTGCCAAGATGAATTTGAGTAAAAAAGACAACGGAAGGAGGGGAAACACGCTTACTCTCTGGTAAAGAAAAAAGTTCCTGATGCATCGATCAATAAAGAAAATCATACTGACAATTTTCTGGGACATAAAAGGACCCATCACTATTGATTTCCTTGAAAAAGATATAACTGTAAACAGTGCTTCCTATTGCCAAATCCTTCCGTAATATTCACTTTATTTATTGAAGGATCTCCGTATACATATATATGTGTCTGTTTGGGGGTTACTATTTAAACACTTTTTGTCCTCTTTCTCGAAACAGCAAAAAAGAAAAAAGAAAGATGTTTTGAACAAGATAGACATAAGTGATAAAAAATGAATTCATTTTAAGGATCCAAAACGAAAAAAGTGTTGGGCAGATTCCAACCAGCCATACTTATCTCAGCCAAAGTAGAAGCTACAGAAAACAAAAATATTCGTTTCAGTGTTTGGTAAGTTTCATAGAATAATCCGTAAAACAAAATACAGTGCCCGTGGTGTAATGGTTATCGTCGTAAGAAATGGGCACGGCGACACGCATTCAAATCCTGGACAGGACTGATTGCATTTTCACATGGCACTAATACCCTTGAGAAAGGTATGAATCCAATTAGTCTCCCTTCAGCTATGGGTAAATAGCCTTGGTGAGGCAACTAGTCTAGAAGAAGGAAAACTCTTAATTCAAACCTGTTAAACTCCGCTTAAAAATTGACCGTGTGTCGTATCCTGCCCGAGCGGAATGGTTGGTAAATATGACAAAACAATATGCAGTAATCTCGCTAAACTGTTACTTCTGCAGTGAGCAACTGGCTCGTTTGAGCGACATATTTGAAAGGAAAGAAAATCGACCATTGATTTTGCCGCTTGATAGAATGTATCTTTTTGTTACAAACGATCATAAAGGTAGGATGGAGGTTCTTTTACCGAGAACATATTTTTTAGAAGCTGCGTTACGGTTATCATTGAAGAAAATTGGCCCGGTAGAACAAAGCTCAAATTCAGAACGAGCCTCTTTACGTTTTATTTCTCGCTAATACTATTGGGAAAGACAAGTATTCATCTTTTATTTCCCACCCCGAATCGGGTAAAATATGAGGGCATTCTTGGCTCTTTATCCTATCAATCATTTCTTAAATGGTGTCCCCAACCTCAGACCCCGATTATGGTGGACGTGACTGACAAGCTCAAGTCAAAAGTTCAGGGGACACTAAGGCGGACCAGGTATTGTAAGAAACGCATGAACACCCGTTCAGTAGCTAGGGCTGCCATGAGAGGCTTTGAGAGATTAAAGAAATCGAACTTCGGACATGAAGAGAAGCAGACAACTGATTTAGAGTCTTAGTGAAATCGCTCCTTTCATTTGGAGTGGTCAATGTCTTCTAAATAAAAGAACGATTCTTATCTCTATCGACTAAAAAATAGAACAAAACAAAACAAAAACAAACAAACAAACAAGCAGGGTTCTTTTTTCTGATACCGGTGCACAGAAATGTAACATCGACATAAATGGGAGTAGATTTTCTTTACAGTGTTTTTGATTTTCTTCCTGTTATCGGGGACAAGTGAAGAACTTCCAGATATCCACAGCGTAACACAGTGTACACAGTTGGTTCAAAAAGTTCTAAGCCTCATCCAGAAATAAGATTCATGGAAAGGAATGACTTTTTAAAAAATCCATGGGGACACGATACAGTTAGTTGCTGAGGACTCCCCTTCCTATGTAATAGTGAAAAAGTGGTCTGTGGAATTCTAACAGGACTGGAACAGCAATGAAGATTACCCTCGGTAAGGTCTTTCAAAACCTCCACTACTGATGAACAAGTTGATACCATTCACCACATGGTTTTAGATGATAGACATCTTATTGTACAGCAGATAACTAAGTTTATTGGTATGAGTAATGCTTAAGTTAACACTATTTTAACTGGAATAAGCAAGCTGTCAGAAAGACAGGTTCCAAGAATGTTGACACCAGAGCATTAGCTGAAAAGGGTTAACATTTTCTGGACACATCTGATTCGCTTCCAGGCTGACCCTAAGATTTTTCGAGTCAAGATGATTCAAAGTTAAAAGTGGAAAGATTCTAGTTTCTAATACCCAAAGAAGCTCCAGCCGCCAACCTCTGTTAGTAAGGCAATGGCATCATTTTTATTAATTTCTGAAAGCGAAATCTTGAAGGACGACCTAAAAAAATGAGGAAAAAGCTATTAATTGATAGTATTCTGGCTTTGAATTGCTATCCCATCCCACTTACTTATCAGAATTAGTTCTATCTGATTTCTTCCTGTTTTCTGAACTCAAATTCCGACTGCATGGTTGGCCAAGTCGGCTGGTGCTGCAGAATACACCAACTGCATCTCTGCAGAGGGGTAAAACTCCCTCAACGAGTGTCCTAGATATGACACAAAACAATATGATGGTAAAGCTCCAGTAATACTGGATCTTTGGGGAATGTGGATTACCCCTTTATTGCCATCGCTCCCAGGTCTACTCTGGCTCCGAGCGGTAGCACCTGATAGGGTCCTATATATGGGTCAAATAGACCTAAACTGTATGCTTATGCTAAACTAAATTGTTTGAAATAGAACAGTTTGCATGAATAAAAATGGATTTGGCATTAATTAACCTATAATGGTTGATATGTCATAAAACCAAACCAAACCAAACCAAACACATGGTCACCATTTTGGAAACAATGATGAGGTTTTATGTACTGTGGAGAAGTTTCTGAAGGGCCAGGATGCTACCTTCTTGCGTCATGGGATTGCAGTGCTGCAGCATCGATAGACTAAGGACGCTGACATCAAGTGACAAACTTCCAGATATCCACAGTGTAACACAGTGTACGCAGTTCGTTCAAAAAGTTCCAAGCCTCAACCCAGAAATAAGAGTCATGGAAAGGAATGACTTTTTAAAAAAATGTTGAAAGTAAAGCTTAGAACTTTTTGAACACACTTCTATATTTCCAAAATTTAACATCAAGTTTGGCAACGCCAGCGGCGAAGTTGGAGAGCATCATACTCTTACGTTGAACAACCTCATTGTCGTGGAAAGGGGAATCCTAAAACGTGGGCAACTACCGATCTTCAGTTTAAAAAAAAAACTGTCCCGGAATATACCCAGATCTGGGCACGAATTCATAATCACGTGAGACTGACGAATGTCTTGATAACAATTCTTCAGAAGTCTTACTTTTAAACATCGTTTGTTTCTTTTAATGGAACATCCATAGACTGGTCTGTGGTTCCAACAAATTCAAAATAGTGTAACGATCCTTCGAATCATCTTCGTGGCGTAGTGGTTAAAGTGCTAGACTATGTCGACATAGTAAGCGAGTTAGAATTCTAGTCACGGCATTTCGGGTTTTTTTTTCCAGATTAATACTCTTGGAAAAAGTGTGAACACCCTTATCCACCCGGCTATGAGTTAAATAATACCACTACGGTCTTACAAGGATGGCTTTGGCATTTGATAACCCACAAAGGTTGATGTGTTATTAAACAGAGAAACCGCACCAAACCAAAACATTTAAATCAGAACATTCTTCTTACTTTTCAGGTTCGTATAATGATTTAGTTTTTAAAATCATATTATTATAAAAGAATTCCTATGGAAATTTTAACGTCTTTAAAAACTTGCTGTACTCTAAATTGAAATAGGTCTTTACCGTGACTAAGTAAATATGGTGGGAAATACATAATTTATGAATGTTATTTAAAAGCTTATATACATTTTTTTGTATCAATTACACATAATATGATGATTTTCTCTGAAGATGATGGTCATCGAAACGATGACTTGAATAAACATTTTACCAGGTAAATATGAATGCACAATCTCACAAATAGAACAGTTATAATAAAACAATAATCAATGACAAATTTACACTATGTAAATCTCTGTGTTGCCTTAGAATAAAACATTACAAATAAGCATGGTTAAAGAGGGGAGGTTACACACGAGCCGAGATTTGTGCGTTACTAGACAGTGCTTTTATTAGACCGACAGTTACTTTTATTAAACCGAAGGTAGCTGGCTCGAACCGGGGCCAAAAGGCCGTCGAAACGATGGGGTGCCTTGCAGGAAGCATGTCTCCAAGGAGAGGCATTAGTGAAAATCACTGAGATGAAAACATCTCCCGGCATGAATACCAAGCGGTTAGATAGAAGCAAGGATATTTCTTTACCATTTAATAAACTTTTCAGCGTGTATTATTCTTATTTATATGAAGTGGACTCGGCTACCCGGATGAACCAATTGACCAATTGACCAATGTACTACGGATAAAACGAGGGGTTTAAATTCATGCATTTTTACAGATCTCCCATTTGAGTTGTATATTTTTAAAAGGTCTGAGTTCATTGACAGGGATACCATTTTTTCGGGGAATATTAGTAAGAGAAACGTTGTTTCCTCTCAAGAAAGACTGTTAGATAATTAACAGCTCAACATATTTAATTACTAGTGAAAAGCTATAAAGGAAAAAGAGTTTATAAAAAACGAGATACAAAAAAGAGTGAACGAAGATGTGCATATAGAAAAGTTCTTTATCGAGTGCACATGTTCGTGAATTTTCTAGAAGATATAAAAGTTTGTGAGAGACTTACATATCTGGGAAGAGCTTCTTTGGTTGTTAATTACGTGGAGATATTAGATATGCTTAGTATAAACCCCCTTATCCTCCAAGCAATGGGTTAAATAGTACCACTACTATTCTTCGAGGAGAATGGCTTTGGCATTTAACAACCAACAAAGGTTGATATGCCATCAAACAAAGAAATCGAAACTTAGATATGTTCATTAGTATGCAAACAAGTATTGTGTACTGTGTAATGTCATGTCCATTGCGACACTTTGTTCACTGGAGTCAAAACGTTTTTCTGGGTCAGCGAGACTGGTCCCGGTCATTATTCGCGCTTTTTTTTTATTAGGCTGTTACTTTAGTAAAACACAATCAAGCGGTCATTAGTATAAATTCTTTGATTGACAAAGGAACAAATTCCAGAAATCTCTCAATGTCATTTCCTAAAATATTCAACAAAAGTATTTTTTAACAGACCCGCTCATTTTTTCACGAACCAAAACTGAATTGAAATAATACAAAAAATATAAATGATAATTCTCTTATCTTTTATTCATTTATTTATATTGGCCCAGTCGGCTGGTGCTGCAGAATACACCGACTGCTTCACTACAGAGGGATAAGACTCCTCAATGAGTGTCCTGTATATGACACTAAACAATCTGATGGTGAAGCTCCAGTAATGCTGGAGCTTTGAGGAATGCGGAGTACCCCTTTATGGCCTTTGCTTCCAGGTCTACTCTGACCCAGGGTAGTAGCACCTGATAGGGTCCCATCAATTGGTTAAATAGAACTGTTTGACATTTAAACTGTGTACTTATGCTAAACTGAATTGTTTGAAATAGAACTGTTTGATCATTTAACTGTGTGTAGACAAATGACTGATGCTTAATTGAATTGTTAGTAATAGATAGCCATATTAGGAACCATTTAACTTTGTTGACAGCCTAAACTAAATTGCTTGAAATAAAGCTGCTTGATCATTTAACTGCGTGTAAACAAATGACTGAGGTTTAATTAAATTATTTGTTTGGCATAATGGTTTGAGTGTTCGCCAATGGCCCGGGAGACCTGGGTTCAATCTCCAGGTCGAGTCATACCAAAGACTCAAAAAATGGTACTTAATGCCTCCTTGCTTAACACTCAGCATTATAAGGTATGGATCAAGGGTAAAGTGGAGAAATCCATGGAAAGGAATAGCACCCTCCCGAACACCTTAGTGTAGTAGCTATCGAAAAGGGAGCCTTCGGGTCACCCTCGACAATGTTCGCCAACTTTACTTACTTATTTGTTGTATACAGCAATACTTGAAAACATTAAATTGTGTGCAAACAAATGATTAAAAGTAGATACAATTATTTTTATTAGATAGAAATAAGTAATACCATTTAACTGAATGAAAAAATGAGTTCATTTCGTTGAAAAATATTATCTATAGAATATGTTTAGAAATCATATATTTAATATGTGTGTATGAAAAGGATTTGGCATTAAATAACCCACAATTGTTGATATGCCATAAAACCAAACCAAACCAAACCAAGATTTATTTATTTATTCATTGATGAAGCATTGTTAAATATTCTGATATTAATTTTGCACCTTGTCGTTAGTGGTTAGTTTACGCTCGCTGTATCCCCAGCGCAGGTGTAAGACTTCTCTCTTTACAACAAAAAGGGGCGGCCTAGGTGTGACGTCAAACTGCATCTGAGGATGAGGCTCCAGTTATGGAGATCTAGAAAGTGTTGTGTACCCACTTCTTACAACTTCTCCAAGCTCGCCTCTTATCCGGAGTGGTAATATCTGTTAAAGTCCCATTTCTTGGTCAAATAGATTCTGTTTACAAATTATTCATTTTTGATAGAATTGCCATATAACTTTACATTATTTGTGTTTTAGTCAAGTTGGCTGCGGTTGAAGAATAGATCGACTGCGTCTTGGCAGAGGGTAAAAATCTCCCCCATCGAGTGTCCTAGATATGACATTAAATCATTTGATGATTTAATGTCCAGTAATGATGGAGCTTTGGGGAATGCAGAGTATCCCTTCATTACTGTCGCTTGCAAGTCCACCATGTCATGGAGAGGTTGCACCTGATAGGGTCCAATCTATGGGTCAAATAGAACTGTTTGACATTTATGCCGAGTGCAAACAAATAACTTATGCCAAATTGAATTGTTTGAAAAAGAATTGTTAGATCATTTAACTGTGTTAGTCAAATAACTGGTGTTAAATTGAATCGTTTGTGAAACAGCAATACTTCGAACCATTTAACTTTGTTGACTTATGTTAAATTGAATTGATGTAAATAGAACTGTTTGATCATTTAACTGTGTATATCTACAAAATATGTTTTCAAATCATACATTTAATATATATGTAAAAACTGGATTTGACATTAAATAACCAACAATGGTTGATATGCCATAAAGCCCAACCAAACCAAAGTATTTGTATTGAGGATAATTACTTGCATCTTTGATTGTTTCCTTAGGATTATTATTATTTACTTGAAACTACGTAATTATGTACAAATAAATGGTTATTATCCAATAGAAATTATTTCTTAAAACTATATAATTATTAGTATTGGATAGGGATACTTGAAATGATGCAACTGTGCACATTATTTGTAAATGAGAAGACTTGATATTATGTACCAAAACGCTTAAGAAACGACTACACAAAAATGTAAATATAAATATACAATGAACATAATTTTCTAACCTCTAGGCATAAAATAACCCTACGGAAGTTGGCATGTCGTTACATTAATCAATCAATTAAATCAGTTTTAACTAGTATTTGTTTACATTTAAAAAATATTTCTTATATACATTTACGACCTAAGAATCCATTTAATTCTCTTTATAACAACGGTCCATGATGATATTGATGCTTCGATATAGGAAGGAGTGAAAGGCACTAAATTTGTATTTTATAGTTAGCTTCATGATTTCGAAAATTTGTTTCATAAAAAGAATTATCATTAAAGTTGAAAATTGGTTTGGAAATTACTTTATTCTATCTTATAGAATTTTTTTTAAGGAAGTCACTATATATATATATATATATATATATAGTCATCCACAGACAGATCTGTTTCGTTCTATCAGAACTCATCAGTGTGGCTAGACAGTAGCTTCCCGTAGCTGGGATCGAAACCCTGGTTGACTCAAACCCCAAGCCAAAGCCTCTAACCATTCAGCCACGAGGAGCCATTAGCTGCGAAGTAAATTTTAAACGTTTATGAATCATATATATATATATATATAAACTCTCAATATATTTTGCTGCTTTTGCTGGTTTACGTTAACAAATCTACAAACATGAGAATTATATTAATATTTATAAACAGGATAATCATTAATGTTTGTTACTAACTAGTGTAAATTTTTAATTGATAATAAAGACCATAGAATAACCAGCTATAATTAATCTCTTCCCCAGCGTTGTCTGATACATCAGCTAGTGTATATATATATATAGAGAGAGAGAGAGAGAATGAGAAAGAGAGGGAGACTGTGAAAAAAATGTAGCAGTTTTGGTGTTGATGTGCGTGACTAAAACTCTTATTAAACGAAAAGCCAAACGGTGTTGAAGACAGCCATTTGGTTCCCTGTTAACTATTCAAACTGATGGCAATCCTGTTAATGTTGTCTTGTTGACAGTGAAGATAATGGCGCCGGCTAAAAGTGACGAGAGACGAAGCTCCCACGTCGAACGCCAATAATGTTGTCTTTTCTGTTGTTATCATCCATGACTTGGGACGCTGATCCGAGTCAAGTGATGAATGATTAACTTTCCACATTTGGACACTAGAGAGAAAAGAAAAAACTGGATCAACAGGATCCAATCATCAGCCTCGTTTTCACGTCCTCATTTTTTTGTCCACTTAATTTTCTGCCTTTATGTTCTTTTCTTTTTCCTCGACTACTTTTTTCTTTTTTTGTGTGTGGGAAAAGGATGCGTTTTTCTTTCTTCCTAGTTTTATGATTCTAACTGACCCTTTTTCCCCTGTGCGTTAACGTCTTTCTTTTGTTTTCTTTTTCATAACTATTTCATGTTCTTTCTTTCTTTCTAATTAACCCTGTTGTGTTCTTTTCTTTTTTCACTCTTTCTTTCTTTCTGTCTTTCTTTCTTTCTTTCTTTCTTTCTTTCTTTCTTTCTTTCTACTGCTCTGATCTTTCTTTATTCCTTTCTTTCTGTCTTAATTAACTCTATTATTTTCTTTTCTCTTTTTTCCCTATTTTCTTTCTTTCTTTTTTTGGTTTCGTTCTAGCCGTATGATGATCTTCTGTCGTTCTTTTTTTTCTTTCTTCCCGCTTTTTACTCCAGCATAATTTTACTTTCTCATATTCTTTTTTCAGTTATGTTTAAAGGGTTTAGAATACGCGGGCTGCGTCCCATGGTTCATATAAATCTGCATGAAAATTATTAATATGAGATACAAATACTTCAAACCATGTCACTATGTGCATATTATTGGTATTAGATGCAATTACTTCAAACCATGTCACTATGTGCATATTATTATTATCATTGACTCATTAGAGTTTTTCACATCAGTATTAGCTGATGGTCTTTGACTGGAGTTTGAGTGATAGCAAGTCTCCTCAAGACTCCAGGACTCTTCTCAGTATTCTGGCAGTTCTCAATAAGGTAGTAGTTTGGATGGTCGCCACTCGTCCACCAACCCCCAAGTCCTCCAGTCCCTTTAGTAATCCTTTAGTTAATGTTCCAAACGCACCAATTACAATTGGTATAATTGTCACCTGCATGTTCCATAGTTTTTTCAATTCCCTAGCAAGTTCGTGGTACTCATCCTTCTTTTCACATTCTTTCAGTTTTATTCTGTGGTCAGCAGGGACAGCAAAGTCTACAATTTTGCATATTCTCTTTTTTTGTTGATTATTATTAGGTCTGGTCTTCTGGCCGAGATTAGGTGATCCGTGTGTTATTAGATAGAAATATAACAGGGTAAAATATAGTTATGATTAAAATCAACATTTACTATTAAATCACATTTTGGCATTGAATAACTCATCAGAGATTGATAAGCCATTAAAAGATAAACCCAACAATTTTTTTTCTTTCTTTTTGACTTGTTTTCATTTTTGACTTGGTCTTTCTTTCTTTCTTTCTTTTAATTTAAATGCCCTTCTTTCGTTTTTTTTCTATTTGAATACCTCTGTTTTCTTTCTTTCTTTCTTTCTTTCTTTCTTTCTTTCTTTCTTTCTTTCTATCCAAATACCCTTCTTTTGTTTTTTTTCTATTTGAATACCTCTCTTTCTTTCTTTCTTTCTTTCTTTCTTTCTTTCTTTCTTTCTTTCTATTTAAACACTCTTTTTTCTTTCTTTCTTTCTTTCTCAGGAGAAGTTCTCATTATATTGATTTTGTTATAATTTCTGATTTAAATTCCTTAATTTCTTTTGAAAATGAACATCCTTGTTACTGTGTCATCTGCCATCAAGTGAATGTTTCATAACTTTCAATCATTTCATTCAACAAGGCACTTCTACAAACCTAACCGTTGGTTTCGTTATATGATAATAACATTTAGCGCTGCATTTTCCAAGACAATCTGGTGAGAACTTTAGATCCAAAGAACAAGATCGGCAGAAGTGTTTGATGTGGATACAGTCACGATTTAATCTCCTGCTAATCCTCTTTAATTAACAAAGAATCCCTCCGATCAAATTTGATTTAAATAAATCACCTTCTTCCTGGCTTGTTCATCTGTTTTTACCTTGCTTAGGGCGTAGCCCAGAAATTTATCAATTTCGTTGCAATTATTGCCACACCTACTCAGGAGATCCCCAAAATGCCAAGAAAAATTACTTCGCTATTTTCACCTATACTTTTCGTCTATTGAGCATCGGAATGATTTTTACAGATTTCAGATTTTATTCAATGATTTTATCTTCACACATACTTAATTCTATTTGCTTTTAATCACAACTACTCGAAGCATCAGTGTATGGCATTAATAAACTAATAGTATCTTGAATTTTTCCTAGATGAAGCATTATCTCCAATTATCAAATATTTGCCGAGTATTTCCTTCATCTTAATCTTAGCTGCTTTACATCACAACACAAATCGTCATTCTACGACCGTGAGTAAACAAGAAGTAATATCATATTGAATTCCACTTAGATGAAACATTATTATTTTTAACCTTATTATTAAATTTTTACTTCAACTTTTTTTCAGTTTACTCTGTCTGCGGATAGCGAATGCTAGTTGAGGTAGAAAGAAATGAAACCATAACTAATGGGTAGAAAACAGAAGAACATGTTTTTCCTTAATGTGTAAGCGTGATGAGGAATGCGAACAGCTTCATCCAGGAATTGAACTCTGCTCCTTGAGTACATTTACAATGTCGACATCTCCGTCACGCACGCCCGCACCCTATCAAATGGCATTTCTTTCATCTTCACTTTAGTTCAGGTTTCATGGCAACTATTCAAACAGACATCCTATGATCGTTGGTAAACAAATAATAATATCATCTTGACATTTTATTGGATGAAATATTGATAGTCATTAATCATTTTCGATTTGTGTTTATTTCATTTTAATTTATTTGATTTTCATTGCAACAATTCCGACCGACATTCTACGAACGTTACTAAACAAGTAATAATATTAACTTGACTTCCTATAGAAATGAAGCACTGACCACCATTATTCATTTTCGATTAGTTTTTTTTTTCGTCTTACTTTTTAGTTGATTTTCATTGTAACTATTCAGACAGACATTCTACGACTATTATTAGAGAGAGTAGATCTAAAATAAGATTTTAAAAAACTCGTATCTTCGTTTCGTTGGGAGACTCATTTTTGTAACATCTGTTCTAACCATTTGAGATATGTGAGTTAACAGCTTTGCCCCCATCTTTCAAGTTATTCTCTATTTACTCCCGATTGCTCAACAGCACAATATTCGATATCATAATTTTGTTAACAAACAAAAATATTATCAGTTGTAGTAAGTTATATGATTTTGATTTTTACTTTTACAAGCACAGCTTTCATTATAATAATTAGATTAATTACATGTGTATCAACATTCAAATTCACTTCCACCTTTCTCTCTCAGTCTGTCTCTGTCTCTGTCTGTCTGTCTCTGTCTCTTGATCTTTCACTCTCTCTTTTTTTTTTTCTTTCTCACCGTAACCTTTCTTTCATTCAGGCTTCTCCATTCTTTGCTCACTCTGTCGACAGGACCCAGCTGTGGTGTATTAATTTATCCGACTTCCCACCTTGTCATATTTGGTATGATGTCATTTTATAGTATGTAGGGGACAGATGCATGAGTGACCATTTAAAAAAATTCTTGGTCCCCTCTCATTACATTTTTCTTTAGGAATGCTTCAGGCACCAAGAGGTAAACTCAGTTCTGTTAAGCAGATATTGCTTGAGGTGGGGAAAGCCTTTTGTGACCAAGCGATCAACTGTAACCCACTCGGCGTGAATGCCGGATGGACTCTGGATTCCCGCAAAGAACACCCTTCCAAAAAAAGTAAAAAGAAAAGAAGAGAGAACTTGGGTCTGATAATGAACTGCGTCAAGTGGTAAGAATAAAGAATTTTCTGACAAGATGAAAACAGATATTCCCAAAAGTCTATATTCCACCTTATTGGGATCTTTTCCATGGTCAACTGCATTAGAACTATTCTTTTGTAGTAAGGAGACTGTTTTTTGTGCCTAGAATATTTCAACTGTGATTGGCACGAAAAGAAATTTGTTCGAACTATAGAAGGGTGTCTTGAGAATGACATCGTTTCTTTGTTGCCATTACTCTCTAGTCGACTCTGGCCTGGAGTGGTAGTATCTGTTAGAGTCCCATCTATGGGTCAAATAGATCACTTTGAGATAGTGAAGTGATTACCTGTTTCTAGTAATTGTGAATATAGATTTTTGTAACGTCTAATTGAAAACCATAATTGTTAAACTGACTTCAACATATAATAACCCGACAAGATGTTGATCTGTCGTAAAACCAATCAACCTTTTTCTGCATCACTTTGTAAAGTATTCTTTCTTTCTTTTTCAGTTACTCTTTCCTTCTAACGTATTTTCTCATCGCTTTCTTTCTTTCTTTCTTTCTTTCTTTCTTTCTTTCTTTCTTTCTTTCTTTCATTTTACTTACTTGAGTAATATGTGTGTCTCATGTGGTTCAGTTGACAAGCTAGACTTGTCGGCTATTGTTAGTGCTTTTGATTATCACTGGGTGCCACATACTTTTTGTCTAGATGCTATGCTTAGTGAATAACTTATTAGAGTAATGCTACGTCTGTTCATAACAAAAAACATCTCATTACTTTGTACTGAGATCAGGTTGTCTAAGTAATCGATATATATAAGTCAATTTTTAATTAGGAATCAGTCATTAATCATTTTATTATTGAATCTATTATGCAATAAACTCTGTCGGTTAGTGCGTTGGATTACCCAAGGCGTAGTGGCTAACGTGTTTGAACTGTGATATCGTAGTTGGCGAGTTCTAACTGGAGTCGTGTTATTATGTTCATTTTCGGACTAATTCCCTTGGGAAAGGTATGAAACCCCTTATTCTCCGCCACAATGGGTTAAATAGTAAAATAGTTAAATAGTACCTCTACTGTTTTTCTACAATGATGATTTCTGCATTAAATAACCCACGAAGGTTGATATGTCATTAAACCAAAAAATCAAAAAACAAAAAAAAAAAAAAAAACCAACAGTATAGAATGCGACTGACTCGGAACCGTCACTAATTGCAACTTTCCAATTATCTCAACTATCTAAATATATGGGTTTCCAGCTTCCGAACAAAGGGAAGTTTTTTTTTTCCACTTAGACTACCCAAGTATTAAAGACATTAAAAAACTGAAATCTTTATCTTCTAATCTATAACCTTACCAGCGCCGGTGGCTTTAGTTTAAGAAATATCAAAAAATCATTTCATTTTCTTGTAAATGTCGAGAAATTCTTTTAATTCCATTGTCTTATTCAGAAATCTTTATCTTTCCTTTTTATTACCTATTTTTTAAAAAGTTCCAGACCTTTCAAATATCTAGCTGCCACTTTATACGCATACTATATTTACACATCAATGTACATACACATAAATACATATACACGACGACTATACGTATACATAATCATAAAGATGCATTAGTACTTGTATTCATATGCATTAGTATGCATAGATAAGTACACATGCGTCTATTTACATACATATCTATGCATATACACCACGTCTATATGTATACATACTCATGCAGATATTCTTATACCTACGTCCATATACGTTAGTTTACATAGAGAGCTGCATTTAAGGACGATAAAGCTTTTAGTGTCACTCTACCACACAGAGTGATACTATTTACCAACCCCTCCGCTCGGGCAGGATATGACACAAGGTCAATTTTTAAGCGGAGTTTAACAGGTTTTAATTCAGAGTTTTCCTTCTCCTAGACTAGTTGCCTAACCAAGGCTGAAGAACATAGTCTGTCCTACTATTTACCCATAGCTGGAGGGAGAATAATTGGATTCATACCTTTCCCTAGGGTATTAGTGCTATGTGAAATGCAATCAGTCAGGTCCAGGATTTGAACTCGTGTCGCCGTGTCCATTTCCTACGACGATAACGACTACACCACGGGCACACTGAGTGATAGCAAAGAAAGGGTTCCAGAAGGGCTCAAAGATGTGTCCCCTGTCTGCGACAAGTAAAACCATAGCATCGTGAGCAAATACCGTTTTTATGTACATTTTCCTCGTGATTTTGGAAAGCCCTGCTAATAAAACACACAGACTTCTCCTCTCCACCAGGGGATTGATGTGATTTATAACAACATTGTCACATGATAGGAAAGAGACAGAGTATATGATTCAGTTTAACAATTAGAGTAGTTGAAGCCTCAACAGAATCGGTAGAACTACGTCAAACTGGTCCAGAATGAAATCCGTTCTTTGATTGTTTCGTTGGTTTTACGGCATATGAATCCTAGCTGTTGTATTTAAAGTTAATGTCAATATTTTTTGCAAGCATTTATTGCGTATGATGTAACTATTCCATTTGTAAACAATTATAGCTTCAAGTGACTATTCTGAATTTGTAGTTATATGGTTTCAAATATTCGTATCAAATATTAATCATTTGCAAGTAATTATATGGTTGGTTGTTCTTACGGCATGCCATGTTGGATTATTGTAACAATTTTGGGCCTCCAATTTTATACGGTACAAAAATGTATATTCACAATTATTAAAACAGGTAAACGCTTCGTATTTAGTTGCAATATCGATGTTTTCAGAGCCAGTGAATTAATACTCTTCAAAATCATTTATAAACTTTATCTTAAACAGATTTATTTGACGTGGAGATAGGACATAAACAAATACAATCATTTCATATTAGACTTGACCTGGGAGTTAAAGCAACAACTCTACACTCTACAACGGCCAAGGAGTGGAGACTACCCTGGAAACACACACACACACACACACACACACACACACACACACACACACACACACACACACACACATATATATATATATATATATATATATATATTCATTGTACGCATGCGTGTAGGAATCTTGTAAAATCAACCACAAAATTAATAAAAATGTGTTAAAATAATTTTGTCTGTCATTTCTAAGGAAAATGTTTAGGAGAAAGATTACAACCAAAATAATTGTAATAATAACACTTACACACAGACACACACACATATATATATATATAGTTCTATTGTTGTTCTACTAGATTTTAAACTGGGGTTCAATTTTAAATTTATTAAAAAGCAACTAGAATTAGTAGTGATATCAAAGGAAGGTGTGAATTACTATTGACAGGTTATGGATCATATGGAAATCTGATTTCTTTGATAAAATAAAACAGGATTTCTTTTAAGCAGAGAATATATCAGTATAACTGTATATTGTTGCATCACCAGGAATATAATGAAACACATGAAACGAAAAAGCTAGGCAAATGCTACGTAAGAATGCTCCTTGCCTTTTTTTTATTTGGTTGGTTGGGTTTTATGGTATATCAACCTTTGTAGGTCATTTAATATCAAATCCATTTGTATACAAATAAACAGTTCCATTTCAAACAGTTCAGTTTAGAATAAGTACATAATTTTAGTTCCAAAACTGTTCTATTTCAAACAATTCAGTTTCGCGTAAGTACAGTTTCAATGTCAAACAGCTCTATTTTAAATGATACAGTTTATGTTTGTTTGTTTGGCTTTTATGGCGTATCAAACTTTGTAGGTTATTTAATTTTAAATCAATTTTTATACAAATAAAAAGTTCTATTTCAAACAAATCATTTTATCCTAATTACACTGTTTAATTGTCAAAAATATTTCTATTTCAAGCTATTCAGTTTTGTCAAACAATTCTAATTCAAACAATTCAGTTTAGTATTAATATAGATTTTGTTTACACACTGTTAAATGTCGAAACAGTTCTATTTTTAAAAAATTCAGTTTAACGTAAGTACAGTTTCAATGTCAAAAACAGTTCCATTTCATACAACTCAGTTTAACATAAGCACGCAGTTTAATTGTCAAAAACATTTCTATTTCAAGCTATTCAGTTTAGCATAAGTACGCTGTTTAGTTCTATTTAACCCAAAGATATGACCCTATCATGTGCTACCACTCCGGGCCAGAGTGGACCTGAGAGCGATGGCAATGAAGGTATACTCCGCATTCCCCAAAGCTCCAGCATAACTGGAACCTCACTATCAGACTGTTTCGTGTCATATCTAGGACACTCGTTGAGGGAATCGTACCCCTCTGCAGAGATGCAGTCGGTGTAATTTACAGCTCAAGGCGACTGGGCTTGCTTTTTTGAACAAATCCTCGAAGTAGCTCTCATCTAAACAGCAGCTTTTCCACCACCTGCTATCTATCTTTGAAACCATTCAAGTACGACAAACGAGACATGCGGGGCACTGCTGAAGAAGTAAGGACCAATTCATAGATCTGTTAGTGTTGGCTGACCAGCTAGGATATACATACATCAGCTCTCTACAAATACTGGATGTAGTCTTGAGTAACTGTCCAGAGCTGAACAATTGTGGTAAATGAAAAGAGATTCGCGTGACTCATTGCAATCAGCAGGGTTTGATGATGGAGATGATATATATATATATATATATATAAGTAAATAAAGAAAAGACGGTATTCAGTGGATGATTTTTTTATGGCTGAATAGATAAATAAACAAATACAAACAAAAAAAATTTAAATGTCTAATTAGTTGAGGGTAACCCAAAGGATCCCTTTTCAATAGCTACTACACCAAGGTGTTGGGGAGGGCACTACTGCATTCCGAAGATTGCTCCACTTTACCCTTACTGTAAAATGCCGAGGTACCATTTTTTGATTCTTTGGTATGACTCGACCTAGGATTAAACTTTCGTCTCCCGCGCCATAGGCGGACACTCTTCTCATTAGTCCAATGGCCCGGTGAATTTCAATAAAGTTTTCTAAAATTCCCAAAATTTATTGCAAATACGTTATGCTTTAAAATAAATTTTCTAAACTTATTACGCCACAGAGATTTGAAATGGAACGCTACTAACAATAATAAACTGCTTAAACTTTTTCTCATTTTTTCGTTTCATCTAAATATGGAATATAATTCAGGGCCGTCTGACATTCGTGCTGGATGGGGTATCGATCAATGGCAGATTCGAGGCCGAAAGGCCACCAACTTCGGTTGGGCCACCTTCGGGTGGGCAAGCTGCTTTTATGACTCCTATGCACCCCTAGTATATCACAAGACCTCACGGTCTAGTTCAAGCTATATTCTGGCATACGTACCCGGATCTAGATTTAGGTCCGTGAAACTGCTTGCCTCATTAGACCCATATTGCACTTAGTGGGTCAATGACTAGCAGGGTTAAAGTCTCGGCTCGTTCCCAACCTTCCCCTCCCCTTTATCCCCACTTTAATCGGCCTTCGGGCTTTTAACCTTGTGTCAAGTCCTGTCTAGCGGGAGGCAGCGATAAATATCATACATTACGTACCGACATTGTCAGATGATGGTTTGATATAAAAAGCGAAACGTTTAGTGACTAATGTGCTGGACTATGATAGCGTGATAAGGGAGTTCAAATTCCAGTCAAAATGTTACATTCACTTTCTGACCAATGCATTTGGGAAAAAGTATGAATTACTTCATCCTCAAGCTATGGGTGATCAGTACCATGTTGGCAGATTGTTTAACTACAGATAAACTCATCCTCTAAATAACTTCGCTTTTTATATTTTTATATTTACATAACACCGGATTCGTTTCCATTTTCTCTGATATATATATATATATATATATATATATAAGAAAACGTGCTTATTATCAGAGAACAAAATACAATAAAGACAAGGAGAGGATTTTGCTGCACTTAGCGTTGAAGTGATGAACATATTTACTGATTGATGTAAATTCAAGGGACAGCGGTATATGCAACTAAATAAATAACGAAAATGGACTCCGTTAAAGTAATGAAAAGAAGGAAAGAAGAAATCAAATGAGGTTCCACGTTTATATGATTGATAACATCTGGTATAATCGCGAAAATTACAAGGAAAGAAAGAAAGAAAAAAAATCTTAAATCTTTATTTTCGTTACACTGAAAATAAAAAATAACTAGATACCACATATTCCAAGTTATAGTAAATAAGACACCTGAAGAAAACCGGTAAACCGGCCGAAACAGTCCTGGACTTACCTTTAAGCAAAACAATCCATTGCTTAGCGTTACACATCCTTTTTAGAATATATTTTTCTTTTATCATCAGTTTTTATTCTTTAGCACTGAATTATAAAAATATAGTGTTCGCCAATGGTCCGGGAGACCGGGGTTCAATCCCAGGTTGGCTCAAAAAAATTGTACTTGATGCTGCCTTGCTTAACACTCAACGTTATTATAACGTTGAGTGTTAAGCAAGGCAGCATGAAGTACGGATCAAGGGTAAAATAGAGCAATCCAGGGAAAGGAGTAACAGCCTACTCTACACCTCGATGTAGTAGCTATTGAAAAGTGGAGCCTTCAGGTCGCCCTCGACTACGGTCACCAATTTTACTTCATATATATATATATATATATATACCCATAGTCATAGGACCATCATGCCCCTAAAATAGACTCAGCAAACTAAAAGACATTTTACTACAATCATTTCTAAACAAGAAAAAAAAAGCTATATCAAAGATGACATCCACTTTTTAAATTCCATACCACAAAAAAAAAAAAAAAATTAATGATAAAAAAATGATCCCGACATTCTCATGGTTACATTTGACGTCACAAACCTGTACAGTGATATTCCCCAAGAATTAAGAAAATAAGCCATCTCATTTTAGAGAGAAAAATGCCCAGAAACACTACACCCAAGGTTTAACAAAAAAATTATCTCAGATGGTATTGAACTATTCCTAAATAATAACTCTTTCCAATTCAATAACCTAAATTTCATCCAGAACAGCTTAGGGAACTAAAATGGCACAACATACGTCATAGCCACCTTAGCATATTTAAAAGAAAATCTATATGAAATCAGAGGTGAAAAATACATCAATATAAAAAAAAAGTTTATTAGATCATGGAAAAGATACTGGAAAAGTGCGTAGGGCAGCATTAACGATTTACACCACTTACTCCAAAACCTACACCCTAAAATAAAATTCACCAACGAACACAACTTTGAAGAACTACAATTTTTAGACATTCTCATTAAAAACGAAAATGGCCTAATCATCACAGATATCAACCACAAACCCACTGACAGCCAACAATACCACCATTTCAAAAGTCAGTACCCCCAAAACTGCATAAAATCCATCACTTATACTCTAACGCGTAGAATATGGACCATAATCAATAATAAAAAACTACAGAAAACTTTCCCGGAAGAATTGCGTGTAATCCTCCACCAGTAGGGATACCCATCTACACTAATAAATAAGTACGTAAAGTTGGTGACCATTGTCGAGGGTGACCAGAAGGCACCATTTTCAATAGCTACTTCACTGAGTTGTAGGGGAGGGCGCTACCCCATTCCCTGGGTTGCACCACTTTACCCTTGATCCTTACCTTATAATACTGAGTGTTATTCAAGGTGGCATCTAGTAACATTTTTTGAGTCTTGGGTATGACTTGACCTGAGATTGAACTCCGGTCTCCCGGACCATTTGCGAACACAAATATACATTTAAAAGAACTACGAACCCCCTTTCAAACAGAAGAACCCTTAGCATAAATCCTATACCTTCGAAACCTCAAAACGATATTCATAAAAAATAAAAATTTAAGCTGCATTCAAAATAAGTAGTCTATGTAACCGAAAATTGCAAGTTTAAAAAAGTATACATAGGGTCGACGCGAACTTTAAATTACAGAATAACCTTAAACAGAAGAAATATTAATTTATCAGAAAACAGAAAACTCTGTTTCTTAACACCTTTGCGAATGTTGCTGTGGAATGTTTAAAATAATGCCAACATAACAAACTGACGACAACACATTACTCCAAATAAAAAAAAACTTCATAAAAAATCAAACCTACATTAAACAGAACCTAACTATATTCTCTCTCTCTCTCTCTCTCTCTCTCTCTCTCTCTCTCTCTCTCTTTCTCTCTCTCACACACACACACACACACACAGAATCACTTCGGGAGGAAGATTATTAGTCAGTTGAACTTTATGGCATATCAACTATTATAGATTATTTAGGGGGAGAAAAATAATAAAGAAAAAAAAACGAAAAGTATTTTCACATACGTGGATACGAACACACACGCATACACACAAACACACAGAATATACTCTTGTAAAGAAAAAAAGAGAAAAAAGAGAAACATCTACAGAGACGAAAGTTTATCACGGACAACAATCTCAAAGTTGACATTCACTGATACGAATCCTGGAATTAAAAAGAACCACGACCCTATTAAAACTGTTACCTCTATAAAAACTGAAGAGGACACTCAAACCAACCATTAACTTCCTGAAGACGATTTTAAACATCAGAAACGTGTATTGAAGAAAAATAAATAACCTAAAAGCAAATTCACTTGTAGACCAATTCATTTAAAAGTATAAATATGTTTATAAATATAAATGTCTGAGTTTGTGGGGGAAGTCATTCAAAAAAAATTATAATTCTCGCCGTGAAAGAAGAGCCAAAACTGAACATTTTTTTTTTGTAGCAATACACTATCACTTCCTATAAAATCAGAAAAACTAATTTAGATTTCTGTTTTAATTTCTGTGCATTTGAGGTCCATACAAACGTGAGAGATGTGTGACAAATCTAAAATCTTGGTGAGACTAAGAACTTCTTGAACGAGCTTCGTATATCATGTTAACATTATAAGTTTGAACAAGGTATTATTTCGGGGATAACACCCCGTTTCTTATAAAGCACTAAGTTATCCCAAGGAGAGTAACCTAACGCAGAATATTTGGTAGAAAACAGAACAAGTCAATTAATATAGTAAAACATTTAATTTTACACAATTCGAGTAGGAAACTCAGTTCCCTTCCTTGGCTATACAAGAAGCACATGCGTTCAAGAAACAAACAGAAATGTTCATACAGTAAAAAGGTGGAAACCACTTACTCTTCAAAGGTTTGAAATCTGAAGGATGGGAGCTTCGTTTGCTCGCCGCTGAGGAGCGAACCACCACGTCTGGTCAACACAAGACCTATTCGTAAAAGAGACAGATTTCCCAGTTCACCACGTCACGTGATCAAAAATGGCTCCTGACGTGGGAGAGTTCCCAAACACTATGATCCTTAAGTGCCTCAAATTTCATATATGTATTTACCAACCTCTCAGCACGAGCAGAATGTAACACAAGGTCAATTTTTAAAGCGGAGTTTAACAGGTTTGAATTCAGAGTTTTCCTTCTTCAAGACCAGAGTCCAGTTTGCCCTACTATTTACACATAGCTGTAGAGAGAATCGTTGGATGTATACCTATCATAGTAGAATCAGCGCAATATTAAATGCGAACAGTCTGGGCCAGGTTTTAAACTCGGAGCATTTTTTACGATAAAACCATTACAACACATCAGCTTCAAATTTCATATAACTTATGGATTCCAAAGGTGAAAGTCCAACCATGGACCGAAATGATGTGAACATTTAGATTATTTTTAAGGGGGAGTCCCTGTGATGTAGTGGCTAGCGTGCTAAATTGTAACATCGTAGTAAGCGAGTTCGATCTTCAGCCAAACTATTGCGTTCACTTTCGGATGATAATCTTGAAGGAAAGGTAAAAATCACCTTATTTCATTGTTATGGGTTAAATAGTACCTCTTCTGTTCTTCTGCAAGGATGTATTTGGCATTAAATAACCCACGAAGTTTAATATGCCAAGAAAGCAAAGAAGGAAGCCAAAGAATATCTTGTGACTATCATTAAGAATATCATATGAAGTTAATATTCTTTGAAAATTTTCAAGAGATCATACTTTTTCTTTCATTTCGTTTTTGACTAAAACTTTAAGATATTTATGTTTACATTTTTGCTTTGCTCCATCTTAAATCGTACGATCCAGTTGATGAACATCAGTGAACATCTTAAAACCCGTATGTAATACGAGCAAGTGATGCTAATTAAAACAGAAAAAAATACAAGGGTGAGTCAAAAGTTTCGCAATATTTTGGTAGTTCGTGATAGTTTGCCTAAAAACAAGGGTGAGTCGAAAGTTTTGCTATATTTTGGACGTACGTGCTAGTTTGCCTAAATACTAGGGTAAGTCAAAAGTTTTGCGATATTTTAGTGGTATGTGCAAGTTTGCCTAAATACTAAGGTGAATCAAAAGTTTTGCAATATTTTGGTAGTACTTGCTAGTTTGCCTAAATACAAGAGTGTGTCAAAAGTTTTGCAATATTTTGGTATGTGTTAGTCTATGGCCTGTATATCACGTGACGGAAGCCGTTCATGGCGTGGTAGTGGTTGGTAGTATAGTGGTAGTTGGTGCGCTGATATGTTGTGCATTGCTTCACTCTATTCGTGATTTGAAAGCCCCACAAATGAACGTGTAACGTCATATAATTCGGGAATTTATGTTTTACGAGTTTAAACTGGGCCATAGCACTATCGAAGCAACCAAAAATATTGGTTCTGCAAAAAGGTAAAATCACGGCCGATCATAGTACAGTAACCAGATGGTTCAAGAAATTTTGCTCGAGTTTCAAGAAGCTCGACGATCCGGCAAGGTGAGGCAGGACTAAAACCGTGGATTACGAAGCCGTGATCCAAGCCATAGAGGCTAATCTGGCGCGTAGCACTCGGAGAGTATCAGGCAAGTAATGCAACTTCACAGTCTGATGTGGTTTTTCACCTTGACAGTCTTTGCAAATGAGTTTGGTTTCACAAGGAGAGTATCAGGCGAGTTCAGCATCTCACTGTCCAGTGGGATTCGTCACATCCACAACTTCGGTAAAAGCATCCGGAGCTCCTAAATTATGCCTCATGTACTATCAAAATATTGCAAAACTTTTGACTCATCCTTGTACGACCAAAGAATTAATGTCAATAATACTTCAGGTTACAAAATACCAAAAATATTTATAACCTGAAAGAATGTTTTCGGAATTAGCTTAATACTTTATAACTTATCTGGTTGGACAAGTTATGTATATTCTTCTGATAATCTATAATTCACCCACGGATTTCTTTCTTTTTTTCTTTCTTTCTTTCTTTCTTAACCTATTCATATAATTATCCTCGGACTATTAGTATCTATCTACCTATCTATCTATCTATGTCTACATATCTAGTTCTTTCTTTCTTTCTTCCTTTCTTAACCTATTCATATAATTATCCTCGGACTATTAGTATCTATCTACCTATCTATCTATCTATGTCTACATATCTAGTTCTTTCTTTCTTTCTTTCTTAACCTATTCATATAATTATCCTCGAACTATTAGTATCTATCTACCTATCTATCTATCTATGTCTACATATCTAGTTCTTTCTTTCTTTTTTTCTTTCTTTCTTTCTTTCTTTCTTAACCTATTCATATAATTATCCTCGGACTATTGTATCTATCTACCTATCTATCTATCTATGTCTACATATCTAGTTCTTTCTTTCTTTCTTTCTTTCTTTCTTCCTTTCTTAACCTATTCATATAATTATCCTCGGACTATTAGTATCTATCTACCTATCTATCTATCTATCTATCTATGTCTACATATCTAGTTCTTTCTTTCTTTCTTTCTTTCTTTCTTTCTTAACCAATTCATATAATTATCCTCGGACTATTAGTATCTATCTACCTATCTATCTATCTATGTCTACATATCTAGTTCTTTCTTTCTTTCTTTCTTTCTTTCTTTCTTTCTTTCTTTCTTTCTTAACCTATTCATATAATTATCCTCGGACTATTAGTATCTATCTACCTATCTATCTATCTATGTCTACATATCTAGTTCTTTCTTTCTTTCTTTCTTTCTTTCTTTCTTTCTTTCTTAACCTATTCATATAATTATCCTCGGACTATTAGTATCTATCTACCTATCTATCTATCTTTGTCTACATATCTAGTTCTTTCTTTCTTTCTTTCTTTCTTTCTTTCTTAACCTATTCATATAATTATCCTCGGACTATTAGTATCTATCTACCTATCTATCTATCTATGTCTACATATCTAGTTCTTTCTTTCTTTCTTTCTTTCTTTCTTTCTTTCTTTCTTAACCTATTCATATAATTATCCTCGGACTATTAGTATCTATCTACCTATCTATCTATCTATCTATCTATCTATCTATGTCTACATATGTAGTTCTTTCTTTCTTTCTTTCTTTCTTTCTTAACCTATTCATATAATTATCCTCGGACTATCAGTATCTATCTACCTATCTATCTATCTATGTCTACATATCTAGTTCTTTCTTTCTTTCTATTATTTACCTCTGAATCTATCTATCTATCTTTTTTGGAACAAACCCGCCTCAATTTCCATCCGTATTTATTTCCAACTGCTTTTCTTTTCAACGACTCAACGGGGGGGGGGAATAAAAATAATACCAATGGCTGAAAGAATCAAACGTTGATCTGATTTCCTTTCCTAAAGGACCGAATACTCCAACACTTGTGAGATGTCGACCAGTCTATTAAAACAAAAACAAAACAAAACAAAAAACAAAACAAAACAAAATAACAAAAAACAAAAAACAAAAAACAAAACAAAACAAACGTCTTTATATGATTTCTACACTTAGTGTCTCGTTTACATGACACACATTAAAAATGATATCTGGCTCATAGACGATCATGTCTTTGGGTGTAGTGCTAAGGGTAAATATTCTTGCGGAAGAATGCTTTCTAATAATATGCAAACAGGCAGGGTGTATAGTGCGTGGCGCCCTGGGGAGGAATTCATTTGTATCTCAGTGGGTTTCAATACACGTGCATCTGTTCAAGCAGGATATTTGCTTGCACATACAGATGCGTTTACGCACGGAAGAGTAGCCAAGAGTATATGCAAATAAATAGATGTCTCTACTTTTCTTATCACACACACACACACACACACACACACATATATATATATATATATATATGGGATGGTGGTAGGGTGAGTGATTATTATGTTTAATGGTTGCAGTATCTATAATAAGAGCGCTCGATATCTAGTACAGAGTATATATAGAGGGTTTAGGACACAAATTAAAACCACATATTATTACTAATAGTTTCATTTTTTTTTTTTTCACGATTATCTATCAAGAATGCGTTCTGGAGAACTTCATCTCTATCATTGTGATAAAAAGGCAGCGCGAAGAAATCGTGGAATATCACACGGACTAGAATTTTCATTAAAAAATATTGCTTAGGTCACAAAACCCTCTCAAAAGAACAGGTTCGGTTTCGTATTCTGCGCTTTCAATGTAGCACCCTTTCATACTACTTGCTGAGATAAAGTTATTGAAAATGTAATATTACATTATTATCATAATCCTCAAGTTTTTTTTTTACATCATTATAAGTTAATGGTCTGAGTGAGGGCAAGTCTCCTCAAATCTTCTGAGTATTCTAACCGATCCTAACAATGCAGTGGTCCTAATGCTCTCAAATCTTCCGCTGATTTCCAATTCCAAAGATCTTTTCCCAGATCTTTGGGGACCGTTCCAAGTACACAAGTAACGACTGGTATTACCATCACCATTGTGTTCCACGACTTTTTCTGCTCTCTGGCAAGATCCAGTTATTCATCTATCTTTATATATATATATATATATATATATATATATATATATATATATGTATGTATACATTTATGCATAGACAGTCACAATATATATATATATATATATATATATATATATAGAGAGAGAGAGAGAGACAGAGAGAGAGAGAGAGAGAGAGAGAGGCCCATAAAATACTGACTCATGAAAATCAGCTCTCGCCTGTGCCTCAGTGCAAAAACTTTTTGCAATGGCCTTTTTGTGGTTGGTCTGTCACTGTGCCACTAGTTTAAAATCTGTACATTAATCTCTTAATTATGTTTTAACTCGAAGGAACCTCCACATAAAAACTGGTGACACAGTATTATCTTTCTTTTGTAATTGTAGAAAGAAGTAAAAGATCTGTTGGTAAAAATTCTATTATTTTAGTTTATTCTTTCGCACGGTAATTTGACTTTTTCCATTTCCTAAAATTACTTTTAATACCTGAGAAATAAAGAAAAAAATCCAACGCAAGAACGTTATGACTCTAAAAATGTGTCGGTTTTTTTTGTGGGCCACCCTGTATAATATATATATAGTTGTTTATAGTTGCACCTTTTTATAAGGAAATCAATAGTTACGGGTTATCATATCTTTATAGACTTCTTTGCTTATCTACTGAACTTTTTCTTAACCGGAGAGTCAGAATAGTTCCACTCCATGGAATGTCTTCAATTCTGGTTCGTAGCGGTAAACACATGTTTTATCTGTTTGTAAACATTTTTTAGGTCGGTTGATTTGGTGTTATGGCATATCAACCATTGGAGGTTATTCAATGCCAAATCCTCTTTATACATATGTATTAAATGATTTGTAAACACATTTTAAAGATAACATTTTTAAACGAGTCTGAGCTTATTTTCTTTGCACACATTGAAATGGTTTTTCGATCTAATACGAATTATTCTATTTACTATTAATTATTTGTTTGCAGACAATGAAGTGGTTACAAGTATGGCTATTTAACGCAATTCTATTGAATACTACTCCGTCATTTATATACAGTCAAATGATTCCAAGTATTGCTATGTAATACTAATAATTCAATTCAGGCACAAGTTTCAAGTATTGATATTTAACACCAGTAACACTGGTCAACACGATTTTTGTTGCTGAGAAAAAAAAACACGTTTTTTTAAGCTAATTTGATGATGCTGATTGCGAAAAAGAAGTTTTTCATGGTTAGCTTCAATTTTTGCTGTACTGTAATTTTTGGAAAAAAAGATCAATTGACCGCAAAATTTAGTTAATAAAGGTCGTAGAAACCCATCAATTTTCAGGTAAGCCGAGCAATTTATGTCAGCCAGTTTAAATAAAATAATTCTATAAGAAAAAAGTGTTTTCGAGTAAAAAATTTAAGATATAAGTACCAAATTTTTCCAATTTATCGCCAAAATTCAAATTAACTGCTAAACTTTATCAGTAAAGCTGAGAAGGCTCCTTTAAGTCTGTCACTTTAAGATTAATGTGTTTTATACAATCTTCCGTCTAATGATTGTGTATTGAAATATATATATATATATATATATATATATATATATATATATATATATATATAGGGGGGACATAAAAAATAATACCCTAAAATCTTCTGTCTGATATTCATAATTGTGTCCTTTCTCTACGGAAAGAAACCAATCACATTGAGAGCTTTTTTCACTCTTGGAAAGAAACTCCTACTTAAAACATCCCAATTGAATGCACCTATTCCATTGTACATGATAAACATCATGAAAATGGTTCCACGATAACATCAGGAAATTCATTGAGGATGGTAAATTTGTTAATTCAATGCATGACTAGGAATTATGCACTTGGACATGGTTTGTTGACGTGGTAAAAAATTTCTTAGGCAATCGAAAACTACAATGAGTTAGTGGAAAAGCTGTTGAAAAGTCTTCAGAACATAAGGGCTGATATGAGTATTAAGGTTATTTGTTTACGTAGCCTTCTAGATAAATTTCCGGATAATTGCGGCGATGTGAGTGGTGAATAAGGAGAACGATTCCATCAGGACATCAAAACAATGGAAGATCGCTACCAAGGATAGTAGGACAAACGAATGTTGGCTGACTACTGCTCGTGTATCAAAAGGGATTTAGATAATATTGATCTTGACAATTAAGAAAGAGAAAATTTTTTTACCGTAGGTTTTATTTCTGCCGTTTTTTTAATTAAATGATATGATGAAAATACTTGTTTGTTTTCGTATAGTTAATCGTATTATTTTTTAAAACTTATGGTCTGATTGTTATAGCGAAAATAGTATTTCTCAATATTTATTGGTTCAAATAAGAATTTAGAGGTCTCAACGATTTTACTTTGTGAAATATTGCCATCGGTCAATATCATATGTATAAAGAAGGAGTGAAAAAATACTTTTTTTTCCAAAAGTGATACATTTCTGTACCGCAAAAACATTAGCTAACCAAGAAAAAGTTTGATCATTTTCAGATTCCGCTCCCTCAAATTAGCTAAAAAAGATGTTTGGTACCGCGACACCATTTAAAAAATATTGTTGACTAGTGTTATTCTATTCAACATCACTCATTTGTTTGCACTGTAAAATAGTTCTATGTGCTGCTATGTATCACTAACAATTCAATTAAATATCAAACATTCGCTTTGTGGTTGTCCTCGTGGTGTAATGGTTAAAGCAACGGCCTGCGGAATCGTAGTAAACGAGTTCGTACTCCAGTCTCGGACAAATACCCTTGGGAAAGGTATGAACCCCCTTATCCTCCCAGCTATGGGTTAGATAGTACCACTTCTGTTCTTCTCGGAGAATGGCTTTGGCGTTAAATAACGTACAATGGTTGATATGCCACCAAACCAAACATTTGTTTACACACAGTAAAATGAACAAACTGTTTTATTTCTAACAATTCGCTTTAACGTAATTAATTTGTTTAAATGTAATTAATTAATTTGTAATAAATTAATTTGTTTTAAATGTCAAGCTGGTCTACTTGACCCCTAAATAGAACTCTATCAAGTAAAACCACTCCGGGTCAGAGTAATAAAAATGAAGGGGTACACAACATTCCGTAAAACTCCTGGGCTGAAGCCTCACTATCAAATAGTTTAATATCATATTGGGACACTCGTTGGTGGGGGGAGTCTTAGCCCTCTGCAGAGATGCAGTCGGTGTATTCTACAGCCCCATCGACTAGGCTTTTTTTTTTTTAGCAAAAACGTTCTTTTCTATACGCATCGTATATTTTTCTGTAGATTTCACAGTTTGCACTTGTTCGATTTATATGATTAGTCGCCATTTTGAATAATCTCAAAACAAATATTTCTGTGAGATCAAAATGATTTTTTTGCTATAAACCAATTCCAAGTGAGTTTACATTTATGGAAAAAGATTTTGAAAAAAAAATTATTCATTTATTTGTCTGTGTACACTAATTCATTCAATGACCCTCGCATACTAAGTCTAACGTAGTTGTGCGGATTTCGATCCCAGCTTGATGCGTCCTTCGTGTCTAGCCACACTGAAGAGTTGGGATACAATCAAACAGTCTGACTGTGGATAATATATATATATATATATATATATATATATATATATATATATATATGGTAATATTCGGTCAGGTTAAAAAGTTTGGAGTAATTCCCTCAGGACAAGATAATCATTCAAGAGCTGAACATTTAAATTTTCCTGATAGAGAGCTCAATGTAATTTATTACAGAGCAATATTTCTTTAAGAAAAAAAACCAAAGACCGGTTAATTCATGATTATAAATTTATTTCGGTCCCGTATTTTCAGTTTCTGGTGTGAACCAAAAAACATGAAGAAAAAATATTAATACAGGACTTCTTCAGACCCAATGGATAATTAATTAAATTCAAATTTAAATTTAAATTTAAAAACCAGAATAAACACGTGGGGTGTAGGGGGGACGAGATTAAGGAGTTACCTCCTCGTTTTATTGAATTTCCGTTCTTATTTTAATTTTTCAAATTTCTTCTATCAGTTATAATTACGGTAATTTAACTTTTTTATTCATTCGTTTAGTTTATTTTCTTTTCATGTTAAATTCGATGATTAACTTTTAAGAGAAATATTAATGCTTATATCAATTTCGATACCATTTAATTAGCTACCTATTTTTTATGTGCATATGTTGGATATGTTTTTTTTCCTGGTTTCACTATTTATTCCTATGTTTTTAAATTTTTATAGTTTAAATTTAGTATTATGTCTACATCTAGCTATCAATTCGCTTCTCTTATTTACCAACTTATCGGGGTAATTATATTTTAAAATATAAATTTTCTCTTCAAGGCATAAATTGCATCTACCGTTAAAACTATTCGGAGTATTTGATTTTCTCAAAATAGACCATTCAATCTCAGGGGTTAAACCTTTGTTTTTTAAAAACCAGAAATGTTTTGATAGTGCCCTATGGTTTTTTAGGTGTAAAAAAACCATCATTAAATAAGTTTCCAGACTTTTTTCTTATGGGCACTTTTATTGATAGTACACACATGAAACTCAAGTCCCCTTCGAAGTAATCTCCTCCGGCCGCAGTGCACTTGTTGTACCGTTCCAACAACTTCTGGAAGGCCCCATGGAAGTCCTCTTGTGTGAGCGTGTCAATGACCTTCGTCACAGCCTCTTTCATCTCTTCAATTGTCTCATAACAACAGCCTTTAAGTTTTTCCTTGAGCTTAGGGAATAACCAAAAGTTACAGGGAGCAAGGTCTGGACTATAGGGACGGTGAGGAACTGTCTTGATGCCCATCTTGGTCAAATACTCTGTGACAAGGATGGAGTTGTCGACTGGTGCATTGTCCCAGTGGATATGCCACCGACCCGATTTGAAGAGTGTTGGCCTCTTCAGACGGAATCTCTTCCTGAACTCCCTTAAAACCTCAGCATAGTATTCTTTGTTGACTGTCTGTCCAGTGGGAACCCAGTGCATGTAGATCATGCCAGTGTAGTGAAAAAAAGGGATCATCAAAAGTTTGTGGGTGGATTTGCTCTGTCTGGCCTTCTTGGGTCTGGGAGAGCCAGCATGCTTCCACTGGGAACTCTGTCTCTTGGTCTCTGGGTCATAACAGTAGATCCAGCTTTCATCGCATGGCATTTTTTTCAAGTTTAAAACAGAATTTTATTGCATATCGTTCTTCTAAAATCCAGATTGCATTTTTGAAATTCACCAGCTGTGACAATCAGGCTTTTGTAGGGTGTATTCCAATTCCTGCGGTAGCTGTTCATTTGAACCTGAAATCATAAAAATTTGTCAGTCACCTCATAAGATGTATAGCAATAACATAGTGAATTTTCAAGAGTCTACGATAATTTTAAATGCCTGTACAAAAAGTCTGGCAACTTATTGAATGCTCCTCATATATATATATATATATATATATATATATATATATATATATAATTTCCCTAAAGGAATCACCAGGCAGTATTAGAGGGTAGAATTTACTCAAACGCAAATTTTATTCTACTTCTTTTTAATCCTTTGGTTGCAACGTATGCAGAGAAAAATGTGTTTATCAATTTAAATGATTGCATCATTCAGTATCCTCTTTCTGGTATCCATTAGTTTATTTTGTATTCACTATGTTCTTTCTTAGAACGGACATAAGTAAAAGTCGAGGGCGACCTGAAAGATCCCTTTTCAATAGCTACTACATCGAGATGAAGGGGAAGGCGCTACTCAATTCCTGGGATTGCTCCACTTATCCCTTCATCCGTACCTCATAATGCTGAATGTTAAGCGAGGTGGCATCAAGTACCCTTTTTTGAGTCTTTGGTATGACTCGACCTAGGATTGAACCCCGGTCTCCTGGACCATTGGCGAACACTCAACCCATTGGTCTGATCTACCCATAAATACGTGCACTTTCCAACTGTTAAACAACCAATTAGTTTCATGTACAGTCATCTTTATTTTGTATCGGGCATCTTTATTAACTGTCATCCATTTTATTAACAATAAATATTAATTATTAACTATATATATATATGTGTGTGTATGTGTGTGTGTGTGTGTGTGCATCATTCATCTTACGACTCAAAGCTGAGGTACCGTGAAACCCAGAGTAGTGAGTTAACTGAGCTTTATTAATTTTCATATTATTGTATTTATTTGTTGAGCACTTTTTATTTTCTTCTGTTATTTGACTACTGTTTTACTTTTTTAAATGTTAAAGGTTATTCCATCTTATATATATATATATATATATATGTAATCATGAAGTAACGGTTCTCTCTCTTGTCATTCATCTCTATCAGCCATCGCTCTTGGCAGGTCCTCGATGTCGTACAGAGTTGATGAATAAGTCTTTACTGGTGGCCAACATTACTGAGCCCATGTGACGTTCTTCACTTATGAGTTCGTCGCTGCTTCTCGAGTAATGCCCAGCATGTCTTTTTGTTCTTGGATATTTTGTGAAATGAGAAGCAAATAGCCATACAGCTATCGGTTTGTCGGGTGCTGCTTCTATGCTCGGGCAGAATGACCTCCTAACTTTAAAACTGTCACTGCGATTGTGATAGGTACGATGAGCCGGTGGGAGTTTAGTCTTTGAGCAGCAGCAGCTATCCTATTGAGCAATCATCATGGCCTGAAATAATGATCATCGTACGTTTGACATCGAAATTGTTGAATTTCTCGATACCAGTTAGGATCTATGATACAGGTTATTTTTTTCAATATTGTCTCTTCCCAGATATCAGCTTTCTGATTTTTTTCCAGACTTACTTTTAAAGGGTGGTTGGTTTCTTCTTCATATTTTCTATTGGGAGAGTCCCCGTGGCGTAATAGATAAAGTTCTCGATTGTGGCCGCAAACTTCAGTCGTGCTATAATATTCACTCTCAGTTCATACCTTCCTTGGGGAAGGTATGAACTCCTTATCAACCCAGCTATGGGTTAAATAGAATCACTGCTGTTCTTCTACAAGAATCTCTTTGGCATTAGATAACCCACGAAGGTTGATATGCCATTAAACAAAGAAACCTAGTCAAACTATATTTTCTATTGCGAATTGTTGGTCACGTTCTCATCTGATGGGGGTTTAGTTCTGGTCAAATGTCTCCGAAGAGTAGAACTGCTTGAAGGATAGTGTTCGAATACGTTTGTGTATAATAGTATCTTAAGCATTTATATTGTAATACAAAACTTCATGGCAAACTCCTGTTTACTCACGCGGCAAATATAACCTACTTGAAAATAAATTTATTGAGTAATATATACTTCATAATGTTCTTGACTCCTTAGATACTTGACGAAACGTATCATTTTCTTTAAAAAAAATCTAATGCACAAGGTGTGTACAAAAAGAAAGCGAAGAGCGCTAAAAAAATATTGTATCAACAATGGAGAGACTATTTTGAAGGAGACCTCATTAACGTTTAGTTAAAGCAATGACTGATTTTGAAAAAGGTCCGCTTTCTTTTAGAACACATCTTGAGTATATACATATACATATGGATATAAACTACTTGAAATTGAGCCGGTCTTTTGCCGGGACTGACAGTACGCTGACTCTATTCCTTGCCGAGGGATAAAACCCCCACCCCATACACACACTCAAAGGGATATTCTAGGTATGACATTATACTGTATTTGATGGTGAGGCTCCGGTTCTGGATCTCTGGGGAGTGTCGAGTACCTCTTCATTGCAATTTCTCCCAGGTCTACATCAAAGAGGTAATACATTTTAGGGTTTATCAATGGGATAAATAGCTCTTTTTAAAAATGATTCATATTCAACTGGAATATTTCATGCCATATGTTAGATGTTTATTATTGGTTTTAAGAATCGTTGATTGAAGCTATGACTATTAACTAAGTATTATTATTAGTTCCTTAAAACCATATCACTGTGTGCAAACTAATGGCTTATTCAATAATTCCTTGAAACCATGAGATTATTAGTATTAGATAGGAATACTTAATATCAAATAATTGTGAGCAAAAAAAAAAATACTCTTAAGAAACAACTACACAAAAAAAATGTAAATATGGACGTGTACAATGAACGAAGTTCCTAAATCACAAGACATAAAATAGCCCAAGATGGGTTGACATGCCGTTAAAATCAATCATTCATCGACCTGAGTTCGAATCATGGACCCCAATTCCCTCGAGGAAGGTATGGATCAATCAGTTATCACCGTCCCAGATTATTTTTGGAAAATGACATTTTTCCCCATTTCTTTCCTTTTGGCCATGTGATCGTGTAACGACATAAATATTTAAAAAAATTCTTTGAATTTAGCCGAAGAAGAGACTTCCTGAAGAGTCAGATATAGGTTAAAATAAAAATGTAAAAACCGAAACATCCCTGGTGGGATTCGAACCCACGGCCTCTGGATTAGAAGTCCAGCGCGCTATCCGCTGCGCTACAGGGACAACGATGAAGACAATCGACAACGATTACTTACTGATTAATGTCTCTATTCATGGGCGACAAATGGAATTCAAGTCAGTTGAAAATCGAAGCAACTTTTTTGATGAATGTTTTTATCCAGATGTGATTTCATTATTTTCTATCAAAATAAAATATTTTTTGCTTCATTTCGCATTTCTTGTTGCAATTAAATTGATCAAAATAAAATCTTTATTCGGTTAAATATTGGATTTATTCTAAAAGAATTATTATGAAACAAAGCTGATTTTAACCAATTTGAGGTAGAAAAGAAAAGAATGTTTTGAAAGACTGGAAATTTAACTGATTTTTTAAAAATCTCTGACGTTTGACTTGTTGAAATGCAAAATCCATCACCAAATAAGCAAGGGTTGGTTAGCTTAGTTGGTTTTGGTGTTGCGTTAGTAACACTTACGTCGTTGTTTCGAATCTCATTGTGGTTGTTTTTCATTTCTTTCGTTTATAAGACAGTTGATGAATGAAAAATCTTAATTTTGAAATTATGAATTCAAAATTTGTTTTGGCAGCTTTTATGTTTTTTTTTACTGGGCCGATATATTTTCCACATTAACAGATAGGCTTTCAATACGGATGAAGAAAAACTCAAAGCAATGTGATTGCACAAACATATATTTATAAAAATACAAAGGGTAGGTTGGAAATTTCATGGCTTTGCAGCCTTACTTATCTGCTCGGGTCCATCTTGGAACTGGAGTGATGGTTTTAGTGTCAGCATTATGAGTAATGTAAATCGAAAGGAATAAAAAAAAAAAAAAAATAGGCGCCAATCGGCGGTGGTGCGCTAATTCGCCCTTTTACCGCCAAGGGCGGATAAGTAATCCTATATTTTCCAGCACTGTACATCAATAGTGGGTAACCTTTTTATGTTCAAATGTTTTCCTGTATATTGGTCAAATAGATCTGTTAGGTCTTAACATGTGGTTCTAAATTATTCATATTTGCTAAAAAAAAAAAAAAAAATCCAACTTTTAAGAAACAGTCACACAAAAAATGTATATATGAACCTACAATGAATGCTATTCCCTTAACGCTCGGCAGTCCAGTCGGCTGGGGCTGTAGAATACACCGACTGTATCTCTGCAGAGAGTTAAGACCCGCTTCCAACGAGTGACCTGATCTGACGTTAAATAATCTGATGATGAGGCTCCATTAATGCTGGAGCTTTGGGGAATGCGGAGTACATCTTCATTACCATAACTCCCAGGTCCACTCTGGCCCGGAGTTGTAGCACCTGATAACGTCCTATCTATGGGTCAAATAGAACTGTTTGACATTTTAACTGAGCGCGAACAAATGACTAATACTAAATTGAATCGCTTGAAATAGAACTGTCATTTAACTGTGTGTATACAAACGACTAGTATTTAATCGAAATGTTTGTGTTATATAGCAAGACTCGCAAACATTTTACTGTGCGCAAACAAATGATTAATAGTAAATAGAATAATCCGTATTAGATATAAATAAGTGAAACCATTTAACTGTGTGCAAAAAATGAGCTCAAACATGTTTAAAAATATTATTAAGAAAATGCTTACAAACCATATCTTTTATATATATATATATATATATATATATATATATATATATATATAAAGATGGATTTGGCATTAAATAAACTATAATGGTTGATATGCCATAAACAAACCAAACACTACGCTTTGAATAACCCAAGACAAATTGAAACACCGTTAAAATCATTCAATGAATCAATTCAAAGTAAAAGTGTGCAATATCAATTCGTCTTTCAGCAAAACTGAGTAAGATTGTATTTGATAGTTTAGAAGGCTGTATGCAGCCTAAAGGCCGCAGGTTCTCCACACCTCAAACAGTTTGGACATCTATTGGGGACTGGCAACACCTCCTCTGCACAATTATTAATATAAATGCTTTATAAAATAAATGTACCTATTAATTGTTAAACAGATTTAATAAACCACGTTGAGAAATTTCAAGAAGAAAAAATTGTTATTGTTTAGAGTAAGGTTCACATTACGTTAAATAGATTTAAATAACATCTATTAGGCTTTTATGTGTTACCTTTAGTTTTTTATTTATAACTGAGATGTATGTTTTATTTATTTGATTAAAATAACGAGAATTTTTGCTGACAATAACAATAAATAAATAAATAAACAGAATTGCATGAACTCAGAATGGCAGTAGTCATTTACAAAATTTAGCTAAATATAGCATGGGTGGGTGTCTCGAAAGTTGTCACTTAACCGCTAGGCACTAAAAGAAATTGACAAAAACTCATTTACAGTTTGATTCTCACATTTATCAATGTTAATAATTAAGGCCGGCTATATCTGAGAGTTTCCAAACAGTACCGCTGAGAGAAGAGGAACGTCTTTGCATTTTCTGTCTCGGTCGATATTAGTAGCTAAGTACAGATAGACTACGTATTTATAAACAAGAAATGGAATAATAACGCATTGAATTGCGAAGTTTACTCCTCATTCGAGGGTGTGTCCACCAATCACCGAATCGTCACCGCAAAAATACGACTGAGCCTACGAAAGAATGCCACCCGAACATCGACAACCGTACACTATGACTGGGCCCAGCCTAATAACAGGGATATCAGAGATAAATATACGTTAGCACGAAGAAACAAATACGATGCTCTCCAAGAACAGACAAAAACACACACTCCGAATGAAGAATATGAGAATCTCGTCAACGCCCGCCTAGAAGCGGCAGCGGAATTCATTCCAACTAAACAAAAACAAAATATTGAATCCCATGGGAGACATTAACGGTTAGAGAAAAACGCGCAGACGTGAAAACTGCCTCCAAATGCAACAGGAAGAATCCAACCAATACCAATGCCCTGAAACTTAAAAAAGGCACAAAAGGAATTAGCGAACATATACCCAAAGGAAAGGACAGAATACATACAAAATCAGATCGATAAGGTTAGAGACTCGTTTGAAGATAGACAATCAAGAATAGCATGGCAAACGATAAACGAAAGGTACCAGCCAAACAAGTAGGTCCTCCAAACTACATCCAGTATCTGAGTTGTTGTAAGTTCTTGCTGGTCAACCAATACTGGCGGGTCTATGTGTAGAGGCCCACTGAAGAACGTCACTTATGAGTTCATCCTTCCTTCTCCAGGAGTGTTCCGCATGTCTTCTTCGTCCTACTAGGATAGTTTGTGAGATGGGAGGTAAGTGGCTGTACATCTGCTGTTTTGTTGGGCATTGCTTCCACGACTTGTTCAAAACAATACGTAATAGTTTTGTATAGTTCCTATCTAGCTTTTCCTCCATGCGTTTTGTAATATCGATGTGGTGCATCTATACAGCAGTATTGACACGACCACAGCTTAGAAAAAATCCCGTTTCAGAGTTAAGACATGAAAAAGAAAAAAAAGCTGCTTTGATTTTTTTCAGGGTGGTCCAGAATTTTGTGAAAAGAGCTGGTTGTGGACGTCATCATTAGGCAGAAAAGATATCGATCAGTGTAATTCTAGCTTCTACCCCAGAGATTTAGGCGGGAATTCGCACGTTGGGAATGGTTCTGTTGATCTATCTTTTCGTCATTTAATGTTATTTCAAGGTATTTTTTATTTTATTTTCTAAAAATCCATTCTTTATTTCTTTCATTGTTTTTTTCTTAGGAATTTTCATTTTCACCGCTACCTTTTGTTTTTTTTTTCTTTCTTTCTTTTTTTTTGAATATTTTTGGCTACTTCCCTTTTTTCCTTCTTTTTTTTTTCTTATTTCATTCCTTTTTTTTCCGTTCCTTCACTTTTCTGCAATTCTTCCTCTTCCACTCTCTTAAACTTTTTCTTCATTCCCATTTTCTTGATTTTTCACTTTCTCTTTTCTTCTCTTTCTTTTCCTCTTTTCTTCTCTTACTTTTCCTCTTTTCTTCTCTTTCTTTTCCTCTTTTCTTCTCTTTCTTTTCCTCTTCTTCTCTTTCTTTTCTCCTTTTCTTCTCCTTCTTTTCCTCTTTTCTTCTCTTTCTTTTCCTTTTTTCTTCTCCTTCTTTTCTTCTATCTTTCCTTTTTCCTTCGATTTCGCTACTTTTTAAAAAATTACTTCTTTCCCCTCCTGTACCCTTCTTTTTCAACACACTCGTCTCTCTTCTTTTCTCCGCCTGCTTGGTGGTGACTTCGTGGTGTAATGGTTAAAGGACTGGACTCTGGAATCGTTGTAAGCGAGTTCGAACTATAATTGCGCTCTTACGTTGTCTTCCCGACAAATAACCTTATCCTCCTAGCTATGGGTTAAATAATACCACTATTGTTCTTCTAAAATGGTAGGTCAGGTATTAAATAACCCAAAAAGGTTGATAGTCTATTAAAAACAAACAAATCATCTTTCGTTCACCTTCCTTAACTCCACATCTTTTTTTCTTTCCCTTCCTTCTTTTCTTTTTTCCCTTTTCTTCCTTCTTTTCTTTTTTTCCCTTTTCTTTTTCTCTACCCCTTCCTTAATTCAACGTCTTCTTTCTTTTCTTCACCTTCTTTTGTTTGTTCCCTCTTCTTTTTTTCCTTCTTCTTTGTCCTCCTCTTTCTTAACTCCACATCTTCTCTCTCTTCCTCCTCTTCTTTTATCCTATTCCTCAATCTTGTGCTCTTCATTTTCTTCCTATCTAATTTGTTATTTCCCTCTATTTTCTTTTCTTTTATTTCACATCCAGTCTCTCAACTTCTCCTGTGTTGCCCCCACCCTCATCCTTTTCCGGCTTACTCTTCTTTTTTTCTCAACACTTTTTCATTTCTGTCACCTCTTTTCTTCCTTTTCTTCTCTTCCTCCACTTCTTTATCTTTTTCATTAATTACTTACTGAGCTTTCGTCCTTTCTTTTTCTGACAAGAACTAAGCAAAGATGTGTACAATCGTAAGAAATATGAACGCACAGCTCACAGTATCTTACTAACTGTTAAGGGAATTCGGCACCATACGCGGAGTCCTCGTGGAGTATTGACTCAAGTGTTGGATTGCGGTCTCGTTGTGAGCGTGTTCGAATTCCTGCCGCGCTTTTACGTTCACTTTTAGATTCCCCCATCCAAGCTGTAAGTTAAAAAGTATCACCGTGGTTCTTCTACAAGGATGGCTTTAGCATCAAATAACACACGATGGTTGATATGCCATTAAACAAAGAAACCAAACTTAATCAATACAACACGTGTAGCGGACGCTGTTTTTACTTAACTTTGCCCATGAAAACACCAAAGAAACCATCATTACAAGACAAACAACATCATACCGTGGGAGTCCTCATGGCGCAGTAGCTAAAGTGCTTTACTGCGAAATCGTAGAAAGCGATTTTCAACTCTAGTTGTGCTAATACGTTCAATTTCATACTAATTCTCTTTGGAAAGGAATAAATCCCATTGTCTTTCTCACTATGGTTAAATAGTATCACGACTATCCTTTCACAAGGATGAGTTTGGCATTAAATACCCTACGAAGGTTGATATGCCATTAAACGACGGGCTTCGATGAATATTCCAATCGACACTTGTTTTATACATGTTTCTTTTCTTTTTTTCTCGTTTTCCACCTTCTTTCTTCTCTTCTTATTCAATCCCTTCCTTCCCTCTCTACTTTTCTTATTTTCCCCTTCGCCAATGGCCCGGGAGACCTGGGTTCAATCCCAGGTCGAGTCATACCAAAGACTTTAAAAATGGAACTTGATACCACCTTGCTTAACACTCAGCATTATAAGGTATGGTTCAAGGGTAAAGTGGAGCAATCCTGGGAATGGAGTAGCGCCCTCCCCTACACCTTGGTGTAGTAGCTATCGAAAAGGGAGCCTTCGGGTCACCCTCGACTATGGTCGCTAACTAACTCATCTCTTCCTGCATACTTTCCTCTCTTCCTTCCAAAATTTGTCAGAGTGCGATCCGAATAGCGAATTGGGCTACCTTTTAAAACATTGTCTCTAATAATCTTGGGGGCCTACTTTTAAAACAAGCTCGACTAAAAGGGTCAGCTGAAAAGTTCATAGGCTGACCAAGATACTCCCATACAATTACACCAAATAAGGTTTATTTTTCAACATTGTTCCTCTTGAGGTCCACGCACTACTTCCAACGGTGTTGCAGTGCTTAAATCCCATTCGTTGGTTAGTTGGTTGAGTTTTATGGCATAGTAACCCTTGTTAGTTATTTAATGCCAAATCTTGTTTATCTATATATATATATATATAGTGCATTCAATAAGTTTATAGCTTTTTTTGTAGAGGCATTTAAAATTGTCGTAGACTCTTGAGAATTGACTATGTTATTGCTACACATGTTAAGAGATGACTGACCAATTTTTATGATTTCAGGTTCAAATGAACAGCTACACCAGCAATTGGAATACACCCTACTAAAGCCTGATTGTCACAGCTGGTGAACTTCAAAAATGCAATCTGGACGTGAGGACACTTTAGAAGAACGATATGCAATAAGATTCTGTTTTAAACTTGGAAAAAATGCCTCAGAAACGTATGTAATGCTTCGGACTGCTTTTCGACCATCTTGCATGAATCGAGCATGAGTTTTTGAGTGGCATAAGAGATTCAAGGAAGACAGGGAGTCAGTGAGGGATGATGAGAGGTGTGGGAGGATACACCAGAGTTGATTGGTCAAAAGGTTAGGGTTACTATGTTGAGGTTTTAAGGGAGTTCTGGAAGAGATTCCTAGGGAAGAGGCCAGCACTCTTCAAATCGGCTCAGTGGCATTTCTACCAGGACAATGCACCAGCGCACAACTCCATCCTTGTCACAGACTATTTGACCAAGATGGGGATCAAGATAGTTCCTCACCGTCTCTATACTCCAGACGTTAGTCCCTGTGACTTTGGTTATTCCCTAACCTCAGAGGCTGTCATTATGAGACAATTGAGGAGATGAAAGAGGCTGTGACGAAGGTCATTGACACACTCACAAAAGAGAACTTCCATGGAGCCTTCCAGAAGTTGTTGGAACGGTACAACAAGTGCATTGCAGCTGGAGGAGATTACTTCGAAGGGGACTAGAGTTTCATGTGTGCACTATAAATAAAAATGCCCATACGAAAAAAGTCTGGAAACTTATTTAATGAACCTCGTATATATATATATATATATATATATATATATAATTTTTAAATGAATATTTTGAAGGTGACATTTAAAACTAGCCAGAGCTCATTTGTTTGCACACAGCTGAATGATTTTAAGTATTTCTATGTAATGCCTTCGATTCCATTCCCAGAGGGAAGATGGAACAAATCCTACTAGCATACGGCCTACCAAAAGAAACCGTAGCTGCAAAAACCATTCTCTATAGAAACACTAAAGTGAAAGTAGGTTCACCGGATGGAGACACAGGATACTTCGACAT
Organism: Sepioteuthis lessoniana; assembly: GCA_963585895.1. Classification (NCBI taxonomy): domain Eukaryota; kingdom Metazoa; phylum Mollusca; class Cephalopoda; order Myopsida; family Loliginidae; genus Sepioteuthis; species Sepioteuthis lessoniana. Next base: position 69,325,563 of record OY757920.1, on the reverse strand, counting down.
TGTAACAGGAGTACTACAAGGGGACACGCTAGCCCCATACCTCTTTATCATCTGTGTAGACTACGCGCTTAGAACATCGATTGATACATCCCGTATCCTCACATAGCTGCTGTATGTATGTTCGAGCTTGTCGTCCTGCTTTTGCCCGGCCATATGTGGGGCTGCATAGGAGTATATCCCTTATTAGCTCGTCCCTGCTTCTCGTGCAGTGTCCTGCATGTCTGGTTCGTCTAACTTGGATAGTTTTCGTGATGGGAGGCAGGTGGCCGTGTAGTTGGTGCCTTGTAGGGTGTTGCCGCCAGGACTTGTACAATATTGCTCGCAGCATTCTTGTGTAATTGCCGTCTAGCTTCTTCTCCAGCCGTTTAGTTCGTGCAGCCATACAGTAGTATCGATACGACCACTGTCTGGAAGAAACTGCGTTTCATTTTATCGGTCAGGTCTGATTTCCATATGATCGATAAAAAAAAAAGACATAGATAATAGCATGAATTTTACTTCATTATAAAGTTGAGTTAAAAAACGTGCATCTTTCTCAACGAATCGAGTGCATGCAAGTTCAATGTTTTTATGCATTTGATAGAAATGTTTACAATATAAATAACCGAATCAGTTGAAGATTTTTTAGATTATTTTTTAATAGTTTATTTTTCATCCAACACAAAAATAAGTATTGGAAATAAACAGATTATATTCTAACCTATATTATAATCTGATATAATATATAATCCGATACGATCTATGTATTTACAAGATTACCCAACAGGTAATAAGATATTTGTTCAAATCATGGAAGATTATTCCGAATGTTTGATATGTTTAAAGAAATTCTTTTTAAAAAAGTCATATTTCTTGTAAATTTTACTAAACTATGTGAATCAATAAGGGAGATATTTATACACTCCTGAAATATTATTCTTTTAACAACAAGAAAATTGAATTATCAACTAATGGTCTTCTGAGATAATGAGATGAATAGCAGTGTGAACTATGAGCCCCTAACGCACGTGTACTGATAACTTGCTGCAAATGTACATATTCACTAAACCCCTTCGCCACGAATAAGGTATGCCACAAGGTCAGATTCTAAATGGAGTAAAACTGGCTTGAATTCAGACTTTTCCTTCTAGATTGGTTGCCTCATCATCATCATCATCATGTCGTGCCGCTAGCACGGATATCCCTGACCCTCTCTCGCCACTTCTCCCTATCGTTCATCGCCTCTGGCAGGTATTCAGGGCTACATTCCGTATCCTCACATAGCTGCTGAATGTATGTTCGAGCTGGTCGTCCTGCTTTTGCCCGTACATATGTGGGGGTCCATAGGAGTAAATAAGAGTACATCAACCAATGCTAAAGAACCCAATCTGCTATACTATTTACCTATAGCTGGGAGTGGGTGGGGAAAAAGATAGATTCATACCGTTCCCAGAGATATTAAACATGAAATGAAATGCAAGCAGTTTCGAACGGGATTTGAACTCAGGTGGCCGATTGCATTTCCTTAGCGTACTTTTTTTAAATGAAAACATAAAATCCTGTACTCTGTAATTTAACTTCCTGGTCGGCTGTGTTTTTTTTCTGGGCAATACCGATGTAAAAATGCAGATTCCTCGATCGGAAAATCCGGTTGGCCGGATAAACGAAGTCTGTCTGAAAAGTAACGTAACAAGGTGTGTGATGTGAGCTACAAACAAAAGGACGATAAACGGATTGTGTTATCATCTATAATGATAGCTTAGGAGTATATAATTGTAATCTTAGCTTTCTGCAGTCATGGCATTTTTCATATGCTTTTGATTCTACCCCCTCTTTTTTTCTCAGGTCGTTCAGCAATGAGCACTAAGGAACGAACGATGAACACCGAGTAAGGAATAAATTAAAAAAATAGTCCGATTAGGGAAAACTGTCACGAGCACATAAAATGCTTCAGTAAGTGTACGGAGATAACATGTCGGGCTTACATGGTTTTGAGAAGCGCAAGGGGTTCAAAGAGGGTGGTAAGGAGGTGAAAGATGACTCTAGGAGCGGAAAGCATTCAACAAGTAGTTCTGAGGTCAACGTCGAGCAGATAAGGCATGTGGTGCATGGCAATCGTTGGTTGATTGATCGAAAGTCTGATCAATATGAAAAGGAACATTATCACCTAAGATTTGGGCTGGCAGAAAGTCGGCACAAAATTAGTGCCAAGACTGCTGAATGTTTGTTTGTTTGTTTGTTTAGGTTTTATCATATCATATTTACCCAACCCCTCCGCTCGGGTAGGATATGACACAAGGTCAATTTTTAAGCTGAGTTTAACAGCTTTGAATTCAGAGTTTTCCTTCTCCTAGACTAGTTGCCTCACCAAGGCTGAAGAACCTACTCTGCCCTACTATTTACCCATAGCTGGAGGGAGAATAATTGGATTCATACCTTTCTCAAGGATATTAGTGCTATGTGAAATGTAATGAGTCTCGTCGAGGATTTGAACTCGTGTCGCCGTGTCCATTTCCTACGACGATAACCATTACACCACGGGCACCTCCAATTTTTTTTCTACCCCTCCGCTCGGGCAGGATATGACACAAGGTCGATTTTTTAAAGCGGAGTTTAACAGGTTTGAATTCAGAGTTTTCCTTCTCCTAGACTAGTCGCCTCACCAAGGCTGAAGAACCTAGTCTGCCCTACTATTTACCCATAGCTGGAGGGAGAATAATTGGATTCATACCTTTCTCAAGGGTATTAGTGCAATGTGAAATGCAATCAGTATCGTCCAGGATTTGAACTCGTATCGCCGTGTCCATTTCCTACGACGATAACCATTACTCCACGGGTTTTATGGCATATCAACCCTAGTAGGTTATTTAATGTCAAATCCATTTTTATACAAATAAACAGTTTGTAGTTCAAACAATTCAGTTAAGTACACAGTGTAATTGTCAAAAACATTTCAATTTCAATCTATTTAGTTTAGTCAGTTCTAATTCAAACAATTCAGTTTAGTATAAGTATAGTTTTTGTTTACACACAGTTAAATGTCAAAACAGTTCTGTAGTAGTAGCACTTAATAAAGGCCTATCAATGGGTCAAATAGAACTGTTTGATATCTAAAACGTGTGAAAACAAATGATTTATTCTGAATTGAATTGTTAGAAATGGAACAGTTTGATCTTTTAACTATGTAAACAAATGACCGATATTTAAATGAAGATTTAGTGATACATAACAATACTTGGAACCATTAAACTGTGCGTAAATGAATGGGTAGTATTAAATAGAATTGTTAGAATTAGATAGCAATAATTGAAACTATCTAACTGTATAAAAACAATAGCTATACTAGTGTGGAAACAAATCAGTTATAACGGATTTAAAATTGAAATTACTCACTAACTATTCACTTACAAATCATATATGTATATCCATTTAAATGTGTGCAAACAAATGACCGATCTTACATTGTTACTGTTAAATAGCAATATTTGAAGCTATTTAACTGTGTGCAAACAAAGGATAGATAATAGATAGGAATCTTCGTGTTAGATCGAAATACTTGAAACCATTTGTGTAAAAGAATGAGCTCAGGCTCGTTTTAAAAATGTTATCTACAAAATGTGTTTACAAATTATGTATGTTTTATATATATGTAAAAAGAGGATTTAAGCATTAAATAACCAACAATGGTTGATATGCCATGAAACCAAACCAAACCAAACCAAACCAAACCAAACCAAACCAAACGGATGTTTTCCTCCACCATCAGACTTTGTCGAAACGATTAGTTACAGAGAAAGCAACTGCCTGTATGCATATAGCTGAGGCAGTAATTCACATGAATAATAAAAAGGTAGTTACAAGCGTATCAATACATAGATAATTGTTTTATGAAATAGAATTCAGAGTTTAGAAAAGTTAATTTCGACTCCGGAGACCAAAAAAGAAAGAAAAAAAATGAAATTCTCAATGGGAACCTTCTTTCAGAAAAGTCGTTAAACTTTACTTAACAGTTTCTCACTCAGCGTGTAGCAGTACAACAATTAAATTCCAAACTAGTGAAAAAAGAGACCTACATATCCGGGCCCCCTGCCAAAGAATCAAGTGTACATATCAACCACAAATTCCGAAAAGATAGAATAGGAAAATGATTAATGACTCCTCTCTCATTACGAAACTAAGACAGAAGAAAACTGCATAAAATATATATACTATGCAACAAGGGAAAATAGCAGCTTATTATTCTTACTCTGTGAGAGTTTTTCACACGAGCTTTTTTTTAGCCGGAGTGACAGCAGGTCTCCTCGGGTCTCCAAGACTCTTATTTCTATTAGTATTCTACTTGATATTAACAGTGCTGTAGTCTGGGTGGTCTCGATTTTTTCTCCAATCTCAAGTTCATCGAGCCTCTTTTCCAGATTCTTGGGGACTGTTACAAGAGCCCGAACAACTATTGTTATCATCGTTATCTTCAAGCTCTACAGCTTTTCAGCTCTCTAGCAAGATCCAGGTGTTTGTCTATCTTTTAGCTTTTCAATCATTGGTTTGCTGGAACGGCAAAATTAACCTGGGAGTTTTTCGTGACAGCTCTATCTGATGGGTTTTCTCCGGAGTCTGGATGACAGAGTCATCAGGTTTCCATGAATTTTCAAAGTATCCTAGCCGATTTTAGAAGTGCTGTGATCTGGAGAGTGTCGATTCTTCCTCTAACCTCAAGGTCATCGAACTCCTTGTTAAGATTCTAGGGGACTGTTTCCAACGGCCTCATCATTAACTTCATGTTTCGTGTATTTTTTAGCTCTCTGGAACGGTCCCGGTGTTTGTAAATTTTTTCGCGTTCTTTTACTTTCAGTCGGTCGTCAGCTTGCACAACAAAATTCATTATCTAACAGGTCCCATTTTCATTCTCGTCAATCAAAACTAAGTCTGGTCTTTTGGCCTCAATTGGGTGATCGATTTGTATTTCAAAGTCCAAAATAACTTTATATGTTTTATTTTCAAGGACAGCTTCTGGTTTGTGCATACACCCTTTGATCGTATGGTGAAATTTGAAATTATCATTATTATTTTACTCATTTGAGAGTTCTTCACATCAGCGTTAGCCGATGGTTTTCCACTGGAGGCTGAGTGACAACAAGACTCTTCAAGACTTCAGGACTTTTCTTAGTATTCTGGCCGATTTCAACAATACTGTAGTTTGGATAGTCTCCACTCGTCATCTAATTTCCAAATCATCCAGTTCCTATACTAATCCTTTGGTGACCATACCAAGCGCGTCATTTACGATTGGTATCACCACCACCTTCATTTTCCATCAGTTTTCTCTGTTCTCAAGCAAGGTCTTGGTACTTATATCTCTTTTCACTTTCGTATTACCTTTTGGTCAGCCGGAACAGCAAAGTTCACTATTCGTCCGCTTCTCTTGTTTTTGTTGTTGATTTCAAAATCCCAAAGAATTTTGTGAGTCTCATTTTCTAGGACGGATTCCGGGTTGTGTATATACCATTTGTTTACAAGGTCAAATTTAAACTTCTTGCACATTTACCAGTGGATCATCTTCCCCACCCAGTTCTGTCACGTCTTCTACTCTCTTTGCGCTAATTTGCTGCATTCGCTTATTATGTGATTAATCGTTTCGACTCTGTCACCACATAATCTACATCAGTTATTTCATTGCGTCGTGTCTATTCTTGCTTTGACATAGTTCTTATGGCGTTGTTTTATGCTGCTATCAAAAGAGATTCGGTTTCTCTCTTAAGGTTTCCCTTTTTGGGCCATGTTCAAGTTTTCGAGAGAGAAAGATTTCGCTTGTTTGTCGCTTGAAATGTTCATATTGCTGTTTTTCTTCCCATTTTTGTTTCCTGGTTATTTTTATTCTGTTGATGCTTGTGTTGTCTGTATTGTTTCTAATGTATGTAATTAGTCTTCCTCCGCGCTTGTTCATGTAATCTAATATTTGTGTCGATATATTCACGCTATCTTGAATACTGGCGGATCCTCTTTCTCCTTCATTTTTTGACACCTACAGTTTGTCTACGTCATCTAAGGGATGTCATGAGTTTTCTTGTTCCCGGGTCAATTTATTGAAGTTCTTCTCTATTTCACTTTAAGAATGATCCCGAGTATCTTATTGCTGAGTCGCTGTAGAATACACAGATCCTCAAATCTTTAGAACTCTATTCTAGTTGATTCTAACGCTGATGTTGTCAGGATGGTCTCGATTCTTCAACAGTTCCATTAATCTCTTTTTCTGGCCTTTGCAAGGGCACAAACTATATGTTTATCAGCGTCATCTTCATCCTCAGCTGTTTTATTTTTATTCATAATTATCTTTTTTAGCTTTCTGTTAATATCCAAACCTGTTTTTTTTTTTTCGCTTATTTTCACTCTCTGGTCTGCTCGAACGGCAAAATCCACAAGATGACATGTCCTTTTTTTTCTGAATCAGAGTAGACTTAAAAGTTATGGCAATGAACGGGTACTCCACACTCCCAAGGTTTTCGGACCTGGAACATCGTTATCAAGCGCAGTTTTGTGTCTTATCCAAGATTCCCTTTCTTAGTGGGAGGGTTCTTACTCCTCTACTGGGGATACAGTCACCAAATTCTAAGCCCCAACGGTCGGGTGATAATGAGATCAAAAGTATCTTCAACTACAGGGATGACGATAGTTTTTATGTTCCTCATATCTTCTATTTTAATTTCGAATGTTTTATATTTTGATGTTTCAGGTGTTTTTATAGCAACATCGTTGACAAACAGATAAGATATGTCAATAATGTTCCAGTGCTTCTTTTTCTTACGTTTAACATTAATATCAGGTCGATTTGCGCAAACTCTTCTGCTTGTGTTGACATTGAAATCCAATAGTATTGTGAGTTTTTTGTTTGTCATATACCGGCAGTGATTCTTGTTTATAATAGGGTTGTGAGTCTTCGAAATTATACCGTTTTATAAAGACACTAATGGACGTAGATTGCTATCATGTGAGTGTATTCAGTCTTTTTTTGTGTTGAGACAGGACACTGTGAACAACATGATCTATTGTTTCAGCATGTTCGTCGCAGAGACTGCCTTTCTCGGGAGAGTCTTCTTTGAGGGTGTCTTTACGGTAGTGATCATAAGGCTTTAATCTTGGGCAGCAATTAAAACAGTTTCGGTGTGGGGTTTCAGCATTGTTAGTTTTATCCAGATACTGGTAAAGTTGATATATATATATATATATATATATATATATACGACTGTTTTGTTGAATTGTTTGAGATATTGGCCCTGCAGTGGTTTATTTTCCGATATATATTTGATATACTATGGCGATTCAAAAGTTTTGCAATATTTTAGTATGACCTAGTTTACCTAGCATGTATAATGCGACCGAAGAGTTCAAACTGTGGAAAAGTTGCTGCTGTGGTTTATTGTATTGTGTTAATTGGTGCGCTGACATGTTATGCCTTACTTCACTCCGTGGGTGATTTTGAAAGCAACACAGATACACGCGTAACGAAATCTAATTAGGGGAGTTATGCTTTGCGAGTTCGAACTTGACCTTAACATCATCGAAACAACTAAAAACTTTTGTTGTGTGGAGGGTGAAAGCGCAATTGATCGCGGTACTCTAACCAGATGGTTCAAGAAATCTCGCTCGGCTTGCAATAACTATGAGAATCAGGCAAGATCAGGTCGGCCTAAAACCATATATTCGGAGGTCGTTCTCAAATCCATTGAGGAAAATCCGGCATGTAGCACTTGACGAGTATCAGGAGAGATCGGTATTTAACACTCCAATGTGGTTCGTCACGTTGACTACCTCGACAAAAGCATCAGAAGCTGCAAAATTGGGTCTCACATTACGAAAATATTGCAAAGTATTTTATTCACCCTAGTATTTTAAAAATTCTGGTTTCCCTTTTTGTTTTACGGATTTTGCCCTTTCGATTAAAAGTTTATTTTGTTGATCCTCATGTAATGTATCTATGTTTATTTCCATAATCCTTTTGGGAGCTGATTTAGTGACATTTTTATTGTTTCTTTACCAGTTAAAATACAAGTTTGATGAAATTGTTAGATCTTTAGTAAAAGTTTAAATTGTAGATTATCATTTTATTTATCACATGATTTTCTCTCTAGTTTTAACTGGTGGCTTTTCATTGAAGCCTAAGTGACAGCAAGTCTTCTCTGATTTCCAGAACTCTTCTAAGTATTTTAGTTGATTTTAACAATGCTGTATTCGGATAGTCTCGATTCTTCATTCAATCTCCAGTTTCCAGATCTCTGTACAAGGCCTTTGGGTACTGTTCCAAACGTACCAACGATAATTGATATCATCGTCAGCTTGTTTCAGCAGCTTTTCTGCTCTCAAGCAAGATCCAGGTATTTGTTTATGTTTTCACTTTCTTTTATTTTTATTCAGTAGTCTACTGGAACGACAAAATCAGCTTGATAACAAAGTCTTTTTTCTTGTTAATTAATACTGTATGGTGTTCTGGCCAGGATTCGGTTATTCGTTTATATCAAAAAGTCCCAGATAATTTTATACCTAACCTAATCCTTTTTAGTTTAACGAAAATATATAGCATTAGAATGGGTGGGGGCATGTAAATTCTATGAATTCAGATCTTGTAACAAATACTGGAAACTTTTGCATACACGTAACATAATGTATGAATAAATAGTAAGGAGGCCGATTGTAGTCGAGGGCGACCCGAAGGCTCCCTTTTCAATAGCTACTTTCCCTATATTGCTCCACTTACCCTCAACTGGTATCTTATAATGCTGAATTTTAAGCAACGAGGTATCAAGTACCATGGCCATTGGCAAATAAACATATATATTAATGCGATTTTATTTTTTGTAACAGTTTCAATGCTCTAGTATAAATAAATAATACCTAATTGTATTCGCTTTGATTGTATAATGTTAGATTTGGTTTGGTCTTCTGGCATATAAACCATTAAATATTAAATTATTAAATATCAAATCCTGTATTTACATATACTTTAGATATATGATCTGTAAACACATTTTGTTGATACACACAGTTAAAGGATCAAACAGTTCTATTTCTAACAATTCCCTTTAGTGTAAGTTAACAAAGATAAATGATTCCTCGTATAGCTATCTATCACTAACAATTCAATTAAACATATAATTTGCTTATACACGGTTAGATGATCAAACAGTTCTATTTCTAACAATTCAATTTAGCATAAGTTATTTGTTTGCACTCAGTTTAAAGGTCAAATAGTTCTATTTTACCCACAAATAGGAGCCTATTAGGCATTACCACTCCCAACCAGAGTGGACGTTAGGATTGATGGCAATGAAGGGGTACTCCCCATTCCCCAAAGCTTCAGCATTACTAGAGCCGCGCAATCCGGTTGTTTAATGTCATATCTAGGACACTTTGGGGAGGGGGTCTTATCCCTACGCAGATATACAGTCGGGGTATTCTACAACCCCAGCCGACTGGGCTGTGTATAATGGTGGATAATGTTGGATCGAGAGAGACAAACAAATGAATATAAATAGACTAAGATGAGTCTTAATAAATTTAGATATGAGTTGATGATAGATATGAATAGTCTAAGATAGATAGATAGATAGATAGATATGAATAGAAACTCAAATGATGTTGATTTTGATGAATAATAATACTTAATAATATCCGTTTTGATTTTATTCCTACCAGAAATAATAAAATGCTGTTATCTTAAAAAATTGTTTGGGGTGTACTTTTTCATAGAAGATAGAGTAGCATATACATTTCATGAGGCTTAGTCATTTCCCATGTTTGTCTGGACGAGAACTTTTCAGCACACTTACATATACACATGCGCGTATCTGTATTAGCACAGGAAATATTAGTATTATTGCTTATTTGCGTCTATCTTGGTATCTCAATGTGGGAGCAGCAAAGCATTGCTGTTGTGGAAAACATACATTTTACAACAAAATACAAGGAGTTAAAAAAAAAGATCGTTTTACTTTTTCATTTCTCTTTTTTAGACTTAATTAAATGCTTTCCACTTCATCTCACGAGGAAAACCGAGTAATATCATTTGAGCTTTAAAAAATAATTAAGGAGAGGCTAACTCTACATATTCAAGTCACCAAATCAACAACATCTGCGTCTGACAATCTGATTGTAGTCTTTTTAGACTGCGCATGCTCACAAGACGTAAACGGCTTCCTTTTTGTTTCTCTCGCGAACGCCGATGTGGATTCGGAGATCATTTAAAATCCAACCTCATTTTTCATTTTTTTTTTTATCCTTGAAAGCGTGAGGGAGGGAAAACAACAATAGCTTTCAGTGAATAAATAATCTTACACACATTTTTAACCTTATATATATATATATATATATATATAAGATAAATGCAGATGAGAAAAGTTCGGAAGAAAAAATGCTTGACGTCACTACGGCAGAACAGGTTTACAACCAAGAATTATATCAAATTAAGAACAGGAAGTCCATTAAAGTATCGTAAGGCGTGCACAATCATCAGACGGAAAATGATAGTGACTAATCAACATGAATTATACAGTGGTATAAACTCATATGTTAAGATGGAAGTACACGTGACATTCTCACGTGGAAAAATGTACGAATTTATATACATATATATGTATGTATTTTCCCAACCCATCCGCACGAGCAGGATGTGGTGCAAGGTAAATTTTTTGAGCGGAATTTAACAGGATTGAATTCAGTGTTTTCTTTCTCCTAGACAGGCTGCCATATTAAGGTTTAAAAGCCCAGTCTTAATATTTACCCATAGCTTAAAGGAGCTTTCCAAAGTGTCCTAGTACAATGTGAAATGCAAACAACCTCATCCAAGATTTGAACTCGAGTCATCGTGTCTATCTCCTCTGACAAGAACTATACACCACGAGCACCTACACTCAATTTAAGTATATATATATTTATATATAAGACCCTCACAACGAGTGTCCTGGATATGACAATAAACATTCTAATGCTGAGGTTCCAGTGATGCTGGAGCTTAGGGAAAAGCGGAGCACCTCTTCATTGCCCGGCAGGGTAGCACCTAATTTTTTATCTGTAGGTTAAATAGAACTAATCTGCGTACTTATGCTAAACTAAATTACTTGAAATAGCACTGTTTTGATATTCTGTGTACTTATGCTAAAATGAATTGCTTGAAATAGAACTGTTTTGACATGTAAACTGCATGTTTATTGTTGACTGAATTGTCTGAAATAGAACTGTTTTTGACATTAAAACTGTACTACGCTAAATTGAATTATTCGTAAGATAACTGTTTTGACATTTAACTGTATGTTGACAAATCTATATTTATACTAAACTGAATTTTGTGAATTAGAATTTTTTTGACTAAACTGGATAGCTTGAAGTAGAAATGATTTTGACAGTTAAACTGTATACTCATGCTAAACTCAATTGTTTGAAATAGAACTGATCATTTGTATAAAATGGATTTGGCATTGAATAACTTAAAGAGGTTGATATACCATAAAACCCACCCACCAAGCAACCAACTCCTCTCAAAATCGAATTGAAGAAAAACCATATTGTCTAATATAGCAGACCAAAACACTCGGGAAAAATTATTTTCCGATCAGAGTACGTTTTGACAATAAAACGGATTTCAATGAAATTGTATAATAAGCATTTTTATATATTTTTTCGTTACATATAAAGAACGCAGTACATTTTTACAATCATTTTTTTGGTTTTATAAAGTTTATTCTAATTAATTATTAGAAGAGATGATTTCATGCCTTTCAAAGCGGACATGAATTACTCAGCCAGAATTTGATTTGCAGATTCCAATTAACGTTGGACAAATGTAAAGGACACGCCTTCCTCGTGGACTGCGAAATCGTAGTAAGCGAGTTCGAACTCCATTTGCGCAATTACCTTCACTTTCAGACAAATACCATTGGGAAAGGTATGAACACCCTTATCCCCACCCCAACTATGGGTTAAATAGTACTGTTACTATTCTTCTAGAAGGATGGATTTGGCATTAAATAACCCAAGAAGGCTGATATGCCATCAAACAACTAAATAAATGTAAAACTTTATTCAAACGTTTTATGGACTTGGCGTAACTATCATGGCTGTAGAAAATGGCAATTGGTGATCCGTGTTCAAATCGAGGTTAAGGCAGCTTGCGTTTCACTTCGCGCTTATATTCTTGTGATAGGCATGGATCCGTATGTTTTTCTTCCCAGATATGTGTAAGTAGTTTGGCAGCTTGGGTTATGCAAACAGTCTAGGAAAAGGAAAACTCTGAATTCAAACCAGCTTTATCCCACTTGAAAAACTGAACCTTGTGTCACTTCCTGCCTATGGTGGAGGGATTAAGTAAATACGCCGAAAATATAACTTATGGCTTTTCAAAAGTATATACATTAAGGATTTCTTGGATTCGCTCTGGTTGTCAGATTTAAGTTTGAATTTTTAATAGTTTGATTTGTTTTATCATAATCTGCCCTTCAAATGAAGTATTTTAATTTCACCGATTTAAGTTGTTGATAATTTTAAAAAGCTATTATCTTTAAACAAAATTTATTTTAGAGAACAGAAAGCAGGTTTATTAAAAAGAAATAAATAAGTAACATTTAAAAAATAAGTATAATCGGTATATTTTCAAACAAAATTTGATTTTTTTTTAATGTTTACAATGTTTTTTGAATGCTGAAGAGTTTGATAATAAACATTAACATCCGTTTTGATTTTATATTTCACTAGAAATGATAAAATCCAGTTATCTATGTTTTATCAGAAAATGAACATTCTATTTGAAATAATGTTCGGAGATGTCGTAAATTGTCCAATCAAATTATCCCATGACTAAATATTTCTTCGATGGAGTAATAGTTCCTATCTTTTCTCCAATTTGCAATTGTTACATCTTAAACAGCTGCAAGGTGTAATTCCTGACTTGACCAATTAGGAAAGATGAGTTCATGCTTTTTTCAAGGACATTAATTCCAAAGGGAAACAAATTGCAAAAATTTATACGTTTACTCAGTTGTCCAAGCAGAAGTTATTTTAAGAAAAATGCGATTCGAATAAGGATTCATTATACCAAGGGCAAAACTGTTTTTACGAATTAAAATAATAAACAGGTGATGAAGAGCCGAACATTATTTGAGTCGATCATTTTGAACCGATTGTTATTTTTTTAGTTTAACTATTTATCTATTTATTCGTTTTTGTTTGGTTTGGTTTCTTTGTTTAATGGCATATCAACCTTTCTAGGTTATTTAATGCCAATGCCATTCTCCTGGAAGAACAGTTGTAGTACTATTTAACACATAGCTGGGAGGATAAGGGGGTTCATACCTTTCCCAAGGGTATTTGCCAGAAAGTGAACGTAATAGCGCGACTGGAGTACGAACTCGCGTACTACGATTCCGCAGTCCATCGGTTTAACCATTACACCACGAGGTCACCCCCTTGGTTTTATTGAACAAAGAGTTTTTTAAAGAATGTAATTCCTCGATGAAGTCAAAAAGACATTAATGAATATATATCATGTTGTAGCTTCCTGAAAGGAAGGAGAGAAGGGAAGGGAAAAAGGGAAAGAATGAATGAAAAAAAAAAAATGAAAAAGAAAAAGGGAGGAAAGAAAGAAAAACAAAACAGGCTCGAAAGCTTAATGCAAAAGACAAAAAGTGATAAGGGACGTTAGAAATGAACGAATTAGAAAGAAAGAAAGAAAGAAAGAAAGAAAGAAAGCCTCATGGAAAAGCCAACATTTTTTAAAAAAAAGTGTTGACTGATGGTAAAAACGAATGATGGAAAAATGGATTAATTTAGAAAAGAAGAAAAAATAAGAGCATGTAAAATTAGCAAAATAGGTGAAGAATCATTTAAATAAGAAAGAACAAGATAAAAAGCAAAGAGGGAAAAAAATTATTCCTGCGTATTTCTTTCATCTTCTTTCATCCGATTACATAATCGGTGTTTGCCGCTCCGGGATGAAGTGGGGAAACTACAAATTTTGACACAGATTCATGTGTTCCTTGTAAACAGGGGCCAAGAGACTTGAATGCATTTATTTTTCAAAGATCTCATCTGGAAAAAGGAGGTCAGTTGGAAAAGTAATTTCTATTTCTGACTTTTAATATGTTCAATGTGAGGCAGAGAATTTATTTATTTATTTTAACCTTTTTGCAGGCAGAGCGACAATTTTTGTCGACATCGGTACACAGAAAGAGCGACATTATTGTCGTTTTGTTAACGATAAGTCAATGTTAGGCATTTTCCTATTGACTGCTCGATGATCAATTTAACGTTGATATATAGAAACAGCGCGTTTCACCACCTGGTTTAAATAATGTAGTTGAAGTTTGTGTGAAGGTTGTTTTGCAAAACATAATTAAGAGAGAGTGCTTTATTGTTTTCATGCTATTGTACATAGGAAAACAATTGCAGATCAAATGATCATATTTTTTTTAATATATATATGCTTAATTGACTTCCTTAAACCTATCCTTTATTTTGAGAATTTTCTGAAAATAATTATCCCACTCCACAAGGATTAAAAAATGACCCCAAAAGGGTTAATTTGTTGCGATAACCAAAAAAGTGCTCGATTTGTCGTGGAAAGGCATTGGTTGGTTGTTTGGTTGGTTGGCTGGTTGGTAATATTTTACAGCATTCCAATCTTTGTACGTTATTTAATGCCAAATCCTGTTTATACATATATAATAGATATATTTATAATTTTTAAACGAATTGCTTTTAAGTAACAATTTTTAAACTGGACTCATTTGTTTGCTCACAGTTAAATGGTTTCAAATATTGCCTTCCAACACGAACAGTTCCACCAGCGGACAGTTAAATGGTTTCAAGTATTGCTATGTAACAAGAAAATTTTAGTTTAACATCAGTCATTTGTTCACACACAGCTAAATGGTTAAAAAAAAGTTCTATTTTACCAATTGATGAGACCCTAACAGGTACAATCACTCCGGGTCAGAGTGGAACTGGGAGTAATGGCAATAAGGAGTTTCAACATTCCCCAGAGCCTCACAAACAGATGCTATTTAGTGCTATATCTAAGATACTCATTGGGTGGATGGGTATTGTTAATCCTCTGCAGAGATGCAGTCGGCGTATTCTAGCCGACTAGACTAGCACTGGGATAGTTAAGATAGAGTTATTTTATTCTAAACAATCGATATTGCCAACCAAAGAAATGTTCATTTTAAAGATAAATGGTATTAAGATTGTTTTGTTTAAGTAACTGCATTCTAAAAGATCGCTATTGTTAACCAAAAAACTATTAATTTTGTCGTTAGATGGCATTCGTATTATCAAGTTTATTTTCTGTATATTTTTAAAGTAAACTTAATTTGTTTTATTGGTTACAGAAATTTCAATGCTGAAGATTTTGGCAACACATAATTCCTAATAATGTCGGTTTTGAAAGAAAAAAAGAAAGAGAGAGGAACTTATTTGCATGCATGTCAACTTAGCTCATTTTTCTCAATCGAACTATAGTATCATCTATAAACAAGAAAACCCTTAATATTTGTTATATAAAAAGTTAACTTTTCTTTTAATATAAAGGTTACATAATTATATTATATTTACAATAATATTATACAATCAAATGAATATCATCAAATAATATTCATTATCAAACAGCATCAAAACTCTGAAACCAAAAACAAAATTCCAACACCGCTTCTGTAACCAAAAATAAAAGTATATATATATATATATATATATATATATATATATGCTATTATTTTTTGTTGGCTAGACAGGGATCTTTAATATTATTATGGCAACCAATCTTGGAGAAGGAAAATTCAGAATTCAAACCTATTAAACTCAGCTTACAAACGATCATGTGTCACATCCTGATATTTGTCGAGCGCCCCCACATACGAGTATGGTACATGGCCTTTTTTTGTGGGAAACAGGCGCAGGACCGTAGCCCACACACACCCAGCGGTTCCAAAACTGCCTTGAGCCCTGTCGGCATTCCCCCCCAAAACAGTGCACCTCAGGCGCCAGGCGTAAAATCTAGCCTTTCCGGAGAGGGTTAGAGCCTGGGGGACGGCCCCCTGATGTTCAAGGACCGCAACTTGTGTGATATGAATGCTGGCTTCCCGGAATCTATGTCAGACAGCCTCGACCGACTACTACCGGAACAAAGACACACCCGACCGGATCCGTGTATCAGGCAACACGGCCGGCCGAAGTGTGTCTCGGCCCTGTGGGCCAGGTTGTAACTTGATACATCCTGCTCGTGTGGAGAGGTTGGTAAGTAAATACATACATAAATACATACGCGTATGTTTAAACCAGAAGGATCCATTACCACTTTTAGTAGCAAGCTTCTGAAATTAGTTGCCAAGTTTACATACCTCAGCAGCAATATCTCATCTACTGAAAAGCGATGTCAACATATGCATAGGGAAGGCGTAAAACGCTTTTGACAGGATTTCATTCATATAGAAATCTGATCTCTCTGATGAAATAAAACGGGATTTCTTCCCAACTGTGGCTGTGACGATACTACTGTATGGTATGATAACCTGGAATACATCGAAATGCATAAAGAAAAAAAGCTAGATAACAACTACACAAGAATGCCACGTGCTGTTTTGAAAGAATCCTGGGAGCAACAGCCATAAAATAGCTGTTGAATAGCTACTTTCCTCCCATCTCACAAACCGTCTAAATGAGACGAAGAAAATATACTGTGCACTATCATGGACTTCTTCAAATGGAGGCACCAGTGTCGGTCAACAAGCAAGGACTGTGCTTACACTGGATGCAGTTTTGAGGACTAGCAAAGGGTGATGGATGATGGGGAGAGATGGTAAGAGATAGAGCCCGGGAACTCTATGCGATCAGCTCGACTTGATGATATATATTTATATTTACATATATACAGTGAGAGACAGAGACAGAGACAGAGATAGACAGAACAAAAGTGATTAGAACTGCTATGTATTTACAGTTTTGGTTAAAATGTTTCAGTGGTACAGAGTTTAGTAATGAATAATACCTAACAATATCCGCTTTGACTGTATAATGTTCCAGGAGGGCTGAGTCAGAAGAAGATTATTTTTTATTGAAATAATTTGTTCAGTGATTATTTATTTATGGATGATTATCTATCTGTCTGTATTTACCTAACTTCTCTGCTCGGGTAGGATGTGACACGAGGTCAATTTTTAAGCGGAGTTTAATAGATTTGAATTGAGAATTTTTCTTTCTCCTAGACTGGTTGCCTAACCAAGGCTAAAGAACACAGTCTACTCTACTATTTAACCATAACTAAGGAGAGAATAATTGGATTCATACTTTTCCCAAGGGTATTAGTGCTACGTGAAATGTAATCAGCCTCGTCCAGGATTTGAACTCGTGTTTCTTTCGATGATAACCATTTCACCACGGCCACCTCCAATCTATCTATCTATCTATCTATCTATCTTTTGAAGTCAGCAATCTATCTATCTATCTATCTTTTGAAGTCAGCACTATATAGATCTATCAGTTTGTATATCTAAACAAAATTGTTATTATGCTTGAAAGTTACCATAACCCATTGAAAACGACGCATATTGAGAATCAAGCAATTCAATTTGCAAATGAATGATTTTGTTGGATCTGCGCTGAAGAAAAAGAAAAAGGTTACCTTTCTTTAAATAAGAGAGCTAACCATGAAATACTTATCAAAATCTACCCCTAACTAAATAAAAGCATCAACATTATCCTGAAGTTCCGTTACTACGGGATCTCGGAAAACTAATGTGCTTATCGATCGTCCAGTACATTCTGTTATGAAAGATGGAAGAATATTAGCAATATTTTTGGTGTATTATGCTTTTTTAATATAAAAAAAAGTCGAAAATGCAACTTCATTTTATAACTATTTAGATTCTGGGAACATTTATTCTGAACATTTGAATATATGAAAAGTGTTTGTCGAATTTTGTTGTCGATATTCTTTAGAGATTGGTGTGCATGTACGCATGCGCGTGTTTGTGTGGCAGAAGCAAAGTATCATTTCCATTTGTACCACCTTTGTGCTGCCATTTCACCTTGTGGAGCGACAGCCAACTTCTGACAGGAAGAGTCTCAATCTGTCTGTCTGTCTGTCTATCTGTCTCGTTCTTTCTATATATACATATGTGTGTATGAGTATATACATATTGGCCTGTTTTTTTATCTTTCTATCTATCAATCTATCTTTGTTAGTATCTATCTATCAATCAATCAATCTATCTATCTATCGTGGTGGGTTGGATTCTTTTTTTCTCGTTCTCTCTCTCTCTCTCTCTCTCTCTCTATCTATCTATCTATCTATCTATCTCTATCTATCTATCTATCTATCTTGTTTGCCTCTTTCTTTCTTTCTTTCTTTCTTTCTTTCTTTCTTATCTATCTATTTTCACTGGCTCTTCATTTATTTATTTAATTATTTATTTAATTCATTCTACAAAGTTTGCGAGACGATCATAAGTTTCCGTTCCAAAATGAACTTGATACAGAATCTATCTGTTCAACATATGGTGGATCCTACATAAATTCACTCCTCTGTTTGGAGGACAAACGCAACACGATCTTCCAACTCATGTCAGTGGGTATACGACCCCAAAAGATCTAGCGATAAAAACCACTGAAAAAAATATCCAACAATTAATGAGTACCAAATTTATATTAACATATTTCCAAAGATCTCTTTGTTTTATCTTTTAAATATTTATACATTTTATTAAAAAAAAAAAAAAGAACAACGCGGGAAAGACGAAGAAAATGGTGTTAACACAGTATCATTGGTGTACCCACCCGCCCAGCAAACAACGACACAACTGAGAGGAGAATCATAGTCCCCCGCGTTTTCTTTTAACTACTTTTGTTTATCTTGGCAAGATGAAAAGAATGAAAGACTCACTAGTGTGCAAGAGATTGGCTTCCCATTGGCATTGGAACAGAGCCGAAATTTTCAACATTAACATATCCAGCAGAGGAATACACACACACAGATATATATATATAAGCGAAAGTATTTTCATCCATAAAGAAATTTTTTAAGTGTACATAATTCTAAAAGATTTCTTCTTCTTCTTCTTCTTCTTCTTCTTCTTCTTCTTCTTCTTCTTCTTATTATTATTATTATTATTATTATTATTATTATTATTATTATTATTACTATATTTACCAACCCCTCCGCTCGGGCAGGATATGACACAAGGTCAATTTTTAAGCGGAGTTTAACAGGTTTGAATTCAGAGTTTTCCTTCTCCTAGACTAGTTGCCTCACCAAGGCTGAAAAAATCAGTCTGCCCTACTATTTACCCATAGCTGGAGAGAGAATAATTGGATTCATACCTTTCCCAAGGGTATTAGTGCTATGTGAAATGCAATCAGTCTCGTCCAGGAATTGAACTCGACGATAACCAGTACACCACGAGCACCTATTATTATTATTATTATTATTATTATTACCTTAATGGTAAACAAGTTTTACGCACAACTTTTAACTAGTGGTTTTTCACTCAGGTCAAATCATTATTATTAATATTATTATTATCATTATTATTATTATTTTTATTATTATTATTTACTCTTTGAGATTTTCACATTAGCTGATCATCTTTCTCTGGAGTTTGAATGACAGCAAATCTCTTCAAGTCTCCTGGACTCTTCTCAGTATTGTGGCCGATCTCAAAAATGCTGTAGAATGAATGATCTTCACTCGTTCTCTTATTTCCAAATCTTCTAGTCTCTTTATTAATCCTTCGGTGGCCAAGAGTATCAGTTACAATGGATGTAAACGTTACTTTCATGTTCCACATTTTCTTCAATTCCCTTGCAATGTCGATGTATTTATCCTTCTTTTCACTTTCTTTCAATTTTACTCTATGGTCAGCCAGCATAGCAAAGACTACAATCTGTGAGTTCTCTGTTTTTGTTGATTATTATAAGGTCTGGCCGTCTGGCTGAGATTAGGGGATCCGTTTGTATGTCAAAATTCCAGAGGAGTTTGTATGTGTCATTCTTCAGGATAGATGTTGGGTTGTGCGTATACCATTTGTTCGTATGGTCAAATTTAAACTTCTTGTACAATTCCCAGTGGATCACTTTGCCCACCCAGCCGTGTCTAATTTTATACCCTTTCTGTGCTAATTTGTTGCATTCGCTGATCCTGTGATTGACGGTTTCGTCTCTATCACCATATAACCTACATCTGCTGTTTTGTTGCATCTCATCTATTCTTTCTTTGATATGATTGGTTCTTATGGCGTTGTTTTGTGCTGCTATTAGGAGAGATTGTTTCTCTCTTAAGGTTTCCCTTTTCTTAGCCATGTCTGTGTGAGATGTCACTTATTAGTTGCTTAAAACGTCCGTAGAGGTGTTTTTCTTCCCATTTTTGTTTTCTGGTAAGTGTCGTTCTGTTGGTCCTCGTGTTGTCAGTATTGTTTCTGGTGGCTGTAATCAGTCTTTCTCCGCGCTTTTATACTTCAAGTCATTGTATTGATGCGTCAACACTGTCTTAAATGCTGGTAAGTCCTCTTCTTTCTTTTCTTGATGCATATAATCTGTCAACGTCATCTCTGGGATGTAATGCCTTATGCATAGTCATTATTTTTCTTGTTCAATTGTCTATTTACTTAAGTTATTATCTCGTCTACTTCAAGAATGGTCCCGGATATCTTACGAGGGAACAGTCCAGGTATTAACTCCTTTCGTTTATATAGTTTTGTCTCGAGATTATTATAATCATTATTTTACTCTATTGAGAATTTTTCACACCAGTGTTGGCTGATGGTTTTTCACTGAAGTCTTTGGCACGGCAAGTCACCTCAAGTCTCCAAGACTCTTCTAAGTATTCTGGCCAATCTCAACAATGCTGTAGTTTGGATTGTCTCCACTCGTCCTCTTATTTCAAAGTCCTCCAGTCCCTGTACCAATCATTTGAACCGAGCGTGAAAATTGGTATTACCGTTACTTTCATGTTCCATAGTTTATTTAGTTCTCTAGCAAGGTCAAGGTACTTATCTCTCTTTTCTCTTTCTTTCAGTTTTACCATTTGATCAGCCGGAACAGCAAAGTCAATTATACAGCAGGTTCTCTTTTTTTGTTGACCATCACTGGTCGTCTGGTCGAGTTTAGATGATCAGTTTGTATCTCAAAATCCCAGAGAATTTTGTGCATCTCATTTTCCAAGACGGAATATTGGTTGTAAATGTACCCTTTGTTTGTATAGTCAAATTTAAACTTCTTGTATAATTCCCAGTGGATCACCTTGCCCACCCAGTCGTGTCTAGTCTTATAATCTCTTCGTGCTAATTTACTGCATTCGCTTATAATGTGATTAATCGTTTCATCTCTGTCAGAACATACTCTACAACTGCTTTTTTTTTTTTTCGTCCTGTTTATTCTTGCTTTGACATAATCTTTGTGGCGTTGTTTTATGCTACTCTCATATCCAAGTTTTCTCGTTTGAGATTTCGCTTGAAATGTCCATATAGTTGTTTTTCTTCCTGTTTTTCTTCCCGTTTTTGCTTTTTTAGTTTTCTGGCAAGGTCCAAGCATTTGTTCTTCTTTTCGCTTTCTTTTATTTTCATTGCGGCACGCTGGTAAAACCAAAGCCCTATAATGACAAATTCTTTTTACCTTGTTAATCAACAGTAGGTCTAGCCTTCTAGCCGGGATTAGGTAATCCATTAGTATCTCAAAATCCCAGAGAATTTTATCTGTTCCATTCTCAAGAACGGATGATGCTTTGTCTTTGTAGCATTTGGTAGTATGGTCAGTTATTGTTGCTATTATTTTCTCTTTCGAGATCTTTTTCACATCAGCGTTAGCTAATGGTTTTTCACTGGAGTATGAGGGACAGCAACTCTCAAAAAGTCGACATGACTTTTCTCACGAATTAATCGATCTCAACAATACTGTAGTTTTTACGTTCTCTACTCGTCTTCTCATTTCCAAGTTCCAATCGTTTAGTGACAGTACCGAGTGCGCCAATTACAACTGGTATCACCGTCACTTTCATGTTCCATAGTTTTTCAGTTATTATTATTATTTTCACTCTATTGAGAGTTTTTCACATCAACGTTAGCCGATGGTTTCTCGCTGGAGATTGAGTGACAGCAAGTCTTCTGAAGACTGCAGAACCCTTCTTAGTATTCTGGCCGATCTCAATTACGCTGTAATTTTGATGGTCTCCACTCGTCCTCTTATTTCCAAGTCCTTCTGTCGTTTTATCAATCCTTTATTGACTTTACTAAGAGCAACAATTACAACTTGTATCACCGTAACTTTCATGTTCCACAGTTATTTCAGTTCCCGGACAAGGTCCAGTTACTTATCTCTCTTCTCGCTTTCTTTCGATTTTACTCAGTGGTCTGCCTCGACAGCAAAGTCCACAACTCGGCAAATTCTCTTTTTTTGTTGTTGACTATCATTAGGTCTGGTCGAGATTAGGTGCATTATTATTTTCTCTCATTGTGCGTTTTTCACATGTTTTAACTCGTGGTCTTTTAATGGAATCTGAGTAAGAGCAAGTCTTCTCAGGTCACCAGTACACTTCTGAGTATTCTTGCCTATATTAACAATGCTGTGGTCTGTATGGTCTCGATTATTCCTCTGATTTCTAATCCCTCCAGTCTACTTTCCAAGTCTTTGAGTACCATTTCAAGAGTACTAACGGCAGTTTATTTAATCGTAACCTTCATGTTACACAGCTTTGTCAGTTTTCTGTCCAAATCCTGGCATTTCTTAATCTTTTCACTTTCTTTCATTTTTATTCTATGGTCTACAGGAAGAGCAAAATTAACTAAATGGCAAGTTCTTTATTCTTGTTAATTTGCACTTGGCTTGGTCTTCTTGCTGAGTTTGGGTGATCCGTTTGTATCTCAAAGTCTCAGAGAACTTTATGTGTCTGACTTTCTTGGACAAATTCTGGTTTGGGCAAATACTATTTGTATTTTCAAATTTCGAACTCTTATGCAATTACAAGCGGATCACTTTATCCACTCACTTACACTAGCTCTTGTATTCCTTTTATACCAATTTGCTGCATTCTCTCATTTATATGATTAATCGTTTCATCTGTTTCTCCACAGTTGTCTCTGTGTTACATATTGATCTTTGACGGCATGTTAGTTGTGGATTTCTAAACAGTATATCGAACCTGCGTCATAGGATAAACAAAGGCACAGCGGAAATAAATCACGGGAATTGAGGACCGGAGGGAATGTGTGGGCGTTGAAAATGTTATATAATGACAAGAGATTCACAGTCGACACACAGATTCACAGGACAGGCGATCAGTCAGGAGAAGCGAGCTGTTAGAGCAGAAGTTTGGACTCTGGTCCTGGGAGTCAGTAACCCTGGGAGCCAGTGGCCCTGTGTTGAAAAGTTAACCTGATCAGCCCCGTCAAAGAAGTACTGAGTGGGACTCTGAATATAAATCTATCACAAGGTGGTGTAAATATAAATATGTGTCCCCAACGTGGTGTCAATGATAGCAGTCCGAGTCATTCGTCTCTCTCTCTCTCTCTCTCTCTCTCTCTTTGTTTCTATCTCTTTCGCTTGCAGCCATTTCAACCCTTTCATGACAATAAAGAAGAGCGATATATATTTTTTATGAACAAGAATTGTTTTTCCTTTATTGTATACAATATCTGTCTCCACAGTTGTCTCTGCAGTTGCTATTCTTTTGTGAATTATCAAATTTTTGCTTTGATTTACAACCGGACATAGGCAAGATGGTTAGAGTGTTCGCCAATGGCCAATGAGACGTGGGTTCAATTCCAGGTCGAGTCATACCAAAAACTAAAAAATGGTACTTGATGCTTCTTGCTTAACACTCAGAATCATAAGGTACGTATCAAGGGTAAAATAGAGCAATCCAAGAGTAGCACCTAACCCCTACACCTTGGTGTTAGTAGCAATCGAAAAGGGGGCTTTGGGTCACCCTCGACGATGGTCGCCAACTTTACTTACTTACATAGGTCTTATGGCATTATTTTCTGCTGCTATTAAAATATATACAGCTTCTCTCTCCAGGTTTCCCTCTTTTCAGCCAAGTTTATGTCATCTCATGCACAATATTCATTGTTTGTCTCTTAAAGTATCCATGCAATTGTTTTTTTTCTTCTCATTTTTGTTTTCTTGGTTTATTCATTCTTGTTTTCCTGTCAGGCCTTGAGTTTTTACGGTAGTTATTGCTGTTTCTAGCTACTATAATCAATCTTTCTATGCTTTTGTTTATACATTCTTCGTGTCCCTAAATGGTTGCATCCACGCAATCCTCAATGCTGGTGAGTTCTCTCCCCTTTTTTTCTTTTTATACACTGGCGGGAAAAATTGCAACTAACAAACGTACAATGTCAATTTTCATTTGGGTGCAATATATATATATATATATATATATATATATATATATATATATATATATATTCTGTTAAAATTAGGTTTCATTGTTGTTAGTTTCAAAAAGGTTTCGAAAAAGTTGTCCCAGAAACGATGTTACAAACGAGATTGCTCCTTGATCTTGGTGAAGGAAGAACAGATAAACACTTTCATATGAAGACTCCAATCATATTTATTGTCGATATTACAAGTTTTTGTTGTATCGGTCTCATAAATGAAATACTTGAGGTGGTTTCTTTTCAGTCGATAAAAGAAAGATTCATTCTTTTATATATCGGATCTTAAACCCCAAAATATACGTTCGTCTTCCTTGACGTCTAAAACTCAAGTCTTTAGTTTTGAAACTAATTCGCTTTTAATTTGCACTTGACTGCCCACAAGGACATTCATAGTTTCTAATGACAGTGGATTTTAAACTTGGACCTACCACTGTCAATCACACCGACGGGAATATTCACGACATCCAAAAGGTTAGTGGAGGATGGCATTATAACACACACACACACACACACACACACACACACACACACACACACACACACACGCACACACACACGCACGCACGCATATATATATATATATATATAATCTAGAAACTCTAGAAGAGAGAGATATTATATCTTGCTAGAAATTAACTCAAGAACAAATCAAACTATTCAAAAAATTACCCATATCTTGCTGAAAATATAACTTACTTAAATGCAAACTAACATTAGAAATGAAATTCATTAAATTAAATATTCGATAGTTGAGTGATAAAACGTATTTTTATGAACACCTATTTTCCGAGCCATAATAATACAATTTTGTATGATCACAAATGGATTCTGCATCATGTTTTCAGCAAATTTATTGTTGCTGTTTTTTTCATCTCAAGTTTTTTAATTTGGGATTTAATTAATAATGTACAAGCTGGGTGAGACATGTGGTCACATTTCGAAGCTGTGTTTAGCGGGTTTGAATTCAATCTTTTCATTCTTCAAGACCGGAAACTTTTTATAATCTTAAGAATTGTTCATTTTTTCTTAATAATCGCATTATTATTTCTTATTGCTTGTATTTTCTTAATAATCACACGCACAAACGCACGCACAAACGCACATATACATTGTTTTACTTTCATATATATCAGTTATATTTTTCATATATCTATTTACTGAACCCATTTGCATGACCAGGATGTGACACTAGGTCAGTTTTTAAGCGAAGTTTGACAGGTTCGAATTGAGAGTTTTCCTTCTTTTAGACTAGTTATCATACCCTGGTTAAAATGCGCAGTCTACCCAACTATTTACCCATAGCTGGTGGCAGAGTAGCTGGATTCATACCTGTCCTAAGTGTCTTAGCGCTTTGAGAAATACAAACACCCTTGTCCAGAATTTGAACTCGGGTCGCCGTGTCCATTTTCTACGACGATAACAGCTTTAGAACAGCGTCTCTAATTTACAATGTATATATGATGAACTCTTTGAATCCATAAATTTAGCTAAAGTGAAACTATCGTTTTTACTTAACCGTATAAAGTGGATATCTAGTAAAAAATTTCCTTCTCAGAATCCAAAGTTGTGACCTTTTTACACAAGATTTTTCGCACGACTTAATAATTCATTTATTCATTCATGGCTTGGCTTCGTGAAAGAGGATCAAGAAAGGAACGGCACACGCTGACTACAGGCACGTTCATGGCTGATAAAGCCGAGTGGGACAGGCAGGCACAGTTGCAGCGGCTGCAGCTGAGGGTGTGGTCAAAGTTTGATGGTATAGTGTTGCGGTTCCTCCACCTGTCCATAAGAGCAGCCTTTCGGGTGTTTTCAAAGGAGTAGACAACATAGTTAGAGGTGAGACACTTGGCGTCACGGTTCTCAGCGAGATTGGACCAAAGGAATTTTTTAAGTAGTCCTTGAACGGCTTCTTTGATGCCTCTCTGTTGCAATACCAGGGGAAGTTCTAAATAAACTTATAAAAGTAAGTTGGTGACTGTAGTCGAAGGCAACACGATGGCTCCCTTTTCATTAGCTACTATACCAAGGAAGGCGCTACTCTTTTCCCTAGTTTATTCTACTTTACTCTTGATATATGCCTTATAATGCATAGTGTTAAGCAAGGAGATACCAAGTACTAGTTTTTTGAGTCTTTGGTATGACTCGACCTGGGAGTGAACCCCGGTCTCGCTGACCGTTACTGAACATACTACCCACTAGAATAATTATGCACAATTCAATAATTATCTTAGTATAATTAAACAAATGTCTTTTTTTCTTTTTTGGTCAGTCATCATTTAACGGAAGGAGTTATTTTTATCAACGTTGGTTGGTTGGTTTATCGGATTTTATAGTATATCAACCTTTGTAGGTTATTTAACGCCAAATCCATTTTTATGTAAATAATCTGTTCTTTTTAAAACAATTCAGTTTAGCATAAGTACACAGTTTAATGGTCAAAAACATTTATTTCAAACTATTCAAGCAGTTATATGTTACAATTCAGTTAAGTGCAAATACAGTTTTAATATCGAAAAACAGTTCTATTTGAAATAATTCAGTTAAGCATAAGCACGCAGTTTAAATGTAAGTACAGTTTAATTGTCAAAAACATTTTTATTTCAAGTTATTCAGTTTATTCAAACAATTCAGTTTCGCATTAGTATGCTGTTAGTTCTATTTAACCCATAGATAGGGCCCTATCAGGTGCTACCACTCCGGGCCAGAGTAGACCTAGGAGCGATGGCAATGAAGGGGTACTCCGCATTCTCCAAAGCTCCAGCACTGCTGGAACCTCACCATCAGATTGTTTAGTGTCATATCCAGGACACTCGTTTTGGGGGGAAGTATTACCCCTCTGCAGAGGTGCAGTCAATGTATTCTACAGCCCTCAGCCGACTGGACAAATTTTTATTAACACTTTCATTACTATTTGCTTACGATTACTGTAGAGAAGTTGCAATATTTTCCATGAAGAAACTCATGTCTTATCTGCCAAACATTCTTCAAAGTCTTGGAATTTATAGCATAATTGAATATCAGTAACAACCATAATAGACCCTATTAGTTCATACATTTTAATGTATCTGAAAGCAAAAAATGTTGTTTATATATTTTAATCCAATATTTATCTAAATGCTGAATGATATACGTGTCAGGGAAAATTTGGAATCGGTTGTAATTAATAAACTATATGCTGTAGCCATAAAAGTGATTTTTTTCTAAGCGCGTAAAGTTATCAAGTGCAACTCATGACATCTAGACCTGTAGAGTCAAGGTAACTTATCATTTTCTGCAAGTTCAGATCCATCTCGTAAGAGTTTATCATAGAAATATAAATAAATACTTCTGGATTCTCGTTTTCATAAGCCCGTGGTGTCATATTCACTTATATCTTTAATTCCTGCTAAATGGCTTGTCATTGAAAAAAGAATCAATATCATTTTATGTCTAAATATCATTTCTAAAAGAAAAATCGGCTATTTTCTTTACAGTAGTATCACCCATGAATAAGTTTCCCATTTTTTAAGTAAAAAAAAAAGTTAATTTTCTTCTAAACTAAAGATGGCAAGATTTTTTTAAATTACTAGTGGAACATTATATTATCAAAATAAATATGAACAATTAATTGATTGATTTTGACGGCATGTAAACCTGTCTATGATTATTTTAAGTCTAGACGTTAGGGAATCGCGTTCATTGTACGTTCATATTTCCAAATTTTGTGTAGTTGTTTTTTAAGAGACTTTTTTGCACAAGGTCCAATTGAAACAAATAAATTTTAGACAGATCTATCTGAGCCATAAATTGGAACCTAACAGTTACTACCACTCCAGATCAGACTGGACCTGGGAGTAATGGTAATGCATAAATACTCCACACTCCCCTGTTCTCCAGAAGTGAAGCCTTACCACCAGATTCAGTTTCGTCTCATATCCAGGATACCCCTTTTTGGGGCGAGTCTTACCTCTCTGCAGGCGATACAGTCAGTTTATTCTAAACCCTATGTATATGGCGTCAAAACAGACAGTATTAGATATCCTTTATCAAACTTGCCTAGTCGGCTGGGGCTCTAGAATACACCGACTGCTTCTGTGCATATGACACTAAACAATCAGATGGTGAGATTCCAGTGATGCTGAGGCTTTGGGGAATGCAGAGTACCCCTTCATTACCATTGCTCCCAGGTCCACTTTGGCCCAGAATGGTAGCGCCTGATAGAGCCCTGTCTATGGGTTAAATATAATCAAACTGCATACTTATGCTAAACTGAATCGTTTGAATTAGATTGTTTGACAAAACTGAATAGCTTCAAATAGAAATGTTTTTGACAATTAAACTGTGTACTTACATATAAACTGCTTGCTTATGCTAAATTGAATTGTTTGTAATAAAACTGTTTTGACTTTTAATTGTGGGTAAACAAAAAATTATACTTATACAAAACTAAATTGTTTGAATTAGAACTGTTTAACTAAACTGAATAGCTTGAAATAGAAATATTTTTGACAATTAAACTGTTTACTCATGCTAAACTGAGCTGATTGAAATAGAACTGGCTATTTGTATAAAAAGGATTTGGCGTTAAATAACCTTCCAAGGTTGATATGTCATAAAATCCAACGAACCAACCAACTTTATCAATCTGTGCAATACTAAAGATATGTAACTAAAAATATTGCATGATTAAATTTAAGGGGTGTACTACAAATATATATTTTTGATAACAAAGTTTTAATGCTGTCAGCCGAGTCGGCTGTGGTTGTAGAATACGCTGACTGCATCTCTTCTAAGGGGTATGATCCCAGCAAAGAATGTCCTGAATTACATCGGATGGTTAGGATCCAGCTTTGGAGTCTGGGGAATGTGGAGTACCCCTTCGCTAACATTACTCCTTGGTTCACACTGACCCTGAGTGGTAGTACCTGTTGGAGTCCCATCTATGAGTCAAATATGTTTAATCTTTTTCTATAATTGAACCTATTTAACTGTGTGCAAATAAATGACTGATTTGAAATTGAATTATTAGTATTACAAAGCAATACTTGAAACCATTTTACTGTCTACAAACAAATGTGTTCTGGGTCGATAAAAAATATTACCAACAAACTATTCGTTCACAAATTATAGTTTATATATATATATATATATATATATATATATATATATATATATATATATAAACAGTATTTGGTATTAGATAACTTACAAGGGTTGATATGCCATAAAACATCACCAACTACCCATTTAATGTTGAAGAGTTCGGTAAAAAACAATACATAAATTAGGAGGTGCACTTAGTGTAACGGTCATTATAATAGGACATGAAAACAATGAAACAATTTCGAAGCCTTGACTAAGCTGTTTTCACTTCACGCAAATACCTTTGAAAAAGGTTTAATTCAATCAGTCCCTTCATTTATGGGTAAGTAGGAGGGCAGACTGGGTTTTTTGCCTAGGAAAAGCAAACAGTCTGGGAGGGAGGAAACTCTGAATTTAAACCACCAGTACTCCTCTTAGACGCTGACCCTGGCGAAGGGATAGGGTAAATACATAATAATATCCGTTTCGATTGTATAATGTTTAACGTGAAAATGATAAAATCGTGTAATCTTTAGTTAGGAAGAAATTTAACTTTAGAAATAGGATATATTTATTTGTGGGCTCAACAGCAGTTCCCACAGTTCTTAGCGTAGAGACGTTTTAAATCGTAGTCACCTAAACAAATGAGACTAGGACCAGAATATTAAAGACAAAAAGCGGGTGCGTCTTATCTACTGGTGGTGACTAATCTTCTAATGGTGATGTATACATGAGTATATATTACTCAGTTAGTATATTGGAGGAGTCCTCGTGGCGTGCTGGACTGCAATATCATTGCAAACGAATTATATTCACTTTCCGACCAATACCAAGGAAAAGGTTTGAACAACCTTGTTCCCACGCAGCAATGGGTTAAATGGTGCCACTGTTATCCTTCTACAGGGATGGCTTCAAAACAGACAGTGTAGGTATTCTGAGTATGACACTAAATTGGATTAGATGATGAGGCTTCTGTTGTAGAGATCTAAGCACTGTTTGTGAAGGAATCCCTGAGGCGTAGTGTCTAACGTGCTAGACTGCGGCAACGTAGTTAGCGAGTTCGAGCTCCAGTCACGCTGTTATGTTTACTTTCGGACTAATACCCTTAGAAACTTATCCCCTATCTTGGGGTTCAATAGCACCATTACCGTTCTTCTATAAAGATAGCTTTGGCATTGAATAACTCTTAAAGTTTGATATATCATTAAATAAAGAAACAAAACTCTTAACTACTATTATTCCTTTTTTCACTATGACCAGGAGTTAGTATCCCATCTCTGGGTCAAATTGATCTGCTTAAAAATTATTAGTACTCAATTGGATTGTGGGGGGAAAGAACTCTAAACAAACAACAACAAAAATACGTAAATATGAACATACAATAAATGCGGTTCCCTAACCTCAAGGCATAAAATGATACTAGACGGGTTGGCATTTCATTAAAGTCAATCACTCATTAAAAATATCTAAAGTTAATTGGTTCGAAAAACAATGAATCTTTGGCTTTACGAATAATTGTTTCTAATTACGAAGTTTTTAATATAATATGTATATACAGATCTCCATATTTAAGTAAAGATAACGATTATAAACTGCTCCAACAATTGAATGCGGTACCTTTTGCGTCAGATATTATAATCGTACGAGACTTCAATCTACTAAACGATGATTGGGTAAATGGTTTGGTTGTATCTTCAGTAAATTCAATAAGAAAATATTTTAGAATACAAAACGAATATTTAGATTTGTTTACAACAAAAGCATTGTATTGGTTTATAGAAGAAGATACCAGATTTAATTTAGTGGTAAACAGATTTTAAAAAGCTATACAGAATCAATGTTTTTTTCAAATAATGAATGTTTAATAGAAGATGTAGGTTTTAATTTATCGTTAGGTAAATCTGATGACGAATGTATGGAAAAAGAAGTTAAAGTGAAACAGGATTTTGAATATATAGATGGAAAATAGAAAAACTAGTCTAAACTTACCGAAAAGGTAATGTTAGAAACGGAAGATAATATTGACTGGAATTATAGTGAAATGTGGGAAGAATTAAACAGAAAGATAAAATCAATAATGAAAGAAAAGTCCTAAAGTTATCATAACATTTTCTAAACACGGATATCCATTAGAA
Source organism: Sepioteuthis lessoniana (assembly GCA_963585895.1). Lineage (NCBI taxonomy): Eukaryota > Metazoa > Mollusca > Cephalopoda > Myopsida > Loliginidae > Sepioteuthis > Sepioteuthis lessoniana. The sequence goes on along the minus strand of OY757920.1, from coordinate 69,293,981 downwards.
AATTTTCCTTGGAACAAATATTGAAACAATTATTGGCTCTTATAAAAGAAACAAAAAAGATTGGGCTAGGAAAAAATTTGGAATTATACCAAGTATTTAAAACTATTAAAATGCTAGCCCAGCCGATTGAGGTTGTAGAATATGCCGACTGCATGTTTGTTGAGGGGTAAAACTCCTCTCCAACGAGTGTCCTAGATATGACATTAGACCCTCTGGAGGTGAGCCTTCAGTCCTTGAGCTTTGAGGAATATTGAAGAGTGCTGTTCTAGTGTACTGCTCTTGTTGGTGGGGTTTAGAATATACTCCCTGTACCTTTGCAAAAGGTAGGACCCCCCCCAAAAGGAGTGACCGAAGTATAACACTAAACTGCATCTGTTGGTGAGGCTCTAGTTCTGATGATCGGCTTCAGAACAATGTTGAGTATCCCTTCTTTATCATTAATCCAAACTCCACTCTGATCCAGAGTGGTAGTACCTGTTAGGTTTCCATATATGGGTCAGATAGAACTGTTCAATCTTTTACGAGGGATTATTATAAATATCAAATTGTTTCATTGTTAAATGTTAAGACTTGAAACCAGTTAACTGTGTGCAAACAAAGGATTAATATTAACAAGAATTATTAGCGGGAGATACTAATACTTGAAACCATTTAACTGTGTGCAAATAGATTATTAATATCAAATAGAATTATTGGTATTTGTTAGCAATACTTTTCATAATTTAGAATTATTTGTGTTGGCAATACTTGAAGTCGTTTAACTATAAGCAAACAAATGAGCTCTGGCTCATTTAAAAATGTTATCTACAAACTTTTTGCTTATGAAGTGGTTTGGCTATAAATATCCCACATGGGTTTATTTGCCATAAAAAACAACAACTAAACGAAACCAAACTAAAAAGGTTCAATACATTTGAACACATATTTTGTGAAAGGCTTTCGAAAAGTTAGTAGAAATCACATTAAATTTCATGAGGGGAACATATAAAATGTGATCAACATGGTTTTGTCCAGAGTTAATAAATATCATTTAATATTTTGGAAAGTACTGATATTATAAATAAATATTATATCATATATTATGGATTTAGATTTTAGTAAGGCATTTTATACGGTATCTCAAAATCAAAAACTTAGGTATTTAACAACAACAACAATATCAAAAACAACAACAACAAAATATACTAAATATTTGAAGATATTTTTGACAGATGAAAGCAATAATTAGTAACAATTATTCTGAAACACAGAATATACCCTTGAGTTTTCTTCAGGGATTAGTAGAGGGACATTTGTTGTTTATCAAATCAGAAATAGAACCATCTTCTGATAATGTTAAACGACTTGTTCGATCATTATCAAAGGACACAACACAAATCTAAATGAATTGTAATACTGAGAAAATACTAGGAAATTAAAATCTAATCAAGAAAAATTAGAGTGTAATACTGAGGTTTTCAAAAAAGAGTTCGCTAATGGCCAGGGAGACCTGGGTTCAATCCCAGGTCTTGTCATACTAAAGACTCAAAAAATGGTATTTGATGCTACCTTGCTTAACACTCAGCATTATAAGGTAAGGATCAAGGGTAAAGTAGAGCAATCCAGGGAAAGGTGTAGCGGTGTAGTAGCTATCGGAAAGGGATCCTTCGGGTCACCCTCGACTAGGTTCGCCAACTTTACTTACTTACTTAACTAGAAAGAAGAAGGAGAGGTGATTTAATTGAAACTTTTAAAATAGTCAATAGAATTTCTAATTATGTAAGACATTTTTCAAATACTTCTGAAACTGTCCAGAAAGATTTCAAAATTTAAGCCTGTTAACAAAATTTAATCTTTTTGCTAATTGAGTAATATATTTTGGAATAAATTGCCTAATCAAATCAAAGACTGTAATAGTGTAAAAAAAATTATGACTGAATTGGATGATTGCAAAAATAGTGGTAAGAAAAAATTTGGAGGGCATTTGGGAGAATTATTGAAAGAATTACTAAACAGAGTTTGATCTGTATATAGATATAGTATTCATAGAGTATATATTCTGAGCAAAGATGTTTTTTTCTTTTAAGGTTGATACGAGAAGAGAGTAATAGTTGGAGAAGCCCAAGGAGGTATTACAAATAAATGAATAAATAAATAAACCAATCAATCTTAGAAAAATGCATTGAAAAGGATTTTACGAATAAAAAAATGCATTGGAAGTTACTTTTACAATAAAAATACTTGAAGATATTTTTTCATCATTAAAATGCACTGAAAACGATTTCTTATGTTAAAAATGTATTGGAAATGATTCATTTTTTAAAAATAAAAATGTATTCGAAATTATTTGTAAAATAAAAATGAACTGGAAACAATTTCACTGAAAGAAAACGGAAGTTAGTCCCTCTGGCGTAATGGGTAAAGTGCTGGTTGTGACCTTGACAATAAGCAAGTTCGAACTGCTTGTCACGCTGTTACTTTTACTTTAGAACTAATACTCTTAGGAAAATATATGTGCACCCTTATCATCGTACCTATGAATTAAATAGTATCACAGAAGTTCTTCTACAAGGATAAATTAAATTATGAATTAAATTGTGAATTAAATATTATCACTGCAGTACTTCTACAAGGATAAATTAAATGATGAATTAAATGTTATCCCTGCAGTTTTTCTACAAGGAAGAATTAAATGATGAATTAAATTATGAATTAAATGTTATCCCTGCAGTTCTTCTATAAGATGAATGAAATTATGATTTATATTATGAATTAAATATTATCTATGCAGTTTTTATACAAGGATGTCTTTTATATAAAATTGTTCTCGAAGATTGATATGCTATTAAACTAAGAAACAAAAACTTGTTGAAGTGAATTGGAAAATTAGTTGTCTAAATTTCTGAGACGAAGCTTGATAATTTTTTTCATTAAGAGTTTTCGGACTATTGTTTTCATGTTTATTATTATTTCCACAACATTTCAGCCGATAGGTCCTCCGGCCATCTTCAGCAGGACACACAGCGTAACGGTTATAGGCGTTGGTTTCCTCAGCTCTAAGGAGACAATCATCTGGAGGTTGCAGGTTCAAAACTTGACTGCAGGCGAGTAACAATAAAGGAATTCTTAACACTTGTACCCGGTTATGGTTAACGAAATCAAAACAGGCGACCCCCGTAGATTCAGTAAAGGACGTAGTTCGAAGTTCCGTGCAGGTTTCCGAGTTCGACAAACACCTGAAGTAGGCCGGAGGACATATCGGCTGAAACGTTGTGGAATAACAATAAACAGGAAGACAATTGTTCGAAAACCCTTAATAATGATTTTGAAAAGATTTTTAGGAAAAAATGCATTGAAAATGATTTAATTACCAAAATGCATTAGAATTGATTCATCGTAATATATATATATATATATATATATATAAGTAAAGTAAAGTGGGCGACCATAGTCGAGGGTAACCCGAAGGCTCCCTTTTCAATAGCTACTACACCAAGGTGTAGGGGAGGGCGCTACTCCTTCCCTGGATTGCTCTACTTTACCCTTGATCCGTACCTTATAATGCTGAGTGTTAAGCAAGGAGGCATCAAGTACCATTTTTTGAGTCTTTGGTATGACTCGACCTGGGATTGAACCCAGGTCTCCCGGGCCATTGGCGAACACTCTAACCGCTAGGCCAATGTCCGGTATACTTATATATATGTGTGTGTGTGTATAATAGCTTACCTGCATCAATAACAGTATAAATCTCATGATAGTGATATTTGCTCATCCTAAGCATATTTTTCAGGACGTGTCACTGATTTCTTGTTATGTATTTCTTGTAATGTTTTGTTTATTTCTTTGTATGAAAGCTCAGTATATTTTATCCTTCTTTATATGAAATATGGTCAATACTACGTCACCTTGCAATTTAATAAAGAGATAGCACCATCTTGATTAAGACTCATGAAAATTGTTTTATCTGAGACCAATGCCTCTTGCTGCCTACTCTAGGCTATGCTGCAGAAATTTTGGCTTGTGTTGGTGTATTTTCAAGAAGTGCTTGATCATCGGCGCTGTCCGCATCAGTTATATCTTCTGCTGGATACGGTCTTCTTCTTGCACTTTTTTTTTAGAACGAAATCATTTTCTTACTTTCAATTAACTTTTATTCGACCTGCAAGATCATAACTGTTATTTGCTTATTCCAGCATATTTTTCAGGGCGTATCACTGATTCATATATTTACATCAGGGAAGATTTTTGTATGGATCAGTTGTAACCCAGAAATTCTATTTACGAAATTCTTTGTAAAAAGCAATGAACATTTTAATTTCGCTTTTTTCTCATCGGGAGTTCGGATAGAAGGTGCCTGGAGAGGTGTATGTATCAAGGGTTCAAAGAGGTAACCTATAACTACTCAATGTGTGTCCGTGTTTCAACTACCTTGGGAAAAGAACAAAATTCGCAAGAGAGTTTCTTTGGGTGCGTTGTTAAAGAATATAAAAGACATAATGATGAGAATAACGCAGATACACCTCTTTTATTTTCTTTGTAAAAAAGATACAAACAAAAACCGAATTTACTTTCTTTGATCTTAATATTAAATGTGTTAGATAACCTCTTTTAGAAATGGATATTGAGGGCAGTAGCCATTAGTAAAATGGTTTAGACGGTATCTATCATAAATAAGCACACCCTAACTCCTTTCCTTTTTTCTAAAAAGTTATTTTTCTTTTAGATCCTTAAAAATACAGGGTGTTAAAAATGTTAACATTTTAATGGGAGCTCCTTTATGATGTAATGATTCCATGTTTACTATTTCTGTCAACACATTTTTGGAATCTTTTTCAGGTGGTTTCCGTAATATCAGTTCTGCTTTTCTATTAAAGATACTCCCATAGAAATATTAACATATTTTTAATCATCTGTGCGAAACTCCAATGATGAGTTGACGGGGATGGTAAACATGGAAAAACTGATTGAAATTATATCATAAAGATATTCCATGAAGATTATTACTAAAAATATTCGGACTATTGACCTACTCTTTATTTTTATAATCGTAACGTTTCGACCGATATATCCTTCGGCCTTCTTCGGGTGTTTTATGTCGAACTCGGAAGTCCACATAGAATCTTGAACTGAACTCATTATTTGAACCGCGGGAGTAGACTATTCCAATTCTGTTAGCCATGACCGGGTACAAGGGTTATAGTAAAGTTGGCGACCATAGTCGAGGGTAACCCGAAGGCTCCCTTTTCGATAGCTACTACACCAAGGTGTAAGAGAGGGCGCTACTCCTTCCCTGGGGTTATAGTAATTATTCCTTATTAGTCTTACCTGTTGGTGGATTGAACCAGCATCCTCTAGATGATTTCACTCAGAAGCACATTCCAACCAAATACTTTATCCACTGCGTCATGTGTCCTTGAAGTTAACATTTTTCTTAAATGACCCTGTACAAACTCATAAGCGACATTCTCCAATGGACTCCTACACATGGACATACCAGTGTTGGCTGACCAGCGAAAACTTACAAGTACCAGCTATTTGCAGACACTGAGTGTCATCTATTGGACTTACTGAGAATGATGGCTGATAGGGACGAATATCGAGAGAGAATTAAGGGAATTCATGCTGCCAACACGCCTTAATAATGACGATGGTGATGATGATGATAGACGTTTCCGTAAAGGCATATGGTGAAAGAGTAGATTTATCATATTTACCAACCCCTCCGCTCGGGCAGGATATGACACAAGGTCAATTTTTAAGCGGAGTTTAACAGGTTTGAATTCAGAGTTTTCTTTCTCCTAGACTAGTTGCCTCACCAAGGCTGAAGAACCCAGTCTGTCCTTCTATTTACCCATAGCTGGAGGGAGAATAATTGGATTCATACCTTTCCCAAGGATATTAGTGCTATGTGAAATGCAATCAGTCTGGTCGAGGATTTGAACTCGTGTCGTCGTGTCCATTTCCTACGACGATAACCATTACACTACGGACACCTCCTAGTAGAACGAGTAGATTCATGCCTTTCCGAAGAATATCAGGTACAAGTGATTATGAACAAGTTCAACCGAAATTCGTGAAACTGCTGTGTCGTAAAACTGCTACTCTATCTCGCACCTGCATTCATGATGTAAGTAATGTGTTTAATTGAAAGAAGATAGAAATGATTGCGACAAAAAAGCGTTCAGCAAAGTGATAAATGTTAGTAGGCATTTGATATTTGGGAATCCCCCCCCTCTCTCTCTCTCTCTCTCTCTCTCTCTCTCTCTTTCTAATATTCGTTTTCTCACTGTGTTTATTGTAGTGTTCATGTCGAAAGACGGAGGCTCACCTACCCACGAGTACACGTGCCTACATACTCTCAGATGGGCGACCACACACGTGGCTCGTTTTGACACCTGAAGTAAATATCTTTCATGCATCGATGTGTTTTGCTAGAGACGAAGCCGCGAAATCTCCTGTTGTGTGTCGTAGACGAATTTGCCGAGGCACGTAACTTTGAGCAGTAGCAAAAAGTAAAAAAAAAAAAAAAAATAAAGAATAAAAAAAAAAGATAAAATAAAAACAAACGTAAAAAGAAAACTTCTTTGCGGAACATATTATAGGTACTGTGCATTTGATTGAGCATACACACATACACACACACACACGTTTATATAGATAGGGTGTCACAAAAGTCTCTGACCATTAAAAAAAACTTCTTTATGCTGAAACGGGGTGCATTTTAGGGATATTCAACAATTAGTTCAAACTAATTTCCAAGAGTCAAAATAGATATGATTAAGAAAAAACTTTTTTTACCGCCTTTGATTCAAAAGTTGTTTCATTTTAAAACCGGTTAGTGACTTTTGCCCAATCCTCTATTTTTATGTTTTACAGCACCTTACTTCAAAAATGTATTTCATATATATATATGTATATATATATATATATATACAAATATATGGAGAAAAATTGGAAAACAAAATAATCCAAAGGTGAAGAATTGACGAAGGAAGGTCGACGTTAAAACGTTTCGGTTTTAATGGATCTTCATCAGGGCTTTAAACATCCATTGTCGTTCTATCAACACTTGGTATCACCATTTTAAAGTCCTGATGAAGGTTTCTTAAAAACGAAACATTTTTACGTCGACTTTCCTTCGAAATAAATTCATCACTTTTCGATTACTTTGTTGTTCAATTTTTCTCCATACAGTCGGATTCCTTTCCATTATTTACTTCCATATATATAGATATACGCACACACACACAAACGTATATATATATATATATATATATATATACGCACACGTACACACACATATATATGTACAGGGTGTTTCAATCTAGATGGGATGCATGTGATAGCTAATAACTCTACTACTAATAATGTGTTCTTTTTTTTATTCCAGATTTGAAAATAGTATTCTATAACAACTATTAATCCTTGATCCTTGGACAAGAGAGGAAAAATATCTTACGTCACTACTCATTTGGAGACAAAATCATTCAAAACTGTCTTGAAATAAATGCAATCCGTTAATATGATAATGATTTATTGCGCCCCCCCCCAACAAAAAAGAAAATTAAATGTCTTGGAAGTTGATATAATAACAATCAAAAAAACATTAATTTGATGTCTCTAGCTCAAACGATGCATTTTTTTTACCGGATATGTCCCAAATGATCACCATGGCACTTGTTTCAGTGATAAATCATTATCATATTAATGGGTTGCATCTATTCTGAGACACCATATATATATATATATATATATATATATATATATATATATATATATATATATATATGCTTTAAATAGATGATGTCTAAAATGTAATCTATAAAATAAAATATTTTTTCAAAAGCATTTGCTTCCGTTTCCTTTGTCACCTGTAGATTTCGTTTGTGCAAAATAAAAAGCATTCTGAAGAAATTATTCTTATAATGAAATTTATCAATTTGATTTTTCGTCATCCTTTCTTTTATATATATATATATATATATATATATATATATATATATATATATATATATAAGAAAGGATGACGGAAAATCAAATTGATAAATTTCATTATAAGAATAATATATATATATATATATATAGTAAAGTAAAGTTAGCGACCTTAGTCGAGGTTGACCCGAAGGATCCCTTTTCAATAGCTACTACACCGAAGTGTTGGGGAGGGCGTTACTCCATTCCTTGGATTGCACCATTTTAGCCTGGATCCTTATCTTATAAGGCTGAGTGCAAAGCAAAGTGGCATCAAGTACAATTTTTTGAGTTTTTGGTATGACTCGACCTGGGATTGAGCCCCGGTCTCCCGTACCATTGGTGAACACTCTACTCATTGAGCCAATGGCCCTGTTTAGCTTAATTTGTGGTCAGTTAACTCTTCCGCCAATAAGCCTGTGAGACAAGTTCAATTTTTTAAATGGAAGAAAGCTGATTTACATTCAGATTCTTTCCTTCTCCTAAATTCGTTCCCTTGCCAATTGATAAAGAATACAATTTCGTTTCTTTATTTAATGGCATAGCAACCTTCGTGAGTTATTTAATACCATCCTCGGAGAAGAACCGTATTGATTCTATTTCACTGATAGCTGGGAAGGTTAAAGAATTGCAAAGCTTTTCCGGGTCCACCACATTTGTTACAACACCACTGGAACTTCATCGACTAAAGAACATAGTTTTCCCTTCTGTTTACTTATATTATGGAAAGTTAAGATCGGAACAGAGAATGCTGAAGCACCGTTTGACCACGGTGCAATATGCATAAAGTTGGATTTAGTCGAGAGCGAAAAGTCTTCAGCATGAATTAAATGCATACGGAACCACCATTCTCGTGTGATGACGTAACATCAAGAAACAGTTACTGTAAGTGCGTAATAACATCAACGGCCGAAAGTAAACACGTTTTTAAAAATCACCCAACTGCACTAAAAATGAAGTAAATGTGTTACTTTGGTGAATCTAGCGTGGTTGGTGAAGAATGAATTTCTATATATTGTACTGTTGAAAGTGCCCGTGGTGTAATGGTTATCGTCGTAGGAAATGGACACGGCGACACGAGTTCAAATCCTCGACGAGACTGATTGCATTTCACATAGCACTAATATCCTTGGGAAAGGTATAAATCCAATTATTCTCGCTCCAGCTATGGGTAAATAGTAGGGCAGATTCGATTCTTCAGCCTTGGTAAGGCAACTAGTCTAGGAGAAGGAAAACTCTGAATTCAAACCTGTTAAACTCCGAGCGGAGGGGTTGGTAAATAGGATATTGTACTGTTGAATGGGTCGGCGAATGTGGCTAGCTAGGATCCCTTAGACAATTAATTATAGCATGATCGCTCCCTTCCTCTCCCCCACAAAACCATAAGGCCTCGAGCCTTCCATTTTTGTACCAAAGGGAAATAAAAACTGCACTAAAAATGAAGATGAACGTACAATGTAATCTCTGCTTTCAGTTGATATGACGTATATATATATATATATATATATATATATATATATATATATATATATATATATAAATTCTTTTAAATACCCTGTACGGTGGCAAAAACTGATTGATAGTGCCAGGAGTGGCTGTACCACCTTGAGCTACCGAAACTGTATTATCACTCTTGGTTGGCGGCCGATGAAGGCAGGGTATCACACGTGCTTTCACACGTTGTATGATGAAAATAAAGTATATGATTCAAACTTTATTTTACACATATACTTCAAACACTTATTTCACATCTATACTTCAGCGGAGAGGTGTAGTGGCTAACATGTGACATTGTAGTAAACGATTTTGAACTCTAGTCCCACTATTACGTTTAGTTTTGGACTAGTGCCCTTGGGAAAGGTATGAAACATATCCACATTAAATGGCAACACTCTGAAACTAGTAGACTAATTCATATACCTCAGTCGCAATATCTCATCAATTGAAATGTCAATATCTGCGTAGAGAAGTCATAGACGGCTATTGACAAGTTATTTATTACATGGAAATCTGGTATCTATGATTAAACAAAACGGGAATTCTTTCAAGCTGGGGCCATGACAGTATTACCGTATGATTGCACCCATTGAACTCCTAATAAACGCTTACAGAAAAGTTAGATGGGAAGTATACGAGGGTGCTGCATGCTGTTTTAAACAAATACCGAAAGCAACAGAACACAAAACAGCAGTTGTACAGCTACTTACTGCCCATCTCACAAATCATCGAAGACATGCTGGGCACTGTTGGAGAAGCACGGACAAATTCATAAGCGACTTTCACCAGCGGACTTCTACTCATGGAATCATCAGTTTTGGCCGACCCGCAAAAACCTACTTTCATCAGCTCTGTGCGGACACTGAAGACCGTTTAGAGGGCCTACCAAAAGTGATGACCGATAGGGACAGATAGTGAGAGAGAAAGTCAAGAGAACCCGGGCTATCAGCCTGCTTTGATGATGATAGAAATGTATTAAAGTATTTTCGCATTTTTACTGACACTTGGTATTCGTCCTGAGGGGTTGATAAAAAAGGATTGGTCATATGACTTCAAAAGGCCGTTCCTCACAGTCTTTGCCTGCTTGCAGGACAAAATTCATAGCTTGGTGCCTGAGGCGCCCCATTAGATGAATACTGACGGGGACAAATTATGTTTTAACCTGCTGCGCATGAGTCTCGATTTATGCGTGGTCTTATCTCTAAAACGACCTTGTGTCAAACACTGGCTGGCTGGGAAGCTGGAGAAATACCGACTTTTACCCGAAGGCTTTTTCATGTACACATCTGCAGACTAACTAAAGCGGCACTGTATTATCTATATCATCATATATTAGAGTTTATGAGAAGGCGCTCTTAATATAATGGTTATCGTCGTAGGTAATGGAGACGGTGACCCTGAAAAACATGAGTCAGCTTTTAGAGTGATGCATAGTGAGCTCAGGTTCATTTGAATCTTTGGCTGTGATTGGATAAAAAGTCATGAGATCAGACGACATTGGGAAAGCAGTTGTACAAGTTAATCAAGGAGTTGAAATCTGTCGAAGTGATAAGACGTAGGTTTCCATCTTGTAAGTCTGCTGTTCCTGATCGGTGAGTGAAATAAATGAAATAAATGAAGATAAGCGTTCATATGGAAGTGGTTGGTTTATCATTTTTCTCAAAAAAGATATTTCCGTGTTAAAGTGACAAAACAGCATACGGCCCTTGGAGAGAAAGTATTTGGAGCTGCAGAAGAACCTTCGAGCTGACCTAATAAATTTTCACAGCTGTAATAATTGTTAGATTGAAGCCCTAGTGAGAGCATGTCCCAACTGTTTTCGGGAATCTTCTTCGTATTCTGACCGATTTAAAGAGTGCTGAGGTCGGTATGGTCACACTCTTTTCCAGTATCTACGGTTTTCCAGTTTCTTTTCCAGGCTCTATGCAAGTGTTCTAAGGTCACCGATTATCAAAAGTATTACTGTTGCCTTCAAGTTCCACATTTTTTTTTAGGTCTTGGCTAAGGTCCAGGTATTTATTTACTTTTTCTCTTTCTTTTAATTTTATTGTGGTATTTACCTGTACTAATTTTTTTTACAGGTGTACCTTTTTATTAATGGCGGTTAAAATAATACTTTTTACAATTTTGAAAACATTATTTTAAAGTTAGCCTCAAAATAACGGAAGCTCTTCACAAACCTCGGAAAGCCGAGATAATATCAGGCCACATTGGTCAAAACTGATTTAACCGTTTCCTTGATGATGTCACCGTAAAGAAAAGCCCGAAAAGGGCGAATTGGGAGTTGTCGATTATGATTATTTAGAAAGTCAGAAAAGATGAACTCGATCACAAATATTCGAAAAGTTTTAGTGGAGCTGGGATCTTTAGAAAAGACTAAATCATGGGTAATTACGTCAGCTTCCAAAAAACGTACACTTGATTAAAAAACGAAAAGTAGAAGCTCATAAAGGCTACCATAAGTAACGGTCACAAGTATTTACACAAGCATAAAATCTATTTTTTCTTGCTCATGTTTTCAGGGGTCATGAAGAATTTTTGAGTTGGGGGTGGTGGTCTCCATATTTACTGACTATTGAAGTAACTTTTCGAATCAGCAATTTGAGTTTACCTTTTCGATCGTCTTAATCTTTTCTAAACAAGATTTTAGATGTAAAGAGAAGAATTTTTTTTTGTTTCACATTTGAATTTTATTCTTTAAAATTCCAGAAATTTAGCGCTCAGAACTACAAAAGATGATTAATTACGACTTTTGTTATGTTAATTGCTTCTTTTTATTAGACCAACCTATAATATTATATTTTTAGGGAAAACAAGCATACTTTATAGATTACTAAAAAATGATTTTTCATCTTTCTTAGTACAAAATATATCAATTTGTAGTCAGTGTAACAAAAAACAAACTATTTGTAGAATAAACGAATACGTTTCGTTCAAATTAATACGCGAAAATTTCCACCTAGAAATAAGGACACATTGTTTATTCTTTACTTCTTTTTATTATCACATTCTTTTTATCATAAGATTTTAAAGGGTAAAATTATTATCACATATTTAAATTGTATAAAAGAAAATTAAACGAATTGATTTTTTTATCACGGAAACTCAACAGGCAATTAAAAATGAAACTAAAATGTTGGTCACATTTTTTTGAAAGTCTTTAGAAAAATGAAATTATAATAATGTTTTAAAACACTCACGTGTTTAACGTTACATATTTTAATATTTTAAATGTAAAGAAAAAAATTAAAAACTAAAAGAATATTGTAATACGTTAATTCTTAGATTCTTTTATCGTTACACTTTTAGTGGGTAAATAAAAATTTGAATAAAAGCTATGCTGCTTTTTCAAAAATTATTTGCTTAAAAACTGTTTAGTAACAAGGCATTATTTGTAAAAAATAAAAATTTATTGGAGAACAACAAAAAAGTTATGAGAATGTTTAAAATCTTTCACCAGTAAAGAGTTATATACTTTTATATATTATTCTAAACGTAAACTAAAAAAAAACAAAAAAAACACTAAAAAATGCAGGAAAAACAATTAATGAAATAAAAGAATGCTTTTCAGTTGAATTAATGGGTGAAATCTTTCAACTACAAATAAGGACACATTTTTAATTCTTAGCTTATTTCTCTCTTCCTGGTGTTCCTAAAATCCTTTTTGTCCACTCATAGACAGAATACTTCTTCAAGTATATATATAGAGAAAGAAAGATAGAGATGGGGAGATAGAGAAAGAGAAAAATAGAGGAGAGAAAGAGAGAGTTAATATTGGGCATATGTAAAACTTCTTTGAATATATGCGCACGTAATTTTTGTCTCTGTGTATTTGTACGTCTGTCCTCCACAACAATCATCATCATCATCATATCGTGCTGGCAGCACGGATATCCCTGACCCTCTCTCGCCACTCCTCCCTATCGTTCATCGCCCTAGGCAGGTCTTCAGGACAACAACCTGTATCCTCACATAGCTGCTGAATGTACGTTCGTGCTGGTCGTCCTGCTTTTGCGCGGCCATGTGTGGGGATCCATAAGAGTACATCTCTTATGAGTTCATCTCTGCTTCTCCAGCAATGTCCTGCATGTCTGGTTCGCCTAACTTGAATATTTTTCGTGATAGGGGGCAGGTGGCCGTACAGTTGGTGTCTTGTGGTGTGTTGCTGCCAGGACTTGTTTAGGATTGCACGCAGCATTCTTGTATAATTGCCATCTAGTTTCTTCTCCAGCCGTTTTGTTAGCGTCCATGTAGTGCATCCATATAGCAGTATCGATGTGACCGCTGCCTGGAAGAAACTGCGTTTCATTTTATCGGTTAGGTCTGATTTCCATATAGTCGATAGCCTATTGATAGCTGTCCATGCTTTCGTTACGTTCATATAATATTCACATAGTCTTGTATCTTATGTTTGGGTGATGGTTTTACATGTACGAGTTTCTGTGGGGACGACACCTAGTTCCTAAATTTCTTTTGTTTCTCGGGTGATGTCCTGTCTTACTCCAGCTGTTATTATAACGTCTCTTAACAAAATCTCCTATTCTCTTCTTTCAAATTAACTCTTTCCACCCCTGTCTGTTTCTTCTCAGCGTACTTTCGACGCCCATCCCTTTCTTCCACATTTCACGCCATGCTCTCTTCCACAACTTTCTCATTAAGTCTATCACGGCCGATCCCATTACAAAACAAAGGATCTTCGATTAACGAAGACAAACGAAGTGAAAAGATAAACAAAAACTTCTTTTATCGACAAGATTCGTTTTTAGTTCGCCAGCAAAACACCTGGTTTCCGACAATAATAACCACACTAAGATAAGCTGGGCACACACACACACACACACACACACACACACACACACACACACACACACACACACCTTATATGTGTGTGCATTTGTATATATGCTCCGTTTTTGTTTTCCTGACATTGTGCTCCAATAAACACACATACACTTTCACTCAGAAATTATATATATATAGAGAGAGAGAGAGAGTGAGAGAGACTATTGTCTTTAAATAAGTACACACCTAACATTTCATTGTATAAAGTGAAGTTATATATACATTTAATTACAATTATAATTTTGTTTAAAATTTCACGCTAAAAGCCATTTTACACAGGACAATCTTTATCGTGCTCATTGCTCTAAAATACTGAGCAATATCACAGTATTCTTTCAAGGAGAAGTCACCGTGGTGCAGAGACTAACGTACTGAACTGTTACATAAAAGTTAGCGAGTTCGAACTCCAGTCAATCTTTTACTTTCACTTTCGGACTAAAAGCCTTGGGAAAGACTAGAACCCCATTATCCTCCCAGCTATGGGTTAAGTAGTCCCACTACTGTGCTACTCCAAATTTGGCTTTGGCATTAAATAACCAACGACCGTTGATATGACGTTAAAACAAAGAAATCGAAACTGTGTTATCTAAAAAGAAATTATATGTATGTATATTTTTTTATCTTTATATCTAATATATAATTCTGTATATATATATGAAACGCAGTTTCTTCCAGGCTGCGGTCGTGTCGATACTGCTATATGGATGCACTACTTGGACGCTGACTAAACGGTTGGAGAAGAAGCTTGACGGCAATTATACAAGAATGTTAAGAGCAATATTGAACAAGTCCTGGCAGCAACACTCCACAAAACACCAACTATACGGTCACCTACCACCTATCACGAAAACTATCTAAGCTAGACGAACCAGACACGCCGGACACTGCTGGAGAAGCAAGGACGAGATCGTAAGTGATGTACTCCTGTGGACCCCCGCATATGGCCAATCAAAAGCAGGACGGCCAGCTCGAACATACATACAGCAGCTATGTGATGATACGGGATGTAACCCTGAAGACCTGCCAGAGGCGATGAATGATAGGGAGACGTGGAGAGAGAGGGTCAGGGATATCCGTGCTAGCCGCACGACATGATGATGGTGATGATGATGTATATATATACATGATTCTGTATATATATATATATATATATGTATATATACCAAACTATAAACATAATATATATCATGGATTGGTTAAGTTTATTTCTTTAACTCCATGCCAACTTCTAATGGGTTATTTAATGACGAAATTTGATTCATTTGTGTTTCCTTATTATGATATTTTCAACGTTCCATTGCAATATTTTTTCAAAATGGTGTCAAATATTCGTATCTAATACGAATATTTTTTAATAGGTCTATCTGATCGACAGATCCGACCCAAAGAGATACTACCGCTCCGGGTCAGAGTTTACCAGGAAGTAACAGCAATGATTGGGCAATCCGCATTTCCAAAATTTCCTGAACTGGAGCTTCACCACCTGATTCTGTCCATAGATAATGCTTAAATAAAAAAACAACATTGGATTAAATTGAGATTTAAGGTGAAATGAATAAAATGAATTAAAATAAAAAAGATGAGAAGAAACCATGTGATGAGTACGTACTCTTCAATGGAAGGGTAACTGAATTAATAGGCACGAAAATAAAATTTGAAATTAAAAAATTTTCATTTTAAATTTTGAATTTAATTTAATATAAGTATTACTGAATCCTTAGGTAAGGTTATAAAGGAATGATGTACTTCCCTAAATTAGTATTAAATCTGGAGTTTTAAGTTGAAATGTAATTAGAATTAAAAAAAGAATTTTAAAAAATTAATTTACTATAATTCCAACCGGTAATCTGGAGTTTTAAGTTGAAATATAATTAGAATTTAAAAAAAATAGAAAAAATTAATTTACTATAATTCCAACCGGTAATAAAAAACAAAAAACCGGAAGTGGGCTAAATGAGGAGAAAACTCTTCACCCCTCTTCTACCCCCTCTCATCCTTCTTTCCTGTGTCTATTCTGAATGATTTTATCCATTTGATCTGAAGAAGTCCTGTTATTTTTGGTGTTTTTGGTGTAATGGTTAGAGTGTTCTCCAATGGCTCGGGAGACCTGGGTTCAATCCCAGGTCGAGTCATACCAAAGATTTTTAAAATGGTACTTGATGCGTCCTTGCTTAACAATCAGCATTATAAGGTACAGATCAAGGGTAAAGTAGAGAAATCCTGGGAAAGGAGTAGCGTCCTCCCCTACACATAGGTGGAGTAGCTATCGAAAAAGGTACCTTCGGGTCACCCTCGCCAACTTACTTACTTGATCTATATCAAAACCCATAACAGGATGGAAATAAATTTATAATCCTAATGTAACCGGTTTTTTTTTCTTAAAGAAATATATATATATATATATATATATATATAGGTAAACTACAGCAGACACTTGCTCAGTCGGCTGGGGCTGTAGAATACACCGACTGTACCTCTGCAGAGGGGTAAGACCCCCTCCCAATGAGTGTCCCAATGATCTCCAAAAGGAAACTCCTGTAACAAGTGCTGAAGGTAAAAGTGTTCTCTTTCAAAGCCAGTAGAGGCTGGTTCAAAAAATTGAAATACTATGTGTTAATAGCGGGGGTGCCCTCGTGGTGTAATGGTTAAAGCGATGGACTGCGGAATCGTAGTACGCGAGTTCGTACTCCAGTCGCGCTATTACGTTCACTTTCGGGCAAATACCATTGGGAAAAGTAAGAACCCCCTTATCCTCCCAGCTATGGGTTAAATTATACCACTACTGTTCTTCTAGGAGAATGGCTTTGGCATTAAATAACCTAAAAAGCGTTGATATGCCATTAAACAAAGAAACCAAACCAAACCAAAACTATGTGTTAATAGCCCTCTTGGTATGCAGGATTGTTTATTGCTTTGGGTTGGTTTGGGTTTATGACATATCAACCCTTGTAGTTATTTCATGCCAAATCTTTTTTATACAACTATATTAAATATGTATAATTTGTAAATACGTTTCAGAGATAACATTTCTAATTGAGCGTGAAGTTTTTTTGTTTGTTTTTTTTTGCGTACAGTTGAATGGTATGAAGTATTTATATCTACCACAAATAATTTTTTTTACTAATAATCATTTGTTTGCACACAGTTAAATGGTTTCAATACCTGTCATTTAACACTAATTGTTATATTTAACACTAGTCCTTCATTTGCACTCAGTCAAATCGTTCCAAGTATTGCAATGTAATACCAATAATTCAATTTTGGCACACAGTTAAAGAGGTTCAAGTATTGCTATTAAACACAAATAATTCTATTTAACGTTACTTATTCGTTTGCGCGCAGTTTAATTGTTCCAAGTATTGTTATGTATCCCTAACAATTCAATTAGATATCAGTCATTTGTTTATACACAGTTAAATGACCAAACAGTTCTATTTCAAGCAATTCAATTTAGTAGAACTCATTTGTTTACACAGTTAATGGTCAAAGAGTTTTATTTCTAACACTTCAATTCAACATAAGTCATTTGTTTGCTCACAGTTTAAATGTCAACCATTACTTTTTAACCTAGCGATAGGCCCCTATCAGTTACTATCACTCCGAGTTAGAGTGGACCTGGGAGTAATGAAAATAAAGGGGTACTCCACATTTCCCAAAGCTCCAGGACTAGAGCCTTATCATCAGATAGTTTAGTGTCAACCAGGACATTCGTTGGGGGAGTCTTACTCCTCTGTAGGGATGCATTTGGTGTATTCTACAGCCTCAGCCGACTGGGCTGGATGCCAGATTTGTAATTAAGTTAATAACAAACTTTTAGCACAGTCAGTTTTATTACTTAATAGATCGACCTTGTATTCCACTAAGAAACATTAAGATCGTGTCTTATCTTGGTTGGCGATCAGAGTCAGTTAAAAGAACCCATTAAATTACTTGATCTGTTAAGTCTACAAGGATATATATATATATATATATATATATATATATGTGTGTGTGTGTGTGTGTGTGTATTCAACAGTGTATTTGTTCTGCTAGTTAAAGAGCGTAGAATTAGACTGATAACCTTTGATAGACTTTTATTTGTATCTATTTGATATTGGTGTTGATTTTAAAACTATTTCAGGACAGCTTGTAATTCGTTAAGTGGGACTGGCTCCGTCACATATTTAAGATCCAAAATCAGTATATCACGTGGCCTTGAAAATGGACTGAAGATAAACAGTCTATGAAACTTTACTCATCAATATCATTCTGTTTGTCAAAAGCATCCACTACTTCCATCTTTTTCCAATGCACCCAATACCTACAAATCATATTCAGAGACGAGCTTGTTTTATTTTCACAGTAGAATCAGTGATCGTTTTTTTTTAACTCTTCAAAACGATCTTCCGATTCATAATTTGTATTGAACTGGGAGTTGGTAGGCAAATCTCAGCGTATGTTGATATGCTAATATATCATTATTATCTATACAGCTGGCTTGGTTTTTTTCTTTTTATAGCTTGGATGTCTTTTAATTTTACCTACAGCTGGCATGTGAGGACAATATTGATTTATGCCTTCCCCAAGGGCGATGATTGTCTCCACCTCCCACCAGACAGGACTTGACATGAGGTCTTTTTTAGAGTGGGGGTTTAGGTGGGGAGGTCAGGCATGAGCCGAGACCTGAACCCTGCTGGACATTTGCAGGTCATCGGCTCAGTGCAATGTGAGCCAGATGAGCCTACTGCTGGGCTAGGACTCACTTGATATATTACGTGAGCTTGGCACGGATGTTTGTTTATAGCTTAAACTAGACCCGAGAGTTTAGTGCAATACAATGCTTGTCAATGACGTCATCGACCACCTGCAGGTGGTCCAGTCGAAACCAGTAGCCATTCAGTCTCGAATGTCTTTGACCTTGAAGATCGGGAGAGGAACAAATCCCTTTCTTCAGGCACAAAGGCCCGCCACGTTCATTACCGCGAAATGGAACGCAAACTGCCTTATCCAGGATTTAAACATAGTTATCTAAAACAAATAATTTGTATATAGTTGTATGTTTCAAATGTTGGAGCGCCTTCGTGTAATGGATATCGCCGTAGGAAATGGGCTCATTGACCCGAGTTCAAATCCTGGACAAGGCTGTTTGCATTTTACATAGCGCTAGTACCCTTGAGAAAGATATGAATCTGACTATTTTCTTTCCATCTATGGGTAAATAGTAGGGTAGACTGTGCTCTTTAGCCTTAGTACAGCAATTAGTCAAGGAGAAGGAAAACTCTGAATTCAAACAGGTTAAACTCCGCTTAAATTAAGACCTTACATCGCATCCTGCTCATGCTGAGGGGTTGTTTCAAGTATTCTGATAAAATACTAATAATTTCGAAGAAAATCTATTTGATTCATAGATAGGACCCCGAGAGGTACTTCCCCTTCGGGTCAGAGTAAACCTGGAAATAATGACAAAAAAGGGTACACCACACTCCCCGGAGCTCCAGTACTCTAAACCCGCCATAAGATGCAACTTGGTGTCATATCCAAAGTACCCATTTTTAGACGGGTGTCTTAGTCCTTTGCGTGGAATGTAGTTGGCATATTCTAAGTTCTCTCGATAGCGTAACATTTTGCTAAATGAAACAGTAACGACGGTAACCATTACACCACGAGTACATCCATATATATATATATATATATATATATATATATATATAGACAAATTAATAAAGCCTACAGAGTCAGTTCAATCTAAGTTTCATCGACTGGATCTTCGGGAAGATCTGCCAGTGTGTTTTTTCTTTTGGCGAGGCATCGCAGCACTATTTGAATATTTTCAAATAGATCAGGTTCCCTTGGTTTTTTCTTTGTTTATTGAATTTTTTCCCAGATATCAGTTTGTATAATTCTTATTTGCAAATTGTATCATCGGGTTTTTTCACTGTCAGAGACTTATAGGTTAATTACATATATATATATATATATATATATATATATATATATTGCATCAACTTGCTTAAAATGATCTAATGGCGCCTATTGTAATATCAAATCATGTTTAAAACTGATGTTAGGCAGCTTTGATGCCCAAACGCATGTTATGTCATAGTCACATCGCAGTAGCTAGGAGCTGGTTGGTAATGTTTTTTTACGTGAATGATTTTTTCAGAGGGTAAAGTTTAAGACTGACGTCTTTCCGGTTAAATTGCTTTGAAAGTGAATGATTGTTTGCTAGTTTCCTTCTTAACATTATCTTTATCTAATTGTCTGATAATCACGTTAAGAACTATGTTAAGAACAAAGAACAAGGCGTTCTTCGAGTTGGTGCTTAGCTGAGGCGGCAAATTGGACAGTTAGATAAAGCTGCCCTGTAATAATCAGAATGATAAAGCTGACGATCAACAGGTCTACTACGAGAGACTTAAACACACAACAAAAGGAAACTTAAAAAATAAAATGAAAAACAAAACAAAGCAACAAACATAAAATGAACCAGAAAAAGTAAAAAAACAAAAAACAAAACAAAACAAAAAAATCAATAAATAAGGTTATTGTGCCATGGGTTTGTATGACATGAAATGTCGACTTTTTATTGTTTTGTATATATATATATATATATATATATATATATATATATATATATATATATATATTAATGCGTGTATGTGCATTTAGTATATATATATATATATATATATAAGCATGTGTATAAATATGTGTGTACTTAGCATATACACATATATATGTATATGTGTGTGTGAGTGTATTTGCGTGTGTATTTTTGAAATGAGTTGAGTGTTTGCCAATCGTCCGGGAGACCGGGGTTCAATGCCAAGTCGAGTCATACCAAAGACTCAAAAAATGGCACTTGATGCCGCCTTGTTTAACACTAGCATTAAAAAGTACCGATCAAGGGTAGAGTGGAGCAATCCAAGGAATGGAGTAGCGTCTTTCCCTACACCTTGGTGTAGTAGCTATTGGAAAGGGAGCTTTTTGATCGCTCTCGACTACGGTCGACTACTATATACACACACACACACACACACACACACACACACACACACACACACACACATATACATATATATAGATATAGATATTGTTTTGAAATCTTGTGCATAATAAAATATTTTGAAAACGATTAAAATATTTTTAATCCCTAAAAAGAGAATCCTTTGTTTCGGTCACTTCTCTTCAGAGAATTGTGTCTGTGAAAACAAAGTTTACAGCAGAGGAAGAAAACATGGGTCATTGTCCATCGAAAAAGCTTCAAAGGGGAATAAAACTGATTTTAAAAACATTACCGTAAGCTACAAGGGCTGATGCTGGTAATAATGTTTTCTTCACGTGGTTTAATAGGAATGTTGAAAATAACATTATTACTCATGCCAACTCTTCTGGTTTACGGTAAATTTTTTAATCAATTTTCTTTCCCCGACTCCAGGCTTTTTCGATGGACAATATCCCATGTTTGCTTCCTCCGATGTAAACTTTGTTGTCACTGATATAATTCTCTGATGGGAAAGGGCCGAAACAAAGGGTTCTCTGTTTAGGGTTTTAAAATATTAATTTTTTTCAAAATATTTTGTCATGCAAACGCTTTTAAAAACAATATTTAAATTTTGTACCTAATACAAGATTATATATATGTATGTATATATATATATATATATGTATATATATATATATATATATATATATATATATATATATATATATATATATATATATATATTATAACAGTGTTGGTTGTCACTAAATCACTCTGTGGGTTTGAGTCGAACCAAGTGCAATATGATATGGAGAGTACTCAATATCTAGGAAAGAGCTATTACATAATAATGATAAATAAATATATATTAGATATATATATTTGATTCATGGAATTTAGACTGCGACCCCTGGATCTCATGGAGTTTTTTGCAAAACAACAATCAGCAGGAAGTTAAGAAAATGAAATGAATTGATTGATTTCATTTTCTTAACTGCCTGATGATTGTTGTTTTGCAAAAAACTCCATGAAACCCAGGACTCGCAGTCTAAATTCCATGAATTATATATATATGCCGCCCTCTGAATGTAGAAAACTTCTAACTGAAAACTCCTCCATTTTACAAAAAGAAAAAAATGAAAAGAAAATACAAAGAAAACCCTCAAAAAAAAAAAAAAAAAAAAAAAAAAGAGCAAAGCTAAAAAAAAAAGTTCGTCAGTTAAAATAATCATTAATGATGGTTCAAGTGACGACGGAGAGCCCAATTGAAGTTTAAGACAAATGAAGTTCTGAGTGAATTTTTGTTGCTTCGAAATAGATGTACGTGGTGCCTTCAATAAGTTTCCAGACTTTTTTTGTACAGGAATTTAAAATTCTGGTAGACTCTTGAAAATTCACTATGTTATTACTATATAGATGACTGACCAATTTTTATGATTTCAGGTTCAAATTAACAGCTACAGCAGCAATTGGAATACACCTGACTAAAGCCTGATTGTCACAGCTGGTGAATTTCAAAAATGCCATCTGGACTTTTGAAGAACGATTGGAAATAAAATTCTGTTTTAAACTTGGAAAAAATGCCATGCGATGAAACCTGGATCTACTGCTATGACCCAGAGACCAAGAGACAGAATTGCCAGGGGAAGCATGTTGGTTCTCCCGGACTCAAGAAGGCCAGACAGAGCAAATCCACCCTCAAACTTTTGATGATCCCTTTTTTTCACTGCACTGGCATGATCTACATACACTGGGTTCCCACTGGACAGACAGTCAACAAGGAATACTATGTTGAGGTTTTAAGGGAGTTCAGGAAGTGATCCCTTTGGAAGAGGCCAGCAGTCTTTAAATCGGGTCAGTGGCATTTCCACCAGGACAATACATCAGTCCACAACTCCATCCTTGTCACAGACTATTTGAGCAAGATGGGCATCAAGACAATTCCTATAGTCCAGACCTTGCTTCCTATGACTTTGGTTATTCCCTAAGCTCAGAGGCTGTCGTTATGAGACAATTGAGGAGATGAAAGAGGCTGTGACGAAGGTCATTGATACGCTCACACAAGAGGACTTCGATAGGGCCTTCCCAAAGTTGTTGGAACGGTACAACAAGTGCATTGCAACCGGAGGAGATTTCACCGAAGGGGACTAAAGTTTCATGTGTGTACTATCAATAAAAGTGCCAATACGAAAAAAGTCTGGAAACTTATTTAATGAACCACATACTTGTGAAAATAGGTTTTCGGGCCGACCCCAAAAAGTACTACCCACGGAGTCGCCACTGATATATGGTTAACGAAAAAATATATAACGAAAAAAAAATATATATATAGTTAACAAAGCAGGACTAAATATACCACACACACACACACACACACACATATATATATATATATATATATATATATATATATATATATATATATATATATATATTAGGTATACATATAACTCTTGGGTTAACGTAAAGAATTTCGATTTTACCATTCCGACACGTTAGAAGTCTGATGTCCCGTGAAACGCTAATGTCGGTATATTTTAATTTACAAAGCTCTTTGCTTCGATGTGGCACAAGGCCGAATGAATGGGGCGCCCAATGAGACTCGAACTCACTCGCGTAGGTTTGCTAGTCTAGTTTGCTAACCGTTACACAACCAGAGGTGCCCTAATGTCGGTATATTTGACAGAGCGAATCTTTTTTTATTTATTTTTTTTTTTTATCGCTGTGTAATATTTTTTGGAGAAGGAAAATCCTTTAGAAAACAAACACATTACTTGGCATTTGTAGTGTGTTTATATTGTGTTGTATGTGTAAACATTTCAGATGATTTTTAGATTCCTTTGAAGCAGATAAATCATTTGTTTTTTTCTATATGTTCGCAAAAAATTAAATCATTATCCTGTTTGTTTGTATGAAGGAAGCGTAAACATCTTCCACTCCCCCACAAAAGAAAAAAAAACAACATTTACGATGAGTGTGTAGTATCTGTTCAATTCTCAGCCTTTCTGAGCAAGAATCAGTTATGGCTTCTTTTTAAAAAGTGTTTTAAAAACATTCATATCATGCAAGATGCATAGGCTGTTTTAGAAAAATTTACATCATTTCGTAATCTAATAACTTAACCAATTCTCTTTCTACTAATTTCAAGTTTGGATAGTCTGTGTAGAAATTACTCAAATTTCTATGTTTAATATTTAAACCACTTTTCGTGAATTGCATTTCTGTACCTGAAAAGAAAACATTAAACGTAACATTTTCTATTGTTTCTGCATATACTATTTAAATTTGAGATGATTTGAACAATAATTGGTCAAGCTTTTAGATTACGAAAGGATATTAATGTTTGCAAAACATCCTGTACATCTCAAATGATATCGATTTTTCTGAAACACCCTGTACTATTCCGCTTTTTCTATGTGCGACTGTTTCACTTTTTTAGATCAGAATGTAGTATCTGCCCTATTACCATTTTCTGAACGAGAAACTTACTTATTAATATTAAGCGGAAAGAAATGGGAAAAGGAGAGTGTGAAAGAGAAATAGTACGAAGTAACGGAGCTAGATAAAAAGGGAAAGAAATCAAGGTGAAAGAAATATATATATGTATGCACACACACACACACACACACACACACACACACACGCTCATCATCATTGTCATGTACGGCTTGCAAGGATTTCCCTGACCCTCTCTCGCCATTCGTCTCTCTATTCTATCGCTCCCGGGAGATCTTCCAGGCTACATCCTGTATCAGTACAGAGCTGTTGTAGATAGGTTCTAGCTGGTCGTCATTGGAAGCAGAGTCTTGTCTACCAAAAATGACATCAACACGCGACTAGCGAAGGCATGGACATCTATCGGTCATATGGAAGTCAGACCTATCCGAAAAAAATAAAACGCAGTTTTTTTCCAAGCAGCGGTCGTGTCAGTACTACTATATGGATGTACCGAATGGACGCTGAACTAGCGTGTGGAAAAAAAGCTTGACGGCATTTGCACAAGAAGGCTACTGACTGTATTAAACGTGTCCTGGAGGTAGCATCCCATAAAATAGCAGCTGTACGGCCACTTACCGCCCCTCTTGAAAACCATTCTAATTAGATGAACAAAATATGCTGGACATGCAGAAGAAGTAAGGACGAACTCATAAGCGATGTACTTTTGTGGATCCCTTCAAATAGACTAGCAAATTTTGGGCGAGCACACACACACACACACACACATATGTCCATATAAGTAAGTAAAGTCGACGACCTTAGTCGAGGGGGATTAGAAGGCTCCCTTTTCAATATTTACTATACCGAGGTGTAGGGGAGGGCGCTACTCCATTCCCACTTTACCCTTGATCATTACCTTATAATGCTAAGTGTTAAGCAAGGCGGCATTATGTACCATTATGTACCATTTTTTGAGTATGACGATCTGGGATTGAACCCCAGTCGTCCACACGATTGGCGAACACTACTCATTAGGCCAATGGCCCGGTTTATATAAGTAAAGTAGGCGACCTTAATCAAGGTTAACCAGAAGGATTCCTTTTCAATAGCTACTATACTGAGGTGTTAGGGAGAGCTCTACTACTTCTCCTGGATGGCTCCACTTTACCCTTGATACGTGCCGTATAATGCTGAGTGTTAAGCAAGGTGGCATCAAGCACTATTTTTTGAGTCTTTGGTATGACTTGACCAGGGATTGAACCCCGATCTCCCGGACCATTGGCGAACACTCTACTCATTTGGCCAATAGCCCGGTTTATATAGACATATATAAATGTGGCGTATTCTTTAAAGGATAAACGGTTAGAATTTATGCGCTCGTAAATCTTAAGCTATGTTGTTTGTCAGGACGTCAGTGGCAGAAGAACCTATTGTCGTGCTTACATTTAAAGAGTTCCGTTTCAACAGTTTACTGACTCCTAGACTGATCATTGGTTGTATAGAGGAAATAACTATATACACATTTCGACCTGGAAATCCCTATTTCTACGACGCTATTGCGTATAAAAAACAGATTAAAACATTTCAAAGCACAACAATGAGGAGGCGCACTTAGAATAACGGTTATCATCGTAGAAAATGGAATTGGAAAGCCAATTTGAAGTTCTGGAGGTGACTGTTTGCTTTTCATTTTACGTTAATGCTCATGGGAAAGGCATGAATACATTTGTTCACCGCCGAGTTATGCGTAAATAGTTGGGCAGACTGTGTTCTTTAGTCCCTAATTTGGCGGCCTGTCTTGAATATTACCAGCTTCTATAAAAAATGTGGTTGGTTCTACACATGCCTTCAACCCCATAAAATATACCTGAATCAAGAGAAGATATAGCAATAACTTATATAATTGCAGTTTAGTCATATTTTTAAGAGCTAATGTTTTGTTAAATATTGGCGTAAATTGATACCCAAGGAATAATTTTGAAAGGTTTTAATTCAAAGACATTTGGAAGAACCAAGAACAGTCCTAGACTTTAAAGATTAATTCCATAAATTAATAATTTCAGGGTGCGGATTATTCAAAAGATTATCTTTTACTTTGGTTTCGGTTTCTTTTAAAAATTGTGTATCAAACTTCGTGGGTTATACAATGTCAAAGCCGTCCTTGTAGAAGAACAGTAATGGTTGAATTTAAGTCATAGCTGAAGGGATAAGGGGGTTTATGCCTTTCTCAAGAGTATTAGTCTGAACGTGAATGAAATAGCGTGACTGAAGCTCGATCTCGCTTATTACAATGTCACAGTCCAGCACTTTAGCAACTACGCCACGAAGATTCCCTGCTCTCTGAATGCCACGGAGAGTCTTCCAGATCAACTTTTGCAAGGATATATCTTCGTGTTTACGAGTGTCTATTGTGACAAAATATTTAACATTGACAGTGTCCAGTTTAATATTCTAAGGGAGATAATCTACACATGAGTATAGATTCATAGGTAGGGCGCATTATTTTCAGCTGATTCATTTTTTAATTTATTTTTATTTTTAGATAAAACATTGCAAATTATTATTGCAACTTACTCGGCCTGTCAATATACGACAACGAGGAATCTGCAGCGAGGAATCTGTTGGGTTCTGTTTTGTTTTGAATCAGTGTAACGGCTATCTATACTCTTTATTAATAATTAATAATCTTGACAAGCGCTTAAATTTTGTAAAGATTTTTAGTTGTTTTATTTTTATTGCAACTTATTCGGCATATACGAAGATCATTAAATACGTTTCCAGACTTTTTTCGTATGGGTACTTTTATTGATAGTACACAAATGAAACTCTAGTCCCCTTCGAAGTAATCCCCTCCGGCTCCAATACACTTGTTGTGCTGTTCCAACAGCTTCTGGAAGACCCCATGGATGTCCTCTTGTGTGAGTTTGTCAATGACCTTCGTCACAGCCTCTTTCATCTCCTCAATTGTCTCATAACGATAGCCTCCGAGCTTAGGCAATAAGCAAAAGTCACAGGGAGCAACATCTGGACTATAGGGACAGTGAGGAACTATCTTGATGCCCATCTTGCTCAAATAGTCTGAGACAAGGATGGAGTTGTGGACTGGTGCATTGTCTTGGTGGAAAAGCCACTGACCCGATTTGAAGAGTGCTGACCTCTTCCCTGGGAATCTCTTCCTGAACTCCCTTAAAACCTCAACATCGTAACCCTAACCCTAACCCTTTGATCAATCAAGTCTGGTGTTCTGATTTGCCTACTCCTCCCACACGCCTCATCATCCCTCACAGACACCCTGCCTTCCTTGAATCTCTTATGCCACTCAAAAACTGATGCTAGATTTATGCAAGATCGTCCAAAAGCAGTCTGAAGCATTCCATACGTTTCTGGGGCATCATTTTTTCCAAGTTTAAAACAGAATTTTATTGCATATCGTTCTTTTAAAGTGTCCTCACGTCCAGATTGCATTTTTGAAATTTACCAGCTGTGACAATTAGGATTTAGTAGGGTGTATTCCAATTCCTGCTGTAGCTATTCATTTAAACCTGAAATCCTGATTAGTCAGTCATCTCATAAGATGTATAGCAATAACATACTGAATTTTCAAGAGTCTACGACAATGTTAAATGCCTGTTCAAAAAAGGCTAGAAACTTAATGAAGGATCCTCATATGACAGCGAGGAATCTACGTTGGTTTGATGGTCTCTTTGTTAAATGGCATATCAATCTTTGGATGTTATTTAATGCCAAAGCCATCCATCTAGAAGAACAGCAGTAGTACTATCTGACCCATAGTTGGGAGGATAAGGAGGTCCATACCTTTCCCAAGGGTATTTGTCCGAAAGTGAACGTAAATGCGCGATTGGAGTTCGAACTCACTTACTACGATTCTGCAGTCCAGCGATTTAACCATTACGCCACGAGGACACCCTTCCACGAGGGATCTACATATGAGGTTGGTTTGCTGTTTATTTTGAGGCAGTGAAATAGTTATAAATACCTTTTTTAATGCTGACAAATACGTTGTAAAAACTTTAGTTGCTTCATTCTTTATTGCTACTCGGTACGTTAAGCTACGACAGCAAGGAATCACTAGAAAAAACATAGGGTGCTATTGAATTCTGAAAATCTAATCATTTGGTTCCCATATCTATACCTTTGAAATGTTTAGCTATTTTAAGTAAGTTATGATGTATGAAACCATGAAATATTTTCCAAACGACATTCCAAGGATAATACCGTAGTTCTGTTTGATATTTAGCATTCTCTTCCGCATCAAAGTACAGATGTGCAGATGTTCAGTTTTTATACAAAATCCATTTTTCTTATGTTACGAAGCAAAGACGGATCGGTTACACGGCCCTGAACATGATTAATGCCGACCTTGTCATTATTATTTATTTGCGAGTTTTTTTTTACATCAGCGTTAACTGGTGGTCTTTCAATGGAGTCTAAATGACTGTAAGTTTCCTCAAGTCTCCAGGACTCTTTAAAGTATTCAAGTCAATCTTAACAATGCTTTGTTGTCTCGATTCTTCTTCTCATTTCCAATTCCTTCAGTCTTGTTTCTAGTGCATTGGGAACTATTCCAAGTGCAACAACTACGATTGGTATCACTGTCATCCTCATGTTCTACAGTTTTATAATTATTTACTTGTTATAATTCCTTGGAGGGTGTCCTCGTGGTGTAATGCTTAAAGCGCTGGATTGCAGAATCGTAGTAAGCGTGTTCGAAATCCAGTCGCCCTATTTTGTTCACTTTCGAACAAATACCCTTGGTAAAAGTAGGAGCCCCCTTATCCTTCCAGCTATGGGTTAAATAACACCAATACTGTTCTTCTGAAAGGATGGCTTTGGCATTAAATAACCTACAAAGGTTGATATGCCATCAAACCAAGAAACCGAAACCGATAACTCTTTGGGCATCTCCCACTTCTTTTATCTTCTCACATCAACGTTTAAAAAATCTTTGCACAGAATGTATATAATGTAAATAGAATATCTAAATACGGATAAAGTTCTGTTGGGTAATTCACCAGAGATGGTTACCAAATGCCTTCTTAATTCTTTTTTTCAGAAATCATCTAATTTTACCGTAGATTTTGTTCGCTTTTTTAAAACTATTGCTGTTTTTGGTTTGGTTTGGTTTGGTTTTACGGCATATCAACGATTGAAGGTTATCTAGTGCTAAATCCAGTTTATTCATATATATTAGGTATGTATAATTTGTGAAATATAAGTCAACAAAGTTAAATGGTTCCAAGGATTGCTATATATCACAAACAATTCTATCAAGCATCAGTCATTTATTTACGCAGTTAAATGACCAAATAGTTCTATTTCTAACTATTCAATTTTGCTTAAGTCCAGTGTTTAAATGTTAAACAGTTGTATTTGACCCATAGATATGATCCTATCAGGTGCTATCATTCAGGGTCGGAGTGGACCAGGGAGCAATGGTAATAAAGGGGTACTCCGCATTACCCAAAGCTCCAGCATTACTGGAGTCTCACCATCGGATTGTTTAGTATCATATTCTGGACACTTGTAGGGAGGAGGGTCTTACCCCTGTGCAGAGATGCAGTCGGTGTGTTGTATTGCCCCAGCCGACTGGGCTGCTCTTTTTAATCAGATCGGGCAAGTTGTTCCAAAAATTCAAACTCAATTAGCAAAAAAAAAAAAAAAAAAAGAAAATATGTAATTGACTTGTAGAGTTAGTTTTTAAAATCTATCTTGACTGTAAAGTTCCAGTTGATCTGACTTTTTTGGTCTCATTTTGTTCAAATTAATATCTTCGCAATCTCTTAATTTCTCTTTGGACTCAACATAATTATCCTGTGGTTCGATAATGAGGACTAATATGTGTATGTTTATATATATATATGGATGTATATGTGTGGGTCTCTGTGTGGGCTCGTGGATGGGTGGCCAAAGAGGGATCTTATCTCGGGCATCTTTGAAGCGGAGCCGGAATGTCCAGAAGACTTTTCTTTGTCTATTTTGGCGTGAAGACCACACAAAGAGTTGTGCACACGAAAACCTACGACACCAGAAGAAGGACGAAGAGGGTTAGTCAGTTAGGATTGAGACTCAGAAGCAGTCAGCCAGGAGTAAGACTCCGGGGCTGTCAGTTAGGAGTGAAACTCTGGGGCGGTCATTTAGGAGTGAGACTCCGAAGCGGAGGAAGAGACATTCAGAGCTCGCGATGTTGGACCGGGCAGTCAAGAACGAAGACACAAATTAATGACAACGATGGCCAGATGAATCAGCATTTTTGGTGGCCGTGAAGGATTTTCGCTGAGTTATCGCAATAGCCATATAAACATACATAGAATGCTAAAAAGTGCCCACTTCACCTTCTTACGTTTTGCAGTTCTGAATCCATGTTTGTCTATTTCTTCCTTTCACCCTCTGTTTGTTGTTTGGTTTTCTTTTTTGCTTTTGTGTGTGTTTTTTTGTACAACCCGTGAAATGCCGACACAACCGGGTGTGTCAATTAACAACGGAGTCTGCACCACTAGACGAACGGCAAAACCAACAAAACCCGTCGTTTGGGTATTGTTTCATACTCCGAACATTAGCATTTTTTTCTTTTAAACACTTTTATTTTGATTTTATCATTCCTTCCAATTTAATTCTTTCGTTTTAATTTCACTTGCATTTCATCTACCAACTATTAAGACCTACTGGAGAGGTTACCAATTATTGGTTACATTTTGTGCTAGGGTGGCTATTGAGTCATATCTCCACTCATCAAGGTCTATGTAAACATTAGTATTTCTAATGATATTCTAACACCGAACAAACGGAAGGAAATACATGATAAGATCATATACACACTGTTGTGGTTTTGAAGGGCCAGAAATGAATAACACAAAGAGATTTAAGGTTTACAGGAGTATATATTTACGAAACGACAGACAGTAACGGTTGCCGACTAGACTTACTTGCCTCGTTTATTGAGTCGGTCACTGTTTATAGAGTTGCGGAGGGTCCATGAAGTGACGTCATTACCATAACACACACATAAGACATTTAATACATCCATTTGAAACATATAAGAAATATTACAAAAATACACGAACGAATGTCAACAAATAAAATGTGCCCATTTTTGTACAAACAGTACATAAAAGTGGATCCAAAAATAATAAAACGTCTTATTTATCCATGAACATTTCGCCATGTAACTTTATATTTATATTTATGAAACGAAGAACTATGTTTTTCACCAGATGATCAGACAAAGTCTGTTCAATGAACTAAGATTAAAATAGGCATCTCCACTTGGTTTGTTGAACTTAGACAAAAAGAGAGCGAGACAGGATTCTGAATTCTCAGGTGACCAATGTGAACGGGATGTCTGAAGACACGCCCAGTACATCCAAAGGAAGACAATTATTCATTGTCTCCCTAACATAAAGTTATTTTACAATTGTTAATTAGCAGCGCTAATCAGATTGAACGAACCAGTTTCTGTTGTTTGCAAACAATTATACAAAGATAATCAATATATATATATATATATATATATATATATATATATTCTGATTATCTTTGTATATTAACTAAGAGTCGTGAGTTTTTACTCTCTTTTTATTGATTAAAATTTTGTATATATATATATATCATTCGTTGTATCACAACTCTTCAGTGTGACTAGACACGTGAGACGCTCCAAGCATATTCAATTTTAACAAAATAAAAAGAGAATAAAAACTCATTTTCATTCTCTTTTTATAATTTTTTAAATTGTATATATATATATATATTAAGTGGATTTCGTCCAGGCCAAAATCTCACTTGTAATAGGTTTTCAGAAAGTCGTATATTTGTCAATTCAGCAAAATGAGAAGGTGCGTTACCCTATTTACCAACCCATCCGCTCTGACAGGATATGACACAAGGTCAATTTCTAAGCGGAGTTTAACAGGTTTGAATTCAGAGTTTTCCTTCTCCTAGACTAGTTGCCTCATCAAGGCTAAAGAACCTAGTCTGCCCTACTATTGTTGTATACTCACATAATAAATATGCTTATATACACATATACATATATATGCTGAATGGATCATAACGACACAATGATAAAAGAGGAGTGAAAGCTTCTTTAGAAAAATATGTACCTCTCACTTTATTGTAAGGGTTCGAAAAGGGTTACTCAAGGTTTGCGTGTGAGAGGGAGCTGGAGACTAAACAGAACTGCAATATATTGACCCCCGCTCTTATGGCCGTCAGCGTTGTGTCTTTCTCGTTCTCCTGATGCTCAACCAGAGTCCCTGGGGCTCAGCTTTCTGCTGAGTGCTGGCTTTCTCTACCACATCTTGTCACCAACGGGTCTCCAAAACTACTGGGGGTCCCGAGGGCCCCTTCAGCCGGGTGTGGCTTTCCCTTCCACATCTTGTCTCCGACGTCTCTGATCCCCAACTCATCAGGGGCTCCAAGGACCCCCTCCACCGGGCTTTCTCTACCACATCTTATCTGCAACCTCTCTGGTCCCCAACTCATCAGGGACTCCAAGGGCCCCCTCCGCCGAGCTTTCTCTACCACATCTTATCAGCAACTACTCTGGACCCCAACTGTCTGACTTCCTGTCATCACAGAGTTATATAATAGTTCAACGCCCACTCAATCCTTGGAATGGCATGTTTGATCGTCATCAAGCGGAAATAACTGTCATGCAGTTCATAGGTCACTCTCTTCCGGTGCATCACTCTGTAGCGGCACAGTGGGCCCTTCACCTTGTCCCATATAATCAGCCGAGCTTACCTGCGCGATTTCTTTCGATTAATGGCCATTGGGATGTGTCACTTCTACTATCTTTGGAATGGCATGTTTGCCCGGACCGAAGGTCAAAATACAACACTATTTACCCATAGCTGGAGGGAGAATTATTGGATTCATACCTTTCCCAATGCTATGTGAAATGAAATCAGTCTCGGCCAGGATTTGAACTCTTGTCGCCGTGTCCATTTCCTTCAACGATAACCATTACACCACGGGCACCTCATATGAGAAGGTGCGTTACCATGTTGAAAATGATAACTGGTCGATTTATTGAAGAGAACAGCTTATCAATAGTTGTTAGTAATCCTTTCTGAAGAATGTTAATGTGTTCTATAGTATTAATATGC
The DNA here is from genome assembly GCA_963585895.1 of Sepioteuthis lessoniana. NCBI lineage: Eukaryota > Metazoa > Mollusca > Cephalopoda > Myopsida > Loliginidae > Sepioteuthis > Sepioteuthis lessoniana. Next base: position 69,260,162 of record OY757920.1, on the reverse strand, counting down.
TTGTCACATCAAATTCACCAGCCTCAGAAGACGAGAAAGCTCCCCACACCATTATGCCACTATTTTCATGTTTAACAGTTATTTTCAGACATTCTGTCAATAATTTATCACCTGATTTTCAAAGACAACGTTCTGGAGCATCACTATGACGGTAAAATCTTCATTCATCTAATCTTATTATGCTCTCAGACCACTTTGCATAAATATTCTTACGATATTCTTACAATATTTTTACAATATTCTGCGGCAAAATTCATTCTATCCATGATTTTCTTTTTTCATAACAAAAGATTCTAAGCTCATATTTTTTACATAATTTCATTTTCTTTGAACCTTCTTGTGATAGTTCTTCAAGACAGAGTCTTCTCAACGCCATTTTTCAACTCTTTAGTCAAGTTTCTAAGAGAATTTTTTTCTGGCACTAAGAGCAGCAAATTTTATTCATTGGTCATCTCTTTTCCTGATCGCTTTAATACGACCTGAACCCATGTTTCTTGTTGCAGAAGCAGTTTTTGCGAAATGTAAGCCAATTCTCTTCATAGTGGAAAGGATGTCTGTGCATTCTCACTATTTAAAATATCAAAAATATGTTTATACTGCGTTCCATTCTGTTTCGGTCCTTTAATTCCACTTAAAAAAAAAGTTTCCTTGTGGTTGATTCGTTTGGTTTGGTTTTATGGCATATCAAACATTGTGGTTTATTTAATGCCAAATCTCTTTTTAACATATATATTAAATATATGATTTTTAAACATATTTTGTAGATAATATTTTTAAACGGGCTTGCGCTCATTTACTGCCCACAGTTCAATGGTTTCTCTTATTTCTATCAAATAGGAATAATTCTATTAACAATTAATCATTTGTTTGCACACAGTTAAACTGTCTTTAAGTATTGCTATTTATCATTAACAATTCAATTAAACATCAGTCATTTGTTTACACACAGTTTAATGATCAACCAGTTCAATTTCAAAAAATTCAATTTAGCACAAGTCATTTATTTTCACTCAGTTTGAATAGCAAACATTTCTATTTGTCCCATTGATTGGACCCTATCAGGTTCTACCACTCCGGGTCAGAGTGGCCCTGGGAGCGATTACAATTAAAGGTTGCTCCACATTCCCCAAAGCTCCAACAAGAGCCTCACCATCAGATTGTTTAGTGTCAATATCAGGACAATCTCTGGGGGAGACTTACCCCTCAGCAGATACGCAGTCAGTGTATTATAGAGCCCCAGTCGACTGGGGCATTCTTAGGTTGAGGACATTTCGTCTCCAGAGACATTTTCAATTTCAACCGTTGACACTTTATTTCTCAAAGGTTCTGGAAATATAAAAATATCCATTAAAAATCTCAAATTTTACTTACTAATGTGGTATTTTAAAAAGTAGCAAAAAACAAGCAGGCTTTTTTACCCACCAGTATATATATATATATATATATATATATATATATATATGTGTGTGTGTGTGTGTGTGTGTGTGTGTGTGTGTGTGTGTGTGTGTGTGTGTGTTAGAATAACGTTGACGTAGAATCAACTGTGCTTGGTAGCTGTCAGTTACTAATCACGCACACTAACACATGCACACGTATACACACGTACATACACATAAATAGGTGCTCACGGGGTAATCCGTGGGATTACCGTCATAGGAAATAGACACAGCGGCCATAGTTCAAACCCTGGACGAGGCTGTTTGCATTTCACATAATGCTAATACCCTTGGAAAAGGTATTAATTCCATTATGCTTCCTCCAGCTATGAATAAATAGTAGGGCAGACTAGACTCTTTAACCTTAGTATGGCAACTAATCTAGGAGAAGGAAAACTCTGAATTCAAACTTGTTAAACTCCGCTTAATAAATTTACCAAATTCGTGCGGAGGTGTTGATATATACATATATATATATATATATATATATATATATATATATATATATATATATATATATATATATATATATTCTGAAGAGTGTATATTTAGGTAGCAAGTTATTATTCAAGCAAGTTTTATTAAAGACAATGGAACGCTGTTTGTTTGTTATTTTTATTTAATTTTTTCAAGTCTCCTTGTTAAAAATCCTTGAAGCAATATGCATAAAAAAAACATAAATAAAATAGCATTTAACACAGGCACCAACATATTAAATATTCTAATAACTAGAAATCACTAACTCTATTAGTAAACCTTTTTCCAACTGAACGTTTTAAAACAAAACGCAAAAAAACTTTCCAATCGACAACTTCAAAACAAAACGCTACAAATAATTAAAATAGTAAAAACTCAAACTGTCAGGTCAAAACTACACAACCCTGATGATGGTCAAAAGTATGGTCGAAAGCTCTTGGGCAGAAGATATGGGACAATTCCTTTATCTTCTAGATCCCGACACAAGAAAACTAACAAGGAGATTTGAAAAAGTAAATTAAAAACAATAAAGAGTGTTCCATCGTCTTTAACAAAACTTTCTTGAATATATATATATATATATATATATATATATATATAGTAATGAGTATTATTTGGTCCAGTTAAACCAGAGTTGGGAGTAATTCCTTCAGGACAAGAAAATCATTCAAAAACTGAACATTTAAATTTCTTATTATATAAAAAAACATTTAAAAAAAGTTAATTATCGAACTTAGCTAAAAAAGAAAATAAAGAAAATAAATAACAGGAAAATAAAAAACAAAAAAGTTAAATTACTATAATTCCAACCGACAGTAAAATTAAATAAATAAAAATAAATAAGCAAATAAAAAAACGGAAGTGAGAAAAAACGAGGAGATAATTCTTCACCTCTCTTCCATCCCCCCGCCCGTGTCTATTCTGATTTATTTTATCCATAAGATCTGAAGAAGTCCTGTTAAATTTTTCTTCGTGTTTTTGGTTTACATCAGAAACACATAACAGGATGGGAATAAATTTATAATCCTAAAGTAACCGGTCTTTGGTTTTTCTTAAAGAAAGTATATATATATATATATATATATATGATTAACGTGACGATTCCCTCCCTTATTCGAACATCCAGCCTAGAGGTAAGCAAGGAAGTACCAAATATGCTTCTTCAGCAGCGCGTTGAAATTATTTTCACAATATTAACTTCGTTAGAACACACAGATCCTATACTGATTCGTAGAGCATTTTTTTTTTTTTTGCTTCTCGGAAGAGAGCACAAATATTTTTCTTTTATACATACGTGTTGGGCATCACTCAACCAGACTGAAAAGTCATGAAAAGTGTCGAAAATACAGGATAATAAAAAAAAAACCTACTGAATAAGAAACGGGGAATTTTCGTGAGAGAAGGCATCCAAAGTGCTCCTCTAATAGTTAACAAGCTAGATTAGCAAAACACTTTTCGAGTTTCATTAAATACCCCATTATTCCTGCTTAGTTATTTAAAGGCGCGTCGCGAGATGTAATGGTCAGCAAGCTTGGCTGGCAGATCATTATGAGTGAATTCAAGTCTCACCGTGTTCCCCTTACATTCGGATTATACCGCAACTAATCAAAGCTTAGTAAATAACTGGTTTTTTTTTTTTTTGTGTGTGTGTGTGTGTGTGTGTGTGTGTGTGTGTGAGAGAGAGAGAGAGAGAGAGAGAGAGACTGGTATAATGGTTAAAAAGCTAGATTAGCAGACCTTTGTCAGTGAGTTCGATTCTCGCAGGGTAACTCATGGTTCCGGCTTTGTGCCACAACTAAGCCTATTTTAAAGACAAATTGGCTGAACAAAGTAAAGGGCATCTCATTCACTTCCGAACTGGCTATGTGCTATTTGATTTATGACGAAGTAATGACAAACGGGAACACAACAATACGTAAATGATGCTTACATTTTTTACAGTTACTATGCTATGACATATACACACATACACAAAGATATATACATATATATCATATCTATTTCGGTAAATTGACATTGCAAATTAGTCAGTAAATAATATATCTGTCCGTCCTTTGAAATCGACTGTGCTTACCTATGAAATGTATACACATTACCAATATACCAGGTTCTGTATTTTCAACATATATATATATATATATATATAAGTTTGTATGTTTGCGCTAGTATTGGTTTATAATCTAATTTATACATAATTAATTCACTGGTGTGTACCAAATAATATCATATGAATGTAAATAACGACATTAATCGAGTCTGTTTTATGGTAAAAGCGTCTTAACACACTTAGTCAATTGTTTACACTACGGGCGTGTTCTTCGGATATTTAATGACCTGGAGGGTTGTGTGCCTTGGGCCTTTCTTTTGTTGTTGATCATCGTCAGGTTTCGCAAGACAGACAGAAACCTGACAGCTGGTTTTGATCTCAACTAAAAGAAAAAGACGGAGAAGAAAAGGAAGAAAAAATTCAGAACGAATGATGAAGGGAAAATGTGAGACTGATGAAAATCAGGAAATAAGTTTGAAAAGAGAAGAGAGGAAGGAAGAAGAAATAAGATGGAAAAGTAAGGAAAATGATTAAAGAAAGAGGGAGGAGAAAGAAGAAAGAAGAAGGAAATGAGGATGAGGATGGATCTGAAGAGGTGAAAGGATACATGGAGAGGCTGATGAGAATGAAAATGAAGGCAGGGAGATGAATGAAAATAGGTAGAATCTATCAGAAGAAAGAAGAAAAAAGGAAGGAGTGAGAAACAATAAAAAAGAAAGAAAAAATTTCGAGAAGAAGAAGAAGAAGAAGAAGAGATGATTTATGCATGGACAGAATTGAAGAGACAGAAAGCGTGAAAGACAAGGAAATAAAGACAGAAAAAAAAAGTGAATAAAAAAAATAAAAAAGAAAGAGACTAAGAAAAAAGGAAAAAGAAGAAATTTGACTATTCTGAGAAAGAAGCAAGTAAGAAACCAAGAAGTTACTGGAGGAAAGGAAATAACAAAAATGAACTAGAAGAAGAAAACAATACAAAAGAAAAAAAAAAGAAATTTGAGGAGGATAAAGAAATAATGGAGATTGGAAAAGAAAAGACTAAAAATAAGAAAAATAAAAAATGAGGCCACACGAGAAGAAAGTTATACAAGAAGAAGAAAAAGAAGAAGAAAAACAGCAGCAGCAGCAGCAAGCAAGCAAGAGGAGGAGGAAGGACTTTAAGAAGTAAAAAGTAAAGTTGGCGACTGTTGTCGAGGACGACCCGAAAGCTCCCTTTTCAATAGTTACTACACCGAGGTGTAGGAGAGGGCGCTACTCCTTTCCCAGGATTGCTCCACTTTACTCTTGATACGTACCTTATAATGCTGAGTGTTAAGCAAGGAGGTATCAAGTACCATTTTTTGAGTCTTTAGTATGACTCGACCTGGGATTGAACCCCGGATTGTTGAGTAGGAAAAAAAGATGATTAGAAAAAGATAAAGAGAAAAAGAAATAAAACAAAAGGAAGAAGAATTTTGAGTCATAAATGAATCAACGGAAAGAAGAAAAAGGAGATAAGGAAAAGGAAAGAAAAAAGAAGGAAAGAAGGCCACTTAGCTTGACGGGTCTCGATTCTTAGGTTAGAAACTCTTTTTACAAATCTTCAGAAGAAATATGATGGTGTTTGGGTTGATAACCTCAGAAGTGTCGACGGCAATTGGTGCTATGAACAACCTGTCAGTTGTTGACGCATGTTTAATCAATTTGCGTTCCCAGGTCAACGACTGACATGACCCAAAAGAACCTATCTCTAAGTGGTATCCCCAATCAGTGAGTAGTCATCTTCCAACACCATAAGCTTAATTCTATTATGTCGTTTATCATCTCTCCGTCGAGGCCCTCATGTTCAGTTCGTGACGGAAACCTTGCAGTATCAAGTCTTCTCACAAAATGTGAGTTAAAGGAAAGCTACGGCTTAACGCTTGCAGACGAGCTCACGCTTCATGGATTTATCGAATGTGTTCCCATATCGAAAGTTGTGACGGTCGCAGAGGCGACTCGGATTAGCATACACTGGTAGATGTAGAGGGCACTGGGTTTAGCCAGGCGTCGCTCTTTGGTTGCGAAGCTGCAAGACGATGCTGGTCGCGGGCTGTGTAGCATTGTAAGCAATGGACACAGGGATATAAATTGATAAGTTCTTAAAAAAGGCAGCTGCCGAAAGAAAGATGGGTTGAAAAAGTTCTACAGGGTGGAACGATAAAATTGTCGCCCTAGAAAAGACATGATTCCATTTCCGTTTAATGAAAACCGGTTTTCTTTTTTTGTTGCAGACCATCTACTAGCTGGCTAGTTGTGTACAAATCCTAAGAGCGATAGAAGCCTTCTATCATGTCTGAAAGTGACACAATGTTCAACGAGCGAGATCGGGGATGCGCCGCTGTACAACACATGCTCTTTACCGATCCAAGTTATAACAACAGGACCATTGCCAGCACCATCAAATGCAAATCCGGACGGTTCAACGTGCCCAGGATTATGAAAACAAAGTTTCCGGCTACGGTTATGGTCTTTGGTGTGGTTTCAAGTGAGGGCCACATCATGCCACCTCACATCTTCGAAGTCGGCTTGAAAGTCAACATCAAAGTGTACTTGGATGTGCTGAAGAGTGTGGTGATCCCCTAGTGCAATCAGGTGGCCGGTGGCAGACCCTGGGTGTGGCAGCAGTACTCGGCGCCGGGCTACAAGTCCAAAGAGACCCTTCTCTCACTGGCCCCCTCCTCCTCCGACCTGAACCCCCTGGACTACTGCGTTTTGACATACGTCGAGAACATCCCCAACATGACCTCCCACAACACCAAAGCCAGCCTGATCGCCGCCATCCGCCGAGTATTGGCTGAGCTCCCGCCGGCTCTTGTGGAAAAGGCATGCTCCTAGTTCCGGATCCATATCAAGGCGGTGATTGAGGCTGAAGGCGGCTACATTGAATAAATGTCAGCTCTACTACATAATCAAGTTACCTGAATTGATCTTTTCAATAAAAGTTTTAAAATAAAGCTGTAGTGTTGTTTTCTTTTGGACGACAATTTTATCGTTCCACCATTTACATCTCGTCCAGTGGGCTAGATATGCTTGATCTAGGACTGCGCACTGAAAACTGTAGTTAACCAGAGATATTTATCACTGTCTCCCACCAAACAGGATGTGACATGTCTTTTTATAGTGGGGGTTTTAGGGAAGGGGGAATAATAGCACGAACCAGGATTGTACCCTGTTGGTCATAAACTCACTTAGTGCAATGTGAGCCAGATGACTCTGCGGGGACTTGAACCAGATGACCCTGCGGGGACTTGGACTCACTTAGTGCAATGTGAGCCACATGACCCTGCGGGGCTTTGGACTCAGTGCAATGTGAGCCAGATGACCATGCGGGGACTGTGACTCACTTTGTGCAATGTGAGCCAGATGACCCTGCGGAGATCTGGACTCACTTTGTGCAATGTGAGTCCGGCATGAATACCTGCTCATAGCTTCAACTAGACAAGAAGGTCTAGTGCTATGCTTTGTTTGTCAATGATTGTTCGCCGACCCGAAGGTGGCAGCCGAGTAAGTAAAGTTGGCGACCGTAGTCGAGAGCGACCAGAAGGCTCCCTTTTCAATAGCTACTACACCGAGATGTAGGGGAGGGCGCTACTCCTTTCCTTGAATTGCTCCACTTTACCCTTGATACGTACCTTATATTGCTGAGTGTTAAGCAAGGAGGTATCAAGTACCATTTTTAAAGTCATTGGTATGACGCGACCTCGTATTGAACACAGGTCTCCCGGACCACTGGCGAACACTCTACCCACTCGGACAACGAGCCGGTAAGTTGGGGTTATTCGGCCTCGAATCTATCATCGATCAGTAGATTAGTAACTGCCCGGGTCACCAGATTTGATCGGCCATATGAGAGGTGGCGGAGTCTGACTGAACGATGCCGCCTACTCGAGGCGGAAGAGGACGTTCAGTGTTCAGTTAATTTCATTAAAAGAAGATGATTTTCTTGATTTGCCTGTTTTTGGTGTTTGGGGTACGAGTAGAAAAGCGTTTGCATGTACGGAGTACCACTGAAACTTTCAAAGATATGAGACCAATCGGTTTCAAATTGAACGAATTTGTGTCCGCTATTCATTTTCTCCTACTTTCTCGGCCACCTCAACGGAGAGAAAGAAAAAAAACACCAGAGCTTGTAGCGCTTAGACCAAGTTATTCATTTATCTATTCATTTGGTTTCTCCTTCGCTCATTCGACGTTTTGCGATCACCGACATAGCAAACATCGGTGACTACGCTACTGCTGGTAACGTGCTTGGTATAATCCCATTCACACTGTTTCGATGAGTCATGTTTGATGATAAGTTTGAGGGATCCCAGACGTCAGGCGCTAGCTCGTTAGTTTTATAAACTATGGCATCAGATAATCTACTGAAGTTCTTGTGGTCGAGTCCATAACTGGAAACGAGGGATGATTGGCATGCTAGGAGAGCCAAATTTGCCGCTGATTGGGCGGCCCAACCTCATAGGATGCTATGCCGGCTTATAATTTATATAAATTGCTGTGAATTCAAGCAACGAATACAAAATAGCAAATCTAGGTTATGTGGTGAATGAGACGAAATAATTAATCACACAACGAGCGAATGTAGCAAATTTGCTCAAAAACAGAATAAAACTAGACACGACTGGGTGGAAAAGGTGATTCACAAGGAAATGTGCAAAAAATTGAAATTCGACCATACAAACAAGTGATATATATTTTTACATTTTATTTATTAAAAGGAAACAAAAGGATTTAAGTAAATAATATCCAAAATTTAATCGATACAGTACAAGTATTTTTAAAGCATTACCTTCTGTCCCTTTTGCCCCTTGTAGATTACGTTTTTACGAAATAAAATTCATTCTGAAGAAACTATTCTTATAGTGAAACATATCTATTTAATTTCCGTTTGCCATTCTTTCTAATATGTATATATATATAAAAAATTAATCACACAACGAGCGAATGTAGCAAATGTGCTCAAAAAGAGCATAAAACTAGACACGACTGGGTGGAAAAGGTGATTCACAAGGAAATGTGCAAAAAATTGAAATTCGACCATACAAACAAGTGAAATATGCATAACCTAGAATCCGTCCAAGAAAATGAGATGCACAAAATTCCCTGGGATTTTGAGATGCAAATAGAACACCCGATCTCAGCTTGAAGACTAGACCTCGTGATGGTTAACAAAAAAAAAAAAGAAAACATGCCGAATAGTGGACTTTGTCGTCACAGTGTATCACGGAGTGAAAATAAAAGAAAGCGAAAAGAGAGATAAGTACTTTGACCTTACCTGAGAACTAAAAACTTTATGGAACATGAAGGTGACGGTGATACCTGTTGTAAATGGTAGACTCAGAACAATACCCAAAGGTTTCATGAAAGGACTGGAAGACTTAGAAATCAGAGAAGACCATCTAGACTACAACATTATTATCTTTAGCCAGAATACTAAAAAGAGTCCCGGAGACTTGAGGATACGTGCTATCACTCAAAATTCTCGGAAAGACCATCTGCTAACTCTGGTGAGGAAAACTCAAGGAGTAACAATAATAATAATAATGATAATAATAGCAGCTAGTGTAACATAAAAATCTAAATATGGACGCGATTCCCAAACCTCTAAGCATAAAAACCCAAGACGGGATGAAATTTCAATAAAATTAATCAATCGTTTGATCAATCTGAAGGTATTTGAATTCTAACAAGGGAATAGAAATGAAGGGAAAAAAATAAGACAAGAAGACTATTGAAACGAAAATTTGCGGTTTGGTTTGGTTTCTTTGTTTAATGGCATATCAACCCTTGTAGGTTATTTAATGCCAAAGCCATTCTCCTAGAAGAACAGTAGTCGTACTATCTAACCCAGAGCTGGAAGGATAAGGGGGTTCATATCTTTCCCAAAAGTATTAGCCCGAAATTGAACGTTATAGTTCGCACTCGCTTACAGCGATTCCGCAGTCCATCGCTTTAACCATTACACCATGAGGACACCTCCGAAAATTAGCGGAAGGAACTTGTTAAAACAAATAGATATATGGGTAGTCTGTCTTGTAAGATTCACCAGACCTTTCCTAAATTGGATTGCCCTGTCGGCATGGGGCAGTAGAATACACCGACTGATTCTCAGCAGAGAGGTAACCCTACCAACGAGTGTCTTGGATATGACACTAAACCATCTGGTGATGAGGTTCCAGTAATTCTGGAGCTTTAAGGAATTTGGAGTACCTCTTCATTGACATTGCTTCTAGGTCCACTCTGTCCTGGAGTGGTAGAACCTAATAGGTTTCTATCTATGGGTCGAATAGAACTAAACTTGTGTACTTATGTTAAACAGAATTGTTTGAAATAAAACTGTTTTTGCATGCTAAAACAATTGCTTGAAATGGAACTGTTTTTTGATTGAAACTGTGCACTTATGCTAAACTGGATTGTTTGCAATAGAACTGTTTTGACATTTAACTGTGTATAAACAAAAACTATACTTATACAAAACTGAATTGTTTATATAGATAAAAATGGATTTGGCATAAAATAAACTACAATGGTTGATGTGCCATAAAACCAAACTAAACCTAAATTGGACGACAAGAGAGGATCACAGAAACATGAAACACAGAACGAGAACATTGATGACAGCGCACAAGGCCTTACATTCCAAAGATGATATGAACAGACTATATGTGACAACAGAAAAAGGAGGAAGAACTCAGATGAATGTGTGGAATTGGTAAGCCTGGAACTCGAAGAATATACAAACGACTGTAAATAAATATTAATTACAACAGGAAATAATAAGAAAAACAAAAAGAACACAAGGACGGAAAAAAACAGGAATTCCTTAATCGTGAAAACAAACATGAGAAGAAAAACAAATATGGGGATACTTCAAGATGCAAGCAAAGGACATTGTGCATGAGATGATTGACGCATGGCTTCGAAGAGAAAACCTAGAAAGAGAAACGGAATCATTATCAATAGTAGCCCAAAATAACCCCAGAAGAACTATGTAAATGTCTGAAAAGAAAGGATCCAAGAGAATGGTAAGTGTAAGCTATGAAGAGAGAGAGAGAGAGAGAGAGAGAGAGAGAGGAAACGGTTAACTACATAATCAGCAACTGCAATTAACTGACATAGAAAGAGTACAAACGCAGGAGTGATGGGTTAGGAAATGTAAGCCACTGCGAATTGTACAAGTGACTAAAATTTGTCCATAATGACAAATGGTAGACGCTCAAACTAGAGAATGGGAATCTCAAAATCTTCTGGGACTTTGAAATGAAAACGATCACTGAATCCCGGCCGCCTAATTGTAATAAACAAGTAATGAAGATGTCAGTTCACAGAGTTAAAGGAAAGCGAAAAACTCGACAAATATCTGTACCTTGCCAGTGTGTTAAAAAAGGGGTACTAGAATATGAAAGTGATAATAATACCAATCAAAGTCTGAGGAATCCCCGAGAACCTAGAAGAGATGCTGAAGGAACAAAAAATTAGAAGAATTAAGATTGGCAAGAATATTTGTCCAGGAGACCTGAGGAAACTTGCAGTTGCTCAGACTCCGGTGAAAGACAATCAGCTGAAGCTGGTGAGAAAAACTCGCAAAAAGTATAATAATAATAATAATAATAATAATAATATTTACCAATCCCTCCGCTCGGACAGGATAAGACACAAGGTCAATTTTTAAGTAGAGTTTAACAGATTTGAATTCAGAGTTTTCCTTCTCCTAGACTAGTTTCCTCACCAAGGCTGAAGAACCGAGTCTGCCCTACTATTTACCCATAGCTGGAGGGAGAATAATTGGATTTATACCTTTCCCAAGGGAATCAGTGCTATGTGAAATGCAGTCAGTCTCGTCGAGGATTTGAACTCGTGTCACCGCGTCCATTTCCTACGACGGTGTCCATTACACCACGGACACCTTCATAATAATAATAATATTAATAGAGACAGTTGGTTGGTTGGTTGGTTGGTTGGTGTTTTGCATGTCAACCTTGCTGGGTTATTTAATGCCAAATCCTGTTTATATATGATTTGTAAGCGAATAGTTCATAACTAACTTTATTCTTAAACGAACTGTTAGTTAAGTGGTTTCAAGAATTCCTATCATGCACTAATATTCCTATATAATATCAAACGTTTATTTGCACACAGTTAAATGGGTTCAAGCATTGCTATTTATCATTTGTAAATCTATTGATAAACAATTCCATTGTAACATGAATAATTTGCACACAGCTGTATACTTTCGAATAATAATAATCCTCGGTAAGTGACTGAATAGTTCTATTTGTCCAGTAGATTGGACCATATCAGTTACTACGTACGGCAGATAAGAGTGGACCTGGAAGTAATGGCAATTAAGGAGTTCTCTACATTCCCCAGAGCCTCACCATCAGATAAAGTTTAGTGTCATACCCCGGACACTCATTAGAGGATGGTCTTATCCTTCTGCAGAACTGGTGACTGAGTAGAATCGTTGAGAGAGATAAAACAGTCAACCACATAATAAGCGAACACAGCAAGCTTGCACAGAGGGAGTCCAAGAGTAGGTACGTTGTGATGGAGAAGGTGATTCACTGGGAATTATACAAGTGATTTAGCTTTGACCATACAAACCTATAGTATATGCTCAGATAAGAATGGAAAAGGAGACATACAATTCTCTTGAATTTTGAGATACAAGCAGATCACTTAGCATCGGTCAAAAAGCTAGACCTAGTTGTAGTCAGTATAAGGAAAATAATCTTTCAACTAATGAATTTCATTTTACAGCTGATTGAATATATAAAATAAAGGTTTGATTTGGTTTGGTTTTATGGCATATCAACCACTGTAGGTTATTTAATGTCAAATCCATTTTTATACATATAAACAGTTCTTTTTCAAACAGTTCAGTTTAGAATAAGTACAGGTTTTTTTTACACACAATTAAGTTTTAAAACAATTCTATTTCAAACAATTCCGTTTAATATAAGTACGCAGTTTAAATCGCAAAAACAGTTCTATTTAAAACAATTCAGTTAAGCGTAAGTATACAGTTTAGTTCATTTTGACCCATAGAGAGGACCCTATTAGGTGCTACCACTCTGAGCCAGAGTAAGCAAATGACCGGTGGCAATAAAGGTGTAATATGCATTCCTTAAAGCCCATGCATAGCTAGAACCTCAACAACGGATTGTTTAGTGTCATATCCAAAACATTCGTTGGGGGAGTCTTACTTCTCTGCAGAGATGCAGTAGGTGTATTCTACAGCCTCAACCAACTGAGAAAAAAGGGACACACACAAGAAAAAAACGAATACCAAGACATTGCTAGAGAGCTGAAAAAGCTTTGGAATATGAAGGTGAGAATGATATCAACAAAATCTGAAGACCTTAGAAGAATCTCACGGAAACTTTAAAAAAGACGGGAAATCTGAAGAAGAATAAGGGCCATCTACGTCTGTGACAGTTCTAGTGTATAGATGTACCATCAAACCCATTGTTATATCGCCATATACACGAATATGGTCATGTGCCAAATGGGTGAAATGGACATCGAATGTTCATAACGATAGAACATATAAAGAACATAGGAATCTCGGAATTCAAAAACACGTAACGACTTCTTGTTCAGGTACGAAACCTTTTTATTAACTTTGAGTTAAAGGTTTCGACGTAAAGAGGAGAGACACAATCTTCTATGCTGTCTTATTCGTTTGGCCCCCCATCTCATGCGGCCCCCATAGGGCGCACGTTCGCCTCGCGTCTGCGAGCTCCAAAAGTCGATCCTTCTCGTTTGGCGTCTAGTACCCAACTCTGAAACTTTCTTTTGATTCTCACACAAACCTCCGCGCGCTTCCGGTGCGTGACGTCACCCGCTCCCTTGCACTCCATTTCGTCTCGGACTATTATGACATCTGAGTGACACCTCCATCCGCTCGTGCGCGCCCGCGTTAACACCTGCCTCAATGTTGCACCTAACTAACCCATGTGCTGAACCGAAAGGTTCTCGGCCTAACTAAACTCAAAAGCATGAACCGAAATCCCTCGGCTACTATATAACACCATGAAGAAAAAGCTACACAAGAATGCTACGTGATGTTTAAGCAAATCCTGGAAGCAGCATCCCACAAAGCAGCAGCTGTACGACCACTTATCTCTCGTCTCACAAACCAAGTAAGACAAACAACACATGCTGGGTATTTCTGGAGAAGTAAGAACGAACCCATCAGCGATTTTCTCTGATAAACTGCCTCCCATAGACGCACCAATGTTGACCGACTAGCAAGGACTTACATCCGCTATGGGTGGACACTGGGTGAAGTTCAGAAGACCAACCAAGAGTAATGGGTGATAGGGACGAATGGCGAGAGGGAGGAAGAGTCAGAGAACTCTGTTCTGTCAGCAAGACTTGGTGGTGATCATCATCATTAAAATATCAAAAACTGTTAGCTTCTTTGTTTTATTAATCTTATTACAATGTCTATCTACGTAAACAGTGACACTCATATACATCAGCAGTAAAAACCAACAACTTCCACGTATTATGATTGAATTTTTAGAATAGTAAAAATAAGACACAGACTTTGTTTTATTAATCTTATTACAATGTCTATCGATGAAACTCATATACATTAACAGTTATAACCAACAACTTCCGCATATTAGGATAAAATTTTTAGAATAGCAAAAATGCGACTCAGACTTAAAAAAAAAAAACTGTACAGTTCATGGAGAAAGTTATATTACTCTAAATGATCGAACGTAGTAAAAAAATGGTTTGTGGTGTTTCATGCTCGAGAATTTTTTGCTGAATAATGTTCCACAGTCAGGCCGATAAACTGCAATCGATAGCGATCAAACAAAGATATTACTTGCAAATAATCAAAGTTATTGCACAACAAAACTCCCAACCAGTATTTCCATGACCTTGTACCTAACTTAGCAAACTTAAACTGATGTAAAAGAAAACCCCAAATATCAGGAATGGGAAGCTGAAAAGAGAAAAGGAGAAATCAAACAAAAAGGGTAAGCAAAGAAGTCGACTTGTATTTTTGTTTTTATCATTTTTTTTATTTCTTACTTATTTGTAGATTCATATCTCCACCCAACCCCACAACCAGCTTGTTTGGAGCTAATAATACCTGCCGTGCTATTCAATTGGTGGCGTCCTGCAGAGACCGAAGTAGAGACAACCTGACGGTGGGACAAAAACAGAGAAAAAAGCAGAAAACATAGATTTTCCGCTTGGTCAACTTAGTCAAATCTTAATCAACGGCAAGAAGAAAAAAAAGGAAAGCAGGAAGAGAATGATGAAATGCTTTTAGCAGGAAGCTTGAAAGATTTAATTAACGAAGAAGAAGAAGAAGAAGTGTGATATCAATTGTAACAACAATTATCAGAATGATAAAGAAGCGGGGAAAGGAGAGACGGAAGAAAATGGGGAAAACAGGAAAAGAAGCAAAGAGTAGAGAAGGGGATGGAATAAACAAATTAACCCATTCAACAACAACATCAACAAAAAAAAAAAAAAACAATAACAAGAAGTGAACACAAAATGAAAGTAAAATGCAGCAGCAGCAGCAACAGAAGAAGAAGAAGAAGAAGAAGAAGAAGAAGAAGAAAAGAGATAATGAAAAAGAACAAAAGGAAAATAAACTGTGCGCTTGATCAGCGATGATGAAAAGTATCAAGACTGAAGTTTTAAGTTTTCATAATTCTAAAATTTAAATGAAGACCTGTATTCTGCTGAACAAATTATATAATAAAATGATGATACCTAAGTATATATATATATATATATATTAGTAAACTTGGCGACCGTGGTCGAAGATGACACGAAGGTTCCCTTTTAATAGCTACTACACCAAGGTGTACGGTAGGGCGCTAATCCTTTTTCTGGATTGCTCCCCTTACTCTTGATCCGTACCTTATAATGGTGAGTGTTAAGCAAGGAGGCAAGTACCATTTTTTGAGTCTTTGATAGAACTCGACCTGGAATTGAACTCCCGGGTCATTAGCGAATACTGTAGCCATAGGCCAATATATAACTGGTGTCTCATATGTATAGCGTTGCATCAAAACTAAGCCAATCTTGGGTTAGGTTCGTTTTATGGCATATCAACCATTCCAAATTATTCAACGTCAAATCATGTTTATATTTATATATTATATACATGATTTGTTGACACATTTTGTAGATAACATTTTTAAACATGTTTTTCTGACAGTTAAATGGCTTCAAGTATTTCTAACACGAATAATTCTATTCACTATAAATTATTTTGTTGTACACAATTTTATAGCTTCAAGTAATGTTATGTAACACTAATAATTCAATTAATCATTTGTTCAGATAGAGTGAAATGGTCAAACAGTTCTATTTCTTACAATTCAATTTAATATAAGTCATTTGCTTGCACACAGTTTGTCAAACATTTCTATTAAACACATAAATAGGACCCTATCAGATGCTATTACTCTGGGTCAGAGTAGACCTAGGAGCAAAGGTAACGAAGGGGTACTCCACGTTCTCTACAGCTCAAGGACAGGAGTCTCCCCATTAGATTGTTTAATATCATATCCAGAACACTCGTTGGGGGGGAACCTCTCTGCAGAGAAGCAGGCGATGTATTCTACAGTCCCAGACGACTGGCCTGTAAGTTACTTTACAAACTAAAAAATGATATATTGTAACTAAACACACACACACACACACACACACACACACACATATATATATATATATATATGCATTCATATATATATATATATATATATATATAGTAACTAACTAACTACCTATATATATATATATATATATATATATCATCG
This sequence comes from Sepioteuthis lessoniana, assembly GCA_963585895.1. Classification (NCBI taxonomy): domain Eukaryota; kingdom Metazoa; phylum Mollusca; class Cephalopoda; order Myopsida; family Loliginidae; genus Sepioteuthis; species Sepioteuthis lessoniana. The sequence goes on along the minus strand of OY757920.1, from coordinate 69,243,381 downwards.
TCAAGTCATGCTGACTGGTCAGAGTTACCTCTCTCTCGCTATCCATCCATATTGTTCATCGCTAACGACAGGTCATCTAGACTGCATCCTGTGTACACACAGCGCGTCTATGTAAAGAAGACCATAAGAGTGTGTGGTTTATGATTTTGTCCTTAATTCTACAGCAGTGCCCGGGTATGTCTTCAACGTCTTACTTGGATAATCTATCAGTTAGGAAAGATGTGAACTTACGCATAGGTATAGCATGGATTGCTATTGACAGGATAACAACCAATAGAAATCTGATGTGTTCTGAAAAAAGTAAAACGGGAATTCTTCAAAGCTATAGCCGTGTCAGTACAACTATATGGATGCACCACTTGGACTTTAAAGAAACATTTGGAGAAAAAACTTGATGGATACAACAGAAGAATATTTTGAAAAATACTGGAATTAGTACAAAGCAAAATAACAGCTCTACTGCCACTTACCTCCCATCTCACAAACCATCCCGGTCAAGCAAAGACACTGCTGGAGAAGTAAGGATAAATTTATAAGCGACGCTCTCCCATGGACTCTTGCACATGAACTCACCAGTGTTTTTCGGGGTGCAAAAACAGACATACTTGAGCTCTGTCTGGACACTAGATGCCGTCTAGAGGATTTGGCTAGAGAAATGGCTGATAGAGGTGGATGTCGATCGATCGACCGACCAATCAATCGATAGAAGGAGTAAGAGAGAGAGAGAGAGAGAGAGAGAGAGAGAGAGAGAGAGAGAGAGAGAGAGAGTCTAGTAAATATGTGCTGTTGGCATGTGTTGGTGATGAAGATGACATAATTTGATAGGAACTCCTGAAAACTCATGCCACGTTCAAAGATTTTTACATTTTATTTATTAAAAGGAAACAAAAGGATTTAAGTAAATAATATCCAAAATTTAATCGATACAGTACAAGTATTTTTAAAGCATTACCTTCTGTTCCTTTTGCCCCTTGTAGATTACGTTTTTACGAAATAAAATTCATTCTGAAGAAGCTATTCTTATAGTGAAACATATCAATTTAATTTTCCGTTTGTCATTCTTTCTAATATGTTTATATTTACCCAACCCTTCCCTCATGAGCTCAATGTTTTTTTTTTAGCAGAGAAGAGTTAGTTAAGATTGAGAATTTTTCCTTTTCTTAGATTGGTTGCTAAACAAGAACACTGTTGATTTAGTTTTGATTCTTTGTTTAATGGTATATCAACCTTCATGGGTTATTTAATGCCACAGCTAAATTTGTATATGAAAAGCAGTGATAACATTTAACCCATAGCTGGGAAGGATGAGAAGCTATTCCGATTGTGAAACATATCAATTTGATTTTCCTTATTTTCATACTTTCTCATTTGTATATGTTTATTCAACCCCTCCCTCATAAATAGCGTGTGAGACAAGTTTAATTTTTTAAGCGGAATAAGCCGGTTTAAATTTAGAGTTGTTCCTTCTCCAAGACCGGTTGTCTAACAAATTGATAAAGAATACAATTCGTTTCGTTTCCTTGCTTAATCGCAAATCAACTTTCATGGATTATTTAATACCATCCTTGGAGTGGTACTATTTTACTCATAGCTGGGGAGGATAAAGAATGACAAAGCTTTTTCAAGTACACCACATTAGCTACTACAACACAAGATCTCCAGCCGAAAAAAAAACACAATTTGCCTTTCATGCCTTTCAGCTTACACACACACACACTCACACACACACACACACATATATATATATATATATATATATATATGTATGTATAAATTGCAACATATCCATATTCGAAGATTAGCTCAGATCTCGTGCAGTACCCCATATACCTCTTTATGCAGAGAACGCATCAACTACTTATACAATCCAGGATACTAAAAGTAAAGAAAAAGCAATATTATATGCTTTTTGTTTTGAATAACTCGATAATCACCAACTCCCATCTTATTGCTAGGGCAGTTTCCTCCCCCTACTTCTCCTCCTCCTTCTTCTCTATGACCTGTTATTATACAAAATGACAGATTTTATCTTGGCGGTCTGCGGCTCTGAGGTCTTTGATAATATTTCGAGTAAATTCTTTTATACTCATCCATCATTCTCTAAATCGGTCTCTAAGATGTTTTCAAAAGTACACGTTATCGTCCGTACGTATATGTGTTCGGGTTGAGAAATCATATGTATGTATATGAGAATGCTTGTGGGATGTGTAGGTAAAGAAGATTTGAATGTGTAGATTAACTTGTAAAGTGCAGTTGAAGGTTTGCGTCGAGATGAAGTCAGTAAGAAAGAAAACAAGAAAGCATGACAGAAATATGCATAAACTGAACAAACATGCAAGAAAAAAAGGAAGAAAGAAAGAAAACATTTTAAAAAAAAGAAAGAACTGAATTAGAAAAAAATATTTTAAATTATGAGTAAAAGCAAAAATCAATAAGAATTAGAAAAAAAAAAAGATTTAAAATAAGAAAGAAAAAAAGAAAGAAAGAAAGAAAGAAAGAAAGAAGTTACTAAACCAGAAAACATTTTTGAGAAAGAAAGAAAGAAAGAAAGAAAGAAAGAACTGAATCAGACAACATCTTTAAGAAAGAAAGAAAGAAAGAAAGAGGTTACTGAACCAGAAAACATTTTGAAGAAAGAAAGAAAGAAAGAAAGAACTGAACCAGAAAAAATCTTGGAGAAAGAAAGAAAGAAAGAAGTTACTGAAGCGGAAAACATTTTGAAGAAAGAAAGAAAGAACTGAACCAGAAAACATCTTGGGAAAAGAAAGAAAGAAAGAACGAATGAAAGAACTGAACCAGAAAACATCTTGGAGAAAGAAAGAAAGAAAGAAAGAAAAACAAATGGAAAAAGAGAAAGACTTGGAAGAAAGAATTAAAATTAGAATAAACGTAAAAGAAGAAACAAAAGAAAAGAAAAAATTAAGCAATCGAATAAGAAATAAAGAAAAAAAACAAGAAAAATGGAAAGAAAGAAGATGAGAGAAAAGAATTAAAAAATAAGAATTAAAGAGTGAAAGAAACAATCGTAACAGACACAGAAGTAAAAAAAAAAAAAAAAAAAAAAAAAAAAAACGACAATTAATTTCGCTAAGACACGATGAAGACCCAGTCTAGAATTTCCTGAGTCATGAACAAAATATATGCAGACAAGATCTCACAAAGAAATTTTTTGAAAAAAAAAAAAGTGTCTGACATTAATTCTTTTGTCATCGTAGACGTTAACTCCGCCTCCATTGTGCAAATAACTCACCTTAATTTCGAAAGAAGAGCATATGTTCTGTAAGAATTCTGCTTTATTGGTAAACTTTCATGTTGCCGATTGTGCAGACAAATCTTTGCCTGAGTACAGCTTGTACATCATTGGCAATAGTTAGATATCAATCAATTATAAAGGGAGGCCAAATGTTATATACATGTCATCAGTTGTTCTTCAGGCTCTTAAAAAAATGATATCATTTGTGATGAACTTGGTGTTTCAAAAAGAATGGTATGATTTCGAAATCGAGTAACGTGGCTAATTCTCATTCAAATGATCTCAAATTTTAATTGCATGTTTTGAAACAACATAGACTTCTATGTTTAATGTTTTAATCACCTTTTCTTTTCAAGTGAATGGAATTTCTATACCTAAAAGAAAAGAAAAAAAAGTAAAATATTAAATAGAATTTTTTCTTGTTTCTACCGGCGCAGTCGCTTGGGGTTGTAGAATACACCGACTGCATCTCGGCACAAGAGTAAGACCCCCACCTACAATGAGTGTCCCGGATATAACATTAAACAATCTGATGACGAAGCTTCAGTAATCGCTCCCAGGTCCACTTTGGCCCGGAGTGGTATCACCTCATAGGGTTCTCTCAATGGGTCAAATAGAACAGATTAACATTTAAACTGAGATCAAACAAATAACACGCTAAATTGAATTGTTAGAAAGAGAACTGTTTTATAATTTAACTCTATCTAAACAAATTAATGATGTTTAATTGAATTGTTAGCGATAAATAGCAATACATGGAACATTTAATTTTGTTGACTTATGTTATATTGATTTGTTAGAAATAGAACAGTTTGATCATTTAACTGTGTGTATCTACAAAATGTGTTTAGAAATCATATACAATCGTATTTAGTGGAAAAACTGGATTTGGCATTAAATTACCTATAGTGGCAAAGCCATGAAACCAAACCAAATAAAAACAACTTGTTTCTACTCGTGATGTAAGAATTTGAAATCATTTGAACGAGAATTGGTTAAGCTATTAGATTATGAGATTAAATCATTTTTTTTTTTCTGAAACAACCTCTACTTCAAAAATATTATCCCTTTTGGATGCTACTTTAGTTAATTCCTTGTGGCCAAATTTATGTTTATTCCAGGGAGTTTTACTTTGATCGAAGCACTTTTACTTTGATATGGTGTGAAGCTGTGACGTCGTATATTTTTATAATACTATTCACGTCTTCAAATTTTTCCATTGAAATTAATTTTTAGCTTAAGAGGCAGTGACAGTTTAGTCAAGGATAATTTTTTCCAAATGATTTTTTTAAAATCTGTGTTTTGTTGAGTATAAACAAAAACTGTACATATGCTATACTGGACAGTTTGAAATAGAACTGTTTATATGAATAAAAATGGATTTGGCTTTAAATAACCGAAAATAGTTGTTATGCCATAAAACCAAACCAAACCTAAAAATCTGTGAACGTATTTAATCTGGACAGCATAGACATTCTGGGTCCGCTGTGGAAGCGTTAATTATACGAATGTTACAATTCTATCGCCTTTAATATAGATTTACTGATGACATAATATCTCTATCAAAACATGCCAATTTGATTTCTCAAACAGTTTTTCCTTCCTTTCTTACACAGACTTATATATATATACACAGTCATACACAAACCAGACTGTTTCATTGTATCACAACTCTTCAGTGTGGTGAAACATGCAAGATGCTTCAAGCTGGGATCGAAACCTGTCTGACTTTATGTCAGTCGGATATCTTACCTCTGTGCTATCGTCAATCTGAGAGTAAACGAAGAGATTTTTAGGTATATATTCACATGTATTCTATCGGCTCCCGAGAGCTCAGTCCATGAGATTAAATTTGCGTTTACGCGTATGTTAGCAGCCGGCAATCTCTCGTTGGAGTGCTTAACCCATTGGTGGTGGAGCGTATATATTGTCATCCACAGACAAACTGTTTCGTTGTATCACAACTCTTTAGTGTGGCTAGACACGTGAAATGCTACGTTAGTCGGATATATATATATATATATATATATATCCAAAGAAGAGGAGTTGGGAATGATTCTATTTGAGAGTATATGATATCTATAAATTTCTAGGAGTGCCCAATGTTTGATAATTAATATATATATTTATAACTTTCATACTGAGCAAATTCATATAATTGGTTGGTTGGTTGGGTTTTATGGCATATCCACCTTTGTAGGTTATTTAACGCCAAATCCATTTTTATACAAATTGTCAGCGCTATTTCAAACAATCCAGTTTAGCATTAGTACATAGTTCACTTGTCAAAACAGTTCTAATTCAGCTATTTCAGTTTAGTACATTTTTTCTTTACACACAGTTAAATGTCAAAACACTTCTATGTTAAACAATTCAGTTTAGTGTAAGAACAGTTTCAATATCAGAAATATAGAATAACAATAAACAGCAATCATATGTAGAAGTCAAACGTAACATGGCTGCCTCCTTGGAAATTATTTATTGTAATTGTTAAAAAATAAATGGGAAAATTACAAATTTGGCACAAGGCCTAAAAAATAGGAGGGGAAGGCTGGTCAACACTATCCTAATCTCTAACTTAACTAGACTCATTCACTGACCAATACATATCTCCAAATTAAAAAAACACCAAAATACCTCAATTAAACATATCACTATCATACTGCATTCACCAAAAACAACAATCACCAAAACAACACTACTGCTCCATGGACTTCTAAACTTATTCCCATATTTACAGAGTGAGGGGGAGGGGAGCAATTTAAAAAAACTAAACGAACGCTATATACATTTATTAAAAACTCCCCTAAAAAAACGAAAGATGAATAAAACATATATACATTATGATGGTTAGTATGGGGTCCCCCCCCACGTACTAAAACATGGCAGAAAGAGGAGTTAACCAGTCGAAAATAGTGTCGAAGGAGGAAAAATAATCAAATAAGATAAATAAATGGTACAAAATATAAGTAAACAATAAATATCAATTAACATAAGCCCTCCATCGCACTCCTGGAGAACTCCAATTCCTGTCACCTAACAGAGGGAAAGGGAAGGGAGAGTGAAACAAAAGAAGGGGACAAAAAAAATAGGGGCCCAATGACCTTGCATACTCTAGCTAAGTTAACTAAATTAGGAACAAACTAAATCAAAATGGCCTAAAAAGTTCTAACTTACCTGGGCTGGGTGGTCACGTCCTTCCGGTAACTCAAAATTCTTAAGTCCCTGGAATGTCCAAAGTGAAAGTAAGGCTGGCTCCTACCACGCGACACAAGCGCGCAACAGTCACCCACCTTTCGCCAAACTCCAGCGAAGAGAGTCTCTTTCTCTCAGACCGGATTTTGACTTTGATTTGGTGTTTGTAAAATGCCACCAGGGTCTGAGAAGAAAAAGACTCGTCCTCGTAGAGTTCCTTCTTTCTCGTCGTCCACATCACGACACGCATAACGCCGAGTAAGCAGAGAAACACATAATGTTCCTGTCTGTTCAACCTCGGTACCACATTGCTGCACACAGAACTGGCTTCCAGGACAAAAAACTTTCCATTGAGGATGCGGACCATGTAGCCTTCAAGAAGCTTGCACAGCGGCCGTACGACCGGGCAGTGAAAGAAGGCGTGACTAATAGTCTCCTCCAAATCGCCGCACCGGCCGCACTCAGGCGAAATGGCCTGTTGCGCTGCAAACAATTTCTTGCCGACCCAGAGGGCATTCCGAATGACCAGCCAGGTGAGGGAAGCCTCGTCATTATTGAGACACCTCATCCTGGGGGCCCAAGGCCACAGTAAGCGACCCTCCGCCTCCGTCACACCGAGCTCGCCAATCAGTCCATCGCTAGCGGCCCCCCTAACTAAACAACGATATAATGCCCTACTCGACAACGGCCGGCTGTCAGAGAGACCTGTCTGCAGCCGAGAGAGAACTTTCAAAGCATGCCGGCACTCGCGATAGAAAGGGCATTCGCGTCTGGGCAACCGATGGGCCTCCCCATCAGCAAAATGCACACTTCTTAGCGACGGGAAAGACTGTTTAGCGTCTTCTTTCCAGACGCTTCCCGTCGCCGTGTCCCGTGAACACATCCGGTCTAGGAAAGTAAGACGCAAAGTATGGCGCCGTACCTCGACGTTAGGTACTCCTAGACCGCCTTCAGAAGGGTGAAGGTAACAGATCTCCCGTCGCACCAAAGGATGTCTCTTTGCCCAGAGAAACTGGAAGAGAATCCTTTCCAGCTTGAATAGGATGGTGGCCGGGATAGGAAGCACTGAAAGTCGGTATACGGCTAGGGAGTAGATGTGCGAACAGCACACCTCTGCCCGACCCTTAAGGGAAAGCCTTCTACGCAGCCACAACTCAGTTGCGGCTACGACCTTATCCAGTACTTCCGACCAGTTTTTCTCCAATTGAAGGTCGGGCCCAAACCAGACGCCGAGTATCTTGCACGGACCGTCTTTCCAAGTGAAGGGGCCGGGAAGAGCATAGCCTTTCCACGAGCCCAACCGCAAGCCGACAGACTTATCGCGGTTAATCTTGGCCCCTGTTACAGCTTCGTACCTTCCGATTTCTTTGCTCACCTCCTCCACCTCGGCACTGCTCGTTACAAGCACGCTGACGTCGTCAGCGTATGCAGTGTACTTGGCCGCCTCACTGGCGCCAGGTAACGTGAGGCCGCGTAGGACCGGGTTCGCCTTTATCCTGCGTAGAAAAGGTTCTAACGCCAGGATATATAACATGGGCGATAACGGGCAACCTTGCCGAATAGATCGAGTCAGAGTGAAGGGCTCCGACCTTACCCCATTCACCTCCACCACGACTCCGGGGGACGCATAAAGGAGACGAATCCAGGTGCGAAAATCAACCCCGAAGCCGGCCGAAGACAAGACAGCCTCCAAAAAAGCATGGTCAACCCTATCGAAGGCCTTGGACTGATCTAAATTGATCAGCGCGGCATTTCCGTCGACTTTTTCTACGATCTTGCGGACCAGATGAAGACTGTCCTGGATAGTCCTACCCTTCACAGCACAAGTCTGCTCGGGGCAAATCAGACTAGGCAGGACAGTCTGCAAACGGTTTGCCAGGATCTTCGCCAAAATCTTTAAGTCAGTGTTAAGCATCGTTAAAGGGCGAAAGTTACTAATCCCATCCCCACCATGTTTGTTCTTACGAAGCAACTTCACTATACCCCTGGTGAAGCGTCTGGGTATAGTACCCTGCCTCATCCAGTTGTTATAGATGGTTGCCAGCAAGGGGACAAACATGTGCGACAACCTCAAGTACACTTCATAGGGCAGACCATCAATTCCGGGGGACTTGTCCAGCCCGACCGACTTCAGTGCATCCCGAATCTCCTCCTCCTTTATGCGCCCCTCACACCCAGCCGCTTCAGTCGCCGAGAGGCGAGGAAAGTCGGCAAGATAGGCGTCGAACTGAGCAGAACTCAGTCCGGGCTCCCTAGTGAAAAGCTTCAAGAAATACTGCCGGAACTCACCACAGATGGCTTCGTTTGTAGTTCGACGGAGCCCCTCCGGCGATGTGACACTGGCGATATGCCGATCAGTAGCATGCCTCAGTTCCTCGGCCCGTAATTCCTGGGCCATATTCGTCGCCTCGCACGACATTCTCTTTAACCTAGCCCTAACTACCAGAGCTTGGTACTCCTTAATTTGCAAGGAGGCCAGCTCGGCCTTAGCTACGTTAACTTGCCCACTATCTCCCGCCAAAACCGCCCTATCTAGCTTATCCTTAATCGACCTTTGCTCCGCTACCCTAGCTAACTTGAGTCTCCTACTATAGTCGGCAGCAAAGGATCTAATGCTATCCTTAAGGTTAGCCCACCACCTATTTCCCATAATAGCCCCCGTCAATTCCCGCTTTATCGTTAGTTCTAGCTGGTTCCGGAAGTCAGCCTCCGCCAAAAGGGAAAGGTTGAATTTCCAGTAACCAGACATCCTACATCTAGCCTTATCTAACTTAATCGACACACATAAAAATTTGTGGTCGGAATCTTTATACGGCTCAAAACTTGGACCACCTAAATAGTCTAAGTCGACTCGCTTAACTAACACTCGGTCCAAATAGCTATAAAGCTGGGCCGAGGCGCCCCTACCGGTCCAAGTCCAAACTAACTTATTTGGATGCCTTTCGCGAAATTTGTCAGCGAGATCAAGTCGCTGTACAAACTCGCGAAAATATCTGGCATCCAACGTGTTAGTACCCGAACTAATAGCCCCTCTATCTAAATTGGGATCAAGGACGGCGTTCCAATCTCCCACTAAAATTACCCGCTTCGACGGACTAACGTACGGCTCGATGCGCCGGAAAAACGCAGGGAGCTCACTAGTAGCGTTGGGTCCATAAACCCCAATCAGCCGAAACGCCTTATCCTTTATGGTAACGTCCACCACGCAAAGTCTGCCCGCCGGATCTGAAAGAACAAGAGCACACGTGGCGCCCAGACGTCTACTTATCAGCCAGGTGACACCTCTGGAACGACCATCAAAACATGCTGAGAAAGACAAATAGTCCTTCGACAGAATATCTTCATGGAAGTTGAAGTCAAAACGAGTCTCCTGCAAACAACATATATCAATGCCGCGACGCTGGAGGTATAAAAATAGATGGGATCTTCTCGAATCCGACCTCAGGCCGCGGCCATTTAGACTAGCCAATCTTAGATCCATCATGAACATTACAGGGGTTGAGTGCCCGGACTGAACATGGCTGGGGTCAGGACTCCGACGGTCTGGCTCATGGATCCCGTGGCCATCTCATTATCGATGGCTCCGTCATGAGCGAGACCCCCGACGTCCCGCGGAAATGTTAGTTTTATTGCCCTATAAAGGGAGGGGTGTAAAACAACAGGGACCCTCCCAATGAGCCCCTTACATGATGTGAGATTGTCTTTAAAAAATGATATAGGGCCGAGGGCCTCGTTAGCCTCTCCTAGCATTTTCATCACACCTTCCGACCCTCGGCCCTTTCGGATGACGGTGGTGACCCATGCTCTTGGAAATTTCTTGGGGTCCTCCACGTTATGTCCGTTTACTTCCTTGAAGTTGTGGAGGACCCTCAATTCTTTTAAAAGTTGAGGCTGGACCTTGTGCAAACGATCCAGGGCCCCCTCATCCACCCGACAAATGTTTATGCCGCTGTTATGGCGTGGTTTTTCTTTTTTTTTTATGTGTTTTGGGACCTCATCCCCCGAACTGTCGATGGATGAGCTCCGCTGCCGTTTCTTTGGTGTTGTGGATGGTGATGCTGCTGCTGTTACTGGTGGTTCTGGCTTGGTTGGTGGTGACTCCAACGGCAGCGGAGGGGGGAAGGGTCCCTTTTTTTTTGGTGCTAAAACCGACATGAGAGGTGGAGGCATGGGTCTATGAGGTGGTGTGGTTGGTGGTGGTCGGATGATTCGAGGTTGTCTCGGTGATGAAGGGGTGGAATGAGGGGGTCCTGATCGCGGAGACGATTTTCGCTCCTGGTCCAGCCTCTTTTTAAACTCCAGTAATTTTTCAAACTTCTCCCGGCCTGGACTAAAAGATCTGACCTTGGGAGGAGTGCGTTGTTTAGGAGGGGTCTTGGGTAGGAGTATATGTTTTGGGGATGATTTTTGTGCATAAGTGGTGGAGGGGCTGTTGGACTTTTTTGATGGGGTCGAACTGTCGGTGCCTACCTGGGACGACTTTTGGGAGCGAGGATCCTCAGGTTGGAGCTTCCTCCCACCTTTTCCCACAGTCAGCCACTCAGCCTTCGCCTCTTCGGAGTTAACCGTAGGGGACGAAGGGGGAGTGGGGTTTTTTTTACCCGCTGGTGTGGGCGAGACTACGGGAGCCTCCTTTTCCGTGTTGCTTTTAACAACAGGTGAGAGGGTATCTGGTTTGTGGTCGGGCTTCTTCGGGGCCTTCTTCCCCGGGCAAACTGCGGAGAGGTGACCAATCTCGCCACAGTGCCAGCAGGCGGGTTTCCTTCCCGATACTATTACGGGAAGCCTGCGCCCTTCCACCTCCAACCAGTTGGGAACGGAGTAGAAGGTTTTCATATCTAACATTATGTCAAACCTCCATTCCCCACGCATTCCATCGTGTGTTGCTGAGACGATGTCACCAAACTGAAGCATATAGGCAGCTAAGTTTGCGTCTCGAAGGTAGCTCGGGACCTCGTATATTGATACCGTGGTCCGCCGTCGCCCCATATATTCTGTTCTAAAAAAATATTCCTTATTCTCTAAGGATTTTTTAGTTAGGGCGACGGCTTCTTCTGTAGTCGGTAACAATATATCCCAGAAAGCGTAAGAAGCACCAGCAATTATAGCTTGTGCTTTTACGCCCAGGCTGGAAATCTGACGGAGAACCATGTCTTTGGCGGGTTTAACGATTTTTTTAGATCGTTTATCCACAACAAAGACAGACACCGTTCTTTTTTTCTGGTCTTGTCTTACCTCCTCCAAATTGAACATAAGGCCATGCTCCTGTACTTCACTGGAGATGGCCTTTGCTCGCTGGAGCAAGTCGTCGACATCGACCTGTATTTTCGGGGGGGCTGTCCAACTATTCTCTTTTTCATTTTCATTTTTTTGGGGAGATGATTTTCTTTCCTTTTCTGGGGAGGGTAATTTTTGGGGGGACGTTTTCTCTTTTTGGTCAGGGGGAGGGGCATTTTTTGTGTTTGGTGACTTTTTCTTTTTCACCTGGGGGGGAGGGTCACCCTTGGTAGGGGAAAAAAGGGCCTTTATGGCCGAGCCATCTGCCCGGCCGGCCATAACTGATAGGCTGCTTAGACAAAGGGGGAGGGTGAATGTGAAAACAAAAAAAAACAAAAATGTGAAAAGGTAAAAAAAAACTTAACTTTTGTAAAAACCAACCAGGTCAGAAAATTTCAGCCCGGCCGGGAGAAGTCGTCACGATGAGAAGAATGGTAATCCGTGTGACTGAAAATGAAAATTTTTTTTTTTGAAAAACTGGTCAAAATCGGACCAATGAAGTCAAATGGCTGCCTCCTTGGAGTTATTTATTGTATTTTTAAAAAAATATGTGGGGAAATACAAATTTGGCACAAGGCCTAAAAATTGGGTGGGGAAGGCTGGTCTACACTATCCTAATCTCTAACTTAACTAGACTCATTCACTGACCAATACATATCTCCAAATTAAAAAACACCAAAATACCTCAAAAGAACATATCACTATCATACTGCATTCACCAAAAACAACAATCACCAAAACACTACTGCTCCATGGACTTCTAAACTTAATCCCATATTTACAAAGTGAGGGGGAGGGGAGCGATTTTAAAAAACTAAACGAACGCTATATACATTTATTAAAAACTCCCCTAAAAACGAAAATGAACAAAACATATATACATTATGATGGTTAGTATGGGGTCCCCCCCACGTACTAAAACATGGCAGAAAGAGGAGTTAACCAGTCGAAAATAGTGTCGAAGGAGGAAAAATAATCAAATAAGGTAAATAAATAGTACAAAATATAAGTAAACAATAATTATGAATTAACATAAGCCCTCCATCGCACTCCTGGAGAACTCCAATTCCTGTCATCTAACAGGGGGAAGGGAAGGGAGAGTGAAACAAAAGAAGGGGACAAAAAAAAGAGGGGCCCAATGACCTTGCATACTCTAGCTAAGTTAACTAAATTAGGAACAAACTAAATCAAAATGGCCTAAAAAAAATTCTAACTTACCTGGGCTGGGTGGTCACGTCCTTCCGGTAACTCAAAATTCTTAAGTCCCTGGAATGTCCAAAGTGAAAGTAAGGTTGGCTCCTACCACGCGACACAGGCGCGCAACAGTCACCCACCTTTCGCCAAACTCCAGCGAAGAGAGTCTCTTTCTCTCAGACCGGATTTTGACTTTGATTTGGTGTTTATAAAATGCCACCAGGGTCTGAGAAGAAAAAGACTCGTCCTCAGAGTTCCTTCTTTCTCGTCGTCCACATCACGACACGCATAACGCCGAGTAAGCAGAGAAACACATAGTGTTCCTGTCTGTTCAGCCTCGGTACCACATTGCTGCACACAGAACTGGCTTCCAGGACAAAAAACTTTCCATTGAGGATGCGGACCATGTAGCCTTCAAGAAGCTTGCACAGCGGCCGTACGACCGGGCAGTGAAAGAAGGCATGACTAATAGTCTCCTCCAAATCACCGCACCGGCCGCACTCAGGCGAAATGGCCTGTTGCGCTGCAAACAATTTCTTGCCGACCCAGAGGGCATTCCGAATGACCAGCCAGGTGAGGGAAGCCTCGTCATTATTGAGACACCTCATCCTGGGGGCCCAAGGCCACAGTAAGCGACCCTCCGCCTCCGTCACACCGAGCTCGCCAATCAGACCATCGCTAGCGGCCCCCCTAACTAAACAACGATATAATGCCTTACTCGACAACGGCCGGCTGTCAGAGAGACCTGTCTGCAGCCGAGAGAGAACTTTCAAAGCATGCCGACACTCGCGATAGAAGGGGCATTCGCGTCTGGGCAACCGATGGGCCTCCCCATCAGCAAAATGCACACTTCTTAGCGACGGGAAAGACTGTTTAGCGTCTTCTTTCCAGACGCTTCCCGCCGCCGTGTCTCGTGAACACATCCGGTCCAGGAAAGTAAGACGCAAAGTATGGCGCCGTACCTCGACGTTAGGTACTCCTAGACCGCCTTCAGAAGGGTGAAGGTAACAGATCTCCCGTCGCACCAAAGGATGTCTCTTTGCCCAGAGAAACTGGAAGAGAATCCTTTCCAGCTTGAATAGGATGGTGGCCGGGATAGGAAGCACTGAAAGTCGGTATACGGCTAGGGAGTAGATGTGCGAACAGCACACCTCAGCCCGACCCTTAAGGGAAAGCCGTCTACGCAGCCACAACTCAGTTGCGGCTACGACCTTATCCAGTACTTCCGACCAATTTTTTTCCAATTGAAGATCAGGCCCAAACCAGACGCCGAGTATCTTGCACGGACCGTCTTTCCAAATGAAAGGGCCGGGAAGGGCATAGCCTTTCCACGAGCCCAACCGCAAGCCGACAGACTTTTCGCGGTTAATCTTGGCCCCTGTTACAGCTTCGTACCTTCCGATTTCTTTGCTCACCTCCTCCACCTCGGCACTGCTCGTTACAAGCACGCTGACGTCGTCAGCGTATGCAGTGTACCTGGCTACCTCACTGGCGCCAGGTAGCGTGAGGCCGCGTAGGACCGGGTTCGCCTTTATCCTGCGTAGAAAAGGCTCTAACGCCAGGATATATAACATAGGCGATAACGGGCAACCTTGCCGAATCGATCGAGTCAGAGTGAAGGGCTCCGACCTTACCCCATTCACCTCCACCATGACTCCGGGGGACGCATAAAGGAGACGTATCCAGGTGCGAAAATCAACCCCGAAGCCGGCCGAAGACAAGACAGCCTCCAGAAAAGCATGGTCAACCCTATCGAAGGCCTTGGACTGATCTAAATTGATCAGCGCGGCATTTCCGTCGACTTTTTCTACGATCGTGCGGACCAGATGAAGACTGTCCTGGATAGTCCTACCCTTCACAGCACAAGTCTGCTCGGGGCAAATCAGACTAGGCAGGACAGTCTGCAAACGGTTTGCCAGGATCTTCGCCAAAATCTTTAAGTCAGTGTTAAGCATCGTTAAAGGGCGAAAGTTACTAATCCCATCCCCACCATGTTTGTTCTTACGAAGCAACTTCACTATACCCCTGGTGAAGCGTCTGGGTATAGTACCCTGCCTCATCCAGTTGTTATAGATGGTTGCCAGCAAGGGGACAAACATGTGCGACAACCTCAAGTACACTTCGTAGGGCAGACCATCAATTCCGGGGGACTTGTCCAGCCCGACCGACTTCAGTGCATCCCGAATCTCCTCCTCCTTTATGCGCCCCTCACACCCAGCCGCTTCAGTCGCCGAAAGACGAGGAAAGTCGGCAAGATAGGTGTCGAACTGAGCAGAACTCAGTCCGGGCTCCCTGGTGAAAAGCTTCAAGAAATACTGCCGGAACTCACCACAGATGGCTTCGTTTGTAGTTCGACGGAGCCCCTCCGGCGATGTGACACTGGCGATATGCCGATCTGTAGCATGCCTGAGTTCCTCGGCCCGTAATTCCTGGGCCATATTCGTCGCCTCGCACGACATTCTCTTTAACCTAGCCCTAACTACCAGAGCTTGGTACTCCTTAATTTGCAAGGAGGCCAGCTCGGCCTTAGCTACGTTAACTTGCCCACTATCTCCCGCCAACACCGCCCTATCTAGCTTATCCTTAATCGACCTTTGCTCCGCTACCCTAGCTAACTTGAGTCTCCTACTATAGTCGGCAGCAAAGGATCTAATGCTATCCTTAAGGTTAGCCCACCACCTATTTCCCATAATAGCCCCCGTCAATTCCCGCTTTATCGTTAGTTCTAGCTGGTTCCGGAAGTCAGCCTCCGCCAAAAGGGAAAGGTTGAATTTCCAGTAACCAGACATCCTACATCTAGCCTTATCTAACCTAATCGACACACATAAAAATTTGTGGTCGGAATCTTTATATGGCTTAAAACTTGGACCACCTAAATAGTCTAAGTCGACTCGCTTAACTAACACTCGGTCCAAATAGCTATAAAGCTGGGCCGAGGCGCCCCTACCGGTCCAAGTCCAAACTAGCTTATTTGGATGCCTTTCGCGAAATTTGTCAGCGAGATCAAGTCGCTGTACAAACTCGCGAAAATATCTGGCATCCAACGTGTTAGTACCCGAACTAATAGCCCCTCTATCTAAATTGGGATCAAGGACGGCGTTCCAATCTCCCACTAAAATTACCCGCTTCGACGGACTGACGTACGGCTCGATGCGCCGGAAAAACGCAGGGAGCTCACTAGTAGCGTTGGGTCCATAAACCCCAATCAGCCGAAACGCCTTATCCTTTATGGTAACGTCCACCACGCAAAGTCTGCCCGCCGGATCTGAAAGAACAAGAGCACACGTGGCGCCCAGACGTCTACTTATCAGCCAGGTGACACCTCTGGAACGACCATCAAAACATGCTGAGAAGGACAAATAGTCCTTCGACAGAATATCTTCATGGAAGTTGAAATCAAAACGAGTCTCCTGCAAACAACATATATCAATGCCGCGACGCTGGAGGTATAAAAATAGGTGGGATCTTCTCGATTCCGACCTCAGGCCGCGGCCATTTATACTCGCCAATCTTAAATCCATCATGAACATTACAGGGGTTGAGTGCCCGGACTAAACATGGCTGGGGTCAGGACTCCGACGGTCTGGCTCATGGATCCCGTGGCCATCTCATTATCGATGGCTCCGTCATGAGCGAGACCCCCGACGTCCCGCGGAAAAGTTAATTTTAAAGCCCTATAAAGGGAGGGGTGCAAAACAACAGGGACCCTCCCAACGAGCCCCTTACAGGATGCAAGATCGTCTTTTATGAATGATATAGGGCCGAGGGCCTCGTTGGCTTCCCCGAGCATTTTCATCACACCTTCCGACCCTCAGCCCTTCCGAATGACGGTGGTGATCCATGTGTTGGGAAAATTTTTAGGGTCCTCCACATTGCAACCGTTGACTTCTTTGAAGTTGTGGAGGACCCTTAAGTCTTTCAACAGCTGCGGCTGGACCTTATGAAGACGATCCAGGGCCCCCTCATCCACCCGGCAGATGTTTAAACCGGTGTGATGACGTGGTTTATCCTTTTTTTTTATATGTTTGGGGACCTCATCCCCCGAGCTGTCGATTGACGAGCTCCGCTGCCGTTTCTTTGGTGTGGTAGATGGTGATGATGAGGTTGCTGTTGCTGGTGGTGCTGGTCTAGTTGGTGGTGATTCCAACGGCAGCGGAGGGGGGGTGGGTCCCTTTTTCTTCTGTATTAAGACGGACATGAGAGGTGGAGGCATGGATCTATGAGGTGGTGTTGTTGGTGGCGGTCGGATGGTGCGAGGATGTCTAGGTGATGAAGGGGTGGAATGAGAGGACCCTGGTCGTGGAGATGATTTTCTCTCCTGGTCCAGCCGCTTTTTAAATTCGAGTAGTTTTTCAAACTTCTCCCGGCCTGGGCTGAAGCATCTGACCTTGGGAGGAGTGTGTTGTTTGGGTGGGGTCTTGAATGGGCCTTTATTTTTTGGGGGGGATGATTTTTGGGCATATGTGGGTAACTTGTTGGTATTGGACGTTTTTGAGGGGGGGGTTGAACTGTCGGTGCCCACCTGGGACGACTTTTGGGAGCGAGGATCCTCAGGTTGGAGCTTCCTCCCACCTTTTCCCACAGTCAGCCACTCAGCCTTCGCCTCGTCGGAGTTAACCGTAGGGGACGAAGGGGGAGTGGGTTTTTTTTTACCCGCTGGTGTGGGCGAGACTACGGGAGCCTCCTTTTCTGGGTTGTTTTTAACAACAGGTGAGAGGGTACCGGGTTTATGGTCGGGCTTCTTCGGGGCCTTCTTCCCCGGGCAAACTGCGGAGAGGTGACCAATCTCGCCACAGTGCCAGCAGGCGGGTTTCCTTCCCGATACTATTACGGGAAGCCTGCGCCCTTCCACCTCCAACCAGTTGGGAACGGAGTAGAAGGTTTTCATATCCAACATGATATCGAACCTCCATTCCCCGCGCATTCCATCGTGTGTTGCTGAGACGATGTCACCAAACTGAAGCATATAGGCGGCTAAGTTTGCGTCTCGAAGGAAGCTAGGGACCTCGTATACTGAAACCGTGGTCCGCCGTCGCCCCATATATTCTGTTCTAAAAAAATATTCCTTGTTTTCAAGGGTTTTTTTTGTTAGGGCGACGGCTTCTTCTGTGGTCGGTAACAATATATCCCAGAAAGCGTAAGAAGCACCAGCGATTATCGCTTGTGCCTTTACGCCCAGGCTGGAAATTTGACGAAGGACCATGTCTTTTGCGGGCTTAACGATTTTTCTGGATCGTTTGTCCACTAAAAAGACAGACACCGTTCTTTTTATCTGATCTTGTCTTACCTCCTCCAAATTGAACATAAGGCCATGCTCCTGTATTTCACTGGAGATGGCCTTTGCTCGCTGGAGCAGGTCGTCGACATCGACCTGTATTTTCGGGGGGGCTGTCCAACTATTTTCTTTTTTATCTCCCCCTTTTTGGGGAGATGATTTTTCTTCCTTTTCTGGGGAAGGTGATTTTTTGGGGGGCGTTTTTTCTTTCTGGTCAGGGGAAGGGGCATTTTTCGGGGCAGGTGATGTATTTTTCTTCTTTTTCACCTGGGGGGGAGGGTCACCCTTACTAGGTGAGAAAAGGGCCTTTATGGCCGAGCCTTCTGCCCGGCCGGCCATAAATAATGTGCTAGATGAAAGAATGAATGTAGAAATGAAGAGGAGAAAAAAAACAAAAAAAACAAACACAAAAAAATGGGAGAAAAAGAACTTAACTTTTGTTTTTTCCAACCGGGTCAGAAAATTTCAGCCCAGCCGGGAGAAGTTGTCGTGATGAGGTGGTAAAATCCAATGGAATGTTTTCACTGAAAATAAACTGATTTTTTAAAAAAACCGGTCAAAATTTGGACCAAACTAGACAACTGGCTGCCTCCTTGGAAAAGCTAGTCAATTAAGTTCACCTCTTTTATGGGAGAGTGCCTGGGTAGCATGTAGATTGGTCCACTTTGCTAAGATGGACCTGCCGAACACATTTACATGAGTGGTGTCTATTCACCTACATATTTCTCAGATAGATTTTTGGACATCAGTCCACTTATATGTTGGTTGCGAGCTGACCAATATTCTACAAAAAACAGTTCCATTTCAAACAATTCAATTTAGCATAAGCATGCAGTTTAAATGTAAGTACAGTTTAATTGTCAAAAACATTTCTATTTAAGCATCTTCAGTTTAGTCAAACAGTTCTAATTCAAACAATACAATGCAGTTATTTCTATTCAACCCATGGATAGGGGCCTGTCAGGTGCTACCATTCTGGGCCCGAGTTGACATGGGAGCAATGGCAATAAAGGGGTACTCTGCTTTCCCCGAAGCTTCAGCATCACTGGAACCTCTGCATTAGATTGTTTAGTGTCATGTCTAGGACACTCTTTTCGGGGAGGGGTCTTACTCCTGTGCAGAGGCGCAGTCGGTGTATTCTACTGCCCCAGCCGATTGGGCAACATATAATCGGAAGGAAAACGCAACAAACCGTTATTTGGATATTATAGATTTATTTCAGTCGGCATCTCCATGAAAGAAACCAACGTGTTCACATAGCAATCTTGAGTGATGGCTATCTGAAGAGGTTGGTTTCTCATATGAAGTGGTCAGCTAAAATAAATTTGTGATAGCCAAATAACGGTTTGGTGAGTTTTTTCAAATCATATATATATATATCATTATCATCATCATGTCGTGCCGCTAGCACGGATATCCCTGACCCTCTCTTGACATGTCTCCCTATCATCCATCGCCTCTGGCAGGTCTTCAGGGCTACATCCCGTATCCTCACATAGCTGCTGTAAGTATGTTCGAGCTGGTCGTCCTGCTTTTGCTCGGGGTCCATAGGAGTACATCACTTATAAGCTCGTCCCTGCTTCTCCAGCAGTGTCTTGCATGTCTGGTTCGTCTATCTTGGATAGTTTTCGTGATGGGAGGAAGGTGCCCGTATAGTTGGTGCCTTGTGGGGTGTTGCCGCCAGGATTTGTTCAATATTGCTCGCAACATTCTTATGTAATTGCCGTCAAGCTTCTTCTCCAGCCATTTAGTTAGCGTCCAAGTAGTGCATTCATACAGCAGTATCGACACGACCGTTGCCTGGAAGAAACTGCGTTTCATTTTATCGGTCAGGTCTGATTTCCATATGATCGATAGCTTATCGATAGCTGTCCATGCCTTCGTTAGCCGAGTGTCGATGTCTTTTTCGGTTGATGAGACACAGCTTCCTAGGTAGGTGAATTTGTCTACCAGTTTCAGAGAGGTTCCCTCTAGTGTGAAAATGTCGCCGGTTTGATTAAAGCATATATATTCAATTTTTTGTGCATTGACATGGCGGCCAATGCCTGCGGCAGATCGTTCAAACTATACAGTAGTGTTTCGGCAGAATCGCTATGTCATCGGCGTAGTCGGCGTCGGTAATTGTTTTTGCGGGTACCTTCTGCTTCTTTTCTTTGTCTGCTCGAAGCCATTTTCTCTGATTTTATCAATCGATGTTCTAAGCACGTAGTCTAGACAGATGATAAAGAGGTATGGAGCTAGCGTGTCTCCTTGTAGTGCTCCTGCTACAATGTCGAAGTATTCTCTATCCGGTGAACGTACTTTCACTTTGGTGTTTCTATAGAGAACCGTTATTGCTGCTACGTTTTCTTTTGGTAGGCTTTTTTGCCCGTACGCCTTCAAGAATTCTACGGATGTTCAATATTTGTGAGGTCGTGGATCTATTTCTTCGGAAGCCATTTTGGTTTTTCCTAAGAATGTTGTCGATTTTGGGTTCTATTCGGTTTCGTAGTTGGGCATTGTAAATTTTGGCTGCTCTCAGTAGTTCTTGCCTAACCCGAGGTCACCCTTTCTAGGGAAGGGGAGGATGCATCCCTTCATCCATCTGTCTATCAGATTTTGATTATAAACAGGGTTGCAGTGTCAGAGCAGTATGTCGTCGAATTGTCTGGTCTTCCATACTTCTGGAAGAATCTCGTCAAGCCTTGCAGCTTTCCTATTTTTAATTTTTCTGAGAACCGAATCGAGTTCTTCTTGAGTGAACGGTCCTAGTTTAATGTCCAATTGCTTACTAATAATTCTGGTGATTGGTTCATGCGTAACTTTCGGTGGGTTTCCAAGTCGATTTTCGAAATGCTGTTTCCACAGTTTTTTTCTTTCTTGTTAGTTTGTAGCTTTTGATTTTGCTTTGATTGTGCTCTTCCTTCAACTCAATTCGTTTATTGTTTGCCAGGCTATCCTAGATTGCCTATCTTCCACTGAGTCTCTAACCTTATCAATCTAATTTTGTATGTATTCTGTCTGTTCTTTTAGATATATGCCTGCTAATTGATATTGTACCTTTTTTTAGTTTAGAGCATTTGTGTTTGTTGGGTTCTTCCTATAGCTTTTGGAGGCAGTTTTCACTTCTGCACGTTTTTCTCTAACCGCTAACGTTTCCCATGGGACTCTATATTTAGTCCTAGGTTTTGTTGGAATACAGTTCGTTGCCGCCTCGAGGTGCGCGTTGACGAAATTCTCATATTCGTCATTTGGGATACCTTTTTCTATGTTCTCTTGTAGTGTCTCGAATCTTTTTCTCAATTCTAATACGTATTTATCTCTAATATCTCTGTTGTTAAGAAGGGCCCAGTCGTAGTGTTTGGTGGTCGCTGTTCGTGTGACGTTTTTTCGTAGGCTTAGTCGTATTTTTGCCGTGACTATTCGGTGATCGGAGGACACACCCTCGAAAGAGGAGTCTGCCTCGCAATTCATTGCGCTATTTTTGAATGATAAATAAATATACATTAGATATATATATTAAATTCATGGAATTTAGACTGGATCCCTGGGTTTCATGGAGTTTTTTGCAAAATAACAATCATCCAACAGTCTAAATTCCATGAATTAAATATATATATAGCTAACATTAATTTATTTATTTTTATCATTATTATATAATAGCTCTATCCTATATATTTAGCACTCTCCATATCTTATTGCACTTGGTTCGACACAAACCCACAAAGTGATTTAGTGATAACCAACACTGTTATAATATATATATATATATATATATATATAGTCATCCACAGACAGATCTGTTTCGTTGTATCAGAACTCATCAGTGTGGCTAGACAGTATCTTACCGTAGCTGGGATCGAAACCCGGTTGACTCAAACGTCAAACCAAAGCTTCTAACCATTCAGCCACGAGAAGATATTAGCTGCGAAGTAAATTTTAAACGGTTATGAATCACATTACTATTGTTTACATACATCCGTTCAGTATATATATATATATATATATATAAGACTCGTCAATTGCGGTCGATGAACGAGTTCCCTAGAGTTCAGTTACAGATGAGAACCACAAAATTGCTTAGTGTCTTTCACTTTTCACAAATTCTCTTTGGAAAGACATGAATCCGCCAGTTCTTCTGCCACGTTGTGGAATTAACAATTCGTTTTTACTTTCGTTAAGATTGAGTGGGGAGTTGTGAATACTAGAAGACATAAAAGAGATTCTATTTTCATATGGAATTTGCACCCTATGGAAGCAAAACCAAAAATGTCTCATGGTATTGCAATGTACTTGATGAGCAGCCTTGGGTTAATCTTAATTATGCTCCATTATTGAAACATTGTCTGATTTCAGCCTCATCGACTGATGAAGATATCGTTGGTTCCATGGTTGTTGATTTTGAAGCAGCATGTACATGAAATTAATTGTACATCTATTATATCTTTGGACGGATATTATATCTATATCGTCAGCTGTTAGGCTTTGGTATTTGTTATTCTTTTGGTTGGTTGGTTGGTTTTACGGAATGTCAACTCTTGTTAGGTTGTTTTATTTATTTATTTTTAAACAATTATATTGTTTCAAGTAACTAATGATAATCTTTGGTAAACTATTATAGCTTCAAGTAATTATTGTTAATACTTATAATTTGCTCATGCTTATAATTAGAGACGATAATTGTTCAACTGACTTCAGTATAAGATAAGCCTACAAGAAGTGACATGCCGTAAACACTGACCCCCGAAAAAACCCAACTCAGTGAGAATCAAACTCACTAATTATGTTCGATATTGACTTGAATGACATATGTCGATGCAGCTGCAGAAATTGGATACTAGGAACAAGAATAAGAGGAAATGCACCTGGTACCTAAAGTAAACAGGACACAGTTGTTCTCGGCGGAAATCATGCGTAATTGCGTGGGTGGCATGCTAGATTGAAGCGTAATAACGTTCATTGTTTCGGAGGTTGGAGGCGTGGACACGAGAATTTGCGTGGCTGGCATGCTAGAAAAAGGCATGTCCACGTGGTAGGTGGTAGGCTGGAGGTGTGATCACGAGAATTTGCATGGGCGTCTGGGATATTACATAACCATGAAGATTTGGATCAAAGCCAGAAGAGGTTTCACAAAAGATTCGTACCTCGGCTCGTGTGTGTGCAACTCAGCCGTCTTCGACTCTCTTTCTCACTCTACCCATACGTTCCTTTTGGGTAATTAAAGGAAAAAAAAGAAACAGATAATATCATTACTCATCAGCCTTGTCGTCCTTCTCTGCTATACAATGATTATATTTCAGCTAGCCTGACGTTTACACCACGTGAGGTGCTCATTAAGCAATTATATTATCGTTCTAGATTTTCCACAGACAAAAGCTCCACATTGGAAAATATTAACTCCAGTTTGTTCACAATATTGAATGATTGATTTTAACGGCATGCAAACACGTGTAGGGTTATTTTATGCCTTGGGTTTAGGAGATTGCGTTCATTATATATTTATATTCACATTTTTTGTGAAGCTGTTTCATTACTGTTTTTTTTTTCCCCTCACTGATGCATGATATCAAGTACCTCTATCAAATACAAATGATTTGAATGCAGTTTTACCGTTTCAAGTATTCCTATCTAATAATGATTATATGGCTTCAAGTGATTATTTCTATCTAAGTAAGTAAAAGTAAAGTTGCCGACCTTAGTCGGGGATGATCCGAAGGCTCCCTTTTCAATAGCGAGTAAAACAAGGTGTAGGAAAGGGCGCTACTCCTTTCCGGGATTGCTCCACTTTACCCTTGATCCGTACCTGATAATACAGAGGAATCAAGTACAATTTCTGAGTCTTTGGTATGACTCGACCTAGGATTGAACCCCGGTCTCGCAGACCATTGGCAAACACTCTTCAATTAAAAATAATAATCCTTATTAAACACAGCTTCATATACCTATTCATGATATAAATAATTTGTACACTGTTATATGATATTAAGTATACAATTTTTTTTTTTTTTCATCATACAACGTGTGGAAGCACGTGCGATACCCTAGCCTCATCAGCCGCCATCCAGGGTGATAACACAGTTTCGGTAGCTCAAGGCGGTACTGCCACTCCTGGCGCTACCGAGCAGCTTTTGCCACCGGATAGGGTATTTAAAAAAAAACTATCTATACATAAGATCAACTAAAAGCGGACATTACATTAGACGTTCGTTCATCTTCATTTTGGTGCAGTTTGTGATTTAAAAAAGCGTTTACTTACGGCCGTTAGATGTCATAGCAACCGTTTCTTGATTTTGCGTAATTACACGAGAATGGTGGTTACACGTGTATAACATTCGTGTTGAAATCCTTTCTATATGAGTTATCTTTTCGATTCGTTTTCTTTCATTTATGCGTTACTGCCCAAAAGCACTCGAGACAAACGTTATATGTAATTCCGCTAAAAGATTTTATTTGTTGATCAATGGGCCCTCAAGATGGGTGGTGAGTAAAAAGAAAGCTCCTGGTCTAAGTTAGTCCAGGTAGCTATCTGATTACCCTTGGGCCACAAAATTCTTGGCTTGCAAAAAATGTCTCCAGGACGCTGACGGTCAGCAATGGGCTTGTGAATACTGTGGGGGTAAACCTGACTTATAGGCCCATCAATCTTTTTTTACATTCTCCGGCAGGAGAATTACGTTCTTCGCACCAGCGCGCCTTGTGGATTCGTGTTCCTCGCAAGATGTTGAATTTTCTACCGCAATCACACGTTGTAGCCGGGTACGTAACCAGATCGTTACCGTATGAGCAAGTAAGATGGGTGATATATTCTCCCTCCCCGCTACAGACACCCTGAGGGCATTTTTCTTTCATTGTATTATCCATATTTGTTAAAATTCCTGTCTTTCCAGGATGTCACTCCAACTTTCTGAAGAGTCACTTTGTCTTTCCAAAGAGTCATCTTGCTTTCCAGAGAGTCTTAGTGTTCAAATTTTCATCATACAACGTGTGGAAGCACGTGCGATACCCTAGCCTCATCAGCCGCCATCCAGGGTGATAACACAGTTTCGGTAGCTCAAGGCGGTACTGCCACTCCTGGCGCTACCGAGCAGCTTTTGCCACCGGATAGGGTATTTAAAAAAAAACTATCTATACATAAGATCAACTAAAAGCGGACATTACATTAGACGTTCGTTCATCTTCATTTTGGTGCAGTTTGTGATTTAAAAAAGCGTTTACTTACGGCCGTTAGATGTCATAGCAACCGTTTCTTGATTTTGCGTAATTACACGAGAATGGTGGTTACACGTGTATAACATTCGTGTTGAAATCCTTTCTATATGAGTTATCTTTTCGATTCGTTTTCTTTCATTTATGCGTTACTGCCCAAAAGCACTCGAGACAAACGTTATATGTAATTCCGCTAAAAGATTTTATTTGTTGATCAATGGGCCCTCAAGATGGGTGGTGAGTAAAAAGAAAGCTCCTGGTCTAAGTTAGTCCAGGTAGCTATCTGATTACCCTTGGGCCACTAAATTCTTGGCTTGCAAAAAATGTCTCCAGGACGCTGACGGTCAGCCATGGGCTTGTGAATACTGTGGGGGTAAACCTGACTCATAGGCCCATCAATCAATACAAGTAATTAGCGCTTAATAATTTATTTTCAAGTAACTAATAATAATCCTTAGTTAACTGTTATAACTTCATATAACTATTCTTAATAAAAATAATTTACAGTTATATGATATCAGGTTATATGATACCATGTAATGAATGTGCCGTGGTGCAATGATTACAGTCGTAGAAAAAGGACACAGCGATACGAGATCAAATCCTCAGCGAGACAGTTTGCATTTCGCATTGAGCTTATACTCTTGGGAAAGAGTACAACCATTCTTCCTCCAGCTAAGGGTAAATGATTAGATAGATTGAGTTTTTAGCTTTGACTGGGCGAGAAGTCTAGGAGAAGGAAAATTCTGAATTTAAACCTGTTAAACTTCACTAAAAAATCGCTTTGTGTCACATCCTGCCCGTGCAGAAAGGTTGGTAAATACATGTATAATGTCAAGTATTCCAATCATATAAGTATAATCCTGAAACAAATCTATTTAACCAAAAGATGAGACCCTAGCAGGTACAACCACTCCCAGTCTGAGTGGATCTGGTGTAATATAATCAAAGATGATAATTAATTATATTAGGTAATTCATTTCATTTGTATTGGTAAATTGTAAGTAGCTAGAAACGTCAAATGGAAGTGTAAGTCATGAAGGTCACACGATACATTTGTCGCACGTGTCGCAGGGTGTGAGACGACAGTCAGCATGTCATAACTAGAGATATGTTTCGGAAATCATTGATGACGGCTGGATATTAAAAGTAAACAAAATTGAAGGCATGTTACATGACTTAGGATAAGTTTGATTTGAATCAAATAAAAATTAATGACATGTGTTCTTATATGGTTAGTGAAGGTAATAATTAAGAATATTATATTAGCAAAGTTATTTAATTGAGTCAGTTTAAGGCAGTCGAGTTCATAGTTCAGGACAGGGGTTCAAAGCTGCGATGGCCCCCTGGCGCGAAGGCATTTAAGTCGGGTGTTTCTGTTCGTCTATCGCCCCTGAATCTGATAGCGTTTCTATGCAAGAGCTAATATCTTTCGCTCTTTCGCATCTGACTGCTAAGAATTTGTTGCAGTCAAAAATAAACTTTTCGAATCATTTGAAACAACTAAGCCCGTCTTGTATTTGAGAATTAATATTCAAGATGGTGCCGGGTTGTTGAGGCAAAGTTACTCTTGTCTACAGGGTGTGGAAGCAGAATGTGGAATAATTTTTAAAACGTTTTTTTGTGTGATTAGTCCAAAATTTGAAAAAAAAGCGATAAATCTAAATGTTCATGATTAGCTCTATTATTCAAGCTCTTTTTCATTAGAATCCAAACTAATATAAGTGAGCAAGAAAAGAATCGACAAAGAATCTATGATTTGCTTAACGTCGAATCGAAGCCAAAAAGATTCTGAAAACCCAAACCATAACCCCGCTTGATTACGCTTCATGAGACGTTTTAGAAAACAAAACAAATGTAACTTTCAGTGCAAATATTGGTTCTCTTAAAAATGCCATGGAGAAGAAAGAGAATTAAATGTCTGAAGAATTTATTTTTAAAGCAAGGAAATCGTTTAGTAGGCGAATTCATATAATAACTGAAAAAAATGGCGGCCATATTGAGTAAGTTTCCTGTTTTGTGTTTATCTTCTTATTTTGTTGTTTACTTTTTAAAATTAGAATTAATCTTGTTTTATAATAGAGTCGTTTATTATTATACTAGAATATTCCTAATTTTGCTTCCACGCCCTATATTTGGTCCCGTAACGTTCTGATTTGGTGCCACTAACGTTATACTGGGAGTGTACCTGGGAGTAATTACAACGAAAGTTTACTC
Source organism: Sepioteuthis lessoniana (assembly GCA_963585895.1). Classification (NCBI taxonomy): domain Eukaryota; kingdom Metazoa; phylum Mollusca; class Cephalopoda; order Myopsida; family Loliginidae; genus Sepioteuthis; species Sepioteuthis lessoniana. The sequence continues at coordinate 69,215,785 of OY757920.1, read as the reverse complement.
CACAGTCATCGGATCTCTAGAACTGAAACTTCAACATCTGATATAGTTTTGAATCTTATTCAGTACACGCCACTTGGTGGAGGGTGTCTTACCCCTTCAGCACGGGATACAGTTAGCCTTATTCTCAGCCTCGCTGACAGGGCAGTTTGTTCTCAGGAGTCGACAATATCATGGTTATCATTTTTGAGAGTCTGGCATTTTTGTGTGAATCAGAATTATCATAGCAATAAAAGACTTGTTGAAAAAATATTAATCCAAGCATCTCTGGGGGATCAACTATTACATCTGCAAAACCTTTGAGAGTTGGGAATTTATTCTTGAATCAAAATTATCATAGTAGCAATAGAAACCTGACTTGTTGAAAAGTATTCAAGTCGACTGATTTCATAGGCCAATTTCCTTTTTTATGCATTTTATCTATTGTACTCACCACCAACTTTGAAAATCCTTCGCGCGAATAATTTTGGGGTGAAATTAGCCAAAAATCTGATAAAATCTAAACTGTTTTGAACAATACAAATCTGTTTTCTTCATTCTCTTCTTTCTTTTCTCTCTTTCCGAATTATTTCCTAATTTCCTTCCTTTTAACCTTCCTCCCTTCCTTCCATTTATTTTCCTTCCTTTTCTACTTCACTTTCCAACCCCCTCCTGTCTTCTTTGCAACAACCTTGTTTTCTGTTTTTTTTCCCTTCAAATGAACTTTTTCATTCTTTGATTTCTTTCTATTATTTTCCTTATTTCATTCTTTCTTTTCTTTTAACACTTCTATTTTTTGCTACATCCACCTGTCTTCCTTCTTTCTGTCAACTTTTGCTTCTTTCCTTTTTTCTTTTTTTTTTTTTTCCCCTTTTCCCTCACTTTCAAACTTTCTACTTTTACTATTTTCCTTTCTTCCTCTACTTTGAGGTTAATTCAGAACAAAGATTATATCCTAATAATATCCAAAGATTATATCCTAAAAAAGCTTCTAGATTTCTCTGTCTGCGACTTACGTCATCCGTGCCAAAAGTTGAAATAATCAAATGGTAATCTTTTTCGTTTTTCTTTGTGAGCATTCGTTTCTTTCTTTCTTTCTTATCCATTTTTTTCACATTTTCTTTCTTTCTTTCTTTAGTTTTTTATGCATTTATTTCTTTCTTTCTTTCTTTCTTTCTTTTCCATTATTTTTTTTCACATTCTTTCTTTCTTTCTTTCTTTAGTTTTTTATGCATTTCTTTCTTTCTTTCTTTCTTTCTTTCTTTCTTTTCCATTATTTTTTTTCACATTCTTTCTTTCTTTCTTTCTTTAGTTTTTTATGCATTTCTTTCTTTCTTTCTTTCTTTCTTTTACATTATTTTTTCACATTCTTTCTTTCTTTCTTTCTTTCTTTCTTTTCCATTATTTCTTCACATTCTTCCTTTCTTTCTTTTCCATTATCTTCTTTCTTTCTTTTTTTCTTTTTTTCACTACAAAATATTACCTTGATCGAATTAATATTACACTTGCATTCTTCATACTCAACACCCAAACTAACTGGAATTAATATATACTTCATGCATTACTGCTTGATACAAAATTAATGTTTACGCATCTGCCGGACGTTTTTCTTGCATTAAAACACTCTCCGTGTTTCCTTCTCTGTTGGAGTCATTCGCATTACGTACATGATAATACTGTGCTTTAACTCAGTAATCTGTTATTTTTGAAGATAAATATTCATCCAAGGGAGACCACTGGGTCCTTATATGCAATCCAGGACTGTACGGTAGAGAAAGCCTCGTGACTTTGACGCAAGAATCAAGGAAAATTATAGACTTTGGCGTTAATTATAGAGAGCTAAACTGCAAAGTCACTCGGTGTAGATATGTTGACATAAGGAAATTGAACCCAAAAATATTTCTCTAAGAAGAAGGACAGGCCAAAGACGGCCATAATATATATGAAGATAATAATTGAATAGAAAACTTCTGTCAGAAAGTCACATTAGAATTTAAAGCCAGCTCACTCTTAAAGGAGAGATTGAGAAGAGAGACAGAGAGAGAGAGAGAGAGAGAGAGATAAAGAAAAATAACTTCGATTTAAATCATGACATGCTCACACAGACTCGACCGAGAAAAAAATTATTTTCAAATTTTTAAACAGGTTCGTCGCGTTCCGTTTTTAACTTTCCTTAACGCTTCAACAAAAGAGGCAAACAGCCATTTTGCGAGGTGGAAGTGTATTTTTCACTTCACTGAACGGCAATGATCTTTCTTTTGCCAAGAAAGGGGACGGCCAGAATGACCTGGGAGACCGGGGTTCAATTCCAGATCGAGTCATACCAAAGACTCAAAAAATGGTACTTGACGCTGCCTTGCTTAACACTCAACATTATTAAGGTACATATCAAGGGTAAAGAGAAGCAATTCAGAGAAAGGGTTCGCGCCCTTGCCTAAACATCGGTATAGTAGCTACAACTGGTCAAGTAAGTAAAGTGTTTGCCGATGGCCCGGGAGACCGGGGTTCAAACCCAGGTCGAGCCATTCTAAAACCTCAAAAAATGGTACCTGATACCCCCTTGTTTAACACTCAGCATTATAAGTTAAGTATCAAGGGTAAAGTGGACCAATTTAGGAAAATGATTAGCGCCCTTGCCTATACCTCGGTACAGTAGCCATTGAAAAGGAAATCGTCGGGTCACCCTCGGCTATGGTCGCCAACTTTACTTTTATTTCTCCCAATAATAGTGATAATAATTCACAGTTTACAAATAGTAGAAGTTGTGTAGAGCTACTAGCACACTTGTTCCGAATGAATATGGTGTGCTGGGTATGAGATTAAATTACATCAGCAGATAAAAAAAATGTTAGATAATATTAATGAAAAGTGGAACTCAGAGTAACGAGTGAAGTACCGGAGAGTTATAATTAATGAATTACCGAAGGATTATAATTAGTGGTCAAATAGCACTCTGAATTGTGGCATGCCCCTCTTTTGAAGGGGTACTTTCTGATCACAGAATAGTCACAGCAAAGATACACCTGAGTCCTGAGTCTACACAGAAATTAGATACAAACAGCCTAAACCACTCGCTACGACTGGTCTTCACTTACCAAGAGAGATATTAACTATAGATATACGCTAACTGTGAGAAACAAATTCGATACTCTTGAGGAGATATCTGAAACACATACTCCGAATGACGAATACGAAAATTTTGTCACTGGCCACATTGAAGTAGCAACAGAACACATACCAACCAAACCAAGAGCCAACTGTAGAATTCCATGGGAGTCACTTCTAGTAAGAAAAAAACAAGATAACTTGAAAATAGCATCCCCACGTAATAAAAGAAACCCAATGAATGTCAACGCGTAGAAACTTAAGAAAGCAGAAAGAGAACTATCTCATATAAAAAAATAAGAAAACATTCAAAGTTAGATCAATAAAATAAGAAACTCAGTAGAAGATAGACAATCACGAATAGCGTGGCAGACAGTAAATGAATCGGGGAAAAGGAAGAACATCACAAGTGCAAAACTAAAAGCTGGTAGCCAAGAAAAACGAATCGAGATGTGGAATGAACATATCAAGAATCTGTTTGGAAACTCCCCTAAAGTCACTGATAAACCTGTCACAAAAATTATAAACTAGGCTAGTTTACAGTGAAAGAACTTAACCTAGTACTGACAAAAATTAAAAGCAGAAAAGCAGCGGACCTCGACAAAATACCCCTAGAAGAATGGTTTTCCAACGCCGTAGATAAACAAAACACAATAGAAAGGTGGACAAAAAGCTGCGTCCGCCCATCTCAAAGAAAAGTGACCTCGGAATCACAAAGAACTACGGAGGCATAACTCTTACTTCAATAGCTGCTTAGGTTTATAATGCTCTGCTTCTCAACCGCATCAAAACAGAAATTGAAAAAATTCTTTGGAATAATCAGAATGGTTTTCGGAGAAATCAGTCCGTAACATCACAAATTCTCACAACCGTCCGAATTCTTGAAAAAAGTTCGTTGCTAAAAATCTCGCAGCAAGAATACCATTTGTGGATTTCTCAAAAGTATTTGATTCCATACCCTGAGGAAATATGGAGATAATACTTCCAGCATACAAAAGAAACTGTTACAGGGATAATGATGATTTATAGAAACCCGAAAGTCACCTGATGGAGACATGGAATTCTTCGAAATTGTTGCTGGAGTTTTCCAAGAATATACATTATCACCACATCTGTTTATATTCTGCCTTGACTACATATTCCGAACGTCGATAGATCTAATAAAAGAAATGGGTTTTACGCAAAAAGAAAAGACAAGAAGCAGATGATATCCTCTAGACACTAATAAACACGGATTATACAGATGATATAGAGCTTCTTGCAAATACACCAACCCGCGCCGATTCCCTGTTGCATAGCACAGGACAGGCTGTAGAAGGTATTGGCGTCCATGCGAATGCAAACAAAACAGAGTACATGTTTTAAACGATAAGGAGCCTTCTCCACTCTATGAAATTAGAAGTTCAAGTATCTTGGGAACAGTGTCTTGTCTACAGAAAGGGATGTCGATATGCGCCAAAAGAATATAAGGACTGCTATCGATTGGTTATCGATCAAATGGAAGTCTGATCTAGCCAATAAAATAAAACAAGATTTCTTCCAAACTGTAGGTATGTCAATACTATTATATGGATGCACCACATGGACGCTAACAAAATGCATAGAGAAAAAGCTAGATGGAAACTGCACAAGAATGCTACAAACTATTTTGAAGAAAATCCTGGAAGTAACACTTCCAAAACAACGGTTGTACGGCCACTTAACTCCTATCTCTAAAACCATTCAATTAAGATGAAAAAGATGTGCGGGACACTGCTGGAGACGCAAGGACGAACTAATAAGTGACGTCCTTCCAAGGACCCCTACACATGGACGTGCTAGTGTTGGCCGACCAGCAAGAGCTTATTTACATCGGCTCTGTGCGGACACAGGATGATGTCTGGAGGACCAGCCGGAAGTGATGGACGATAGAGACGGTTGGAGAGAAAGAGACAGGGAAATTCGCACTAGTAGCGTGACTTGATCATGATGAAGGTTTTAAGCTAGCTCTGCTCTTAAATCCTTGTGTACTTTTAACTCATTTTCAAAAGCAGTTTATATATATATATATATATGTATTTATGTATGTATATACATATATATAGAGAGAGAGAGCGAGAGAAAGAGATTGCTGTATTCATTGTCTATTAAGACAATAAAAGCTCGCCCATTATCAGACAGAACTAGGTTGATGGATTTTATATTTATAATAGGTTCGGAGTTGTTAACCTCATTAGATTGCCACATTTCACAATATCGTCCGACCTCGCTCTTTCTCTCTCTCTCTCTCTCTCTCTCTCTCTCGCTATCTGTCTATCTATCTATTTAGCTATCTATCTGTCTATTGCTGTTTCGTTCGTTAGATCCCCTCAAAACTTCATTATACTCTCTCTTCCTCTCTCCGTGCCTTCTCACATTTCTGCGTTTCTCATTAGATTGGCTCAGAATATAACTAGTTTCTCTCTTCCTCTCCCTCTCTTTCTCTGATCTATCTCTGTATTTCTGTTTCTCGCATTAGATCACATCAAAATTAAACTCTACACATACATACCTCCTCTCTATCTCTCTCTCTCACCTGTCTCCGTCTTCCTTCTTTGCAGCCACTTTGACTTCTTGTCCTTCTTCCATTTTCTTGTCATTTTTCTTTTCCTCATTCTTCCTTTTCTTTTAACTTTTCTTCTTTTTACCTTCCACCCAGTTTTCCTTCCTTCCTTCCTTCCTTATTTATTCCCCGATTTTCCCTTTCTTTCCATCTATCCTTTCTTCGTTCCCTCCCTCCTTCCCTTTTAACTTTCCTTTCACCCTTTCAAGGTTCCTCCTTTTCTTTTTTTCTCTCCCTTCCAATATTTCCTTTCTTTTCCCTGTTCAACTTTTCTTCTTTTCTTTCTGTCCTTTCTTTTTTCGTTAATAACATCTTCCCTTCTTCTTCTTCTTCTTCTTCTTCTTCTTCTTCTTCTCTCTTTATTTCCACTTTCTATTTTTATTCTCTTTCTCTCTTTATTCCCCCACCAATCGGATAGAGTTTTAGAATACACCAACAGCTCGTCTACAGTGGGTAAAACCCTTCCCAAACGTGTGTCCTGGATATGACACTAAACTGCATCTGATGGGGAGATTCCAATTCAGAAACTTTGAAGAATGCGGAGATCTTCTTCGTCGCCATTACTCCCAGGTCCACTCTAACCCGGATTAGTCGTACCTGTTAGGGTCTCATCTATAAGTCAAACAGAAGTTTAACTATTTACTCTACTTGAAACTGTTAAACGGTGTGCAAAAAAAATGGGATTTGGCTTGTTTAAAATAAATGTCGGGGATGTCCTCGTGGTGTTATGGTTAAAGTGCTGGACTGTGGAGTCGTAGTAACTCCAGTCGTGCTATTACGTTCACTTTTGGACAAATACACTTGGGAACGGTATGAAACCCCTTATCCTCCCAGCTATGGGTTAAATAGCATCACGGCTATTCTTCTAGAGAGATGGCATTGGCATTAAATAACCATCGAAGGTTGATATACCATTAAACAAAGAAACCGAAATCGAAAAATAATGTTACCAACAAACTATTCGTTTACAAATCATATATATATATATATATAATTTGTAAACGAATAAACGAATACTAATTCCTGTTTATATATATATATATATATATATATATATATATATATATATATATATATATATATAAACAGGAATTAGCATTAAATAACTTACCAGGTTTGATATGTCGTAGAACAACTAAGCAACCAATCTTTTTATTTTCTCTTTCATTATTTTTTCTTTCTCTTTTAACTTTCCCTTTTTTATTATGTCTTTCCTTTTCTTTTCTCTTTTTCTTTTCTTTTCTCTTTTTCTTTTCTTTTCTTTTATTCTATTTTCTCTTTCTTTTCTTTTTCTCTTTTTCTTTTTTCTTTTTCTTTTCTGTTGTTTTCTCTTATTTTCTCTTTCTTTTTATTTTCTCTTCCTCTTTTTGCTTTCTTTTCTTTTCTCTTTTTCTTTATTTCTGTTTTTCAATCTGAAATCAAAATATTTTTCTTGTAAGAGCAAAAAGAAAAAGGAAATCGATGCTAAAGAATTTTTCGACTTCCTCCCCAATTCGAATGGTTATGAAATCATTTTATAGTGTATCGAGGGGAGAGGGCGGTTCATGCACGAATCTAGACTCATGCTTGATCTTCTCGGCATTCCCAGAAGGAAAACTGATAAAATTATTTCTCTCCATAATCACTATTGAAAAGGGGGAGATATAAAACTTAGGTGGGGAGTATGCACTTACTTCGAAAGTTAAAGGGTTATATTTTTTTAATGTTCAATATCTTCTCGTTGCAACATTCAAAAGATTAAGCTTGGGACGAAATTAGATTTTGAAAAGCTGATGATCTATCTATAATTCTAATAGGCTAAAAAATGTATTTCCATAATCTATGAGTGAAAAAAATTATCTTAGATTAATTTTGGGTTCGATCATTACAAAATTTTTGCGGCAAGTCAAATATTTTCGACTGAGAATCTTAAAGAAATAATAAAACGAGCAAGTAAGCGTCGATTGGTCAATATATGCAAAAAGTACAGATAAAGAAATTTTATTTATTTATTTTGCTTTTACAAGTTCTTCATTCGAAATCCATTTGAAAAGCTTGTATAGTTGAAATGAATTTATTATGGAATGCCATCTCTAATTTTCTTGTATTTCAACCAAGTATATATATATACATATATACATATATATATATATATAGAGAGAGAGAGAGAGAGAGTCGAATGAACAAATCTTTTAAAACTGCCACTTCAGAGTAACTTAGCATTCATACATATACATATATAGATATATATATATAGAGAGAGAGAAAGAGAGAGAGAGAGAGAGAGAGAGAGAGAGAGAGAGAGAGAGAGGTTGCTCTGTGTCAAGAGGTATCCGAGAGACTGGAAATTACTGCTCGGAAAACCTCTGTGATTTTGGGAAGATGAAATTGTCAATGGATTTGGTTAAATGTGGAGAACAAGTACTCGTATGTGATCAAAAATAAAATGTAAGTGCATTGGGGCCAGCGATGGGGAAAACAACCGACAACCGGCCCAATATATATATATATATATATATATATATATATTAAAATGAATACGTCCACAAATAATTTCAGATTTGATATTTGAGCTTTTATTATTTCATATACTTGTTCTCTCCACGAGTTTCAAACTTTTCTTATCTACCCAGGTGATTTAAATTTAAGTTCAGGATCTTCTTTTTTATTGGAAAGATTTTTTGATAGGGTGTTTTAATTTTGTTTGATTCCAGTTTTTGTGTCTGTGAATGTCCAATTGGAGTTAATTGTCCCTTAAGACTTCTAGGTCTATATAAATGCATTTTTCTTTTTTGTTTGTGTATATATGACAATGTATCTGTGTGTGTGAGTGTGTATACATGTATGTTCACTCATGTATGCACACACTTGTACGTACATATATTTTCAAGGGTATTGGGTTGATTTGTGTCCTTCTTTGTTCTTGCTTCATTTTCGTTCATTTTACTTCTAGTATGTTTATTAATTTAAGTATACACACACATATACTTTTTTCAAGGCCATTTGGTGGATTTAATGTGTGCGCGACTGCCTTTGACTCCATGCAGATATATGCTTTAAAACTAGATTATGTGTGTGTGTGTGTGTGTGTGTGTGTGTGTGTGTGTGTGTGAAGTTAGATTCAGTTTAATGTTGGTTTAAATCTATCTATGAAGTTTTTTTCTTTTATTTTGAATAATGAGTAGTCATCAGTCTGGTATTTTGGCATTATCCTAAAGTCTCCTTTGTTGCATTCATAAAGGTGTTTTGATAAAAAAGTTTTCTATTCTCTTGCAATTTAATGTTGTTTTTATGTAATCAAACTCCATATTTAATGCATGAATGCAACCAATATATATCTCGCAGCAATTTGTGCGTTTGATTATGTAGACAATATTTTGAATTGTAGCTTAAATTTCTATTTATTATGAATATTGTTTTAGTGTTTTCGTAGGTATGAGATTTTCCTCCAATGATTATATAACATATTCTACATCTTTTATTTTTGCATTTTGAATCTCCATACGTTGAGTGTTCACCAAATTTTGATAGGGCTAGTGTATGTTTTAATTTTTTTTGTTATCCTTTGCTTTTAATGATTTTTGTTGCGCCTGGTGTGTTTTTAATTCTATCATTGTTTGTAAGTTGATCAAGATTCTTTGATATTTCTGTGAATAGCTCTGGGTTATTTTGTCTTATGTTGAGACATATACTAAGGGTTATTCGTTGCTATGTCTTTGTGGGTTCGTAGTGCTTTTAATTGCATTTTTCTACTAATTCGAATCCCTCATTAATTTGCATTGCGTGATGTCCCTTCTCGTGAAGGGTTACGGGTAATTCTTCATATTCTAAGTGCTAGGGCGTAATGGATTAATTTTATACAGCTTTGGGATCGAGAGCTCTTAAAATGGAAGTATTGTTTGGTATTTGGGGTTTGTGGTAAATATCAATAATAATATAGCCATTTTGATTTTTAAAGAGAATGTCGAAAAATAGTAGTTCTTTAAAATTCTGTTCTATGGTGAATTTTATTTTAGAGTGTAGGTTTTGGAGTGAGTTATATAAATCGTTAAAGTTGTCTCATAAGCATTCCTCATATATGAAACAGCCATTCAACTATCTTTTCTATGGTTTAATAAATTTTGTTTTTATATTGTTGCTATATTTTCCCTATGATTTCATGTACATTTTCCTTTTGGTATGTTAAGGTTAGGGTGTCGTACATTAGTGCCATTTTCGTGCCCATAGCTGTTATTATTATTATTTGCGATAGAGTTTAGAGAGTTGGCAACTTACAAATATAAAAGTATAATTTAATTTTTATAAATAAATGAAAAATAAAAAGACTGTACGTCTACAAAGAATGCCAAAATCTATCACTTCATATATTACGGAAAATAAATCCGTCATCAAACAATTTATTTAAAAGTTAGAAAATAAGAAAATGAAAGACCAGAATAAAAAGAAATGTGAGGAAAATGTGTTGAAAGGAAAAAGAGAAAAAATGTAGATTATTGGAACTGATTCAAAAAGAAAGGTTAAATAAATCAGGGTTGCCAAATCTTAAGATGCTTAAGTAGACGGACTAGAAAAAGGGAATTTATAAGGAGAGTAGCTCAAATTATTTTTACGTGATACACTTTTCAAAAGAATATATTTACTGTCCAATAAATGATTTTAATGGTTTTTATTAAGATCAGGAATAGTAAGAAAGTAGCATAACTTATTTATATTTGTGTCTACAAAAAGTAATTATCTATCTAAGCATGATGTTTTTTTGTGTGTATGTGTATGTATAACCACGGTGCAAAAACAGCACATCATTGCAAAACTTTTATCAAAGCAATCCACTTAAATTTAAAAAAAAATAAAATAAAACACTTAATTTAATTCAGTTCTTGGTTTAAGGGTTTGATTTGCTTCTTTTATTTTTTTTCAATGGCATATAAACCTTCGTGGGTTATTCAATGCCGAAGCCATCCTTGTAGAAGATGAATAGTGATGCTATTTATCCCATAGCTGGGGGTATAAGGGGGTTTCCCAAGGTTATTTGTCCGAAATTGAATGTAATAGCACGATTGAAATTCGAACTCGCTTACTACAATCTCGTAATCCAGCACGTCAGCAAATACGCCATGGAGACTCCGATAAAGCAATTAAAGCCAAATATATAACTAAAGATGCACATTGTATTCTCATGAATTGGTAAATTGATGAAGTGCTAATTTCTAGGTTCAAACTAAGAGGTAAAGCTCTACATAAGGAATGAATTTTAAGATCAAAATTCAAATATAAGGATGAGAACTAGAACTAACCCTTAGTTTCAATAATTTTATACTGATTGATACAATTTTCGTAATGATACACTATCATATTTACCCAACCCCTCCGCTCGGGCAGGATATGACACAAGGTCAATTTTTAAGCGGAGTTTAACAGGTTTGAATTCAGAGTTTTCCTTCTCCTAGACTAGTTGCCTCACCAAGGCTGAAGAACCTAGTCTGCCCTACTATTTACCCATAGCTGGAGGGAGAATAATTGGATTCATACCTTCCCCAAGGGTATTAGTGCTATGTGAAATGCAATCAGTCAGGTCCAGGATTTGAACTCGTGTCGCCGTGTTCATATCCTGCAACGATAACCATTACACCACGGGAACATAATACACTATAGTTGCTTGGTGAATACAAACGGCAGGATTGACACAACTGCTGCTTGGAAAAAACTGCGTTTTATTTTATTTGATAGGTCTCTCTTCCATATGACCCATTGTCTATCAATGGCTGTCCATGCCTTCGCAACAAGTCCTGGAGGCAATATCCCACAAAGCAGCAGCTGCACGGACACCAATCAACCCATCGCTC
>OY757920.1:69159301-69201801 GCA_963585895.1 Sepioteuthis lessoniana | reverse complement strand
AAAGAAAATAGAAACAGGGAAAAATGTTGACAAAAAAGAAGTTATAAAGGCAAAAACGTGGGAAGAGGAGTAGAAGAATTTGTGAGAAAAAGGATTGAGATTGAAAGAAAGTAAAAAAGAGAAGTAACGAGCAAAGGTTTGAGGATAGAACAGCTCATAAAAGATTGGAAGAATAAGAGGAGGAGGGAAAAGAAATAGAAAGTTGCGGAGGAAAAAAATAAGGAAGGAAATTAGGGAAGAGGAAAAAAACAAGATAATCTGGCATAGAAGAAAGAAAGAAAGAAAGAAAAAAGACGAAAAAGATTAACCGAAGAAATTGAAATTGAGAAAGAAAGAAAGAAAGAAAGAAAGAACACGGTGAACTGGAGAAAGAAAAAAAGAAAGAAAGAAAGAAAGAAAGAAAGAAGAGCAAAGTGAACTGGAGAAAGAAAGAAAGAAAGAAAGAAAGTAAGTAGAGCAAGGTGGACTGGAGAAAGAAAGAAAGAAAGAAAGAAAGAAAGAAAGAAAGAGCTTAACGAAAATATTAAGAAAAATGAAACAAGAATTGTCAAAATAAAAACAAGGAAAGGAAGTAAAGGAGGAGACAAAAAAGAATAGGACAAATCGCAGAAAGAAAGAAAGAAAGAAAGAAATGGTGGATTGAGAAGTGCAGCGATGCTGAATATATTTGGCGTATAATTATTCTTGTAGAATTCCAACCAAACGAATCGGTCATGGTTTCACGCCAAGGCACCTTCTGTCAGAAACGGTGAAAGATACGAAAAAATGATTCAAGCAGGCAGATAATGAAAAGACACCCGGGAAATATCTGCAGGGGTAGGTGAAAAGGGTGGTGAAAAAGATGGGAGTGAGATAGATAAATATTTTTACACAATATCTACGCGGGAGAAACATAACAGAAAATAGGAAGGATAAAGGTTACTCAACCCGCCCCTTTCATCATATTTGCATATATGCAGAGGAGATAAGAGTGGATAAACTCAGATAGATATGTAGATAAAGAGATGAAAACAAACCGAAATAGATAAATAGATAGATGTGAACAGACTTAGATAGATAGATTGATAGACTTAGATCAATCGATCGATCGATCGATAGATTGATAGATAGATTGATAGATAGTCTTAGATAGATAGATAGATAGTCTTAGATAGATAGATAGATAGTCTTAGATCGATTGATCGATCGATAGATAGATAGACTTAGATCAATCGATCGATCGATCGATAGATAGATAGACTTAGATCAATCGATCGATCGATCGATCGATAGATTGATAGATAGATAGATTGATAGATAGTCTTAGATCGATCGATAGATAGATAGATTGATAGATAGTCTTAGATCGATTGATCGATCGATAGATAGATAGACTTAGATCAATCGATCGATCGATAGATAGATAGATAGACTTAGATCAATCGATCGATCGATCGATAGATAGATAGATTGATAGATAGATAGTCTTAGATCGATCGATAGATAGATAGATAGATTGATAGATAGATAGATTGATAGATAGATAGTCTTAGATCGATCGATAGATAGATAGATAGATTGATAGATTGATAGATAGACTTAGATCAATCGATCGATCGATAGATAGATAGATAGATAGACTTAGATCAATCGATCGATCGATATAGATAGATAGATTGATAGATAGATAGACTTAGATCAATCGATCGATCGATCGATAGATAGATAGATGTAAACGGACTCAAATCAATTGATCGAGCAATATATCGATAGACGGATAGATGAATAGATTGATAATAACTGACTCAGATCGATCGATAGATGTAAATAGACTCATCAATTGATAGAACAAGCGATTAAAGGTAGATAGATGGGTGTTTACAGACTCAGATTGATCGATAGATACGAACAGAGGTAGATCAATTGATTGATCAGTCGATCAATTGATAGATAGACAGATAGATAGATAGATGTGGGCAGACTCAGATTGATCGTGATTGATAGATGTGAACAGAATCAGATCAAACAATCGATCGATAAATTAATATAAACAATCAGATCAATCGATCGATAAATAAATAAATTGATAGAGCAGAGTTTGATCAATCGATCGATCGATCAATATATAGATAGATTTGAACAGACTCAGGTCAATCGATTGTCGGATGTGAACAGAGTCAGATAGATAGATAGATATGAAGAGAGTCAGATTGATAGATAGATAGATAGATAGATAGATAAATTTGAAGAGAGATTACTCGATTGCTAGATAGATAGATAGATAGATGTGAAGAAAGTCAGATAAATCGATCGATAGATGTAAAGAGGGTCAGATCAATCGATCGATGAATAGATAGATACTGGGTTGACTCATAATTAATTTCTGTAGTTGAAAGCAAGTTGTAACAAAATATTTCAAACTTCCAATGTTTTAAACGCAACCGTAAATCATCAGATTTAAGATTGCCTTCATCGGCCATTTTTATTTCAGTAATGAAAACGTGTGCATTATAATTTAATCTATAATCTCATGCACCTAAAATGAAGGAAGTTAAAGTGTATATTCGACATGTAACATAGCGGAAATTTATGAATAACAAAAATGCAATAGAAACAGCTAAGAAAACTTGAAGTGTTATTGACTGCTAAGTGTGAAACTGGTTTTCAAAGTTTCGTTCTGTGGATACATGCCTGAAAGATGAACTCAGACCAGGACACTCAACAGTTCTTGAACAAGATGCTTTAAAAGAATTGGTGTAATGCAATCCGCGCAAAGGTAATTGAGAATTAGCACTTGACCTGAGCGAATCACAAAAAAAAAAGAAAACACCCTGCACTCGTCAGTTGGAAAAAAGTTGTGCTTCTCCATAATAACGCAAGGCCACATTCAGCAAGAATCTCGCGGGGAAAATATTGGATTTTGATTAGTTTGCTCAACTCCATTTAACATATTCACCAGTCATTTCATCAAGTGGACTAAGAATACTATATATATATATATATATGTATGTACAATCTGGGGCGGAAATCTAAGGAGTAGGAGTATCCAACGACTATCGATGTATAATTAATTATACATCAACACTCAACATGCAGAGCTAAAAAATCTTTTTATATGAAAATATAAATAAAACATTTACTTCCTTGATGTCATTATAGATTTATTTCCGGTTGTGAAACCATCATCAGATGTAGACGAAAGAAAGCTTTTATTTGGGTGGAGAAGAAGCTGAACGGCAATTACACAAGAATGTTGCGAGCAATATTGAACAAGTCCTGGCGGCAACACCCCACAAGGCACCAACTATACGGCCACCAGCCCCCCATCACGAAAACTATCCAAGTTAGACGAACCAGACATGCACAACACTGCTGAAGAAGCAGGGACGAGCTCATAAGTGATGTACTCCTATAGACCCCCACATATAGCTGAGCAAAAGCAGGACGATCAGCTCGAACATACATACAGCAGCTATGTGAGGATACGGGATGTAGCGTTGAAGACCTGCCGGAGGCGATGAACGATAGGGAGAAGTGGCGAGAGAGGGTCAGAAATATCCATGCTAGCGGCACGACATGATGATGATAATGATGATGATGATATTGCTTCCGGCGAGAATAGGATTTGACAAAATTCCTTGTTTTTATTTTTTTTTATTAAAATGATTTTTAATATATTCTTTCATATTTTTTATCAAGAAAAAAATTTTAACGTTTGATATATTATATCAATAATAATTTTTTCATTTATTTACACAATGTTTATACAATCCTATGAATAAAACGTTACCCCTAATTTAAATACAGTCGAAAATTAAAAAACCTAATTCCAGAAAAAGGAAATAGTGGCATGCGACTTATTTAAATTTATTGATAAAATCTGATCCTAACTATCAAAATTATCGTAAAAATCATGTTATTTATATTAAGAAGAAATTAGCTTATCGAATGTTAAGTCAATCGTAATAAGCAAATAATTACTATGTAATTCACATATTGAATGTTAAGAAATCGTAATAAGTAAAGACCTGATATGTAATAGATATAATAATAATAATAATAATAATAATAATAATAATAATAATAATATGTAATAGATATAATAAGAATAAATTAAATATTCGCTTCCTAAATTTTTGTTTACCAATAGAAATACGGTGTAATAAAAACGGTGTAGTATCGGGATAATTCATACTTGTAATAAGTCTATTAATTTTATTTGTTTATTTATTTATTTTTTTTACTTTTTAATTCTATTATCTTATTATAAAGACATATATTTGCACTTTATCCATTAAATTTAATTGTACTCTTTATTAGAAAAATCTATTCTGAATTATTCTTCTTGGCAAGACTTCACGAACGAAGATTTATGAAGGAGGCTGTCCACGTCGACTACAGACATGCTGATGGCTGTCTAGGTCGATGCGGGACAGGCAAGTCCGGCCGCAGCGACTGCAGTTAAAGGTCTGGTCTGGTATAATTGCTGATGCTCCCTAGATCTTTTTCCTACGGTGTTTCTCTTTGAGGTTAGCTCTGCGTGAGTCCTCGAAGGTGAAGACACCTGGTGGATAGTACAGCGCCAGGCCTGACGGTCAGCAACAGGTGTCGACCACTGGTGGTGGTCAATGTGGCAGGTACCGAGGGTCTTCTTGTGGGAGTCTTTAAAACGTTTATTTGGCGCCCCTCTGCCACAGTAGTCAGTGGAGAGTTCACCACACAGGGCTATCTTAGGCAGGCTATGCCCCCCATTCTGGAGACATGCCCTGCCTATCGTAGCTGTGACTTCAGTAACGTGGCCTCTATGCTGGTGATTTCCACCTGATCAAGGACCTTAACATTGGAGAAGTAGTTACTCCAGTAAATGTTGAGGATGGTACGGAGACAGCTCCGATGGAAGCGCTCAAGGAGTCGTAGATAGTGGCGGTAGGTTACCCATGACTCAGAGCCATCATGCAGTCATCATCACCTTGTACAAAAACAAGGGAGAAAAGTCAGATTGCTCCAACTATCGGGGAATCACTCCATCGCAGGAAAAATCCTTGCTTGTATGCTCCTAAACAGATTGGTACCCACCATCGCTGAAGACCATCAATCAGAAACCCAGTGTGAGTTGAGCCAACGGGGCACCACAGACATGGTGTTCGTCCTCAGAGAGCTCCAAGAGAAATGCAGGGAGTAGAACAAAGGACTGTATGTAGCGTTTGTGGACCTGGCCAAAGTGTTTGACACGGTGAGCAGAAAGGGACTGTGGATGATCATGGAACAACTTGGCTGACCCCAAAATTCCTCAGCGTGGTTATCCAATTGCACAAAGACCAGCGCGGCCAAGTTAGGTTGAACAGCGATCTCTCTGGATCCTTCCCCATCGTCAACGGCGAGAATCAGGGTGGTATTCTGGCACCGACTCTGTTCAGCATCTTTTTCAGTATGATGCTTAAACAAGTCATAGAAGACCTTAACGATGACGGTGCTGAATACATCCGCTACCATCTTGACGGCAGTCTGTTTAACTTCATGAGACTGCATGCCTACACAAAAACACTTGAGCAGCTGTTCTGTGACCTCCTCTTCGCAGGCGACGCTGCTTTTGTTGCTCACACAGAAAGAGCCCTGCAGCACCTAACTTCTTGCTTGAAGAAGACTGGGGTCCTTCACAAGCCTGCATCTCTAGAAGAGTACCGCCCTCCCCACATCACCATCGGTGGAACTGAGCTGAAAGCAGTTTATCAGTTCACTTATCTGGGTTGTACCATCACATCAGACGCCAAGATCGACAGGGAAGTAGACAACAGACTGGCCAAGGCAAACATTGTTTTCGGCAGACTCCACAAATGAGTATGGAACAACAAGCACCTGAAGAAGGGTCCTAAGATCAGCGTCTATCGAGCCGTCGTACTCACCACCCTATTTTGAATTAATTAATTAATTATTATTTAGTCTATTTTCTAAAAGTTTTGGATTAATATTCCAATATATAGAATTAAAAATATATAAATCACTTAATTAATGGTAGTTAAAAATATTTAATGTAATATTATATCAAGTTAAATTATACTAAGAATTTAGTTCTATTTCTTCATGCCGAAATCATTTCTGTTCCTGTATTAAGCAAATTTCCTTTTAAATATTTTACTTGACATAATTTCTCTTCTAAGCATAAATTTCACTTACCATGTAAACTATTAGTCGAGGAGAATCTTTTAACTATTTCCCAATTTAAAATAGCCGTTAGTCCTAGTTCTATCAGATCCCAGTAATACCTAGATTGGGCAATTTGATTTTTTAATGTTGAATTTCTAAATGATTGTGGGTGGTTGTAATATCTAAATTTCCAGTTTAAGCTTGTCATATCTATGTTTGCATTACCATTATTATCATTTTCTTTAGTTGAAATGTTGGCTTGATATATAATATTATCAGGGTTACATTTATTTCCTAGTGGGCATTCATTTTTTATTTTACAATTACATGAATGTCTAAAGTTGTTATTGTTATTCCAGTTCAGTTTATTTATTAATTTCTTGTTATGATTGTCAATTATTTTAGATATATTGTTAGTACAAGAATAACTAATTTTAATATTATTCTTATTAATTATTTTTCTTAGGGGGTTATCATCTTTAAAATGTTTGTTTATTAAACCTAGAAAATATTTCCCTATAAATTACACTTACTATGTAAACTGTTTGTCGAGGAGGATCTTTCAATTATTTTCCAATTTATAATGGGCGTTACAAATATATATATATATATATATATATATATATATATAGGGTGGAACGATAAAATTTTCGTCTTAAAGATAACAACACTACAGCGTTATTTCAAAACTTTTATTGAAAAGATCAATTCAGGTAACTTGATTATGTAGTAGAGCTGACATCTATTCAATGTAGCCGCCTTCAGCCTCAATCACCGCCTCGATACGGATCTAGAACTGGGAGCATGCCTTTTCCACAAGCGCCGGCGGGAGCTCAGCCAATACTCGGCGGATGGCGGCTATCAGGCTGGCTTTAGTGTTGTGGGAGGTCAAGTTGGTGATGTTCTGGACGTATGACCAAACGAAATAGTCCAGCGGGTTCAGGCCGGGGGAGGAGTGGGGCCAGTGAAAGAAGGGTACAAAGTCGTAGAACTCCTTCTGAAGCCAAGCCTGGGTCTCTTTGGACTTGTGGGCCGGCGCCGAGTCCTGCTGCCACACCCAGGGTCTGCCACTGGCTACCTGATTGCACCAGGGGATCACCACACTCTTCAGCACATCCAGGTATACTTTGGTGTTGACGTTCAAGCCGACTTCGAAGATGTGAGGTGGCATGATGTGGCCCTCAATTGAAACCACACCAAAGACCATAACCGTAGCCGGAAACTTTGTTTTCATCACCCTGGGCACGTCTCTGTTATTCGTGGCAATCCAGATTTGCATTTTGAGGGTGCTGGCAATGGTCCTGTTGTTATAACTTGGATCGGTAAAGAGCATGTGTTGTACAGCGGCGCATCCCCGATCTCGCTCGTTGAACATTGTGTCACTTTCAGACATGATAGAAGGCTCCTATCGCTCTTGGGATTTGTACACAACTAGCCAGCTAGTAGATGGTCTGCAACAAAAAAAAGAAAACCGGTTTTCATTAAACGGAAATGGAATCATGTCGTCTTTTCTAGGGCGACAATTTTATCGTTCCACCCAGTAATATATATATATATATATATATATATATATATATATATATTAGAGAGTTTGCAAAGACGAGGGTGAAACCAGATAATATTTTTACGTCTAATTTAATTAATATTTTTGTTTAGTTTATTATCCATATTTATATTATTATTACTCCATTGTTTCCTCCATATTTGTAATCACTGTTTTCTGTTTTTATAGGATTATATAAACATTGTATAAATGAAAAATAATACGATATATCTCAAACGTTAAAGTTTTTTTT
The DNA here is from genome assembly GCA_963585895.1 of Sepioteuthis lessoniana. Lineage (NCBI taxonomy): Eukaryota > Metazoa > Mollusca > Cephalopoda > Myopsida > Loliginidae > Sepioteuthis > Sepioteuthis lessoniana. The sequence goes on along the minus strand of OY757920.1, from coordinate 69,193,882 downwards.
TCCTGATTAAAACATGAAAAAATATATCAAAAATTTTATTAATTATCTTAATTAAAAAATCAAAACAAGGAATTTTTTTTCAAATCTGATTCTCATCGGAAGCAAAATAAGAACACCCAAATAAAAGCCTTCTTTTGTCTACATGGCTTCACAACCAGAAATAGATTTATAATGGCAACAAGGAAGTGAATTATATATATATATATATATGACACCTATATATATATATATATATATACATGAATTTTTTAATTTTCAGTCCCATGTCAAGTCATACCGAACACTTGAAAATAGTACTTGACGCGGCCTTACTTAACACTCGGCATAATAATCAAGGGTAAGAGGAGTAATTCAGGGAAGGTATTAGCGCCCTCCCTAGCACCTCGGTGTAGTAGTAAGAAGGGTGCCATCGGGCCACCCTCAACTCCAGCGGGCCAACTTACTTGCTAATGTATATAAGTATATATTTAGAGAGAGAGAGAGAGAGAGAGAGAGAGAGAGTAGTGGGTGAAACGAGTGAAAAAGTGTTATGTAAAAACCTGTAGATAGACGGATGGAAGTGTGACGTAACGGTTGTCGCCTTTAGAAATGCATTCGACGAGCAAAGTTCAATTCCTGATCGATGCTGTTTGCCTTTCGCTTTTGCGTTAAAGCCCTAGAGAAAAGTTTTAATATCACTTTTCTACCCGCTCAACCGCAAAGGGGTAAATAGAAGTGTTAACAGAGCTATTAAGCCCTGGTATAGCAACCGATCAAGGAGAAAGAAAATCTCTTCATTCAAAAGCAGTTCTCGTAGGTCTAACAACTCCACCCCATAAATACCTACTGGTTAGGAAACCGCAACACCATCACAGACGCAGTGTGTTCTCAAAGAGTGCGGGAGATTTACATTACACTTGACATGGATTGATAGATAAGAACAGACGGCTGTAGATAGAGACATTGATAAGTTTAGATGTCGTTGTATTGTCTGATTGATAGGAACTGACTAATACATAGAGCCCTCTTCCCACGTTTTAGTATCCCTCTAGTTATTTGACATGCTCAACGTTTGGTATTTTTTCCGGTCCAGCATTAAAAATAAAAGTTCTGCATCAGATATCGACCCACCAGCAATATTTATCTTCCGAGACCAATTGAGATCACATAAACAAGACAAGGGGTTGGGGAAACACTTCATGATCGTTTTACTCTAAAACAACTACGCATACAAATCCTTGCGAGAATCTCTTAGGGTTTCAATAACTAAAACTGATTTCGCCTTGTCACGGTCGTATCTCGTTAAAAGAGCTAATTCTCGCTTGATTACCAAAAATTTACCAACGTCCTGTCTGGCTTATATTTCGATGGGTAATACCGATGGTTTATAGTCGCGGATCGAGTTATGGTGTTGATGTCGATGGGCACGTAATCGGATGCTCTGATTTCTCGTGCTATAAAAAGGCGCTCATGGTGTAATGGTTATCGTTCTAGATAATGGACACGGTGACTCGAGTTCAGATCACGGATAAGACTGTAATTTACAGAGTGCTAATTCTCTTGGAAAAAGTATGCGCCAACTATTTTGTCTATAGCTATGAATAAATACTAGATGAGACTGTGCTCTTTAACTTTAGTATGGCAACTAATCTGGGAGAAGTAAAGCACTGAATTCAAACCTGACAAAGTTCACTTTAAGCATTGACCTTGTCACATCCTACTTGTGCAGAAATATTGGCTAGATATATATATCGGCAAATCATTATGATTTTCAGAATCGAAACGTCTACTAATGTGGTGGATTCTGCACTTGCACGAACCTGTGTTTTACAAAAAAAAATAATATCGAGAATTGGCATTAACTAGTCTAGGTATTATCATTTTATTATATAAGTTGTTCAGCTGTTAATATTATTTTTCTCCAGTTAAGATCAGCTAGGATACTTAGAAGAGTCCTGGAGACCTGATGATACTTTTTGTCACTCAGACATCAGTGTAAAACTACCAGTTAAAACTAAACTGAACAAGTTATTCTTGTTTATTTTAACAGTGCTGTGGTATAAATAGTTTTGATTCTTCCTTTAATCTCCATTTATCCCTTGTCTCTTTTCCAGGTCACTGGGGGCCATTCGAAGCATATCAACTATAATTAGTATCAGCTTCATGTTCTTCAACTTTTTTATCTTTATAGCAAGATTCGAGTGTTTGTCAATCTTTTCGATTTCTTTTATTTTCATTCTTTCGTCAAGATCCACAAGACGGCAAATTATTTTCTTTACCTGAGAATTTAATGCGCCCCATTTTCTTGAATAGATTCTGGTTTGTACATATGCCATTTTTTTTTCAGCAGGGTCAAAGTATAATCTCTTGCTCAGTTCCCAGTGGATAATTTTTCCGACCCAATCATTCCTACTCTTGAATTTCTTTTTGTTTCATTCGCTTATTATGTGATTAACTGTTTCATCTCTGTCGCTGCATGAACTAAACTTACTATACTTTTGCGTCTGCAACTTTTGAGTGTTCGCCAATGGTCCGGAAGACCAGGGTCCTATTCCAGGTCGAGTCATACCAAAAACTAAAATATGCTACTTGATGCCACCTTGCTTTATACTCAGCATTATAAGGTAAGGATCAAGGGTAAAGTGGAGCAATCCAAGAAAAGGGGTAGCGCCCTTGTCTTACACTTTGGTGTAGTAGCTATCGAAAAGGGAGCCTTCGAGTCACCCTCGACTAAGGTCGCCAACTTTACTTAAATTAAACAATATAGGACCCTATTGACATTTGAAACAAATCCCAGAAATGGATGGATATCCATTGTTGATTATGCTACTTTAGAATGCTAGGAAGAAGGGAACCTTATCACCTTATCACGACCTGCATTTTTAGAACATGGATATTCGAAAGATGCCATATGATAGATAGATAGATAGATAGATAGATAGATAGATAGATAGATAGTTTGAGAAAGATTGATATGAATTGAGATAGATATGATAGATAGATATGATCAGATAGTTTCAGTTTCAGTTAGTTTATTTAATGGCATATCAAACTTCGTGGAATATTTAATGCAAAGCCATCATTATAGAAAGACTGCAGTGGTACTATTCAAGCCATAGCTGGAGGAAAAAGTGAGTTTATACATTTCCCAAGGGTATTAGTCCTACTACGATGTCGCAGGTCAGCATGTGAGCTACTACGCCACGGGGACTCACCCCATTGATAAAAAAGAACAAATTAAGAAAGATAGATATGAATAGACTAAAATTGATAGATAGTATTTATTTAATCCTAAATTTTGCGCTTTAAGTGTATTTGAATAAGTCTGGCACAAGATCAAAATAGAATAGATGGTATGCAATGTATGAACGAAATCACATCCTGAACAATTATCATTTATAACTTTTCATCTGAAGTGTTATTAAACAAACATTAGGAGTTTTAATCATTGTATTATATAGTCATTTTATTGACGGCTGTTTAGAATACTCTCCTTTGCAGAAAGGTAATTTCCCCACCCAACAAAAGTGGTGTTATGGCTATAACCTTAATCTTCACCCGGTGATGAGTTTCCAGTTATGGATCTCTCTGGAATGTGAAGTAACCCTTCATTGCCATCGCTCCCAGGTCCACTCTGACCCGAAGTGGTAGCATCTGATTGGGTCCTATCGATGGGTTAAACAGAACCAAACTGTGTAATTACGCTGAAAAAAAAGACTGAATCGTTTGAAATTATTGGTTTTACATTTAACAGTGTTTAAACAAAAAACAGGACGTATACTAAACAGAATTTTTTGAAACTTTTATCAAAATTACTTCCTTCGGCGTTAAATGACCAGAAAAGGGTTGATACGATGTAAAACAAAACAATCAACGAACCACTCTCGCATGTGTACACATTTTTTTAATAAGATGGGTTTCATGAAGCTAAAATTATTTACTCTTGGATTATTGCTATTATTACAACTATGAGTCAAATGTTTTGCTTCATTGTTTTAACGATACACAGAAAAGACTACGATTAAAGTTTTACCTTACATTTTCCAATATTTATATATATTGGAAAATATGAAGTATAATTTGGAAAATATAAAGTATATATACAAATATATACACATATATATATATGTTTACAGTCTTTTCTGTAACAGTGTTCACTGTCATTGCAAAATACATGTCAAAGTTTTACTTAGTTTTTACCTTAGAACTGTGTGCAAACAAATGAGTATCATTGAATATGAATAGTTACTTTAAGCCATATAATTGTGTGTAAATTATTTATATTGAATAAGATTACTTGATATTACATAACTGTGCAAACAAATGATTTTTATTTGTAGTTTGAAAGTCGACTTCAATAACGTCACTGACACAGACAATCCTCTTACACGCGTCTGTCCACGCAACACGCCTTCTTTCAACTTATGCCCGTTCCCTCGAGGGCTCTTTTTATAACACCTGACTATCTCATCTGCATGGGAGAGCCGAGAGTCTGCGTTACTTCACGCGAGATAAGCAAATACAAAAGCGACAGTGTGTCGCCATTTTAACCTTTTTTTTTCTTGTTAAGCGACTGAAACGTACGTAACGCAGCCACACGCTAGTCCGGTAAGTCATGATTTTTCCCTACATTAATATCAAATAAAAGTATGATTTTAACAAAATATCACAATGGAACAATAAAAATATAGATACACCGGCTCATTGGCCTAGTGGGTAGAGTGTCCGCCAATGATCCGGGAGACTTGGGTTCAACTCCAGGTCACGTCATACCAAAGACTTTAAAAATGGTACTTGATACCTACTTGCTTTAACACTCAGCAATATCAGATACGTATCAAGGGTAAAGTGGAGCAATCCTGGAAAAGGAGTAGCGCCCTTCACTACACTTCGGTGTAGTAGCTATTGTTAGGGATCCTTTTAGTTGCCCCCGACTACGGTCGCCAACTTTACTTTACTTTTTCTGTTTACAATCAAATATTTATAAATAATTCAAATTTCGGCATTAAATTCCATTAAACAAATAAATCAAGGCAAACTAAAGGTTCTTGCTCCGTAGCTCGACGCAGAGGGGTAGCAGCCCCAAGGTGTTGTGCTACGGACTTTACCGTTGACTCCACAATCAGGCCTCTGAGGCAATTGAGAGGGTTACTGATACAGCGATAAAATCTTGCAGGTACCACCCCAGGAAGAAAATTATCAAATTTCTCAAAGCCAGGGTGAAGATCCAATTGATAACATAGGTTCGAATGGTGATAAGGTTTAGCAAGGTAGACTAGCAAACCTTCACAAGTGAGTTCGAGTCTCATTGGGTGCTCCATTCATATGGCCTTGTGCCAGGTCTAAGCAAAAAGCTTGGTAAATACCTTAACATTGGTTAAGGAAAGTCGACTTGCCTCAGTCCCAGACAGACAACTAAGAGTGGATCATTGAAAAACAGTTGAAAGTCCCTGATCACAAAATACTAACTCGCTGTCGATATATGGTCATTGTCTCGAAATCAGCCAAAAAGGTAATCATGTGGGAATTACCAATGCTTTTTGGAAGAAGCTCATGAGCAGAAGCTATTTAAATAGGAAAAGTTGATTGAAGAGTGCAGAGTGAGCCCTATGCAAAACCCGTTCTACAAGGCCTTAACTAGAATTGATATATCAAGAGCTGGTAAATGGGGAGCCGTTAGAACGATTACTGAGTCCGCAAGAAGTACCACAAGATAGCTATGGATAAACAGAGCAAGCCGAAGGTAAGTTGCTGCAAGAGTATAAGCAGGGAAGTGAACAATCCCAGCTAGGTCATCTGGACAAGGAAGTCCAGATACCACTGACAATGCCGCCAAGTATGGTATGTATCTTTATGACAATATCGTAAATAATTTATATAGGAATGTAATATATATAAGTTAACTAAAGTATGTGGCAGGTATTTGAGAACTCACAAGTAGTGAGACATAAAGTCACAAGATACTGATCCCTTTTCACACGGGTCACGGGATCGTGTAGGGAATTTCCCGATCTTGACCACCCCCACTCCAGCCAGTACGTAACCGCCCAGTTTTCCTGATTTTAATCTCTTGGATTACAACATTCGAAATAGATTATTCAGTTACACATACATTAACAGAAATAGGGCGAATAAAAAAAGTGAATGATAGCAATGTAAATGTTTTATTTATTGGGTGACTTTGGTGACTAATTTGTCAAAAATAATATCATTTTAAACAGATTAATCCGCTGATCTTTTGTCTGCTTTATGTCCGAAATTTAGTGATTTGTTCATAAGCAGCGATCGTATCGGTACTGATATATGGATGCACTTCTTGGACGTTAACAAAACGGCTGAAAAAAAAAAGAAGCTAGACGGCAACTACACAAGAATGTTGCGAGCAATATTGAACAAGTCCTGGAGGCAACACCCTACAAAGCAGCAGCTATACGGTCACCTACCACCCATCACGAAAATTTTCAAAGTTAGACGAACCAGACATGCAGGACACTGCTGGAGAAGGAGGGAAAAGCTCATAAGTGATGTACTCCTATGGACCCCTTTACATGGCCGACCAAAAGCAGGGCGACCAGCTCGAACCTACATACAGCAGCTTTGTGAGGATACATGATGTAGCCCTGAGGACCAGCCGGAAGTGATGAACGATAGGGAGGGGTGGCGAGAGAGGGTCAGAGATATCCGTGATGATGTCATGACAAGATGATGATGATGATGATGATACATATATATACACAGACACAGACACACACTTATACATATGTGTGCGCGCGTGTGTGTGTAAATAAAACCATAGAATTAAAAATGAAAAGCGCAAGACATTTATTAAATCGGGTTTTTTCCACCTTATGCAAATAAGATATCCGATAATCATTTGATAATACATCGCACGTTGATCATATGTGTTAAATCTGCCATCTAGCATTCGGTTTGTATCGTAATGTTATTGGCTCATATTCCAAGGAACCTTCCCAGTAGACAGCATCTGTCCTTCACCTAAAAGGATAAGAGCTGGGTTGATTTCCGCCCTTAAAGAGCTATGTTAAAGGAACATGGGCAGTTTTTGCCCATACATTTTGAGAGGCATGCTTCCTACCGGGCACCACTCTTTAATTAGTAGTGGTGGTAGTGGAGTTAGTTTGATAATTTCATATTAACGAGCTGACATGATGCGGGCTGTTTTGATGTTAAGTATATTCATAGGGATTATTTCATATTAAAAATAGTCCCCAAGGACATAATCCAAAACTGTAACGTTAGTAATACAAGTTAACTAGTTATTACTACAACGAAACCGATGAATTTGTTAAGAGAGAACCTTCTAGGAAATGCCAAAACCCTGAAGGCAATTAAGGATAAAATATTGCTTATGTACGCAGGAGAAAAAGTTTACGAGTAAAAAGCGGCAAAAAAAAAAAGAGAAGAAAAAGGAAAAGAACAGAAAAAATAAACGAGGAGGAGCTCTCTGATTGCGCACCGGAAAATTCTGACTCGGACAATTGATATTTCATACATTTACTTGATCATCAAACGAACAAACTGGTTGATTTACGCGGTTACCCTAAAGAAAGACACTTTAGAAGGATGTTGTAATCGAGAACCGAAGCAATGGCAAAAATTATGTGTTTAACATAACAGCATTACAGGTAGGAATAACATCATTCTGTTTCGATATGCTCCATAGAGCGTTTAATATAGTGTGATCTGTTTGTCTATACTTATACACACACACACACACACATAAACGCACACACACACACACACATATATATATATATATATATATATATACGAGGATCATTAAATAAGTTTCCAGACTTTTTTCGTATTGGCCCTTTTATTGATAGTACACACATTAAACTCTTGTCCCCTTCGAAGTAATCTCGTCCAGCTGCAATGCACTTGTTGTAATGTTCCAACAACTTCGGTAAGGCCCAATCGAAGTCCTCTTGTGTGAGCATGTCAATGACCTTCGTCACTGCCTCTTTTATCTCCTCAATTGTCTAATAACGACAGCCTCTGAACTTAGGCAATAACCAAAAGTCACAGGGAGCAAGGTCTGGACTATAGGGACGGTGAGGAACTGTCTTGACGCCCATCTTGGTCAAATAATCTGTGACAAGGATGGACTTGTGGACTGGTGCATTGTCCTGGTGGAAATGCCACTGACCCGATTTGAAGAGTGCTGGCCTCTTCCGACGGAATCTCTTCCTGAACTCCCTTAAAACCTCAAAATAGTAAGACTAACCCTAACCCTTTGGCCAATAAACTCTGCTGTATTGACTTCCTTACTCCTCCCAGACCTCTTATCATCCCTCACAGACTCGCTGCCTTCCTTGAATCTCTTATGTCACTCAAAAACTGATACTCGAGTCATGCAAAATAGTCGAAAAGCAGTCAGAAGCATTCCATACGTTTCTGTGGCATTTTTTCCAAGTTTAAAACAGAATTTTATTTCAAATCGTTCTTCTAAAGTGTCCTCACGTCCAGATTGCATTTTTGAAATTCACCAGCAGTGACATTCAGGCTTTTGTAGGGTGTATTTCAATTCTTGCTGTAGCTGTTCCTTTGAACCTGAAATTATAAAAATTGATGTCATCTCATAAAATGTATAGCAATAACATACTGAATTTTCATGAGTCTACGACAGTCTTAAATGCCTGCACAAAAAGAAAGTCTGGAAACTTATTGAATGCACCAAGTATATATATATATATATATATATATATATATATATATATATATATTAGTAAATGAGTATACACACACACACACACACACATATATATATATATATATATACCTTTACTTAGATTTGCTTTGTCGAGTACAAGGCCACAAATATGCAACATCTTGTAATCGAACTTATAATATCAGTAAAAGGTTGTGAGAATAGCTTGCAAATCATCGTCGTATCGAGAGGTACCCTCAGTTTGGTATGGTACAATGTTATGCGTATAGAGCACCCATTAACGATCGAACATACAATAGTTTTGAAGGCTTGCAAATTATTGTCGTATAGACAGGTACCACCAGTTTGGTATGGCACAAAGCTACGTGTAGAGGGATCGATCTTACAATATCAGTAGGGGATTGTGAGAATCGCTTGCAAATCATTGTCGCATAGAGAGGTACCCTCAGCTACTTATGGCACAAAGTTATGCGTATAGAGCAGCCATTAAAGATCGAACTTGCTATATCAGTAAAGGTTTGTGAGAATAGCTTGCAAATCCCTCTCGTATACAGAGGTATCAACAGTGTTATGGCACAAAGCTACGCGTATGGAGCTCCCATTAAGGATCGAACATACGATAGTAATAAAGAATTGTGAGAATAGCTTCCAAATCAATGTCGTATCGACAGGTACCCTCGATTTGGTATGGTACAAAGTTATGTATATAGAGTACCAATTAAGGATCGAAATTACAATATCAGTAAACGATTGTAAGAATAGCTTATAAATCATTGTCGTATAGAGAGGTATCCTCATTTTGTTATGGCACAAAGCTGTGCGTATAGAACACCCATTAAGGATCGAACTTACAATAGTAGTAAAAGCTTGTGAGAATACCTTGTAAATCATTGTCTGATAGAGTGGTATCCTTAGCTTTGTATGGCATAAGGCTATGTGTGTAGAGCCCCTATTAATGATCAAATATATTATAGCAGTATAGGCTCGTGAAAATGGTTTGCAAATCATTGTTTTGGGTGGAAGTATCTTTAGTTTGGTATGGCACAAGGCTACGTGTATAGAGCACTTAATAAGGGTCAAATTTTCTATAGAAGTAAAAACTTGTGAGAATAGCTTACCATTAATCATTTCATCGGGAGTTATCCTCAATTTAGTATGACACAAAGCAATGCATGAAGGGAACCTAACAAGAATCGAACTTGATATTGCATAAAAGACTTGTGGGAATAGCTTGCAAATTATTTTCTTAGAGAGTGGTATCCTTAGCTTGGCATGCCACACTCCAAGAATTGACGGTTGTGACATAACGGTACTAACTAGATATCCGTCACCCTAACGTAGTAAAGGTTGACGATCGCACAAAACTATATTTAAGTTAACTACTCAGAGGTTTATTTAGTACTACAATTTGTAAGTAGTCTCCGGAAGAAAGAAAGAGAGTATGAAAGTTGAGTCGAACGCATTAGCTTGGCAAAGAGAAAGCCCCCTTTGGTTCCCACCCCCAAAATGGGGCTCGTAAACTTTTGTCTCCTTACCTCTTCGTGGTAAGTGTTCAACTGACTGTTTTTACCTCCTCACGTCTCTCAGATCATTCCTTCAAAATGAGTCATCCCCTTTCCCCCGCCTAGTGTCGGCGGGAGTAACATCCGTTTCCGCTGGTTTCATACATGTATAGAAGATATTGGGGCCTCCAATTTTCTCTAGTTATCCTCACCTAACGCAGTTGTTCACTTGTGAACGGCTGACCTACAACTGTTTTAGCCTAAGTCACTAAGAGGTCAACTGCTCGCTCCAATAGATTCTATATCTGCCTTTATTTCTAATTTTTTATCTCTCTGCTTCCTCAAAAATTTAGCCTTTCGTTTTCTTTATAACTTACTATATCAGGTTACACTCACCACTGAATACATTTTATCCTGCAGCCCAATTGATAGATCTTAACATACGCCGAATCTTCTGCTGGGGGTAAGATAAGATCCCACCCACCAAAAAAGTAGTGTTCGATGAGTGACACCAAACTGTATCTGATGGTGGGGCTCCAGTTCTGGAGATCTGAGGAGTGTGAAGAATTCCTGCTTTGCCATTGCTCTTAGATCCACCCAGTCATGTAGTGTTCGTACCTTTTAGGATCCCATCAATCGGTGAAATAGATCTATTTGAAAATTATTTTTATTGGATAGGATTACTGGTAACTATAACGTGATGATCAATTAAAGCGAACTAAGCTTCTAAGCCTCTCACAGTAGAGCCCTTCATGAAAAATCCAATATAATAAATTAATAAAAGTAAATAAAGTTGTCTCCCTTTAGTCGAGGGCGACCAAAAGGTTCCCTTTTCAATAGCTACGACACTGAGGTGTAGGGGAGGGCGCTACTCATTTCTCAGGATTGCTCCACTTTACCTTATATTGCTGAGAGTTAAGCAAGGAGGTATCAAACACCATTTTTAAAGTCTTTGGTATGACGTGACCTGAGATTGAACCCAGGTCTCCCAGAACATTGGCAAACACTCTACCCACTAGGCCAATGAGCCGGTTTGATACCATATATAGTTGTGCGTATTACTATTAAACCCAGGGTTAATAAGTGCCTTACTCAGTCTTAGTTAAGATTTCTGTTTTGTTGCTCCTTTGTAATACACTCCTTTCCCTGGATTGCTCTACTTTACCCTTGATGCGTACCTTATATTGCAGAGTGTTAAGCAAGGATGTATCAAGTACCATTTTTGAGTCTTTGGTATGACTCGACCTGGGATTGAACCCAGGTCTCCTAGACCATTGGTGAACACTCTACCCTCTAGGCCAATACCGGCTCAATAAATTAATAATACTATATATGTAGTTCCAATATCACTTCATAACATAGATTTGTTTGGTTTGGTTTGTTTGGGTTTTATAGCATATCAACCTTTGTAGGCTATTTAATGCCAAATCTATTGTTATACAAATAAACAGTTCTATTTCAAACAATTCAGTTTAGAATTTGTACACGGTTTAATTGTCAAAAACATTTCTATTTTAAGCAATTCAGTTTAGTCAAACTGTTCTATTTCAAACAATTCAGTTTAACGTAAGTACAGTTTCAATGTCAAAACCAGTTCTATTTCAAACAATTCAGTTTAGTATGCAAAAACAGTTCCATTTCAAACAAATAAGTTTAGCAGAAATAAGCAGTTTAAATGTCAAAACAGTCCTATGTCAAGCACTTCAGTTTAGCGTGAAGATCTATTTGACCCTTAGATAGGACCCTATAAGGTGCTACCACTCCGAGTCCAAGTTGACCTGGGAGCGATGGCAATGAAAGGGTACTCTGCATTCTCCAAAGATCCAGCATTACTAGGATCTTACCATCAGTTGTTTAGTGTCATATCTAGGACAGTCGTTGTGGGGGTCTTAACCTTCTGCAATGAAGCAGTTGGTATATTCTACATCACCAGCCGACTGGGCAATCATAATATAGAGTTTAGGCTTACATATACCCAGAGGATTTGGCGCCTTTTTTACATTTAAAAATTTCATGCTTAAGATTGTCGATTATTAACACACTATTTGTGGTTATCTATTTCACCAATGGTCCGGGAGACCGCGGTTCAATCCTAGGTCGAGTCATATCAAAGACTCGAAAAATTGTACTTGGTGCGGTCTTGCTTAACCCTTAGCATTAAAAGGTAGGGATCAAGGATAAAGTAGAGCAATCCAAGGAAAGGGGTAGCTATTGAAAACGGAGCCTTCGGGTCACCCTCGACTAAGGTCACAAACTTTACTTATTCTGACCTACAAGTCTATCCAGTTACAAGTCTATCCAGCTATGAGTTATTGCGCAATTCGTATCCTTGACATAGAGCGAAAATGATTTTCATATATAAACGCTTTGACTGCACGATTACGACGACGAAAGGGGTTTTTAATACACATTAAAGAAACAGGTGATTCAAGAAACGCTCCATTTACATTAATCATATCTCGATCAGTGTGTGAATAGCAGCATAACATCACATTGAAATCGGAACAGCCAGAAATCATCACCAAATCTAACACATTCCAAAAGCGCTACTCTAACCAGGTTAAGCCAAGCAAACATCTATTAAGCCAAAAGCTAACATTAATTTATCACCCGGATGAATGTTTACACTGGACAGACAGACACAGAAATATGTTTTAATATTGTAGAAATTAGATTGTGTGGCTGCCTATCTTAAAATTCTAATCTTTAAACGTCAAGATGCTTAGGTGTGGTATGATTCTCAAAGTGTACTTACCTTTCCCAAAGACCATCTACCCGAATACGCGTTTGCGCTGGACTGACAGACATAGAAATGTCTTTTTATATAATAGGGATTAAATTGTGGCGCTGCCTGTTGCTGAATCGTAATCTGAAAACATCAAGAGGCTTCTGTGCGATATATTGTGCAAAGCATACTTAGCTTTCTCATTAAATTGTCATCAAAGAACAAAGTCAAAACGGCCGAGAAATGAGAACAATGTCGCACGTCATTAATATCGTACTCTGCGCGATGTGCGCTGAGAATAAAGCATTTATCAACTCTCCTAATTCTAAAAAAAAAAGTAATTGCATCCCGAAGGACGCTCATTAACTGGGTGTTCGTTCATTGCTTTAAACCGGGAATAATAGTTGATAGTTAAGCACGCAGATAACTAAACGTGGTATATATCCTATAGTTGGCTAAATTGGTCATTTGGTGGTCATTTGGATTGAATATTGCCAATTTGTCAAAGAATAGGATGGACCATACAAAGGGCAGATAACTATGGGCCAGAATATTCCCAGGAATCCATTTATGACCTTTAAATAGTTGAAAATATGTCGAAAAGATTCTAATATTTTTTAGACTTTTAAAAAGCGCAAAAAATCAAAACATTGTTTCCGGAATCAGACTTTGGAGGAACATGAATAGCACATGACTATCAAACTAAACTAAATGAATATACACAGTTAGATTTCTAATAATCGAATTATATATGTCACATACCTGATATTTATACTAGAAATCAATTTTGATGATAAAATATCAGCAATTTAAAGCAAACGTTATGTAAATAAAAAAAAAATTCCAAAGAATAAAACTGAATTGAATTACTTTAAAGAGATAGCTCGTAGGTTTTGTTTTAGAATATATATATGAAAAGTATGTTCTAGTTCTGCGTTTTTATAATATTTTTATACAGAAAATAATATTTATTTTTATACAGAAAAATTTTTTTCTCACCAAATAGGCATTTTCGTTGGATGTTACCTTAAAATCTAGTTATAAAGAGTAAAATTTTACTGAAAAAGTCATAAAATTCTATTACTAAACCTTTCCGTCCAAAAAATCAAAATTTCTATAGAAGTTGTAGGGGTACCTTGTCATTAATTGGCATAAACCTGTGCTCGAAAACCATTTTAAAAATAGCACCACAATTTCCATGATAAATTTTCACGCAGATTTTAACATTAATTTTTCGATAAAACTATCAACTTCAAAGCACCGTAAATTTTCAATGAATAATGATGAAAAGAAAATTAAAAAAACGTGCGTTTTCCCTAAAATTCACAATTTAGAATATGTACATGTTCTATGACATTAATAGTCTTTAAAGATAGCCAATGTCTCGCATAAGGCTCACTGTGTACTTCGATGTATAACGCTTCCTATAAAATCAAAAATAACCTGTATCACATCGCCGGAATCCAGACAATTAGTTCCGCTTCTGCTACTACTTTTGTAAAATATTTCAATGAGCTACATTTTAAAAAATATTTTTTAGATTTCAGTTTCACAAATTCGAGAGTTTCCAGGAAGAGCTAGTTTTGCTGTTTCTAATGAACTGTATCCGTTTTTCAGAGTCTTTCTAACACAAAGTGTGTGTTCTATTCTAACGGCCTTGGAGTGCAAAATTGACTACTTCGTCTCAGGGGGCTGTCCCCGCCCCCGAATAGTACCCCCTTGCGGATCCAAGTTTATCGCTTGGCGCCCGAGGCGCCCTAAAAATACCGACAGAAATAAGTTTTTTTTACAACAGACACACATTCGTTTCGATGCAAACATTGCTCCCCACATTAAATGACCTTGTGTCAAATCCTACCAGGTGGGGTATGAAAAAATATCAGCTTCTCTTCTTGAAAATCTTCACTGTGGATCAACATCTGAGTGAATGTTAGCCTCCCAACTGAAAAATTAATGTTATCTTTCTAGCAGTAAAAAGAATGTTACCCCCAAGCAGTAAAATGAATGTTATGCCCAAGCAGTAAAATGAATGCTATCCTCAAAGCTGTAAAATGAATATTATCTTCCTAGCTGTGAAATGAATGCTATTCTCACAGCCGTAAAATGAATGTTATCTTCCGTGCCGTAAAATGAATATTATCGTCATAGCTGTGAAATGAATGCTATCTTCAAAGCCGTAAAATGAATGTTATCTCTTAGCAGTAAAATGAATGCTATCCTCACAGCCGTAAAATGAATGTTATCTTCTTAGCAGTAAAATGACTGCTATCCTCACAGCCGTGAAATGAATGTTATCTTCTTAGCCATAATACGAATGCTATCCTCCTAGCCCTAAAATGAATGTTATCTTCCCAGCCGTAAAAAGAATGTTATTCTCTCAGCTGTAAAATAAGTCATTTTTCCTAAAACCGTTTTTTTTTTATTAATGATTAGAAAGTGTCTAAATTTCGCATAGTTTGTATTTCTGCTTTGTCGTTTCTTGGTTGTTACTTTCAGGACATCCCAATCTTTTATTTATCATTTAGTAAAGCTTTGTCTATAAAAGCCAATTGATTTTGCTACCAATTCTAGAGCTCTTTGTAATGTAGAGTTACTCCCAGGTCGACTCTGACCCGAAATGGTATAACTGGTTAGTATCTGATCTAAGGACCAAATAGATCTCTTTGTAAATTATTATTATTGGATAGGAATACATGAAACCACATAACTGCAAATTACCTATATTAGATTGGAATACTTGATACCATATATAGTTGTGCATATTTCTATTAAACCCAGTGTTAATAAGTGCCTTACTTAGTCTTAGTTAAGATTTCTGCTTTGTTGCTCCTTTGTAATGTACTTTGATGACATTCTTACCGTTACATTGTCATTTTGTAACGTTTTGTTTACATTAGTAGACGGTCTTTGCTAAGCGGAGAATTTTAAAAAAATCCATTCTTAGATGGAATTTAGAATTTTTTTTAAAAGTAACTCAAATTTAAATTCAGTTTGTGAGCTATTTCCACATATTCACACAATATGCCACACACACACATACTAGCCCAGTATTTTACATTTAACTGTGTATTTCCCAGTCGACTGGGGCTGTAGAATACACCGACTGCTTCACTGCACAGGGGTAAGACTCCCCCAATGAATGTCCGGTATAAGACACTAAACAATCCGATGGTAAAGCTCCAGAATTGCTGAAGCTTTGGGGAATGCGGAGTACCTCTTTATTGCCATCGTTCCCAGGTCCACTCTGGCCGGAGTGGTAGCACCTGATAGGATCCTATCTATGGGTCAAATATAACTAAACAGTGTACTTATATTAAACTGAATTGTTTGCAATAGAATTGCTGATGTATAAAAATGAATTTGGCATTAAATAGCCTACAATGGTTGATATGCCATAAAACCAAACCACTCCGCCGAAATAGATTTATTATGACGACTTAACCGAGTTTGAGTCTCCATTAAATTGTACTATATATATATATATATATATATATATATATATATATATATATATATATATGTGTGTGTGTGTGTGTGTGTGTGTGTGTGTGTGTGTGTGTGTGTGTGTGTTCTGGTAAGATTGAGTTCAGGGTATTTAGCACGGTAGTTTTACTCATGAATATTTGCTTTTGGTCGTTTCCGCGAATACAAATTCCAATAAAATTGATGTAAAATCCAAAATATATAACAAGTTAAACTAAGTTAAAAGTTTCTATAAGAGTAAGCCGTCATCGGAACTGAATTTGTCTGTTTTCTCCATTTCAAAAGAGACATCAAAGTATAGAATAACTTGAAAGACACTTTGAGCATTTTAAAGTCTATAAACGTTTTGTGTTTTGTTCTTCAAATAAAATTCGCTCATCTTGAACTTTGCAAAGCATTGACGACCCGAAATGAACTTATGAACTGAATTTACATTGATTGCTATCCATCTACGTCATAGCTATAAATGTTAACAACGCAACAACGACTTCAATATATTTCTCAATATATAACGCGTTTTTCTTTAATCGAACTCAACCGTTATCAAACTGAATTCATTTCTAAATTTTACCAGTTTTAAGGATTCAGATTTATATTCGCATTGTGGACCATCAAATTTTATAGTAGATATCGTTAATACACGTATCTAATGTGTAATTCCCCCTCGTTTACGTGCCTATAGGGACCGGCCCATTTGCATAATGGTTAGTGTGTTCGGCAACGGCTTGGGAGATTAGGCTTCAATTTAGGTCAAGTCATACCAAAGACTCAAAAAATGGTACTTGCTGCCTCCTTGCTTAACTCTCGGGATTATAAGGTACGATTCAAGAGTAAGTAGATCAATCCAGTACAGTAGCTTTTGAAAAGGGAGCCTTCGGGTAGCTCTCGACTACGTTCCGCTGACTAACTATGTTACCTATAGACTCCAAGGCATATTGAGGATGCCATGAATATTTTGTCTTTAAAGCGATCAAACGGTATAATATATTTAGAAAATAAATAAAATTGGCATTTGCAGGAATACCCCTCGCATTTAGAGTTGCACCCTTCCGTACACATCGTGGTAGTAGCTATTGAAAAGGTAGCCTTCGGGTCACCCTCGACTAAAGTCGACAAATTTACTTTGTATATATGAAAATCAATACATATAAGTAAATAAATAGACACACGTATGTGCGCGTGGATGTTAATAAAACAACTATAAATACCCGCGAGTGTGTCCAATTTTAGTGAATGAAAGTTTAAAAAAGACAAAAAAAAGGAATTTTGTAGTTTCAATTGAGATGAATTTTGAGTAAATATTCAAAAAATTTTATTCCACACTTTGGTAAATTTGCATTAAAATTGAAACCAGGATATAAAAAAAAGTAGTGATATGTCCCGGGAAGGGATATATTTTATTGAAGTAGCTGAGTGGTTTGGCTAGTGTAAGAGGTGTAGTACAATCAAGCAGGTGACTGGTACTAGACGTGTCTTCGTACCGACTCAGAACAGTCGTCGTCGTAGTAATTTACAAAGCTCTTTACTTCGATGTGGCACAAGGCCGAATGAATGGGGCGCCCAATGAGAATCGAACTCACTCGTGTAGGTTTGCTAGTCGAGCTTGCTAACCGTTACACCACCAGAGGTGCCCAGTCGTCGTCGTAGACAGTGTACCTCAACATTGGTTTGTATTTATGGCTGACACCAACCAATCATATTACTGTAAGTGGGGAACCAGGTGTATGCATATTCATTAAATCAAATAATTATTGCATAAAAACTGTTTATTACACAAAGAATGTAGTGGCATTATTTAAAAACAAAATCGTATATACACACGTAAATTAGATAATCATTATTGATTCAATATTAATACAAAATATTTATAAGATATGTTCAAATCATGGCTTTTAATTAATTCTATACATCTCTGATTACACAATTTCATTAATTGTGGCATTGTTTTTGCGTGTATTTGTCTATATTCCTTCTTTAGTTTTTGTCACAAATCTGTCACTGTCTTCTGATTTTTTTTCTCTAAAATTAATACAAATGACCATCCATAGATTCTCGATTGAGGGCGCCTCTGGTGGTATAATGGTTAGCAAGGTCAACTAGCAAACCTACACGAGTGAGTTCGAGTCTCATTGGGTGCCCCTTTCATATGGCCTTGTGCCACATCTAAGCAAAACGCTTATTAAATTTCTATAGATTCTCAATTAAATTGAGATCTGAGTGTACCGTTCTGTGTCACGTGTTAATAAACAGGCGTAAGTAACGTAGGCGATCCTAATTGGATGAATTTTGCATGGGCACAATACTATTTCTGTATAAGAGTAGCCGTGAGGACGAATAGCTGTATGTCTTGAGGTCAGAAGAATGTGAGATAAATAGCCGCTTCGAGACTGTTTTGTTGGGTGAGGGTTACTTAGAGAGGGGCTCTTTACTTGTTTTTTATGCGAACGGTGGTCGATTTTTGTCCGTTCTTTGGTTTCCAGGGAAGCAAACAGGTTACGATATTTATCCAGGGAAGCAAACAGGTTACGATATTTATCCAGGGAAGCAAACAGGTTACGATATTTATTACGTTGAGAATCACTGACACCAATGATAGGAATCTCAGTTTTACTTTTATTATTTGAAGGTCAATAATTAATCAAAATATGATTGATTTCTGAAGTAAGAGAGAGAGAGAGAGAGAGAGAGAGAAAGAGAGAGAGAGAGAGAGAGAGAGAATCAGATATTTTTCGTGGCTCGCTTCTGCTACTAACTACAAGGCTCATTAATTTAGGAGATGAAAACTTTCTTGATTGTCCAGTTTAATGGTCGAATACTTTCTCTTTCGTTCAAACAAACATTATGCCAGTCTTCCATCTCTTTCCCAGACGAATACTGTCTGGCCTTAAATCTTCTCTGACCTGCTATCCCTTACTACCTAAAAAAAACCTTCGTCTAAATTTTCAAACCATCCAACATGAACTTCAAAGTGTGGCCGCTACGCTGTTTGGAATTTGTAATTCATTTTGTCTATGTGGGGACTGACTGGTTATTTGGTTTATATAATCAAAATCTAGCAGCCCCATCCACCCACTGGCGCACTGTAACATGAAATTTTGTAGAGATATACCATAAACTTGACGTTTTCAGCCTCAGAGAATAGTTTTACTGTTTTCGCTGTATAGGAAGGATATTATGTTACATAAAGATGGGCCCTTTGGCACGAGAGATACTCCCAAAGAAGAAACAACATGCTGTTTGCTCAATAATATTCTTCTCCGCTACAGTAATTACTTTTCATCAACTTTACAAAGGAATGCCATCGAGTTAACTTTCTGAAACCCATTACTCAATTTTCAATGTAAATATCTGCTAAACTAGACCCTTACTTACTGACCATCTTTCAGACTCCCATTGTTGAATTTTTAAAGTAAATATCATAATGTATCTAATGGTAATCTTATCAATGAATAAAAAAGATATGGAATAAATTGGACTTTGCTGAAGCTTCATCACCAAGGTTTCCAGGAATCAGGATTCCTCTTACATTTAACGCCCAGTCATCGGAACTTAGAATACGCTGACTGTATTCCCGAGCGAGGGATAAAAAAAACCTCCATCCAATAACAGAGGTGTAATTGGTATAAAACTAAACTGAAACAGATGATGAGGCCCGAATTCTGGAGATCTGGAGAGTGTGGAGTACCTCTTCATTGCTATTACTCTCAGGTCCACTCTGACCCAGAATGGTAGTATCAGTTAGCGTCCATCCTTATGTTAAATAGATGTTTGAAAATTATTCCTATTCGATAGGAATACATGATGGTATATAACAATAAATTATTTGTATTACTTGAAGCTGTAGTTGTGTTATTTTAAGCTGTGGGTGTTTACTAAGGATTATTATGAATTACATGAAACTATATAACTGTGTGCAAACAAATGACAACTACTAAATAGAAATAGTTACTTGAAACCGTATAGTTATTAATAATAAATAGATAGGAATACTTTAAACCATATGTGTGCGAATCATTTGTATTAGATAAGAATAATTGAAACCATATAACTGAGTGCAAAACTTTCAAGAAACAACAGCACAAAAAATGGAAATATGAATGTACAATGAGTAGGATTCCCTAACCTCTAGGCATTCAATAATCCTTTGTAGGTTGACATGCCATTAAAATCAATGTTGCTATAGTTGGGAATTATTGCCCCTCTCTCTTTTTGACAGGGCAATCGGCTAGGGCTGTGGAATACACCGACTGTATCTCTGCAGAAGGGTAAGACCCCACCAGCGAGTGTCGTGATAATAATATTAAACAATCAGATGGCGAGGCTTCAGTGGTACTGGAGCTTTGTGGAATGTGGAGTACCCCTTCATTGCCATTGCCCCCAGGTCCTCTCTAACCTGGAGTGGTAACACCTGAAAGAGTCCTATCTATGGCTCAAATAGAACTGTTTGACATTTAAACTGAAAGCAAAGAAATAGAACTGCTTGATCATTTAGCAATATGTAAACAAATGACTGATGTTTAATTGAATTGTTAGTGATACATAGCTATACTAGGAATTATTTAACATTGTTGAATTATATTTCCGAATCATATGTACCTAATATAAAAACTGGATTTGACATTAAATAACCTACAATGGTTGATATGCCATAAAAACAAGCTTACCTTAAACAATCCATCTTTTTTTAGTAATCACTTATACATATATATGATAAATTTTTTGTTAGCTAACTTTAGACGCTAAACTTTAAAAAATTTTTGTTTTATAATTTCTTTATTCTTGTATATTTTTATGCAAATTTTAAAAAATATTTATTGTAATTTTCATAATGATCGCATTTACAGAATTATAAAGTTAATTTTGTTATTTTTTTAAAACTTTCGTTCCCTAATATTGGACACTCCTGTATATGATGTCAGATATGTTTAAGAATATTTTTACGATGTGGTATTAGGTCAAGTACTAAACACAATTGGCGTTAGCTGTAAATCAATCTGCGTATGAGATGATATCAAAACCTCTGTATTGTGCCATACATTCGCAGAATTATGATGCAGGTCAATTTACATCTCCCATAAATAACAAATACCGAGTTTTATTAATAGGCAAAGCAGTACTAATAACAATAAAGTCTCGTTCTACTGACAGCAGAGGACATCAACGGCGTCGAAATGAAAAAAGTTCTTTCTTGATATATGGCCGGAATAAATAGTTAACCTTTCTTTATGTGTTATTCGACTTGAATCTTTTGAGAACTTTTACAATCAGAAATAAATGACAGAAAAAAATACACCTGCACTGATGAATGTTTCTTGTAATTTAAGTATTTATCGGAATAGTTTGGGACAGCACTAAAAAACAAAAATAAGTAAGAATAGTAATGTAAATACCGATCAAGTCACCTGATAAATATATATATATATATATATATATTGTTTCAAAAAAGATGTGACTGTCTTTTTGACTATTTCTTTTTTAACGATTTTAACTTATTAGTAGCTCTGGAAACAATAGTTGCAGAGTAAAAATTAAATCTAGAATTATAAATAAAAATAAAAGAGATAGTTTTAAAAATAGCAGTTTCCCAGCAGGCCTCTGACTGAACACGAAATCAGCGCATGCCCGAGAAGAGGTGCTTCCTGTTGCCACGGAGAAATTCTTCTTCATTAACCTGTGACTACTTATACAGGACGGACCTTTCTCTCGACTGCTAGTAGCCAGCGCTGTTTGTTTGGGTTTTATGGCATATCAACCCTTGTTGGTTATTTAATGCCAAATTCATTTTTATTCAAATAAACTGTTCCATTTCAAACAATTCAGTTTAGCATAAGTACACAGTTTAGTTGTCAAAAACATTTCTATTTCAAGCTATTCAGTTTAGTCAAACAGTTTTATTTCAAACAATTCAGTTTAGCATAAGTACACAGTTTAGTTGTCAAAAACATTTCTATTTCAAGCTATTCAGTTTAGTCAAACAGTTTTATTTCAAACAATTCAGTTTAGTATAAGTGTAGTTTTTGTTTAAACAGAATTAAATGTTAAACAGTTATATTTCAAACAATTCAGTTTAGCATGCAAAAAAATTTCCATTTCAAACAACTCAGTTTAATATAAGTGTAGTTTTTGTTTACACACAATTAAATGTCAGACAGTTCTATTTCAAACAATTTAGTTTAGTATAAGTATAGTTTCAATGTCAAAAACAGTTTAATTTCAAACAATTCAATTTAGCATACAAAAACAATTCCATTTCAAACTATTGCGTTTAGCATAAGTACACGGCTTAGTTCTATTTGATCCATAGATAGGACTTCATCAGATGTTACTACTCCGGGCCAGAGTAGACCTGGAAGCGATGGCAATGAAAGGGTACTCCGCATTCTCCAAAGCTCCAGCATAACTAGAACCTCATCATCTGATTGTTTAGTGTCATAACTAGGATACTTGTTGGAGAGTCTTATCCCTGTGCAGTGATGCAGTCGGTGTATTCTACAGCCCCAGCTGACTGGGAAAATTAGGGAGCGCTAATGCCCGATAAAGTCCCTTAGCCTAGCGGCAGGACGACTCTCCTGCTAATAGCTGTCTCTGCTAAATGCACTCGGTAAACATGCGACGGCCAAAAATGATTCTATAATATATTTTTGAACGCCTTGTCTGGGAAACGCAACTATTTCTCCTGTTTCAGGAAAACATTCCCATTACAGAATATTCGTAAATCCCAAAATAAAGTTTAAGTTTAAAGGTATCCTAGTCTCTTTCTTTCCATCCTTAATTCTCTGGCAGCTTCCACAGACAAAAGAAGACAACAAGTGAATGAGGTAAGAAGATGAAAAAGGAGTCTGATACGAAACTCAGAACCCTTCTAGTTCCCCATACTAGACACTCCACCAGTGAAAACTGAAATGTCCCCCTGGGACAATAGCGTGAATAGCTCTCGATCTTCGCACCAATGCTTAATCTGATAGACCTCATTGTCTATTTTAAACGAGATTGGCAGGAATACATCATGAAACCAATGATAATTTTTTTTTATAATTTCATATTTTCTGGTGACTTTTGCATACGCTAATATATATATATATATATATATATATATAAGTAGTAAGTCGGTTGACCTTAGGCAAAGGTGACTCGAAGATCCCTTTTCAAGAAATACTGCACCGAGGTCTAGGGAAGAACACTACTTCTTTCTCAGGATTCATTCACTTACCCTTAATCGGTACCTTACAATGCTGAGAGTTAAGCAAGCAGGCATCGAGTACCATTTTTTAGCCTTTGGTATGATTCGACCTGGGATTGAACCCTGGTCTCCTGGCCCATTGGCAAACATTATAATCATTATGCCAATATATATATATATACAGTAGACGTAGAGTCAACGTTGTTCTGTTGGCGAGAAACTGACCGTCACCAATCTCTGATGTTTCTATTTGAGATAGAATCATTATCCTAACTTAAGTATATATGCTCTATCAATAATATGGAGCACGCTTTTCAATAAATATTGCGAACTACATTATCAATACTAATATATATATATATATATAGGTGTGTGTGTGTGTGTGTGCATAATCAATATATATATATATTGTTGTTTTTGAGTGGCATATGACCACCTAATCTTAACTGTTATATTAAATTTCTTCCTGAAATACCCTTTGCAATTTTTTGTTAGCAAGATTGCGAATTAGAAAGGCCTGCCTGGGAAATCAATTTTCAAAATATTGGGGTGTATCACAAATATTTTTTCTTTTTCCTGAGAATATTTAGAGAATGTCTAGAGACCTGTATACTTTTAAAGCTTGTATAATGCTCTCTAGATTATTTGTGCCATTTTGGGCGACTGAAATAATGTGGCTGTTTTCTTGCTCCAATACATAGCGATTAAGAGCGATGGAGATATTAAAGCTTTAAAATACAAACTATCTGAAGTTATTATGCAGTTCAAATAAAACTCAATAGCTCAAAAAGTCTGAATCTATATTTGTTAAATTTAAACTAATCTTTTTCCACCCTTAGTAAAATAACTAAATTTTCTAGAATTTTTAATGGTACGTTTTTGAAACATTTAAAATTTACGAAAATGGACTGACTGAAGTTGATATACAGATTAAACAAATACGAGCAGAAGGCCTCTGAATTTTGATAAACCAATTTTTAAAATTTTTTTCCATTATATATGTTGAAACATAGGTAAAGGGAAGGACCTAACAACGGCTGAAAAACAGAAAATAGCAAAATTATTTAGTGAGGGAATGTCCACTTTAGAGATATCAAAGGAGTTTTGCAGAGATCATCAAATAATAAAGAGGGCTGTTGGAAAAAAAGTAACGAAGTAGAGAACTCAAAGCTTTAAGAATTTGCTTCCTGGAAATGAATGTAAACTAAAGCGAGATATCGTGAAAGAACTATTCAGTGGAATTGAGGGAGTCAAGGTCAAAAGGTGTAGAATACTTTGTGAATTAGGATCTGTAAAGATAATCTCCTAAGAAACCTCTCAGCAAAGCAAATATTTTGAAACGTCAAAATTGGGTCCAGAAATACATGAAAACTGACTTTCCTAAATTTCACGGACGAATCTCGAGTGACATTTGATTGACCTGACGGATGGGCTAAAATAGGGATTTTACCAAATTCAGATGTACCTGTGGCTTAAAGAAGGTTATATTGTGTGAGTATAGCATTTATTCTAAGGGTAACAGCAACAAATGAATGAATTAATACGTCGTTTAATTCTAACAATTTATTATTCAACACGTGAAACAATTAATAACACTATACAGTCCTCCCTGTGTATAAAGTTGAGTTTGAGGGACTTACCAGCGCTCTGAAGAAGATATCTGGTATCTTAGGGCTGTCTTTCTGAGAGCTTTTAACGTCCCCGCCTCACGGAACATCTGGTGGAATCTGTCTGACTGGATTTGGGAGTTTTGCGCCAAGACTTCTGGGCTCATCACGTGATTAGTATATCCAATCACAGAGAGCCTCTCCTTCACTCACTTCATACACAGGAATTACCATTTTACTAAATCAACAGCAACAAGGATCAACAGAGCTAACTATTGTGATTTTACGGAAAGGACCTTCTTTGTGTGTATTTATGCATGACAATGTTCCTTCTTATATATCTAAGCTTACCCATGAATTCTTTGAGTATTTCAGATTTACAGGAGAACAGATTATGGAATGGCCTCCATGAAATCCTGATCTGAATCCAATCAAAAATCTATGGCCAATTGGGAAGATGAAATTATATGAAGGTGGCAAGTAATATAGCTGCAAAATAGACCTATGAGAAGCAATTACAACTTCCATGTTGGAAAATGAACATGCTGAAGTAAAAATTACCAAAATCAATGGATAATAGATAACGGGTTGTTATTGAGAAGAAGACTCACTATATTGAAATGTAAAGGATTCAAAGACTTATCATATGTGTTTGTTATTTTTTCTATTGTCGGTGTTGCTCAATTTTTGATGATTTTATTGCCTTTTTATTGAAGTAAAATATGAGTATTTGGTTTTGCCTAAATTCAGACGATAGGTTTTTAGAATGCATCAAATAACTTCAATTACTTCTATAATATATATTGATACTACGAAAAATTTTAACTTAGAATTTATTTAACATCTAAATCATTTGTTTAGAATTTGACTTCTTTTTTAAATTTTTGCTAAATTTGAATTATTGAAGTTTATATGATTTGCTTAATAACTTCAGATAGGGTATAATTTTGTCGGACGCTGTGCATATGGCGATCAAAAATTGTTTTTTTTTTTCAAGCGGCAAACTACCATAAACATTGTATACCTACAATTATAATAAGTCAAATAAAAATGAGGGTCGAGAAGTTAATTGCTGATTTTTCGGCAATAAATTAAAAAAAATTGGTTTTGGTTTGGTTTATTTGCTTAACGGCATACTAACCACTAATATTTTCAAATATTCTTGTCTCGGATCGACAGCAGATGCTGTCGGGACTGGTGATGATCACATTTTCTCGTCTGTAAGGGCAAAGACAGGGTAGGTATGATCCTGGAATCAGTGTAAGATGACTTGCTTTATATATATATATATATATATATATATATATATATATATATATGTATATATATATTGCTGTGTGTGTGTGTGTGTGTGTGTGTGTGTGTGTGTGTGTGAGAGAGAGAGAGAGAGACTTGCTTACGCAAGTGTCTTCCGAACGGCAATATCAGCCCACACTTAATAAACTTAAAGATAAAATTATTAAATTGGGATATTCTATTTCATCCCTCTAAAAATAAAAATGCGGTAGGAGTATAAAAAAGAAAATAAGAAGAAGCAAGAGCTATAAATACTGAAAAAAGAAATAACTAGAAGGTGAAAGAGACTCTCAAAATTTCTGCTACTACCCCTGGTAAAAAATATGAACTCACCCAGGTAAAAAATAAAAAATGAATAAAAAGGACTCATCGTCTTACAAAACGTTTCTCTCGTAATTTTCAATCTAAGAAAAATAAACTTAGCACAAATCTGAGACAAAACCTATTTTATTTAGAGGCTACAATTTCTGGTTTCATGGAACAACTGAAATCAATTAGAAAAGTTTATTTTGATTAATAATCGAGATTTTTGCAGCATAAAGTGAAGGAAAAAATTATAGAAATACTAAATTTGGAAGAAATAAACATTTTCTAAGCGGGGTGAGTTCATTTTTTTTTTTTTTTTTTTTGCCCGGGGTAGCATTAAACTTAGAGGCTGAATTGCACAATCAAAATTCCGTGAAAGTACTTAATAATACAAATATTTTTGTTTAGCCTGTGTTTTTGGCCTCTTTGCTTCGATGAGGCACAAGGTTGAATGTATGTGTTTTGGAGGTACATTTTTCCATTGAAAAAAATCCCAAACCTGG
The DNA here is from genome assembly GCA_963585895.1 of Sepioteuthis lessoniana. Lineage (NCBI taxonomy): Eukaryota > Metazoa > Mollusca > Cephalopoda > Myopsida > Loliginidae > Sepioteuthis > Sepioteuthis lessoniana. The sequence goes on along the minus strand of OY757920.1, from coordinate 69,166,609 downwards.
TCTGGAGGAAATTTCCGTGAAATAAAACATCCGAGGACGCAAAGTACAGAAAAAAAAAAAAACCTTGGTTACATTAAAATACAACAAAAATGTCTCTAACTGGCATCAGTGTTATCATTGGCCTTATGAGTAGTGTGCTTTCCCATGGTCCGGGAGACTAGGGTTCAATCCTAGTTCTTACTCATACCAATGACACAAAAAATACACCCTGTTTAACACTCAGCATTATAAGGTAAAGATTAAGGGTAAATTGTAGCAATCCAGGGAATGGAATAACGCCATCCTCTACACATCAGTGTAGTAGCGATTGAAAAGGGATCCTTTGGGTCACCCTCGGCCAAGATCACCAACTTTATTATTGTTGTTAACGGGATGGGGTCAAATGTTTTGCAATATTTTGGTAACGTGAGACAAAATTCGACAGTTTCTTTATCGTTTGATGATCTCTGCAAAGCTCCTTTGATATTTCCAAAAGGAACTTTCCCTCACTGAATACATTTGTTATTCCATGCTTTTCAGCCGTTGTTAGATCTTGGACTGTGAGATGCCGAGCTCGCCTGATACTCTCGAAGTGCTACTCACCAGATTTACCGATGTCATGAAGATATAGAGCCGCAATAGACTGTGAAATGGCGAACTCGCCTGATACTCTCCGAGTGCCACGCACCGGATTTGCCGAGGTCACGTAGGTGACGAACTACACTGGATACCGAGCTCGCCTGGTACTCTAGCTGGATTTGCATCTGTGGCTTGGAGAGAGGCTTCGGAATCTTCGGTTTTAGGTCTACCAGACCAGGCCTTATCGTCGAACTTCTTGAAATGCAAAAAGATTTTCTTGAGGAGTATGATATTGCCACAAGGCTTTCCCATTTACTGGATGAGCCAGAACCGAAGCAAAAAGAAGTCAAGAAGGGGTTTTTGAAATTGTCATGAGATACACTCGGGCCCCTAATGGACATAAATTATCTAAGGGAAATGATAATTTATTGTATTCCTACAATACAATATAACACTATGTAAGACAAGGTTTGGTTTGATTTGGTTTGGTTTTATGGCATATCAACCATTGTAAGTTATTTAATGCCAAATACAGTTTATTCATAGATATATTAGATATATATGATTTATTAACAAAAGTCAACAAAGTTAAATTGTTCCAAGTTCACTAACAATTCAATTAAACATCAGTCATTTGTTTACACACGGTTTAATGATCGAAACGTTCTATTTCAAACAACATAATTTTACATAGGTCAAAGTTAAATGGTTTCAAGTATTGCTATGTATCACTAACAATTCAATTAAACATCAGGCATTTATTGATACACAGTTAAATGATCAAACAGTTCTTTTTCAGACAATTCAATTTAGGATAAGTCATTTGCTTGCACTCAGTTTAAATGTCAAGCAGTTCTATTTAAAACATTGATAGGACCCTTTCAGGTGCTACCACCCCGGGCCAGAATGGCCCTGGGAACGATGGCAATGAAGGGATATTCTGTATGCTCCAGCATTACTGGAGCCTCACCATCAGATTGTTTTATGTCATATCTAGGACACTCCTCAGAGGACAGGGGTCTTACCCCTGTGCAGAGATGCAGTTGGTGTATTTTACAGCCCCAGCCGAGTGGGCTATGTCTAAGATAAATTTTGATCTTGAGTAGTATGTTTTATTTCAAATAGCTTATGTTGTACAAAAAATTGCTTATGTAGTACAGAAAATGATTATTATTTCCTTCAAACTTTTATTTTGTACCCTGGAAAATGAAATTTAGAAATTGATCTAATTACTATGCAAAAACGTGCAAATCTGCACTTTTCTTAATATAAAGTAAAGCTAAGTTGTCTAAATTTCTGAGACGAAGCTTGTTGATATTTATCATTAAGGTTTTTCGGACTGTTGTCTTCATCTTTATTGTTATTTCCACAACGTTTCGGCCGATATGTCCACCAGCAGGACACATGGCGTAACGGTTATAGGCGTTGGTTCCCTGAGCTTCTAAGAAGACAATCATCTGAAGGTTGCAAGTTCAATCCTCCCTACAGGCGAGTAATATACAGGAATACTTGACACTTGTACCCAGTAATGGCAAACGGAATCAGAACAGGCGACCCCGTGGTTTCAATAAAGGACGAAGTTCGAAGTTCCGTGAAGGTTCCCGAGTTCGACAAACACCTGAAGAAGGCCGGAGGACATATCGGCCGAAACGTTGTAGAAATAACAATAAAGATGAAGACAACAGTCCGAAAAACCTTAATGTAAAACCTTAAAGGTAAAGCTTATCAGTAAAAATGTATTTATGCTTAAGCTGCACATAAATAAATTATATCTTTTAGTAAGTTCGACTAATTCTCTGTCAGATACTCAGCACTGAATCTACTTGGAATGTTCTAGACGGTGAGTAAATTAAAAAAATTAATTACCAGATCATAAAAGTAAAGTTTGAAGGGAAAAATAGATAATTTCCGTTAACATTGATTGATCATTAATTTCAACGGCATGTCAACCCGTCTTGGCTTATTTTATGCCAGAGGGTTATGGAATTGCATTTATTGTACATTCATATTTACATTTCTTGTTTAGTTTCTAGCACAGAGTTTGTTTGTTGTTTGCGCACAGTTATATGATATCAAGTATTCCTTTCCGAGACAAATAATTTGCTCACAGTTGAATAATTTCTCCTATTCCAATCTATTACTAATAATCATGTGGTTTCAAGTAATGATTTCTATTGACAAATAGTAATTTTTAATAAACAATTATATGGTTTCAAATAACTAATAATAATTTATAGAATACACATTTTTTAGCATTAAAACAATCAACAAAAACATACATAAGAACATTCTAGAAATTTTGGATCAAAACCGCATTAGCATTGAAGTTACATTTATATATTTTTCAACCAATCAGCGAAAACCATAGAACAAGAACATTCTAGAAAAACAGGATCAGAAACTAATTAACAGAAAGTATTCAGGCTCTAAAATAAATAAGTAAAAATACGAATCTGATTGGTCAAAAATGTCTACGCGCTCAAATTTTAGGACTTGCAATAAAACTATTTTTTGATCCACTACTAAAGTATAAATAACGAAGAATTAAATCAACCCGGTCAGTCAGTAAGTTGTCGGTCAATCAATTCATTTCTTCCACGGCCAAAAAGTCATTCCGTCTACTACCCAAAAAGATTTTTAATTAGAGGTCATGAAACCAGCAGCAGAGCCGCAATTAAGATTCAAAGGGAAGACTTGCGAACTTTCTTTCATCAATGCGACACGCTGTCGCCAAAATCTTAAGAAAAAACAGTGTGGACTTAATGAAAGTAAAGACGTTCCATCATTCATATACACACACATATACCCATATAAGTAAGTAAAAACAATTATTTTTATCCAAGTTACTTCGGCCAACCATGGAACCATTTATTTAATAGACTTTATTAACATTTAAACACACACAATCTTATTTTCATTTACCTGGCCATAACGTTTTTCTACAAAGGCCACTCGCACATTATGTTTCTCATTTATTTTCATTCCTGTTCTGCCCCTCTGCAGGGGGTACAATCAGTGTATTATACGCTGCACCAACAGTGCGGTTTAGGTTTAAGCAATTAGGAAGTAACATTCTGTCTAGGAGGGCGCGTCAGGTCGTGTTGGGTGCCTCGGCTGGTGTAACGGTTGGCGAGCTAGACTAACAAACTTTAACGAGTGAATTCGGGTCTCATTGGATAACCCATTCATGGGGTCTTGTGCCGCATCTAAGCAAAAACTTTAGTAAATTAGTACAACATTCTGTCTTGGAACAAGAAAAAGCAAAAAATGTTTTGTTATATCGAGTACTGAATGTATATTTATTAAAACTTTCTTGATCATTGAGAGATGAATTATGTTAAAAACGAAAAGTAATTATGATTTAAAAGTTCGTAAATTTGTGTCTGCAGTAGTTGTTTTGTGGTAAAAGTAGGGTTTTGTTCTTTTTTTTTTTTTTTTTTTTTTTTGGTTATGTCAGATTTTTGTAGCGATTTGGTTTCATTGTTTAATGGTTTATCAACCTTCGTGGGTTATTTAATGCTAAAGCCATCCTTGTGAAAAAAAAAAAGTAAGCGTGGTACTATTTAACACGTAGCTAAAGTGATTCATACCTTTCCTAATTGTAGTAACCCCAAAGTGAAGGTAATAGCGCGACTGAAGTTCGAACTCACTTACTTTAATGTCACAGTTTAGTACGTTAGTCACTTTGCCACAGAGACTCCCGCTAGAGGGTACGGAAGTAAAATATGGAATATTTTTTAAAACGTTTTTTAGTCTGATTAGTCCAATTTTAGAAAAAAAAAACCGCGATAAATCTAAATTTACATGATTAGCTCTATTATCTAAGCACTTTTTAAAAAAATAAAATTCAATTCAATATGAGTGAGCAAGAAAAAAAAAACACATAGAATCTATGTTTTGCTTAACGCCAAAACCTAGGCAAAGTTTCTTTGTCGGCCGAATAAAAAGCAAAGAAAAATATTTTACCAAAAAAAGAGCTTTCTAAATCAAAGGAGTTGTAGATAATCGAAAAAAAAACCGAAAAGTTTTTTTTAACTGCTTTTGCTACGGTGATTAAGAATGGCTTCACAAAGTCAACAAGAAAGCACGCTAATGAATTGAAAGTCCACGAGAAAACTGTGTAGATAGCAGTTAAGATTAATACCAGACCTTAACCCTCATGATTACGCTGTATGGGATGTTTTAGAAAACAAAACTTCACATCCAAAAATTGGTCCGCTGAGGACTGCTATTAAAGAAGAATGGAATAAAATGCCTGAAGAATTCATTTTGAAGGTATTCAAATCGTTTCGAAGGCGTGTTGATATAATAATTGAACAAAATGGTGGCTATATTAAATAAAATTACTCTTTTGAGTATATTTTCTTATTTTGTAGTTTATTTTCTTAAATCAAAATTAATCTTGTTTTATAATGGAGTAGGTTTTTTTTATTATACTAGAATACTCCTAATTTTGCTTCCATATCTTATTGTCGCATCGTGTTTTATTATATAGCCCGAGAACCAATATAAAAGTTTATTTTGGACTTATGACAGTTTTGAGATTTAAAGTAGGTTTCAAGAAAACCAGGTATGAGAAAAAGGAACTCTTTTTACTAATGTAGCTATATTGTTACGGGAAATTCCAGTAAAAATAAGTCACAAAAAAGTCACAGGAAAAAAAAAAAGCAAAGCTTAAACCAAAAGTATTCACTCGTTAAATTACTTACGTCCTACTTGAATGAAAAACATTTTTCCCAACAAAACTTAACCCACACCATTCACCCTAACATTAATCTATCCGGAAAACATACATAAATTAATTGTGAATTTTTCATATTGTTATATGTCCGAAAGAGATCTCTTTCTAATTTATCGCATACACACAAAATAATAATTGCAACTGGCACCCACGAAAGCATTTACCGGATGCTATCGGTGCTGAGACTTTCTTCGAATTGGAAAAAAGGGGTTTCTGAACATAGGGTAGGCGCATATGGAAATGTCGCTGAAATTTGTCAAGAAATAAAAAGAATCAAAAGTAATTTTTCGGCCAATTCGAGACTTTCGCGGTAAAAAAACAGAGAAAACCCAATCTGATCCGATCAAAAGAGAAAAACGATGTAAAAGACAAATTTCTCGATAGCCGGGCCAGATCAAAAGAAGGCAGGCGACAGACCGCAGACCAGAACTCCAAATTAGAGAGAGAGAGAGAGAGAGACGGAGGCGAAATTCGAAACCACGCATCTCCCACATTAACTTTACTCTTCTCCGCTTTGAAGGAAGCGACTCACCAGTAAATCGTCGAATACCCCTCTCCTCTCCGTTCCCGTAACATCTGATTGACCGCGTGCGCGTAAGTCCAACAATCCTACCACTATTAAGCATAGAACATTTTCCTACTTTTTAATTCCATAACAACACGTTTTTACAAACCCAGCTATTGGGACTTTTACTCATTTGTTTCCAATACAAGCGTTAAAATTTTTTGTGCCCTCTTATTCTTTGTTTTTGTAACTGTGTTTATTTCTTTCCTTGCAACTATACGCTGATATAACATTATGGTATTTTTCCAAACCGAAATTGTGACTTTTTTCTATGTTATTTTTCCTCTGACTTTATTATCTGGCCGGTAATAAAGTTTACGGGAGTCTTATTGCTTTTCAAGTAACCATTTCCAGTCTTCTAAAGTAATAACACCCTTTGTTGAACGCAATTAATGGTAAAATACTGCCTCTATTAATAAGAAAACACAACATCTAATAGCAAAGGATGTAATACAAGTTAATTATTAATTAACATCTTATTAATTGACAGTCAAGAGAGTGATAGAAAAAATCCACTAAAAAAGAGTTCAAAAAATAGAGAACGAAAAAGAGAGTAGAACCTTAAAAGATAGATAAATAAACAAAGAAAAGAATTGGTAAATCACGATAATAAAAGAAGAAAACCTTTTAAAAGACGGAAACATCTTTAAAATAATATAAAATAAAAAGAAAACAATGGGAAAAAAAGAGAGCAGAAGAAGAAAAATACAATCTGTTAGAAAGAAGAAAATATAAAGAAGAAGAAGAAGAAGAAGAAGAAGAAGAAGAAGAAGAAGAAGAAGAAGAAGAAGAAAAGAGGGTGAGATAAGATGAAGAATGAACTGCGTGACTTAGAAGGCAAAGAAAACGGTAAAAAAAAAGGAAAAAAACGGTAAAGATAAAAAAGGTCTCACAATCGAGGGAGAAAGAAAAACAAAAGAAAGAAAAATGACAAGGAAGAAGAAGGAAAGTTTGCAATCAGCAGGAGTCGGAAATCAAATCCTAAGGGAAGTGAACGAAAAGACGCATGATTTCTTGAGGTGGAGGGAGCGACGAAGAGTTCTTTACGAAACAGAAGTTGATGTGAATAATGAATAATGAGGAAGTTGAGGAGCAAGAACAACAATTAAACGTACAAGAAATAATAATATCCTGCTGAGCCCTGAGCCGCTGTGGCCGACTGCCAGGAGCTAGGCTTTGTTTTATTTAATTCTAAACGTATAATAAACACTAGAAACCAGGGGGGAAAAAACAGTGAAAATCGCTGCACGACCAACAAAAGTCAAATTATGAATGCAATTTGGTTTGTTTTTCTCACCCTAAGGTCACAGCACCCGACCGTAACAAGCAGGGGGTGATAAATCTATTCTAAAGATGTTTGCATACAATCTATCACACATTTTAAACTTTCTTTCAGCACATCTCTCTCTCTCTCTTTCTTTCTCTCGGCCCTGTCCTCAAGGCT
>OY757920.1:69109301-69154301 GCA_963585895.1 Sepioteuthis lessoniana | reverse complement strand
CTGTTAGGGTCTTATCTATAGGTCAAATATAACTAAACTGAGTACTTAGGCTAAACTGAATTGCTTGAAATAGAACTGTTTTTGTCATCGAAACTGCATACTTACGCTAAACTAAACTGTTTGAAATAGAACTATTTTTTTAAAATAGAACTAAACTGTGTCTTTATGCTAAACTGAATTGTTTGAAATAGAACTGTTTTGACATTTAACTGAGCTGTTTTGACATTTAACTGTTTGTAAACAATAAACTATACTATACTATACAAAAAAGAATTGTTTGAAATTTAATTTGATGTTAAATGGCCTGAAAAGAGTTAATACACTGTAAAACCAACCAACCAACCAACCAGCCCACTAACCAACACATCTGACCATCCGTACCAATCGTCAATCGTTCCGAGCGGGCAGGTCCTCCAGACTATATTTAGTGTCCACACCGAGCTCATATATGTAAGTCCTTGCCGATCGGTCAACACTGGTGTGTCCATGTGTAGGAGTTCATAGGAGAACGTCGCTTATGAGTTCTTCCTTACTTCACTAGCTGTGCACAGCATGTCTTGTTCGTCTTACTTGGATGGTTTGCGAGATGAGAGCAAAGTGGTTGTTTAACTGGCATTTTGTGAGGTGTTGCTTCTATGATTTGTTCAAAAGAGCATGTAGCATTCTTATGTAGTTCTGATCTAACTTTTTCTCAAAGTGTTTTGTTAGAGTCCAGGTGGTGCAACGATACAGTAGTGCTGACACAGCCACATTAGCGATGAAATCATGTTATATCTTATCAGAGAAATTGAATTTCTGAATTATGGACAATTTGTCAACAACAGAGTATGTCTTCCCGATGCGTAAGATGACATCATTTTCAGTAGATGAGATATTGCTGCCGAGCTAAGTGAACTGATATACTAATTTCAGAGGCTTACCACTTAAAGTAGTGATAACTCTATCTACTTTAAAATGCGCGCAACACACACACACACACACACACACACACACACACACACACACACACACACACACACACACACACACACACAGCATCGATACTGCTGTATGGATGCACTACTTGGACGCTAACTAAACGGCTGGAGAAGAAGCTGGATGGTAATTACACAAGAATGTTGCGCGCAGTATTGAACAAGTCCTGGCGGCAACACCCAACAAGGCATCAACTATACGGCCACCTGCCTCCTCATAAGTGATGTACTCCTATGAACCCCCACATATGGCCGAGCAAAAGCAGGACGACCAGCTCGAACATACATACAGCAGCTATGTGAGGATACGGGATGTAGCCTTGAAGACCTGCCGGAGGTGATGAACGATAGGGAGAAGTGGTGAGGGAAGGTCAGGGATATCCGTGCTAGCGGCACGACATGATGATGATGATATATATATTAGAATGAAATAAATAAATAAATCTTTAAAAAATACAAATCTCTTCGTGGAGCAATTCATTTAAAATATTTCTTTCTCTCTTTGGACCTACAACGGAAAATTTCTTACACATATATAATCTGTTCATCTCAAGTTAAAGAAGTATAAAAAATTAAGCAATGACGTGATTTAAGTAATCAAGCCTTCCAATGTGCATAATATCTGTTTTTCTATTGTTATTGATTATTGATCTGATGAAATGAAAATTATATACAGTATCGACCTTAAATAAGAAGATCATAATTTTTGAATAAAAAGTTCATTTTCTTTTAAAGCAAAGATATCAGGATTTAATTATTTCTAGTTGTATCCCTTTTAAGGATACAATCAGAAAGTGGTACTTGAGTGGAAAGGAACAGTCAACACGTTCGTAAAATAAAAAAGGGGGTTTATTGCAAGGTAGATACAATAAGACGGACAAGGAATAGTGAGGCACACAACTAATCCTCGAAGCTAGGACAATATTTGTTTCCGCCTCCCACTAGACAGGACTTGACACAAGGTAAAATTACCTGAATCTCATATTATAGTTAGGATTAGAGCCAAGGCTCGAGCCCTGCTTGACTATGCCAGTCATCGGCCCACCTAGGGCAATATAGGCCTGATGAGCCTAGCTAGACATTGACCCAAATGTGGGTCCAGGCACAGATGCCTGATAATAGCTTAAACTGGACAGCGAGGTCCAGTACTATAAAAAGGTGACAAAAGTATCAATGATGCAGTTCGCCCATCCGAAGGTGGCCAAGCCGAAGCGGAGGCCTATTGGCCTCAAGTCTGCCTTTGTTGGACAATGCCGGCTGGTATCAAAGCCAAAAGCAAACTAATGCCGTCTGCAACATCTCCGGTGCGCGGACAGTTATTTGTCTCAGCCTTCCATCTGACAGTACTTGAAACACGGTCAAATGTCCCGAAGGTCAGATTATAGTGAGGATTATAGGAGGGGAAGGTCGAGCACGAGTCGAGGCTCGAAACCTGCTGGACAATGCTGGTCATCAGCCCACTAGCTGGACATGGACCTAATTTTGGGTCCAGGCCAAGCCGAAGCCGGGGGCTTTCAGCCTCAAGTCTGCCTTCGCTGGACAATGCCGTGTGGGGCAAAGCCAACAGCAAATTATTCCCAACTTAAAGTGCGGATTAGGGAAAGAGAAGGTAGGGCATGAATCGAAGCTCGAGCCCTACTGGACTTTGCTGGTCATCTGTTCACGTAGTGCAATGTGAACCTGATGAGCCTAGCTGTACATAGACCCAAATATGGTTCCAGGCACAGATGCATGATTATAGCTGAACAGATTATGATTATGGTCCAGTGCAATACCGAGGTAACAAAGGTGTCAATGATGCAGCTCGCCCACCCGTAGGTGGCCCAGCCGAATCAGGGGATCATTTGGCCTCAAGTCTGCTCTTGTAGGACAGTGTTCGCTAGGGTCAAAGCCAACAGCAAATTAATGCTGTAGGCTTCATCCCCGGTGCGCAGACAGCTATTTATCTCTACCTCCCACCAGACAGGACTTGACACAAGGTCAATGACCCGAAAGTCAGATTATAGTAGGAATTAGGGGAGGGGACTATGCTGGTCATCAGCCTACTTAGTGCAATGTAGGCCTGGTGAGCCTAGTTGGACATGAAACCAAATCTCGGTCCAGGCACGTATGCCTGATTATAGCTTAAACTGAACAGCAAGGTCCAGTGCTACACAAGTGTGGCAAATTTGTTAATGTCTCAGCTTGCCTACCCGAGGTTGGCCCAGCCGAATCAAACTTTGTATCTCATCGGATGGGTTCGCAAGGATGGTTAATGTGGTCTCTTCATTTTGCTGGTTGACATTAGTGTTGAACGTAATTTACCGCTTACCTCTCTACCGAAACGCATTACCCACCGCCTAACTGTGCTGACAATTACATTGGTTTCCGTTAATGTTCAAAAATGGAATAATATAAGTTTTTTCTCCCTTGCAGGAATTCAATAATTCTTTCCTGCTCTGTACGTTCTGCCGATTTACCGCAATCTGTAACGAAGCAAACAAATTTTAGGTTATTAGAGAGAAGATTGAACCTCTACAATCATTCTACCAACATCACTGGAATATGGTTTCAAATGTTCCTATGATATTACCCATATTTTTCAAACATCTATTTTTCAAACTTATCTATAGATGGGACCCTAAATGGCCCGACTATTCCGATTCAGGATGGAGCCAGGAATAATAACAAAAAAGGGTGACTCTGGAACTCGAGCCTCTCCACTATTTACAATGTAGTGTCATACCCAGGACGGGTGTATTATATATTAGCGTAACACAGCAAAAAAAAAAAAAAAATACAATACATTACAGAATTTCACGTAAAAGTTCGGAGAATGCAGCGATTAACAGTTCAGTTTGCAACTAAATGATATTTTGTGGGGGGTTTGCATTCGCGCTGAACGTCATTTCTTAACCATTCAAATTTTCGATGTAACGGAGATAATTACGGTTTGGTTTAGTTTCTTTGTTGAATGGTATATCAACCTTTATAGGTTATTTAATGCAAAATCCATCCTTCAAGAAGAACAGTAGTAGTACTATTTAACTCATAGCTGGGAAGATAAATGGGGCTCATACCTTACTCAAAATTATTTGTCTGAAAGTGAACGTAATAGAGTGACTGGAGTTTGAACTCGCTTACAATGATCCTGCAGTTTAGTGATTTAACCATTTCACCACGAGGACACCCCCGGAGATTAGTATGAGATGCTAATTAAATTCCTTCACTACTTCCTAAATGGGATCTTCATCAGCTGCTGTTAAAAAAAGGGAGGCCAACAGACTCACGGGGTCTTCTCATCATTATCATCAGGGTGTACTGATAACACGGATTTCTTTCTTTCTTTCTCTCTCTCTCTCTCTCTCTCTCTCTCTCTCTCTGACTGGCCCGCATTCATTGTAAATCCTCTAAACAGCACCACATTTCTACGCAGAGCTGATGAACGTGTTATATTTTGACCCTCGCCCCGGCCCTAAAATGCTATTCCAAGGTGATACACCGGAAGGAAGTGACACATTCCAATGGCCAGTAATCGAAAGAGATCGTGTGGGCGGATTAAGGCTTATGATATGGGACAAGGTAAAGGTCCCATTGTGCCACTACAGTGATGCACCGGAAGAGAGTAACCTCTGAACTGCATGACAGTTATTTCCGCTTGACGACGATTAAACATTCGATTTCGGGGATCCAGTGGGACAATCGTGTGGGCGTTGAATTGTTATATAATTGAGTTGAGTTGGGTGCCAAAGGAGTTGCCAGCAGAATTCCAGACAGCTAGAGACCAGATGTGGTAGGGAAGCCACACCCGACCGAGGGGGCCCTCGGAAAACCCCCGATGGAGTGGACCCCAACATCAGGAGAACAAGAAAGACACAACGTGACGGTCATAACAGTGGGGTCAAAATATGAAGTTTATGTTCGGTCTCCAGCATCCTCTCACATGCAAACCTTGAACAACCCTTTCGAACCCTTGCAATAAAGTGAGAGGTAAATATATTTGTAAAGAAGTCTTCCTGTATCTTCCTTCCTGCTTCCTTCCTTCCTGCACCCTTTATTCATGCATCTGTCTTTGTCGTTGTGTCGTTGTGAATTATTCTACATATATATGTGCACGTATGTAGATGTGAATCTGCATATGTGACTATATAACATTGTCCGATTTGGTGCTTGTGCCAGCAGAGTTCTTCAAGGATTCAAAACGAACCTGGTTACCGTAAACGACAGTTTTAAGCATCACAACTCGACATCAACGAAGAGGGACAGAGAAAAATGTTGGAATTGAATGAAGTAGAAAGAAAAAACAAGAACAAACAGACAACTATAAGAGGAACGGACCGGCGCGGAAAGAACAGAAAGAAAAGAAGAAAACAATACAACGTGCTGGAAGAAAAGATGAAAAAAAAAAGAAGAAAAAAATTTGTAAGTTAATGGCTGCATTCTTATAATTCTATCTCTCTGTCATTTAATTTTGGTTCGTAGAAAAAAAAAAGGATTTAAATTTATTATAATAGTGAAAGATTAGTTTTAATGACAAGGGCCTTTCTAGAAGGATAAAATTGGAAATAATTTTTAAAAAAATGTGTGGTCCCTAGATAAAAATTGAAATTACTGCTATGTGTAATATTGTATCGAAGTGAGGGAAGAAAAAAGAAGAGAGAAAGAAAACAAAAGATGACTAGGGGACAGTTGCTGTCCGTTTTTTGATAGACAGCAATAGTAAATAAAATTTTATGAATGGGAATTTTTTTTTATCGCAAATCGGTCTTTGTGAGTAAAAAAATTCGTTGTAGCTTTTCATTGGTCCAGACAAGTGGTGATTGAAAATTAGAATTTCAGTCCAAGATTTGGAATCCCGCATATCTGTAGTTAAGATCTTTTGGGCAAGTTTTTATGTTTGGAACTTGTGGATTGGAAATGAGAATTTTAATCCGAGAAATGTAATCCTGGTTGCATCAATGGGATTGTTCAAGAATTTCGCACATTGGTGGTTTGTCTGAATAATGCGCATATAATTTTTCGATATTTATGAAGTTGGGAGAATCGATATTTTCGGTGCTGGTAGAATCAGGCCGGTTGTTTTGCTGTGGAAAATTGTTGATATCAATTATTGAAGACATAGGTATTGTCTTGAAAATGGTCTTGCCGTGGAGGCAGAGTAACTAAGAGACAGATGTTTTTTTGTGTCTGACGAGGCAGACAGGTATTTTGTGAGTTCCCCCTGGAGTGAAGCTTTGAGATTGTTATTGGGGAAAATATTTTGAAGCAGGGTTTTGGATGTAATTAAGAGATGCGCAGAATTTTGACGGATTCAAGTGTGGTGAAGATTCACAGATTGGGAAATATTTTGAATTGGGAAATGTTGGCAGAATTTATGAAAGTTTGGGTTGTTTAGAAAAAAAAACCCGGGATATTTTGTGAAAAAAAAAATAATAAGAAGAAGAATGCTCGTAAGCTATTGAAAAAGTTGTATTATAAATCAGGCTTAATTTATGGTACTGTAGACTGAAATTGAATAAACTGGGAGGCGAACCTTTAGTTATCATGTTAAGGTAAAGACAGAGAGGTAGATATAAGGTTGAAAAAAAAGGGACATTGAATGAGCAATTTGTTATGAAAAAAAAAGAGAAAGAAAAAAAAAGTAAAAAGAAAATGAAAACAAAAACAAAAACGTACAGGACAATAGAAAAAAAAAAGACGGAAAAGAAAAAGAGAAGAAACTTGAACATTGCTGAACACAGCATTTGAAAAAAAGAAAGAAAGAAAGAACAGACATTTTTAGTAAAATAGACAGTACATCAGTACATAGATTGAAAAAAAGAAGAAAAGAAAACTGAACATTTTTGAACTGTGAATGTAACATTGTTTTGACTTGTTGTAAAGTGAAAAATTTTGAGGTTGTTTGAGTTTAAAGGCGACATTAGAAATTTTTTTTTTCTTGTTCATATTATGAAATTTGACGAAAACCATTAACAGAGGAGTTTATACTAGGTTTACTAATAATTGTAATAATATTGTTTCTAAAAACTTTTTTTTTAGAATTTGGGGTTCTCGTGGAATAGGAAATATTTTTTTGGGGGGTTCTGTTTTTGAGGAAATCGTGGGCTGACGTGAGAGTAGGACAGACATTCATTCAAGTGGATTTACAGATTGTTGTTGAAAGCAATTCTATCGAAGAATTCGCCGACCCATGAAGCTGTTGAGGGCCTATTTGGCTTCTATTTTTTAGTTTGGAGTTCCGAGGATGGAATAAAAGAAAAAAGGCGTGGCCTACTCCAATATTTTGTGAATGATGTCTGAGTCTTTCAGTCACGATGATGTTTTGGATTCGTGTGTGATTTTGCGAAACGAAACGAATCAGGGAAAGGCGAGGTGCCTATATATTGGTAGCCATGAGGGTTCCTGATTAAATTGAAAAGAAACCCGGCGCAGGTTTGATCAGGTAAAACATGTTTCCTCAAGGGCTTGCAAACCAATGTGCATGGAAACAGAAACTTAATGAAAAAAATGGGTAACACATTGCTAATTAGTATTTTGCGTGGACTATTTTAGGTGGTTTACAGCATGCGTGCCAGATTGTGATACATTCGGATGTATAGTGAAACTTTGTTTGGGCCATGATTTTTGTAGTTTTTGTGGAATGCTTTGGGTCTTGAAGATATTGTGTTTTAGTTTATGAAATTCTCCGGTTACTCCAGGTAGGAACCTGTTGAGCAAAGAACTGGAGTGTGGTCATGAGGAATCCAGGCGAAATGTATTGCTGGAATGACCAGGGTCACTAAGTTTGTGACCAGGATATGGACCAGAGTATGGTCCTTTTAGGGTTTTGAAATTTCTTCAAGGAATTATGGAGGGCCCGTTGTGTTGAGAAGATAAAAAAATGCATCCGTATGGTACCTTGATGCACACATGTCAAGATGGCCAACCACGCAAAGATAGTAAGAGAAATTTTGATAATAATTAGCCGGGCAAGTGTTACATAAAGAGAAGTTCGCCTTCTAAGTAAGATTTTGTTGCTGTAGTTCAAGTGATTCTTTTTGTGTTTTCAGCCATCATTGTCCTTGTAAATCATTCTGTAAAATATATGTGAGGGTGATGGAGACGAACGTGAAGAAAATTCATCATGTGGAATTTTGAAAAATAATTAACGGATGAATGTTATATTTTGACCCTCGCCCCGGCCCAAAAATGCTATTCCAAGGTGATACACCGGAAGGAAGTGACACATTCCAATGGCCAGTAATCGAAAGAGATCGCGTGGGCGGATTAAGGCTTATGATATGGGACAAGGTAAAGGTCCCATTGTGCCACTACAGTGATGCACCGGAAGAGAGTAACCTCTGAACTGCATGACAGTTATTTCCGCTTGACGACGATTAAACATTCGATTTCGGGGATCCAGTGGGCGATCGTGTGGGCGTTGAATTGTTATATAATTGAGTTGAGTTGGGTGCCAAAGGAGTTGCCAGCAGAATTCCAGACAGCTAGAGACCAGATGTGGTAGGGAAGCCACACCCGACCGAGGGGGCCCTCGGAAAACCCCCGATGGAGTGTACCCTAACATCATGAGAACAAGAAAGACACAACGTGACGGTCATAACAGTGGGGTCAAAATATGAAGTTTATGTTCGGTCTCCAGCATCCTCTCACATGCAAACCTTGAACAACCCTTTCGAACCCTTGCAATAAAGTGAGAGGTAAATATATTTGTAAAGAAGTCTTCCTGTGTCTTCCTTCCTGCACCCTTTATTCATGCATCTGTCTTTGTCGTTGTGCTGTTGTGAATTATTCTACATATATATGTGCACGTATGTAGATGTGAATCTGCATATGTGACTATATAACAAATGCAAGTTTTTACTGTTTGGCTTACACTGGTGTGTCCATGTATAGGAGTCAATCGAAAATGCCACTTATGAATTCCTAGCATGATTTGGTCGTCTTGATTTATGAGATGGGAAGTAAGTGGCCATACAACAGTTGTTTTGTTGTGTGCTGCTTATAGGATTTGTTCAAGACAGTTGTTTAGTTTTATTCAAATTTCAAATAACAAGTGCTTGCCTAAGAAATAGACATTAATCATTTTTTTAGATTTATTTACGTTTATTTGATTTTTTTTTCAAGAGATGTTGCTTTGGTCATTGAGTTGGTATGTCATCTTGAAAGATAAGAAAGTCGACTTATTTGTAACTAGACAGGGATCTGTCTCATCATTATCTATTCACGTTGAGGTATTTTTATTTTCATTTATTCATTTATTTATTTTTAGTTAATGCGTAAAGGTTCTTCTTACTGGTAATCACAGTCGTCAGCTGTCAAACAAACAAACAAACAAACAGGACACATAGCGTAACGGTTATAGGCGTTGGTTCCCTGAGCTTCTAAGAAGACAATCATCTGAAGGTTGCAGGTTCAATCCTCACTACAGGCGAGTAATATACAGGAATACTTAACACTTGTAACCGGTTATGGCAAACGGAATCAGAACAAGCGATCCCCGTGGTTTCAATAAAGGACGTAGTTCGAAGTTCCGTGAAGGTTCCCGAGTTCGACAAACACCTGAAGAAGGCCGGAGGACATATCGGCCGAAACGTTGTAGAAATAATAATAAAGAAGGTATGAAGACAATAGTCCGAAAAACCTTAATGATAAAAAAACAAACAAACAAACAAAAAACTTGCAATTTGGATGAATTCTATACTTTTCAAGAAGTGTAGAGCATTTATCCAAATAAATTCAGTAGTCTCACTTATCCACGGTTTTACATTATACGCCTTCATCCAATGTTCGCACAGAGCTTTCTGCGCGGCTAATACTTGCGTGTCCCTGTGTACCAGTTCATTAGTGAATGTCGCTTATTAGTTTGTCCTTTGTTCACCAGCAGTTTCCAGCATGTCTTGATTTTCTTACGTGGATGATTTATAAGGTAAGTGGCTGTACAACCACTGTTTTGTCGGGTGCTGCTTCTAGGATTTGTTAAAAACAGCACGCAGTATCCTTGTGCAGCTTCCCTCTAGCTTTTTTATTTCGATCATAGAGATCTGTTTGAAAAATATTAGTATTTGAAAAGAATATCAAGCGTATAATTATTATCAATGTTTGTAAAGTAAAAGTAAAGTTGCCGACCGTAGTCGCAGGCGACCAGAAGGCTCCTTTTTCAATAGCTACTACACCGAGTTGTATGGGAGGACGCTACTCCTTTCCCTGGATTGCTCCACTTTACCCTTGATACGTACCTTATATCGCTGAGTGTTAAGCAAGGAGGTATCAAGTACTATTTTTAAAGTCTTTGGTATGACACGACCTGGGATTGAACCCAGGTCTCCCGGACCATTCGCGAAAACTCTACCTACTAGGCTAATGAGAAAGAAAGAAATTATTAATGTAGTTACCCGGAAACAAACAAATGCTTGCAAATAAAAGACTGACTGAAATAACCCACCAAGTGTCGACATGCCGTAAAATCAGTCAATGAAATAATCCCAACAATGATCTGCAAGATTAACTCGTTAATCTTTGCTTCTTATAATTATTCTTAGCTGGGAGGCGCGCTTAATGTATCGGTTATTGTTGTAGGAAATTGAACCGGTGATCCAAATTCAAAGCCTTAAAGATTCTGTTGGCATTTCACTTTGCACTAATGCTCTCACGGAAGGTATGAATGTACCATAGCAGTACTAAAGTGATCTTAGACCTCCGTTGTGACTTCGCGCGGTAACAAAGTTGACGAATGCGAAACTCTGTTAAACATACACCAATTGTTTATTTACAACTAGGTAGCAAATAGCTGCCGGGAGAAAGAAAGGTAATAGAAGCATGAGACGACCGTCAACTAGACAAAAACAAGCAATATATCCTTGTGAGAAAAAGATGTGCAGACACGGACCTTGAATTTTTACCTGGTTCTCACCAGATTATCCACTGGATCTCGTAGTCTAACGCCCCCCCCCAAAAAAAAAATTAGAGCTCATAGACTTCCGTTCCTTACATTTTCGTGGCTTGTGTTCTACTGACGTCTTCAGCTTCTCGCGTCTTGCCGTCGATTCTTCAAAAGAACTCAAGTTGTCCCCTCACTTCCGCCTGTGGTGTCTGAAGCAGAACCATATCCGTTTCCTGTGCACATGCGCAAAGATCCTCGGACCTCTAGTGCTCCCAAGTCATTTCTAATTACCATGAGTGCGTCAGCCTTGTTATTTGCTGACTGCCGTCTGCTTTATTTATCTACTTATTTATTTGTTCATTTTTCCAATTTCCAATGAGCCGTTCAGTTACGTTACATAAATACGTCTCTCCTCTCAGCTATTGGTAAATGATAGAGCAGTGCTTTAGCGAATACAAAAAAAAATACATTTGAATTCTTCTGTAAGACTAAGTTCATTTTAAACATTGAAGGTTCCCTGAATTCAGAAGCACTAACGTCTCACTTACCAGAGACATTGGAAAGCTATCAAGATGAAAATTTCGAAAAATTTTGGTACATCTTATGTTAAGGTCACTTTAACCCCTTTGCCACAGGCAGGATGTGGCACAAGGTCAATTTTTAAGCGAACTTGAAATTGATCTAATTTCAGAGTTTTTTCTTCTCAAGGCAAAGGACTACGAACGTTTTACTAGTTACACATAACTAGGGAAAGAGATAAGCTCATGCCTAAAAAAAAGGCTTTAACAGGAAGTGAAATGCAAATAGATAAAACGCGTTGAGATGTGAGAAGATTTTAAAATTTCTGTAAATTAGATGAACATAAACAATGACGTCAGACAACCAGTCCAAAAAAAGAAAAACTCTAATTTCAAACTAGCAAGAAAATTGACCAAGGGTCACATTCTGCTCATGACAAAAAGGCTGGGTAAATGCATGCTAAGCTCATGGCCTCGTTATGGGGTAATGCTTAGTGAACCTTTCTAGCTGAAGTAGTGAGTTCCCCATATTTCGGATCTTGTGTTCCATACTTCTGTCTATACACCAAATCTCAGCTCACAGAATCTCTCCTCTCCTCTCCTCTCTCTCTCTCTCTCATTATCTCTCTCTCAGCGGCGTAATCTACTATATACCCTTTCTATTTCTTTTTCTCACTCTGTCTCTTTATCTCTGTCTCTACAAACATCTGTTACAACGACTAGCGCCAGAGCAAGATCATTTCTGTTAGTAGAGAATTCAAACATATTTTGAAAATAGTTCGCGGGGGAGAAATATTTTCGTGCCTTTTTAAAAGATATTAACATAAAGTAAATCCAAAGTGCCCTTAAATTAACCTTCCAAGTCATTCTTTTTCATTTTTTTTACTGTTTATTTTCGGCGAAATTTCATTCAAGCGACGCGGAGTGACCTCAAAGTAAAACTAAATTTCATTGCAGATGACCTGCTGGAAACAACATTGAATATATTAAGTTCGTCTCAGACAAATGTATTTCTCTAAAACATCAGACTGTATATTGCAGACTTATTTTTATCATTTGGAACTTGATTTCTAATAGCTCAGGGTAGTCAGACAGGATAGAAAAAAATTAAGCGTGTAATTACAGTAAAGTAGCAATCAGCCTCTTATTCAACTCATCATGAATCCTTGAATCGTTTTATATCTATCGATCTATCTATAAATAAAATTGTCCTTACGGTTGTACATCCACACACACACACACACACACATATATATATATATATATATATATATATATATAATCAAGTCGTAGTTATAACACAACGTTCCCGGACTCTCTATCACCATCGGTTTTAATCGTTCATCTCTCCTTGCAGGTCCTCTTGGCCATATCTATACATAATTGAAATATCGTGATAGTACTCTGCATTTCTGTTCTAGACCATTGTATTTGTACTGATTTAAAACGCTTTTAAATGTAAATTTTAACTATATATATATATATATATATATATATATATATATATATATATATATATATATATATATATATATATATCCCAGCGAATGAATAAGGGATTATCAATAGCCATACATTGAGCACTCATAGATTTATATGATATTCCTCACATACTCTATAAAAAATAACCCACTGTCTTTGGACGCTGACTGGATATTATATATATATATATATATATATATATATATATATGATTTCTGGCAGTGTTACTTTTGATTTATATAGTAGCGACCGCTTTGATTGTTTTGCTGTTCGCTTTCAATTCTCTGATATATATTTTATTCCTGCAGGTGTTGGTTCTCTCTTTCTCTTTTTCTTATTCTTCTTTTTCCTTTTACAAGAGTGCAGTCTGTGTGTTTGTGTGGGAGTACATCTCTTCACCCAAATTAAACTATGCTAGTTGATATGCCATTAAGTTTTTTAGTCGTCTTCTCTGGGTCATTGTGTGTGTGTGTGTGTGTGTGTGTGTGTGTGTGTGCGCGCGTGTTGGAGAGATGTTTTTTTTTTTCTCTCTATGTGTATAGTTTAGTTCTGTTTAATTCTGTTGTGCTTTAAAATTCAACTGCCTTTTATCTTTTTCTCTTTGAGTTTGTGTGTGTGTGTGTGTGTGTGTGTGTGTGTGTGTGTGTGTTTCCGTCTCTGTGTGTACAATTTAAGTTCTATTTAGTATAGGCTTGATTTTGTCAATTTAATTTTTTATTTGAAGTAATGTGTAGTCTTCATTTTGGTATATTGCCATTGTTTAGAACATTCCATTGCTACATTCTATAGGTTTTTTGAGACATTTAATTTTCTCTTTACTGGTAACTAAATATTGCTTTTGCGGAGGGTTATTCTGGTATTGAGAGCTTGTGCAGATCCTATGCATACTTTTTTTTACATTTCTAGCATTCGATTATGTAGACTGCGTTTTTTGAATTGCAGCTTAAATTTCTATTTATTATGAATGTCGTTTGGGGTTTTTTAAAGATATGGGATTTTCCTTCTATAATTCTATTACATACTCCACATCTTTTGTTTCTAGTATTTTATGAGTTGTGTGTTCCCTGAATGTAAAAGAGGTGTGTATATTCTAAAGATTTAGGGGTTGTATATGGCTTTTGTTGTGTCTAGTATTTCTTTGATTCTGTCATTGTTTTTAAGTTCTTTGAGATTTTTTTAAATAATTATTTCTGTGAATAGTTCTAGGTTGTTTTTATAATGGGTTTGGACGTATACTGAGGGCTTTTCGTTGTTAAGTTTTTTGTTGGTTCATAGTTTTTTTAATGGTATTTTTTCGGATTATTCAAATCCCATATTTATTTGTGTTGTTGGGTATCGTCTATGGGATTCGAATCTGCAGAAAAAAATACCATGCATCTCTGCAGAGAGGTTAGCATCCAGCGAGTGTCCAGGATATGACATTAAACAATCTCATGGTGAGGTCCCAGTAATGCTAGAGCTTTGGGAAATGCAGAATACCCCTTCATTGCCATTACTCCCACGTCTACTCTGAACCAAAGTGGTTGCACCTGTTAGGGTCCTATCTATGACTCAAATAGAACTGTTTGACATTTAACTGAATGCAAATAAATGACTTATGCTAAACTGAATTGTTTGAAATAGAACTGTTTTTACATTTAACTATGTGTAAACAAATGACTGAGGTTTAACTGACATGTTGGTTATACATAGCAATACTTGGAACCATTTAATTTTGTTAACTTATGCTAAATTGAATTGTTAGAAATAGAACTGTTTGTTTATTTAACAGTATGTATCTATAAAACGTGTTTGCAAATCCCATATCTAACATATTTGTAAAAACAGGATTTAGCATTAAATAACCAGAAATAGCTGTTATGCCATAAAACGAAACGAAACGAAACTATGAAATAGAAATAAATAGAAATCTGTATAAATTTACTTGCATTTCTGAATCTCACGTATCCGATCTTTAGCTGAGTTATTATCCATATTTCTAAACTCTCTCCCTCTACCTCTTTCTCTTTCTCTTTCTCTCTACATATATATGTGTGTGTGTGCATGTGTGTGTGTGTGTGTGTGTGTGTGTGTGTGTGTGCATGCGCGTACGCTTTTGTATTTAGTATGTGTTTGAGAGTAAGACATGTTTCTCACAGAGGTCAGATACTCTGATTCTATGCATAATTGCCGCCCCATAGGATTTTCTTCGGATATTATCCTAATATTTATAATAAACAATAAATATATTTTCTTAAATATCTTTCTATTAAATCATTCAATAATTAATCAAAAATTTTGATCTTGTCTTATGAATTCCGTTTCCATCTGTTTATTAAGTGTTGAGTCATGCACATTTTCTACCTTTACATCGTATTATTATCAGGTATTATAATGAAAGTATTATTTCAGTAATTAAAGTCGTCATAAGCAGCTCCCATAACATATTGAGTGCAGGCCAAGGGAATATAACTCTTAGAATATCAGTAGTTGAGCAAAGTTCAACAGATGGTTTTTTGGCTCATAAATTAACTTTGAAAACAGCTTCTTGGCTCACCTTTACTTAAGAATAATATTGTATATAAAATAATAGTTGATATTGGATTTAAGTAGACAGTATTACTGTTGCTTGTGATATAGATAAATGTCTATTCATAATTTCTGAGTAAAAATAATTTGCTGATTTTTGAAAGATGAAATTAAATTGTTATACATTGAAGATGATTCTAAACAGAATAAATAAATAAATAAATAAATAAATAAAATAAAATAGAATAAAAAATAACTGAGGTGATTCATTGATAAAAAATCAATTTTAAGAGCAGAATAGTTTTTATAGGTTTTATTATGTACACATTTTACAGAAGATGAAGGGTTGATTTTCCTCGTAGGGAGACCTTGAAATTTATTAAGTATAAAAACATTGAATTTACTTAAGCTCTATAAGAATTAAAACAGTATTTATTATTTGATTTCTGACGAAAATACGTCGTCGTTTGTATATGTGTGTGTGTGCATATTTCTTTATGTTCATATTTTAAGTTTTACATATTATCATTCCTAATGAACCTTGACAACTTATGACAAAATCTGATCCATTTTAAAAGCATCAAGTTTTCAGTTTGTGCATGCAAAAGTTACAATTTTGGTCTACGTGTAGTAAAAAGTTTATGAGATTCAAGGTGATCAAAAAACTAATACTTCTATCATTACATACTAATTCGAGGTTTATGTTATCTTGTCTGATTTCTTCTAATAATATTTTTGCTCATCGTCTATCTCCTCTCTTGCGTTCTTCTGCGTTGCCTGGTGTCACTTCACGTCGCCATCTTGTGTCTCTTCTTGTGTCATTCGTTCGTCGTCATCTTTTCGCCTCCTGTTCACTGCTCTTCTATGGTGGGATAAAGAACAACGCAGACGCTTCTTTTGTATGTATAGTTTATTTCTTGGGGGTGTTCATTTTACATCACCCATCTGGTTAAGTGGGGGACAGTCATAAAAGCACAGATAGAATTCACGATCGATCTCATCAACGATTTCTAACTGACTGAAATTATCTTATTTCTCAACTTCTAACTTCCTTGTGTCATGGGATCATGTAACTTTCTTGTTCAATAAGGCACGTTCTCAAATGACCTCGGGGTGATTACATGTTAATCAAAGTAGATAGCACAACAATTTTTTGCGGCCATTTTGAACTATTCTATTATAGAATAATATGATACATTCCGTCAATCAATTAATTAACACTGTCTGAAAAACTTTACTTTTTTATGATTCCAAACAGTACCAACCTGTTCATCATTTCTGTCAACAAATTCCCGGAATATTCCCAAGTGGTCTCCATGAAAATATCCCTGGAAGAAATTATGGAATTAGTGCGCATAGAGGATGCTCTCTTTGCTTAGTTTTGTTTTGTTATTCAAATTGGCAGTAAATATACTAATGATAGATAAGACGCAAAACATTTTATTTAATTGCTGTACATACTTATTTCACAAAATCTACCTTAATGAATTAAATTAGATATTTTAAATTAATAGTATGATTTTTCCAAGCTGTATAAATTAATTGAATGATTGGTTTTAACGGCATGCTCACCCGTTTGAGATGATTTTATGCTTGGAGTTTAGTGAATAGCCTTTATTGTACATTCATATTTCCTTTTTTGTGTAGTTATTGCTTAAGCCTTTTTTCTTTCTTTTTTTCTTTTTTCACACATGGTCCAGTCAAATAAGAATAATTTTTGAACAGATCTAAATGGGACCTTAGCAGGTACTACCCCTCCAAGTCAAGTCTGAGTAGATTTGGGAAGAGGTACCATACACTGCGCAGATCTCCAAAATTAGAGCCTTACCATGATATGCAATTCAGTATCATACCAAGGACATCTCTTTTTTTGTGGTCTCCCCCCTTGGATGGGCGTTGCAGACAGCGTATTTTCAGCGCCGTCAACAGAGCACAAGCGACCCAGAGGAAAATATTGGAGAATTGTTATCTATTCAAAAATGTTTTGTGTCTGATATATTATTAGTTTAATTACGGCTAAATAAAAAAAACCTTGTTAAACATCCTTTAAGTGTAAGAATTCCATTATTTTTCTTAAGGGTCGTATCAATTCTGGTTATCGTATAAAGGTATTCCTATAGAAGTTTTATCATTTTTTGAATAACTTGCGGAAGGTGGAGACTGAAACCATAAAGATTTTATTCTCTTTATCTTTTTAGATTATTATCAGGAAATAGTTAACATTTTCATGTTTAACCAAACATAACGAAATCATGACTAGGATGACGGAGTAGATGATTTTTTTGTATCAAGACATATCACGAAACTAAGTTTTTCAAGATTGTTCAAGCGAGATACAAAAGGAAGTTCAATTTCTACTCATTTTCAAACAGGAGTCAGATTTTCAAATTGGTCAAGAACTTTGGAACTGATGGCGCTTGCGAAGTTCTTTGGGTACTGAGGAGTTTTAAAGGATCACCCAGGTTTAATGTGCAACACACGTAATCAGCAACTTTGCACGAACATTGAACAGTGCCTTCAACTGAACGGCTAACATCTGGAGCACGTACTCGAGGGTTTTTCTAGACATTTTTGGTCATGTTTTACACTAAATGTTTACTGATCTAAAATGATATCTTTAGCCTTTTCATCAGTATAATTTTGATTTCTCTGTCATTTCTTATGCTTTTGGTTTCGTTTCGTTTCGTTTCGTTTTATGGCATATTAACCATTGTTGGTTATTTAATGCCAAATCCTGTTTTTATTAAATACATGATTTGTAAACACATTTTCTAGATATACACAGTTAAATAATCAAACAGTTCTATTTCTAATAATTCAATTTAGCATAAGTCAACAAAGTCAAATGGTTCCTAGTATCGTGTATCACTAAGAATTCTATTAAATATCAGTCATTTTTTATACACAGTTAAATGATCAAACAGTTCTATTTCAAGCGATTCAATCAAGTGATTGCATCAGTCATTTGTTTGCACTCAGTTTAAATGTCATTGACTCATAGATAGGACCCTTTCAGGTACTACAACTCCGAGACAGAGTGGACCCGGGAGCAATGACAATAAAGGGTGTACTCCTTATATCCAGACCTTCAGCATTACTAGAGCCTCACCATGAGATTGTTTAATATATATGACACTCGTTCGGAGAGGGTCTTACTCCAGTGCAAAGATGCAGTTGGTGTATTCTACAGCTCTAGCCAACTGGGCTAATTTATGATGCTCGATTTGTGCTCAATTATTTTGTTTCAAAAATTACGAAACATAATATATTTTGGCAACAGTCTTTGATTAATACGATTTGGAATAAAGATGATAGTTCTTCACCATCTGGGTCTCTGATAACAATCCGAACACTCCAAAATGTCACCAGAGTCCAAGGGTCAGTCGTTAGGCGACGGAAGATAACGGACATCTACAACATGTACACAAGGGTTCCTCGATATTTTTGCTGCATATTTGATACTAAACAACTGCAGATCCTAAAATGCTAATTTTTATCTTTCAATTAAAGTAATTTTCATTATTTTATCCTTTGTCTTTTTTCATTTATACCCGATCAGTTTATTTCAAAAATTGTGAAACACCCAGTACTTACACACATGTTTTAATATCATTTTTAATCAGCCTGTATGTAAAGATTAAATTAATCTAATCGTTATTTGATCTGGAGAATGAAGACAGTACTTAGTACTTGATTTATGGAGAGGCTATGTGGTCTTTTGTATGAGAATATTTCTGTGTGTTCACACTTCATCTTTTGAATGCTGTCATCATTCATTATAAACCTTGACAGTTTCTGATAAAACCGCGTCTCAATTCCCACCTCAGTTGTTATAAGTTCTTCATGATGGAATGTTCAGTACCCACTGATGGACTTTTTCATCTCTGGATTTTTTTCTCCACTTTCTTTTCTTTCTAATTTATTCGTTTCTGCTCATCTTTAAACATCTTTCTTTTGGTATGTTTTGATGTACATCTCAGTTTCCTCAGCTCCTGTTCGCCTTTTTTCTCCTTGTCTGATGCTTTGATTATGTGTTATTGCTATGAAACATTTATCCCATAACTTTATTCTTTTCTTTTTAGCGGGAGTAGGGCTTAATTTATGATTGAAAAGTGTTCAAAGAAGCACACATTTGATATGTATTTGGTATTATGAATAAGACGTAATGTTCAGGCATTATAATCAACTTCTTCTTCTTCTTCTTCTTCTTCTTCTTCTTATTATTATTATTATTATTATTATTATTATTATTATTATTATTATTATTATTATTATTATTTACTCCTGTAGAGTTTTTCACATCAGCACCAGCTGATGATCTTCCACTGGAGTTTGAGTGACAGCAAATCTCCTCAAGTCTCCAGGACTCTTCTCAATTATGCTGTCGTTTAGATGGTCTCCACTCATCCTCCAACCTCCAAGTCTTCTAGGCCCTTTAATAATCCTTTAGTTACTGTACCAAAAGCACCAACTATAGTTGGTATAATTGTCACCTGCATATTCCACAGTTTTTTCAATTCCCGGGCACGGTCGAGGTACTTATCCTTCTTTTCACATTCTTTCAGTTTTATTCTGTGATCAGCTGGGACAGCAAAGTCGACAATTTTGCAGTTTCTATTTCTTTTTTTTCTTTTTTTTTGTTGATTATAATTAGGTCTGGTCTTCTGGCCGAGATTTGGTGATCCGTGTGTATGTCAAAGTCCCATAGGAGTTTATGTGTTATTTTCTAGGACAGATACTGGGTTGTGCATATACCATTTGTTGGTATTGTCAAATTTAAATTTCTTGCACATCTCCCAGTGTATCACCTTGCAGACCCAGTCGTGTCTAATCTTATATTCCTTCTGCACAAATTTGCAGCATTCGCTTATTATTATTATTATTATTATTATTATTATTATTATTATTATTATTCCTTGAAGCTTTTCACATCAGCGTTAGCTGATGGTCTCGAACTGGAGACTGAGTGACGGCAAGTCTCCTCAACTCTCCAGGACTCTTCCCAGTATCGTGGCCGATCTCAATAATGCTGTTGTTTGGATGGCCTACACGCGTCCTCTTATTTGCAAGTCCTTCAATCCCCGTACCAATCCTTTGGTGACTGTACCAAAGAGCACCAATTACAATTGGTATCACCATCACTTTCATGTTCCACAGTTTTTTCAATTCTCTAGCAAGGTCCAGGTACTTATCCTTCTTTTAGCTTTCTTTCAACTTTACTCTGTGATCAGCCGAGACAGCAACTGCCACAATTTTGAAAGTTTTCTTTTTTTTGTTGTTGGTTACTACAAAGTCTGGTCGTCTTGCCGAGATTAGGTGATTCGTTAGTATGTCAAAATCCCAGAGGAGTTTTTGTGCCTCATTGTTCAGGACTAATTCTGGGTTGTGCATATACCATTGTTCGTATGGTCAAATCTAGATTTCTTGTACAATTCCCAGTGGATTACCTTCTTCTTCTTCTTCTTCTTCTTCTTCTTCTTCTTCTTCTTCTTCTTCTTCTTCTTCTTCTTCTTCTTCTTCTTCTTATTATTATTATTATTATTATTATTATTATTATTTTACTTCTGACGTTAAGATCAGCTAGAATACTTAAAAGAGACCTGGAGATCCGAGGAGACTTTCTGTCACTCAGGCCAGTGAAAAACCACCAAATAAAACTGGTGTGAAAAACTCACGTGAAGTAAAATGATTACAATAATTTGTTCCCACACGGTTATATGGTTTCAAGTATTCCTAATATAAACAGACCAATTTGATGAGACCTTAAGAGAGTCAAATTGGACCTTAGACTAATGGCAACAATAGGGTGACTACACACTCTTTAAAACACCAAAACATAACCCTCACCACCGAGTTGGTTTTAGTGACATACATAGGAAACTCTTTGTAAGGGAGACTTTACTCTGCTGAAATGACAAAATTGTTATTGCTTTCGCTCTACGAAAGTTTTTCGGACTAGTTTTAACTGGTAGTTTTTTTCACTGAAGTTTGACTGACAGAAAATCTTTTCGATTTCCCAGCACTCTTCAGGGTTTTCTTGATGATCTTAAAAGAACAGTGACCTGGATAGTCTCGATTCTTCCTTTAGTCTCCAGTTCTCTCAGTCTTTTTTCCAGACCCTATCATTATACTCCTTATAAGTTTTTTTACGCCTGCTCTCTGTGAGTTGTTCGCACTAGTTTTAACTGGTGTTTTTTTTCACTGAAGTATATAGGAATGACAGCAAGTCTCCTGAGATCTTCGAAATTCTTCCAAATATTCAAGCTGATTTCAACATTGCTATAGTATGCATAGTCTTCATTATCTCTCTCTTCTTCAATTCACCTGGTTTCTTTTCCAGGCCATTGGGGAACTTTTCAAAGACACCAACTTCAATTAGCATCACTTTCACTTTCGTGTTCCACATTTTCAGCTCTCATGCAAGATCCAGGTATTTGATTATGATTATTCCTCCAACGACCTTTTTCTCACTACCTATAACAGGTGGCTTTTTCATCAGAGTCAGTAAAATAGTCACCTCAGATCTTCAGGACTCTCCACTGTATCAGAGGCGATTTTAGTAGTGTTTTATCCTGGATAATCGCGAAATTTCCGTTGTTTTCTATTTCACTCATTCCTTTTTTCAGGTTTTTTATGTACTGTTCGAAGGGAACCTTCTAGGATTGGTATCGCCGTCACCTTTACGTTCAGCACACTGGGAAGGTCTAGGTAAAATCCTACAGACAGATGGATGAAGGGACGCATCCTTCCCTTCCGTAAAAAGGGCATCCTCGGATTGGCGAAGAACAACCTAGGTATAACACTTACGTCCATAGCGGCCAAGATATACAATGCCCTACTATGCAAACGCATAGAACCCAAAATTGAGAACAAACTTAAGAAGAACCAAAATGGCTTCCGGAGAAATAAATCTACGACGTCACAAATTTTGACTATCCGTCGAATTCTTGAAGGTGGATGCGCAAAAAACCAAGAGGCAACAATATTATTTGTCGACTTTACCAAGGCCTTCGACTCCATTCATAGAGGGAAAATGGAGCAAATTCTACTTGCCTACGGCCTACCAAAAGAAACCGTCGCAGTCATAATGATGCTCTATAGAAACACCAAAGTAAAAGTCTGTTCTCCGGATGGAGACACAAACTACTTCAACATTGTAGCAGGTGAACTGCAAGGAGACACATTAGCCCCATACCTCTTTATCATCAGTCTAGACTACGTGCTTAGAACAGTTTCAAGCTAGCAAAAGAAAGCAGCTGAAGGTACCCTGCAAAAACAATTACCGACACCGACTACGCCGATGATATAGCGATTCTGGCAAATGCACCCGCCCAAGCCGAAACTCTGCTACATAGTCTGGAACGAATCGCTGGAGGCATTGGGTTCCATGTCAATGATCACAAAACAAAATATATGTGCTTTAATCAAACAGGTAACATATCCACACTAAACGGTAGCTCTCTGAAACTAGTTGACAAGTTCACCTACCTAGGAAGCAGCGTCTTATCAACCGAGATAGACATTGACACGTGACTAAAAAAGGCATGGACAGCTATTAATAGGCTATCGGTCATATGGAAGTCAGACCTGACCGAAGAAATGAAACAATTTCTTCCAAGCAGCGGTCGTGTCGATACTGCTATAGGGATGCACTACATGGACGCTAAGAAAACGTATAGAGAAAAATCTTGACGGCAACTACACAAGAATGCTGCGAGCAATATTGAACAAGTCCTGGAGGCAACACCCTACAAAACAGCAGCTGTACGGCCAACTACCTCACATCATGAAAACTATCAAAATTAGACGAATCAGACGTGTGAGACACTGCTGGTGAAGTAGGGATGAGCTCATAAGTGATGTACTCCTGTGGACCCCTTTACATGGCCGAGCAAAGGCAGGATGACTACTTCGAATCTACATGCAGCAGCTCTGAAGACCTACCGGAAGCAATGGACGATAGGGAGGGGTGGTGAGAGAGGGTCAGGGATATCCGTGCTGATAGCGTGAGATGATGATGATGATGATGATGGTTTCTTTTTAATCCGTAGTCCACTTGATCGACAAAATACTCTTGATTACAATAAAAACGAGATCTGGTTTCTGGTGTCGATTAGGTGATTCGTTTGTATATCATTACTTCACGTCTTACATGCTTTTTTACACTAGTTTTAACTGGTGGTTTTTCACCGGAGTTTGAGTGACAGCAAGACTCCTTTGATCTCAAGAACTCTTCTGAGTATCCTAGCAGATCTCAAACAATACCGTGGTCTGTATAGTTTCGATTCCTCTTCTGATTTCTAATTCCGTTACTCTCTTTCACAAGCCCTTGGGGACCGTTCCTTGTGCGCCGACTATTATTGGTACCACCATCACCTTCATGTCCCACAACTTTTTCAGGTCTCTGGCAAGATCCAGGTATTTGTTTATCTTTTCATTTTCTTTTATTTTCATTTCATGGTCTGCACGAACAACAAAATTCAACAGATGACTAGTTCCTTTTTCTTGTTAATTAACACTAATTACGGTTTTCTAGCCGGGATTAGTTGATCCATTTATATCTGAAAGTCCCTGATAATTCTATTCCTCATTTTCTTGGAGAGATTCTAGTTTGTACGTGTACGATTTGCTAGTAAAATCAAATTCAAACCTCTTGCACTATTCCCAGTTGAGCATTTTCCCCACCCAATCGTGTCTAGTCTTGTACTTCTTTTCTGCTAGTTTGCTGCAATATTTGATTTATCTCCATTTTCACAAAATCGACATTTACTATTTTGTTGCGGATCATCTGTTATCATTTTGATATGATTGGTCCACATCGACTTCCGCCCTACAATAGTTGATGTGCGATAAAACCAAATCAAACCAAACCAAACCGAACCCATACCCAGTCCTTCTTCTTGTCGGTATATGTTATCAAGATCCGAGGCGTAACTGATATAGGCGTTCAGTTTATTGAGTTCTAATTAGAATCATCTGGAGGTCCCAGGTTCAATCCTGATTATAGTTGAAAATTACAAAGAATATTTGTAATTATAAAGTTAAAGGAATTAGAACAATCTACCAATCTAATAAAAAAGGTTTCGGTTCCAAATTCTAAGGTTCCTGAATTCGACTTGAAGGCTTCTGAGTTCGTCAAGAAACACCTGAAGAAGGCTGAAGGGCACAACTGCTGAAACGTTGTCTATGTAACAAAAAAGATAAGGACAATAGTCAATATACTCTAAATAACATAAAGTTTAACTTCTAGACGTAAAATAAACCAAGATATGTTGACATGCCGTTAAAACCAACCAACCAACCAACCTGAATGCTCAGTCAGCAAATCATTTCATGTTTTTTGCGAATGCGTATTTTCGGACTGACGTTAAAGTTTCTATTTTTAAGGCGTCTTTCAGTTGAGATTTAAAGAATTAATTTTTTTCAAATCTATCGACAAGATAAACAACTCTCTACAGATTTAATTGCTTGAAACAAATTAAAGGAAAAAAAAAGATGCAGCTTGTATGCGTAAACCTGGCCTTAAGCCCGAGAAAAGCAGCAACTAAAATGTTTATCAGTTAAGACTTTTAATTGGATGATTTTACTCTCCTACCTGCCAGAATTATTAAAGAGTTAATTAGCGGTGTAAACACACACACACACACACGCACACACACACACACACACACATATATATTTTTTTTTCGCGCTAGTATATTAAAAGAAAACATCGTGATAAAAAAGACATGCGCAATAAGGACTATGCTAATTTGGGTTGGCGATTCTATATTTATCTGCTTGGGGTGTTGGCGTATCAGACTCCTCTATTTTTCTTTCACACTGACTTGGAATGACGACTTTATAATTAGCAATAACATTTGGGTCTTCTGTCATACACTGACACAAAAAAAGAATGTTTTTCTTTCTTTCCTTGGCCTTAATTTGTAAATGTACGAATTTATCACGTGATAGTGAGGTCAAGTACAAATGGCTTCCAATTTTTTGTAATGAAAATAGCATAATTATCTGTGTATAAGACGCATTATTTTTCCAGATTTGTCAGCTCAAAAATTAGGTGTACGCATTATGTAGAAGAACCATATAACTTTTTTCAGGCCATATTCGGGATTGGATGACTGAAAGAAAGTTATCTTTGTTGTCCATACTAATGTTTTCTGCACTTACAGAGAAATATTCACTGGAATATGTGTTTGCGTATTATTTTATTTCTCTAAATGTGAGCTTATTTTCACCGCAAACTTGTTGCCTTTTTGTGTGAACATCTTGTGTTTGCATTAAATACAATGTAAATTTTGGGTTTCAAAACAAAGATATAAGGTGGCCTACGGACACATTTTAAAAAGTCTGAACATTTTTATTTATTTATTCTTTTATAGGGTGTCTCAATATACATAGAACCCATGTGACTGCTACTAACACTAAAAATAATAATGTTGTTTTCGTTTTTGTTTCAGATTTTAAAATAGTATACAATAACAACTTTTAATCCTTGATCCCAATATCTTGAACCAGAAAGGAAAAATACTTTGCATTACTACTTATTTAAAGACAAAATCATTCAAAACTGTCGCAAAATAGATGCAACCTATTAATACGATAATGATTTATTACTGAGACAAGAAACTGAAAAAAATTGCATATGCAGGAAGTTGATATAATAAGAATTAAAGAAACATTGATTTGATATCTCAAGCTTAAACGATGCATTTTTTACAGAATGTCTTCCAAATGACCGCCATTGCGCTTGTCTCAGTAATAAATCATTATCATATAAATGGGTTGCATCTACTTTGAGATACCTTGTATATAATTTGTCATATTATGAGTAGTCTTTAGGAAATGGAAAAAAGTCAAGTTTCGGTGAGAATGAATAAACTAAAATAATTGAAATTTACAATTCAATTTACAGATCTACGATTTCATTGGAAAGAAAATACTGTGTCACATATTCTAATATAAAGAATCCAAACATGAAGAGCTTAATGTATAGATTTACAGTGACTGACCCCTAACAAAGCAGTCATTGCAAAATTGTTTGCAGCAGGATAAGATTCATCTTTGTTTTTTTTCCATGAGCCAGTCTCTTATGGGTCATCCTGAAAAAGCTATATAAATTCTTATTTTTAGTAAGTATAAACAAATAAAAAGTTAAACAAACGCTAAATTTAGGTTAAATTTAGTGGCTACAAATTCTAAAGAGTGAGTGCGTATTAAACACAATAAATGTTTTCCTGGATTTTGTAGTTCAAAGATAGGAGTGCGTGTTATACATAGGTGTATGCTAAATTATTATTGTACGTCTAATTCTTGTTATTATTCATTAAGCTTTGCTTAATATGACACATAAAATATGGCTTAGTCGTCTAAAGGCTGTAGAATACACCGATTGGATCTCTGCTCAGAGGGTAAGACTCCCCCTAAAGAGTGTCCTGGGTATGACACAAAACAATCTGATGATGAGGCTTCAGTAATGCTGGAGCTTTGGGGAATGCAGAGGTCTACTCTAGCCCGAAGTGGTAGCAGCTAATGGGTGAAATAGAACTGCTTGACATTTTAACTGAGTACTTTGACATTCAAACTGTGTGCCAACAAATGACTAGATTGAATTGCTTAAAATAAAACAAGTAATTCATCCAACTGCATGATTGATGTCAAATTGAATTGTTTGTGATGCATAGCATTACTTGGAACAATTTAACTTGGTTGACTTATGCTAAACTGAATTATTTGAAATGGAACTGTTTGCTCATTCAACTGTGTGTAAGTAAATGACTGATGTTTAATTGAAGTGTAACTGTTAAGTAACTATACTTGAAAACATTTAATAGTATGCAAACAAATGATTAATTGAAAAAAGCATTTAACTAAGAGCAAAAAATGAGCTCACGCTCGTTTAAAAATTTTATCAACAAAATATGTTTAGAAATTAGATATTTGATATACGTGTATAAAAAGGATTTGGCATTAAATAACCTACAATGATTGATATGCCATAAACCCAAACCAAGCCAAATCTTATATATTTCATATATATGGATAAAGAGAATTTGGCATTAGATAACTCAAAATGGTTGATATGCAATAACCCCCCCCAAAAAAAGAATGTATTTTGTTTTTCTTTCTTTGACTTTAATGTTTAAATGTGCGTATTTATCACGTGATTGTGACGTCATGTGCAATAGGCTTTCAATTTTCTTTCGTTAAAATACTTCTGATTCTTGCTATCATTTAATAAACTTTTTATAATCTGGCACACAGGCTTCCATCTGCTTACATCACCTGCTGTTACAAAATATGTACCCATTCAAGTACTGTACAGTCTCATCATTGCTTAACTTCGATGTTCTGATGGAAAAACGTTGCTTTCAGCAAGACTTGACCATAGGTCTTTCTCCTTATTCTTGTTGACCGTTATCTATATTCGAGGTGTTCCAGTAGTTATGTTAATTTGTTAAACAATAAAAATAAACATTGTATCAAACAAATAAACTATGAATGACAGCTCAGTCGGCTGGGGCTGTAGAATACAGGGCACGTTCTTTCCGAAGGACACCCCGGGGCCTGTTCTGGACTTCGGTCCGGAGCCTGGCTCGGCAAAAAGAACAATGCAAGACTTGAGGCCTTTAGGCTCCTAGTTTCGACTAGGCTACCCTCGGGTGGGCGGGCTGCAGTTTTGTCTCCTTTGTAACCCACGTATGGCACTAGACCTCACGTCTAGTTTAAGCCGTAAACTGGCATACGTGCCCGGACCCACATTTGGGTTCGTGAAACTGCTTGCCTCATCAGGCTCACATTGCACCAAGTGAGCCGATGAGCAGCATAGACCAGCAGGGTTCGAGTCTCTGCTCGTTCCCGACCTCCCCTCTCTTTATCCCCAGTTTAATCGGCCTTCGGGCTTTTGACCTTGTGTCAAGCCGTATCTGGTGGGAGGCATTGGCAAATATCTGGGGTTGTAGAATACAGCGACTCCATCTCTGCTGTGAGGAAAAGACTGCACCCTCAATGAGTCTCCTGGATAAGACACTAAACAATCTAATTGTGAGGCTCCAGTAATGCTGAAGCTTTGAGAAATGCAGAGTACCTCTTCATTGCCATTTCTCTCAGGTCCAATCCGACCCGGAGTGGTTGCACCTGATTGGGTCCTATCAATGGGTCAAATATGGAGGTGCCCGTGGTGTAATTGTTATCGTCGTAGGAAATGAACACGGCGACACGAGTTCAAATCCTGGACGAGACTGATTGCATTTCACACAGCACTAATACCCTTGGGAAAGGTATGAATCCAATTATTCTCCCTCCAGCTATGGGTAAATAGTAGGACAGACTAGGTTCTTCAGCCTTGGTTAGGCAACTAGTCTAGGAGAAGGAAAACTCTGAATTCAAACCTGTTAAACTCCGTTTAAAAATTTACCTTGTGTCATATCCTGCCCGAGCAGAGGGGTTGGTAAATAGGATCAATGGGTCAAATAGAACTATTTGATATTTGAACTGTGTGCAAACAAATTACTTATGCTGAAATGAATTCCTTGAAATAGAACTATTTAACAAACAAATGACAATTGCCAAATTGAATTGTTAGAAACAGAACTGTTTGATCATTTAACTGTATGTATCTACAAAGTCTACTTACAAATTACAAATCTAATATAATGTAAAAACAGGATTTGGCATTAAATAACCTTCATTGCCATTGTTTTCTGGTCCACTCGGACTCGGAGTGGTAGCACCTGATAGGGTCATATCTATGGGTTAAATGAAAGTTTGATATTCAAACTGAGCAAGCAAATGATCTACGTTAAATTGAATTGATTGAAATAGAAGTGTTTGATCATCTGTGTATAAACAAATGACTGCTGTTTAATTGAATTGTTAGTGATAGATAGCAATGCTTATAACCATTTAACTTTGTTGAGTTAGGCTAAATTAAACTGTTAGAAATAGAACTGTTTGATAATTTAGTTATGTGTATCGACAAAATGTGTTTACAAATCATATATTCAATATATATATACAATAACAGGATTTGACATTAAATAAATAACAATGGTTGATATGCCATAAAACCAAACCAAACGAAAACTATGAAAATATATTTTCAAAAACTTCGTCATATTTTAATTTTGTATTCAAGTTTGAATGATCACCTGAGAGATTCAATAAAAAAGAAAGTGAAATTAAGATGAAAAATTAAAAAAATAACAATCTATAATTTTCTACGAAATTCGTATAAAATATTTTTTAAATCTACGATGAATGCTTCCTGCGGGTAATGAATACAATTGAACTCCAAATGGTTGACCGTGTAAAACTTCAAGGACGCCGAAGATTTAGATTCGAAATTATTCATTTCAGTAAAATTACAAACATTTTTTCTAAAGAAACAAAAAAGTTGGTTTGTTGGTTGGGTTTTAATGCATATCAACCTTGGTAGGTTATTTAATGCCAAATCCATTTTTATACAAATAATCAGTTCTATTTCAAAACATTCAGTTTAGCATACAAAAACAGTTCCATTTCAAACAATTCACTTTAGTATAAGTACGCAGTTTAAATGTAAGTACATAGTTTAATTGTCAAAAAAATTCTATTTCAAGCTATTCAGTTTAGTCAAACAGTTCTAATTCAAACAATTCAGTTTAGCATAAGTACGCAGTTTAGTTCTATTTAAACCATAGATAGGGCCATATCAGGTGCTTCCACTCCGGGTCAGAGTGGACCTGAAGTTAAGTGTTGAATAATTGATTGATTGTATAATTAAATTTAATGGCATATCATCCCGTCAAGGGTTATTTTAGGCTCAGAAGTTAAGAAATCGCAGATATTGTACGTTTATATTGACGTTTTTATGTATTTGTTTCTTAAGTATTTTTCTTAATGGAATTAGAGAGAGGGTTACAACTAGCGATATAGAATTTGATTTGTTAAGTTAGAAATTTAGTGAGCGAAGAGAAAGAGAGAGATAGAATGGGAGTGTGTGTGTATACGTGTTAGAGAGAGAAATAGAGTTAGAGAAAGAGTGAGAGAGAGAAAGAATGTGTGAATGAGACGGAAACAGATAGATAAATAGAGAGAGAGAGAGAGAGGGAGAGAGTCGGAGTTTGGGAGAGTGTTAGAGAGAGAGTGTTTAAGACAGAGTTTGAGACAGAGAAAGGGAGAATGTGTGAATATGATATAGATAGATAGAGAGAGAGAGGAGAAGAGAGAGAGAGAGAGGAGAAGAGAGACAGGGAGAGATAGAAGAAGAAGAAGAAGATAGAGAGAGAGAGAGAGAGAGAGAGAGAGAGAGAGAGAGAGAGAGAGTTAAAAGCCTTTCAACCTTTCTGCGAGACGAGAAAAACTCAAATGCAATGGATGCCTTGTTGAAGTTCTCCTCCACTCTCCAACCACTTTTCCAAATAAAACGAAAGCTATCAAACACAAAGACAGAATTCAGCGTTGTAATCTTTCTGCATCATAAACGCGAGACAAACATTGCTTGCCTTCAAAAAAGTGAATATATAATTCATAAATCCGTGCACTTCCGTGAGCCACCAACAATTGCTTCATCAGTTCTTATACTGTCGCCCATAAATAAGTTCATATCTACCAGTACTTTCATACCTAAAAAAAGGGTAATTTTCTTCGACACCAAAGATAGTTTTTCCAGAATAACTCCCAAAATAATCAAAACGGATATTATTAGGTATTATGTATTACCAAATTCTACGGCATTGAAACTCTGCAACCAAAAATAAAATTGCATAAATATATATAAGAGGTGCACTTGTTTTTGGACTGCTGCATATTCATATTCTGGAGTACAACGTTTTAGAGTTTGATAATAAATGATACCAAATAATATTCGTTTAGATTGGTGATTTTTCACTAGAAATAATAGGATCCTGTTATATTTGTTTTATAAGAAAATTAACTTTTTATTTTAAAAATTGTTTGGTACTCACTTATTTAGTTCAACTTATCAATAATCAAAAGCAATGGAAAAACCGAACTTATTAACAGTAGAATGTTTTATTCTTTTTATCTTCTCACTGCTTAATTTTCATCTTTTTTCCAGGGCTTGAGATGAAAACATCACATACATACACCCCCCCATATATATATATATATATATATATAGCATTGAAACTCTATGAACAAAAATATGAAGATGAATATAATGTTAAGTAGCAAGAGTGAAATTATTTAAAAAATATCATTATTTTACTCCTTTGAGAGTTTTTCACACCATCGTTAGCAAATGGTCTTTCACTGGAGTTTGAGTGACAGCAAGCCTCTTTGAGTGTCCAGGTCTCTATTATTGTTGTCTGGATGGTCTCCACTTGTCTTCTAGTCTTTTAGTCTCTTTACCAATCCTTTGGAGATTGTTCCAAGTGCACAAATTACAATTGGTATTACCGTCACCTTTATACTTCATAGTTTTTTTTTTTTTAGTTCTCTAGCAATGTCTACATATTTATCTTTCTTTTTTTTTTTTTAATCTAGTCTACCTGGAAGGCGAAGTCCACGATTCGGCAGGTTCTCTTTTTTACTATTACAAGATCAGGTCGTCTGGCCGAGATTATGTGATCTGTTTGTATCTCAAAATCACAGAGAACTTTGAGTGTCTCATTATTATCATTGTTTAATTTTCAGTTTTACTTTCTGTTTCTTACAATCCTTCAAATGGTCTTTACCCGAGACGTAGCTTGAGGGAAGGTAGAGATTATAGGTATTCTATGTATTTATGTTTTTCGCTGCCTCTTTGGGATGATATTTTTCAGTGACAATGGTAGTAGTCACAGAAGGAGAAAAGCAAGTCCGCAAAACGCAATTTTTTGCATTTCATATACACTGGAAATGCCAGCTATCTTATTAATGTGTTTATTTGTCTCTTTGTTGATCTTACCGAGGGCTCCCACTATTATTGGTACGGTGGCAGTTTTAAGGTGCCATATTTTTCAATTTCTTTTTCCGGTTCTTTTTTTTTCACTTATTATATTCTTGGACTGAAACGTTATAATTTGTTGGCTTTGACATATCAATTAAAAGGCATGTTTTCCTTTTGTAGTCTGTAATCACTATATCTGGTCAGTTGCTCTTTATTTTTCCATCTGTTTGAATAGTAGAGTCCTTTGGCTTCAGTTATTAGTTCTAATGAT
The DNA here is from genome assembly GCA_963585895.1 of Sepioteuthis lessoniana. Classification (NCBI taxonomy): domain Eukaryota; kingdom Metazoa; phylum Mollusca; class Cephalopoda; order Myopsida; family Loliginidae; genus Sepioteuthis; species Sepioteuthis lessoniana. Next base: position 69,121,819 of record OY757920.1, on the reverse strand, counting down.
GTTTGTTTCATTTTCCACAATCCAATATTCCATAGTATTTACATATCTTCTAGTGAATGTATTGAGTCGTTTTATCATGCATTATTATTATTATTATTATTATTATTATTATTATTTTCAAGTCTCCAGGACACTTCTCAGTACTCTGATCGATCTCAGTACTCTGATCGATCTGGATGGTCTCCACTCGTCCTGTTATTTCAAAGTTCACCAAACCTAGTATCAATCCTTTGGTGACTGTACCAAGAGCACCAGTTACAGTTAGTATAATTGACACTCTCATGTTCCACAGTTTTTTTTAATTCCCTAGCAAGGTCTAGGTACTTATCCTTCTTTTCACTTTCTTTCAATTTTTCTCTGTGGTCAACCGGGACAGAAAAGTCCACAATTCTGCAAGTTCTTTTTTTTTTGTTGATTATTATAAGCTCTGGTCGTCTGGTCATCTGGCCGAGATTAGGTGATCCGTTTGTATCTCAAAATCTAGATGAGTTTGTGTGTCTCATTTTCCCGGACAGATGCTGGGTTGAGCATATACCATTTGTTCGGATGGTCTAATTTAAATTTCTTGTACAATTCCCAGTGGATCACCTTGCTCACTCCATCGTATCTAGTTTTATACTCTTTCTGTGCTAATTTGCTGCATTCGCTTATTATGTGATTGATCGTTCCGTCTCTATTACCTCATAATCTGCATCGGCTGTTTTGTTGCGAATTATTATTATTACTATTATTGTTATTCCCTACAAGTTTTAAAAACTATTGTTAGCTAGGTTGTGTTCATTGGAGTCTGAGTGACAGAATGTTTCCTCAGGTCTTGAAGTCTCTTCTCAGTATTCTGGTTAATCTTAAATATACTGTTGTCTGAATCGTCTCGAATCGTCCTCTGATTTACAACTGTCCTAATCTCCTTTCATTCCAAGCGCACCAGTTTTAATTAGTATCCCAGTCACCCAAATATTCCACATATCTTTTTGGTGGGTAGGGAACAATTCTCTGGCAAGGTTGAAGTATTTGTTTACTATCTTTTATTTTCACTCTGTGGTCCCGCTGGAACAATAAAATGCACTAGACAAGTTCTCATTATTTTTCATAATTAGCACTAGGTTTTATTATTATAATATACTTTTTCAGAGTTTTTCACATCAGCGTTAGCTGATGGTTTTTCACCGGAGTTTCAGTGACTGCAAGTTTCCTCAAGTCTCCAGGACTCTTCTCAGTATTCTGGCCGTCTTCAATAATGCTGTCGTTTGGATAGTCTCCACTCGTCCGCCAACTTCCAAATCCTCCAGGCCTTTTACTAACCCTTTAGTTACTGTGCCAAAAGCACCAATCACAATTGGTACAATAGTCACTTTCATGTTCCATAGTTTTTTCAATTCTCTTGCAAGGTCGTGGTACTTATCCTTCTTTTCACATTCTTTCAGTTTTATTCTGTGGTCAGCCGGGACAGCGAAGTCGACACTTTTGCAAATTCTCTTTTTTTTTTTTTTGGTTGATTATAATAAGGTCTGGTCTTCTGGCCGAGTATTATTATTATGTTAATTATCACTCGGTCTAGTCGTCTAACTGAGATTTGGTGATCCGTTTGTATATCAAAATCCAAGAGAATTTTATGCATCTCATTCTCCTCGACAGATTCTGGTTTGTGTACGTACTATTTGGTAGTATGGTCAAATTTCAGTTTCTTGCGCAATTACCAATGGATGTTATTCCGCACTCAGGTGTGTCTAACAGTTTTCATGTTTTCAGGGGCTATATCTGACAAGAGCCATAATTAACTCTGCCAGATAATGCAACACATCCGACTGTCTACAGAAGTGGTTCTCAACCTTCTTCTTTTTTTACCCCTTTGCACTCTTTTTGCCATATGTCAAAACGACGAGATTTTCTGATTCGAGAGCACATTTACAAATAGGCTATTCGGTTTAAGTCATTTGATTTAACGGCATATCAACCCTTGCCAAATCCTGTTTATACATTTTTGTATGTATGATTTATAAGCGTATAGTTTGTAGACAACTTTATTTTTAAATGAGTTAGACCAAAATCCTTTCCACTGAAATATTAAGTATTGCTATTGTTTGTATATAGCTAAATTTTTTCATGTATTGCTATCAAACACAAATAATTCTGTTTGTTGACCCAGTCGGCTGGGGCTGTAGAATACACCGATATGGATCTCTGCACAGGGCCAAGACTCCCCTAACGAGTGTCCTTGATATGAAACTAAACAATCAGATGGTGAGGCTCAAACAATACTGGAGCTTTGGGTAATGCGGACATATTAGATAGAAAGAAAAGATCGAACCAGTTATCTATCTATCTATCTATCTATCTATCGATCGATCTCAATCATCTCTTATCTATGTATCTGCTCCAATCATCTGGTATGTATCTCAATCATCTCAAATCTATCAGTCTATTTATCTCAATCAACTTCTATCTATCTATCTATCTGTTGCCTTCTATGTATCTGTTGCCTTCCACCCGGCCAAACATGCCATTCCAAAGACGCGGAAGATGCATATTCCATTGGCGTAGGCGGGCTTGGCTGACAATATGGGACAAGGTAAAATCCCACGGTACAGTCAGACTGATGCACCGGAAGAGAGTGACCTGTGAACTGCATGACAGTTATTTCCGCTCGATGACAATCAAACATGCCATTCCAAGGACAGCGGAAGTGACACATCCCGATGGCCAGTTATGGGGAGACATTGAGTAGGCGATTGAACCATTATATAACTCGGTGAAGAAAGGAAGTCAGTTAGTTTGGAGACCAGACTCGTTGGTGACAAGATGCGGTAGAGAAAGCCAGCACCCAGCAGAGTGGGCCCTCAGGCCCCCAGTTGAACAGCCCAAGAGAACGGGAGAGAAACACAGTTATGGCCAATAGAGTGAGGGTCAATATGTTGCAGTTCTGTTCGGTCTCCAACTTTCAAATAAAGTGAGAGGTATATTTTTATAAAGAACTGTGTCGTCGTTATTATTGCGTCGTTATGATTCTTTCTGTATGAACCTGCATATGAGTATACAAAATATCTATCTATCTATCTCAATCATCTCTTATCTATGTATCTGCTCCAATCATCTGGTATGTATCTCAGTCATCTCAAATCTATCTATCTATTTATCTATCTCTGGCCCAGTTAGCTGGGGCTGTAAAATACACCGACTGCATCTCTGCAGAGGGACTCCCCCAACGAGTGTCCTGGATATGACACTAAACAATCTGATGGCGAGATTCCAGTAATGCTGGAACTTTGGTAAATGTGGAGTACCTCTTTATTACCATCGCTCCAAAGTCCACTCTGGCCAGGAGTGGTAGCAACTGATAGGGTCCTATGTTTGGATCAAATAGAACTAAATTGTGCAATTACGCTAAACTGAATTGTTTGAAATTAATTCTTTTTATATTTAACTGTGTGTAAACAAAAAACTGTGTACTAATGCTAAACTGGATTGTTTGAAATGGAATTGTTTGATCATTTAACTGTGTGTAAATAAATGAATGATGTTTAATTGAATTGTTAATGATTCATAGCAATACTTAGAACCATTTAATTTTGTTGACACGCTAAACTGAATTGTTTGAAATAGACTTGTTAGATCGTTTAACTGTGTGTAAAAAAACTGTATACTTAAACTAAACTGAATCATTTGAAATAGAAATGTTTTTACATTTAACTGTGTGTAAACGAAAAACTGTATTTAACCCAATGGCTAACTGCGTAGAAACAAAAGACTGTACTTATGTTAAACTGAGTTGTTGGAAATTAAGTGAAACCATTTAACTTTGCAGAAAAAAGATCAAGCTTGTTTTAAAATGTTATGTTCAAAATGTGTTTAGAAATCATATTTAATATATAAGTATGAAAAGGATTTGGCATTAAATGGCCTACAATGTTCGATATGCCATAAAAATAAACCAAACCTAATTCTATTAAATAATAATCATTTCTTTACACACTGTTAAATAGTTTTACGTATTGCTAACCCTCATAGTTTTATTTGCACACAGGTAAATGCTCTCAAGTATTGCTATTTGACACTAATTATTCTCTATTTGATTGATGATGCTCAACGAGAAATAATAAGATACTGGCATCTTTTCTTTAGAAGAAAATTAATTTTCCATAAAAAAAATTGTTAGGTATGTACTTTGCTTAGTTTTGTACAAGCCTATTAACGTTGGGTATCTTGCAAGGTCTGTATTCATTTTAATGGCCAATTGCTCTCGGTGAAAACCTTGTTAAAAACGGATTTATTGTAGAAACCCGAAGTATCTATTTAGTAAGTTTACTTTAGTCAAGCATAAGAATTTTATTGTTGAGTAACTGAGAGCCGAGAGTTCATTTTACTGTCTTATTGGATATTGAGACGAGCTTGTTAAAAGCATCTTACAGTTGGAACCTTAAATTCTTATAGCCTCATTTTAACTAAGTTTTTACATAAAAGTCCCCTAAAAGCTATAAATCATGTCAATAGTGAATTCGTCGATGGGACAAGCTTTCTGAAAATTGTATTACAGTTGGCATTCTACCGTTTAGTCTTGACACAAAGTCATATTCGTGAGGCACCTGCCTGGCTAGACTCAACTTCCCTATTGAATTAGTCTATGAAATGAGCTTACTAAAAATCGCTCTCCAGAAGTTACCCTAAATGACTATATATTAGTTTTGGTTTGTTTTACACAAGGCCATAGTTGAGGATTGTCGGTCTGGATAGAATTCACTTTACAATCGAAATGATCTCACTGACGAACTTGGTGAAAATCGTTAAAGCGTAAACGCAAATATTTGTTAGCATTGAAACAATAAAGTTGCGATGTTGATCTTAATAATTTCTAGAACCACTAGATCAAAAATATCCATTTCATCAATGCCCACAACCATCAGAGCGCGTAAATAGTGATGCATAACCTTAGGAAAAACATTCTCTTCATCCTTCTTTCTTTCTTTCTTTCTTTCTTTATTTATTTTTATTTGGAAACAACAAAAAGATATTTTGAGAAACTTTTATCTTTGCTTGTAGCCAATGCGTCAATGCCGTAGCTGATAAGGTATCAAGTTATGTTGAAAAGCATTAGCGAGATATATGTCTTATCTGGTTGGTAGTTACCACATTGGCACGAAATAATCTCTTAGCTTTTTTCTTTTTCTTTTTTTAAACATCACTCTACTATATACTGAATATATAGAGCTACGCGTTGAACGACAGCGAAGAACATAATATATTGTCTTGTGTAACCGACAAATGTGCATTATTTCGACTAGTATTATTACCAGTTGTATGTATTCCCTTGAAGCAATGAAAAATTATTCAACACCTCAGTGAGACTCGGTGAATTTATACCAATTCAAATGAGAACTTGTTAGCAGACTTTCATCTTTGAAAATTTGAAGCCCTGATATGAAAAATTCAATATGAATTAATGCCTTTTCCCAATAAAATATGTCACTTTCCGATCAAATACGCAGAGCGTTCAGAATCAGTCGTAGCTGCTATTTGTTTTCTAACCTGGGGAAGCAAGGTCAATAGTTAAAGATGGGTAGCCGTCTTTCGATATTTTTTGACCGTTGTCAATATACCAGCCCAAGTCGAGTGTTCCCCAATAGAGCGGGAGACCAGGATTCTATCCCTGGTAGAGTCATACCAAAGACTCAAAAAAAATGGCACTTGATGCTGCCTTGCTTAACGCTCAGCATTATAAGCTACAGATCAAGGGTAAAGTAGAGCAATCCAGGGAAAAGAGTAGCGCCCTCCCCTACACCTTGATGTAGCAGCTAATGAAAAGCAAGCTTTCGAATTGCCCTTGTCTACAGTCACCAATTTTACTTTATATATATATATATATATAGAGAGAGAGAGAGAGAGAAAGAAAGAGAGAGAGAGAGTGGGGAAGAGAGATGAATAAAAAGGACAAATAGGAATATTTTTTTGCATTATTTATATTTTGGTCGTTTTGACCTTAGGATATTTTGCAAAAAAAATCTTTTGGAAAAAAAACTTTTAAGGTTTTTAAAATTGTTTTTAAAAGAGCTGATATGCTATAACAGAAGCGACGAAAAATGAACTGATGAAGTAATATATCCATTCGTTGAATGAGAATGATTTTGTTATCCGAGTATTTTCAACAGAACTTAAAATGATCTCTGCTATCGTTGATACCTGGCATTGAGCTATCATTTTGGGAGATATATGTTAATCATAGTTGGATAATTCAAATTGACCGTGACAGCATGCTTTGTTTATTTAGTGGCTTATGTGAAACCCGAAAATATTTTGAACCAGCACCTCGGGAATATGCTTGATTTTTAAATATATCTGTTTGATCCATAGATTGGACCCTAACAGGTGCTAACAGTCGGGGTCAGAGTGGACCTGGGAGTAATGGCAATGAAAGGGTACATCCACACTCCCCAGATCTTCAAAACTAGAGCATCACCATCGGATGCAGTTTAGTGTCATACTCGGGACAACCCGTTTTTTTCACGTTTGGTGAGCGGGAGGGGGTCTTACTCCTCTACAGGGGATACAGCCGGCGTATTCTTAGCCTCACCGACTAGTAATCTTTGCTTAGTTTGACAGAGGCTTTAGGTTGCTTAAAGTACCTCCAGTTACAAACTTGTCACCCAATGCATATGGACAGTGAATATTGAAATTTATCAAAATTGGCATATTTCAGTTTTTTATTCAACCACTGAAAATGGCAACATATTCAGAATATCTTAAGTCTAATAACGGCAAAAAAAAAAAAAAAATTCAGGGAAGTAGATTTTTCACTTTATGTATAAGGCACTGTGACTGATCGAATGTGCAAAAAGTGTTGTACAATGTTTCGTTCTGACGATTCCTCACTTAAAAATACATAACCGTCACGGAGACCAAATGAGGTTGATATTGATCAGACGAAGACACAGCATGAGAATCATTAGTGTCCTACCAAAAATATTCAAATCAAGCCCACCTTTTCCATTCAGAAACGTTGTTGTTCAATTTCCATCTTTTTCTTTTTAATTCGGAAAAATGATAAGTCTATTATATATACATTCACTTCGGGATGCGTATCTCAATTCTAAACAAGGTAGCGTAATGAAGTCTTTTTTTCTTAATAAAAGCCAGCAGAAGCACTCGACATGTAACGGTTATTGTCGTGGAAAGTGGATTCGGCTGCACGAGTTAAAATCTTGATCGTGGCTGATTGCATTCCACATAGTTCTAATGCTCTTTGAAAAAGCATGACTCTAACTATGGGAGAATAGTTGGGCAGATTGAACTCTTTAAGCTTGGTATGGCAAGCGGTCTAGGAGAATCGAAATTGAATTCGAAATAGACCTGGCGAGGAATAAGCTCCGTTTGGCAATTTTTGCCCAAGATGGTCTACAAGAGTAGCAATCCCTTGACCAAACCAGGTTACGAAACCAGTAAATGAGTAAGATAACTGCTTTACGACCTTTTAGTTACAAACACATTAAAACTTTTCTCTATCACTTTGTGTTAATTGTTGTTTCTTTCTTAATACAATTCGTACATAAAGGTGCGTAGCTCTAAAGAAAAGTTAAATTAATGGTCATTACTGCTGGGTAGTTATGATTTTTTAGTGGTTGACCCCCTCCCACTAGGAGGGTTACGCCCGAAAATTAACACACACACACACACACACACACACATATATATATATATATTATGCGCGCACACACACTCACATGTATATATATATATATATATATATAATGCACACACACACACACACACACATATATATATATATATATATGTAATGCGCACACACACACTCACATGTATATATATATATATATATATAATGCACACACACACACACACACACACACACATATATATATATATATATATATATATATATACCTGTGTATATATATGTACATATATGTAGAGAGAAAAACAGAGAGAGCACATTTTGCATTCTTTCCAAAACAAATTCTTCCTAACTTGTTATTAATGCGAGCAGTATGTTAACAATGATTTCAGTACATCTATCTATCTATCTATCTATCTATCTATCTATCTATCTATCTATCTATCTATCTATCTATCTATCTATGTGTGTGTGTGTGTGTGTGGATACTATGCAAAACCAAAATGAAAGTGAATGGGAAACAAAATTAGAAGGGAGAATATCAGATGTCACCAAAGATTAATAGAACAGTGCCCAAGAAATAACAAGTGCTGCATGAACAACCATTAATGTGGATGGAGAGATAAGGCAGTAGAGTTCGTTGATAAGACACCCCAGAGAATAGCAAAATCAAGGCTATTATTCGAAGCATTTGAGAATGGCTTCTGACTAGTAAATCTTTATCATAAAGTATATATATATATATATATATATATATATATATATATATATATATATATATATATATAAGGGCCTTTAAGTTTTTGGGATTTAAAATAGAAATCTCATCTAATATTAAAATAGCCAATTTCTTGGATGTCACTTTAGATCTATCTAATAATTCCTATAAACCTTTCATAAAACCCAATCAGAACCCATCGTACATTAATGTTAATTCAAATCACCCTAAAAATATAATCAAGCAAATCCTAAAAGCAGTAAATTTAAGAATAGGTAAGCTATCTGCAAATGAAAAGATTTTCAAAGAGAGTAGTAAAAGATATATAGAAGCCCTTAAAAATAGTGGTTTTAAGGAGGATTTTAGGTATTTAAAACAAAATATAACAACTGAATTTACTAAAGAAAATAATAATTATGTTCCAAAAAATTATATGGTTTAACCCCCCTTTTTGTAAACTAGCCAATATAGATGTAGGTAAATATTTTTTGAGACTGATAGATAAACATTTTAAACAAGATAATATATTGCATAAAATATTTAATAGGAAAACCTTGAAAATAAGTTATTCTTGCACTAATAATATTTCTCAAATAATAAATAGCCATAATAATAAATTAATTAATAAATTTCATAACCAAGTAAATAATAATAACATTAATAGTAAAAAAATAGAATGTAATTGTAAATCTCAAAGTGATTGTCCAATGAATGGTTTGTGTAGTTTAGATAATGTAGTATACCAAGCTATTATTTATCCAAAAGAGGACATAAGTGATAAGAAATATTATATTGGCGTTTCTTCTACTAATTTCAAGATTAGATATGGAAATCATAAATATTCCTTTTCCCATGAGCATCAAAAAAATCAAACTGCTTTATCAAAACATTATTGGGGATTAAAAAATAAAGGGTTAACCCCTGACATTCAATGGTCCATATTGAAAAGATCTAGTACCCCAAATTCTTTCGATAGTAGGTGCAATCTATGTCTTGAAGAAAAGATCCACATTTTGCTTTTTCCTGAGCCAAAAATTTTACTAAATAAGAGAAATGAACTAATAGCCAGGTGTAGACATAGGGCCAAATTTAAACTATAAATAAAAAAATTTTTTTTATAAAGCATAAATTTATTTAAGAATGAGAGTTAATCTTGAGAATAAATATAATAAATTATTAGATAGAAAATTATGAAAAAGCATATAATATATATGTACTACGCATAAAAAATGTAACTGATATTTTGAAATTTTAGAAATTTTAAAATATTTAAGTAAATTAAATATTTGTTTTTGTTTTAATATATCTATTACTGCATCTTTACGTGAGATTATTAATTAAAATTTAAATCTAATTAGAAATATCTGTAATTTAAGTCTATAGAAAAAATTTTTTTTATAAAAAATTGTTTTAAAATAAATGTACTACATTGCCAACCGTAAATTTAAATTTAAAACGGAAGTGGGCTCAATGAAGAGATAACTCTTCACCCCTCTTCTATCCCCTCCCACTCTTCTATCCCCTCCCACTCTCATGTGTCTACTCTAGTTTTTTTTATCTAATTGATCTGATGAAGTCCTGTTAATTTTTTTTCGTGTTTTTGAAAATTTCAAAAATGCGTAACAGGATTGAAATAAATTTATAATCCTTTGTGATTGGTTTCATTGTTTTTTTCTTAATGAATATATATATATATATATATATATATATATATATATATATCATAAAGTATATATATATATATATATGTGTGTGTGTGTGTGTGTGTGTGTGTGTGTGTGTGTGTGTGTGTGTGTGTGTGTGTGTGTGTGGTTTGACAGCAGCCGTTCATTTAAGCATGTTTCATTAAATAATAAAGATCCTTTCAAGTTTTCTGAAAAGTGTCTAAGTTTCAGGTTGGAGTTGGTAGATGAATTTCTCAAAATTGTCCCAACCTGAAACTAAGACACATATCAGAAAACTTGAAAGGATCTTAAATAAATTATACAGACAGAATTTGTCTTTATTATTTAATGGAATATATATATATATATATATATATATATATATATATATATATATTGACAGAATATTGGTGAAATCTTACAGTAGTTCTGCAGCCTTCAAATCTACTAGAGTACTGAAGAATTTGACGTCAATTTGACGCTTGCGTGACCGTCTAATCTGCGGTATATATATATATATATATATATATATATATATATATATATATATATATAAGAAGCCCTCCCCCAATATTCCGACTAAAATATTACCATGCCCAACTGGTGGGACATGCGCCCCACGTTAGAAATTACTGGTCAAGGCTCTGCTCAATGAGGAAAATAGCGGAAATATATGTTCTAGAGAAGCTGTCAAGGTGTCTACTAACAATGGTTTTTCGCAAAAATTCTCAGACTGTTCAGAGTATATATATATATATATATATATATATATATATATATATATATATATATATATATATATATATACTCTGAACAGTCTGAGAATTTTCCTCATTGAGCAGAGCCTTGACCAGTAATTTCTACTGTGAACAGTCTGAGAATTTTTGCGAAAAACCATTGTTAGTTAGAAATTACTGGTCAAGACTCTTCTCAATGAGGAAAATAGCGGAAATATATGTTCTAGAAAAGCTGTCAAGGTGTCTACTAACAATGGTTTTTCGCAAAAATTCTCAGACTGTTCAGAGTATATATATATATATATATATATATATATATATATATACTCTGAACAGTCTGAGAATTTTCCTCATTGAGCAGAGCCTTGACCAGTAATTTCTACTGTGAACAGTCTGAGAATTTTTGCGAAAAACCATTGTTAGTTAGAAATTACTGGTCAAGGCTCTGCTCAATGAGGAAAATAGCGGAAATATATGTTCTAGAGAAGCTGTCAAGTATATATATATATATATATACTCTGAAAAGTCTGAGAATTTTTGCGAAAAACCATTGTTAGTAGACACCTTGACAGCTTCTCTAGAACATATTTCCGCTATTTTCCTCATTGAGCAGAGCCTTGACCAGTAATTTCTAACGTGGGGCGCATGTTCACCATTTGGGCATGGTAATATTTTGGTGGGGATATTGGGGGGGGATTCTTTAGAGACCAAGTTAATGAATATGTAAGAATTAAATATTACAGGGGGACATCAGAATTTAAGAAATACCAAAATGGGGCATAGTCTAACATTATTTGGGAAGCACTGACCTAGACACAATATACAGAGCTTATATATGAAATTTTCACAATTATCAAAATTATAGTGCAATCTCTTACACTGTGAAGACAAGTATTTTATCGAGTTTCACATATAAGCCCGAGAAGATATTTTTGGGCTATTGAGGTAAAATAATCCCACTTCGTCGCTACACAATCTTCTTTCCCCACCCTTTGTGACACTATGGTATATTTTCGGAGAAACAATGTTCTCTAATAAACCATGTTCAACAATGACACTCTCACAATCATATTTACTGGAGCAAAAAACATCATGCTTACTGTGCCTAGTGCGGATTTAAATCATAATTTTATTATTATTGAATGCTTATTACGTATAAAAAATTGAAATTTTGACCAAAATTTCGATCATATTGATGGATTTTACATGGGCATCAAATTCAAGTTGGAAAAAAAAATTGACTTGTATTATCCTTCATCCTTCTAATTCTCGTTGCTTTTTATTGCGACTCAACGACAGCGATAAACAAGGTGTACCGGAAAGAACTTCTAGTGGTGCATACCCCTTGCCGTAGTGGTATAGTGACTAAGGTGCTGGACTGGGACATCATTGTGAACGAGTTCGAACTCTAGTCGTGGTATTACGTTCACTTTTGGACTAATACCCCAGGGAAATGTATAAACCCCCTTATACCCTCCAGCCATTGGTTAACTACCATTACTGTTCTTCTACAAGAATGACTTCAGAATTAAATAACATACGAAGGGTGATATGCCATTAAACAAAGAAATTGAAACCGAATCCCAAAAATAAATAAAATAGAAATTTATTACTTTATTTTAGCGATGTTTGTGTATCCCGTAAGTCTCTCTCTCTCTCTCTCTCTCTCTCTTTCTCTCTCTAAATTTGTGCCTTATCCATCTTTTTTTGCTCATTTTCTTCCCTGTCTCTCTCCTTTTCCCTCTTCAATCTCTCTCTCTCTCTCTCTCTCTCTCTCT
>OY757920.1:68976984-69106984 GCA_963585895.1 Sepioteuthis lessoniana | reverse complement strand
TTATTTGGGAAGCACTGACCTAGACACAATATATAGAGCTTATATATGAAATTTTCACAATTATCAAAATTATAGTGCAATCTCTTACACTGTGAAGACAAGTATTTTATCGAGTTTCACATATAAGCCCGAGAAGATATTTTGGGCTATTGAGGTAAAATAATCCCACTTCGTCGCTACACAATCTTCTTTCCCCACCCTTTGTGACACTATGTATATTTTCGGAGAAACAATGTTCTCTAATAAACCATGTTCAACAATGACACTCTCACAATCATATTTACTGGAGCAAAAAACATCATGCTTACTGTGCCTAGTGCGGATTTAAATCATAATTTTATTATTATTGAATGCTTATTACGTATAAAAAATTGAAATTTTGACCAAAATTTCGATCATATTGATGGATTTTACATGGGCATCAAATTCAAGTTGGAAAAAAAATTGACTTGTATTATCCTTCATCCTTCTAATTCTCGTTGCTTTTTATTGCGACTCAACGACAGCGATAAACAAGGTGTACCGGAAAGAACTTCTAGTGGTGCATACCCTTGCCGTAGTGGTATAGTGACTAAGAGTGCTGGACTGGGACATCATTGTGAACGAGTTCGAACTCTAGTCGTGGTATTACGTTCACTTTTGGACTAATACCCAGGGAAATGTATAAACCCCCTTATACCCTCCAGCCATTGGTTAACTACCATTACTGTTCTTCTACAAGAATGACTTCAGAATTAAATAACATACGAAGGGTGATATGCCATTAAACAAAGAAATTGAACCGAATCCCAAAAATAAATAAAATAGAAATTTATTACTTTATTTTAGCGATGTTTGTGTATCCCGTAAGTCTCTCTCTCTCTCTCTCTCTCTCTCTCTTCTCTCTCTCTCTCTCTAAATTTGTGCCTTATCCATCTTTTTTTGCTCATTTTCTTCCCTGTCTCTCTCCTTTTCCCTCTTCAATCTCTCTCTCTCTCTCTCTCTCTCTCTCTCTCTCTCTCTCTCTCTCTCAGAGTTTCTGTATCTCTCCTGTCTTTATTTTCTGCTCACTTTCTTTCCCTGTCTGTCTTTCTTTGAACTTGTACCTGATCCATCTTTCTTTTTTCACATTTCCGTCCCTTTCTCTTTTTCTTCTCCCTCCACCTACTCTCTTTCTCTCTCACTCTCTTTCTGAGTCTGTGTATCTCACTCATCCTTCTTTTTCTTCCTCCCCCTCTCTTCTTCTTCTTCTTCTTCTTCTTCTTCTTCTTCTTCTTCTTCTTCTTCTTCTTCTTCTTTTCGTGAATTTGTTTTTGTCTCTCGCACGCCTTTCTTCTTTGCTTATTTTCTTCTTTCCCTTTCTCTATCTCCACCGTTTTTTACTCTCATCCTCCTTTTTCTCCTCCCCACAACTTTTCCTCTCTCTTATCGATTTACCAGTTTCAAAACACGAGCTGTTGTCACTGTTGACAAGTGTGATAGACACTTTCCGCGACGAGAAATGATTTATAGTCATTTTAAAATCTCTTCTTTTTGTTCGTCCGTCTCTTCTTTGATAGCTGAACTGAAATTTGAAGAGTTAACAGATTGTCGTGAAGAAGAAAAGAAAACCCATAACACTATCACTCGTTTTGCTGAAATAGTTATCTCTTTAGCGTTGACATTTTCTGTGCTAAGTCAGGCAGATGATCATGCGTATAATGTACTCAGTGAGAATCAAAACTCTCTAATGTAGTACCTCTCTTCTCGACTAAACTGATAACCAGTGCTACGGTGTTTTCGTAATCATATTTACTAAAACTTTCTTACTCAAGTGTACTGTACCAAATGGAGATCTAAGCGTCAATTTTATTAGATCCTGGTATGACTCTAAACTGTATCCAGTGATGAGGCTCCTAGTTCTGTAGCCCTAGGAATGTAGAGAACCCCTTCGTTGACATTTCTCCAAGGTATACTCTGACTCGGAGTGGTAGGACATATTAAGCTCCCATCTATTGATAAAAAAGATCTGTTAAAGAATTATTTGTAAAAGTATAATTGAAACCATATAACTGTGAACAAATTATTCCCATTAGATTTGGTTTGGTTTATGGCATATCAACCATAGTAGGTTATTTAATGCCAAATCATCTTACAAATATATATTAGATACATATTATTTGTAAACACAAGTCAATAAAGTTAAATGGTTCAAATATTACAAACAATTCAATTAAACCATCACTAAATGTATGGAGAAAAAGCTTGACAGCGATTACACAAGAATGCTGCAAGCTGTATTGAACAACTCCTGAAAGCAACACCCCACAAAACAGCAGCTGTACGGTCAGCCAACACCCATCATGAAACTATCCAAGTTAGACGAACCAGGCTCGCGGACACAGCTGGAGAAGTAAGGACGAACTCATAAGCGATATACTTCTATGGACCCCTCCCTATAGACGAGCAAAGGTTTGAAGATCAGCTATAAACTATATACAACAGCTCTGTGCAGATACAGAATTTGGCCTGGAAGACCTCCCGTGAGCAATGGACGATAGAGATGGATGGCGAGAGAGAGAGAGAGTCAGGGAGATCCGAGCTGGTAGCGTGACATGATGATGATGATGAGATGATGAAATGACTCGTTAGCTATATTTATTAATTTTATTTTTATTTAGGACCCAGCAACACTTATTGAGAATCCAGTTAGGATTGTATTTAGCAATGGTCTGTGAAATGCAATTTATTAAGGTTAGTCCCAAGTCCACAAATTTGGGACACTAAATGATGATCATACTGAATGCCAAATTGTAAATTTTGAACCAAGAAATAAGTGAGAAATAAAGTAAAAAATAAGTATAGCACCAATTTTCCTGGTTGGGATTGCAAACTACGTCGACTGAATGAATCACTGAAGAGAGGTAAGATCTCCTGGATTTGAGTATCATGGATAATACACTAATTTACATCTGATGGTGAGACTCCAGTTATGGAGATTTGGGGAATGTGAAGTATCCTTAATTTCCATTACTCCCAGGTCCACCCTGAACCGGAGTGGTTTTACCTGTTAGGGTCCAACTGAGTCAAATAGAAATATTTCATCAGTTTCTCTTTTTGAAACTAACTTTGTCCAATCAAGTGACAGATTGGATTATTAGCCTTACGTAGCAATACTAAAAACCATTATTTGCGTCCAACGAATGAATAATTTTGAATAAAATTACCAGTGCTAAATAGCAATACGTGAAACCATTTAACTAGTACAAATCAAACTATTAATCTTTGATAGCAATACTCTAAACCATTTAACTTTGAGCTCCGGGTAGTTAAAAAATTATTGCCAACAAAGTATTCATTTACAAATCGTACATGTTTATTTTATATATATATATATATATATATATATATATATATATATATATATATATATATATATATATATATAACAGGATTTAGCCTCAAATAACCCACAAGGGTTGATATATCGTAAAACACAACCAATAAACCAACCAATTTTCTAGCAACTGGTACTTCGGTATATTTTTTAAACTAGATGAATATACAAGTGGAAAATTAAATTCCTCTCGTCTCTCATACAATTTCACTGAGTGGTTACAGAGGGTTTGTCAATTATCCATATTTTGTTTGGTTGCTGGTGCTCCATCGACGTTGTAAAATCCTAGTCTAATTTGCTTCTAGGCATAATGCAGCTGTCAGAGGTGCAGTAAAGCAATGAAAAATATATAATTGGTGCAAAAATCCGGTGTAATTTTGATGTAATAAGCCACTCAGAACAAAAGTTTACAACGGATTTTGACTCCGGAGTCAACACCAGGAAAAGTATGGAGGACAGCAGCAAATATGATGATGGGTGGAGGTAATGGATCATCTTTCCAGTATGATGATTAAAATGAGAAGGGAAATTGAAAGTTGGATGCTGATTTATTAAGAGATGTTATGTGATGAAAGACAGAAAACTTAGTAAATAAGCTAATTATTGGCTTTCAGGTAGAATGAAGCTTCGGTTCCCGTCGGGTCAGTGGGCAGGAGGCAAAATGTCAGCTATTACAATATGATAGAAAACTCTCTTTCTCTCGAAATGATAATTTTCAAGGCCCATCGAAATATAAGTATGAATTTCAATCTATAAAAGTATTTGCCATGTCTTTTCATCATCCATATGGAAGCAACGATCTATGTCTTTCGAGTCCTGTGCGGGAACAAGCATCAATATATGACAGATAGTAATTTCGGTTCTCTCAATGTATCCAAGAGTTTCACTCCCTAAGATGAAATCTTACAAACTGCCAAATTTGTCCTTTTTCTCATCATTTCTCTTCGACGCTTCCATTCACGGCCCTGTCATCTGGGGCTGTAGAATATACCGACTGCACCTCTGCAGAGGGGTATGGACCACCTCACACCCCAGCAAGTGTCCTAGGTATGACTTAGTAAGTTTGATATTAACTGCAACTGATGGTGAGGCTCTAGTCCTGGAACTTTGGGGAACGTTGAATACATATTCATTGCAATTATTCCCAAGTTTACGCTGATGATCTAGATCTGTCTGTGTTGGGTATCACCCACCTTTTTCCGCACAATGAACTAGTCCATCAGCCATATATAGCTGTAGCTATTAATACCAGGCAGACTAGAAGGTGAAGAGCAGCTTCTTATAGGAATAGTATTAGAGTGTTGGAGACTGGAGATCGTACTAGATCACCTTACTTTCTACCGTAATAACGGAAGCCAATACTATCGTTGGACTATATATTTATTCTGTATTCACTAATCCTATGTTCTTGTCTACTAATAGTCTCTCTATTGTATACACTTTTTTCCTGAGAATATATCTCTATTTCCTCTCATATCGTGGTTTGTCCTTTATTTAATATTACAAGCGTTCACTAATCCTATGTTCTTGTCTACTAATAGTCTCTCTATTGTATATACTTTTTCCTGAGAATATATCTCTTTTTCCTCTCATATCGTGGTTTGTCCTTCATTTAATATTACAAGCGTTCACTAATCCTATGTTCTTGTCTACTAATAGTCTCTCTATTGTATATCCTTTTTCCGGAGAATATATCTCTATTTCCTCTCATATCGTGGTTTGTCCTTTATTTAATATTACAAGCGTTCACTAACCAGAACGCAACAGTTAGGGACACATCTTTAATCCTTTACTATGGGATTGTTGTAATAAGTTAATTGAAACCATATATCAGCGTGCAAATTATTTATATTACATAGAATGAATAGAATAAATAATGTAAATTGCAATATTCGAAACCATTCAACTGTATTCAAACAAATGATCGATATCGAAAGAATCATTAGTATTAGATAGAAATACCTGTAACCATTTGAATGTGTGCAAACAAATGATTGTTATTATGTTTATTATTGTTAGATTGAAATCTTTGAAACCATTGAATTGTATGCAAACAAATGAGTTTTGAGAACTCGTTTAAAAACGGTTACCTACAAACAATTCACTTACAAATCATACATATATATATATATATAAAGCAGGATTTCGCTCTAAACAACCCACAAAGGTTGATAAGCCATAAAACGCCAACCAACCAACCAACTTCTAGTCTTCCTGTTTCTATCTCCTCCCATCTCTGAACAAGACATGATCCTCCAGAACAGCCCGCTGATTAGCTCTCCTGTAATTCGCACAGAATAAGCTGACTGTATCCACGACAGAGGGTTAAGATCCCCACTTCAAAAAAAGGAGTGTCACTGGTATTATATTAAACTGTACCTGATGGTGAGGTTTCAATTCTGAATATCTGGATAGCGTGGAGTACACCTTCATTACCATCACTCGCAGGTCTACTCTGATCCAAAGTAGTAGTACCTGCTAGGGTCCTACCTATGTGTCAAATAGGTCTGTTTTAAAATTAGTAGTATTCGATAGGAATACTTGGAGCCATATGGATATGTATAAGTCATTTGTATTTATGCCATTTGAACTTATAATTGTCTTTATTACAATTAGATACTTGAACCCATATCACTGCGTGCAAACAAATAGAATAGTTACGTCAACCATGTGATTATTAGTAATACTTGAATTTATAGGAATACTTGAAATCATAAAACTACGCAAACGATTTGTATTATATGGGAATACTTGATATCGTTTAAGTGCACAGAACTCTTAAGAAAACAATTACACAAAAAAGTAAATATAAAAGTACAATGAATGCAATTCGTTAACCTCTTAGTATCAAATAACTCTAGACGCGCTGACATGCCGTTAAAATCAATCAATCAATTGAAACCATATAAGTGTATGAAAATTGTTTGAATCTCATAGAAATACTTGGAACCATATAACTGTGAAAATTGTTACTATCAAATAGGAATACACGAAGCTATGTAACAATGTTAAAATTGTTAGTATTAGATAGGAATAATTGAAACCATATAAATGTGTGCAAATTATTTTCATTTTATTATTTCTATTTTGTTAAGAATATTTACTTAAAGCTAAAATCCTTTGCAAATGATTATCGTTGGTTACTTAAAATTTTATAATTCCTTGTAAAAAATGATTTAGACATTAAATAACACAAGGGTTGACAAGTCCTAAAACCAAGCAACCAACAAAAAAAAAACAATTGTGTCAGCGTTGTATTACCCAATAGATGCTCAACTTTAGTGAACGAATAAAAGGTGTCAACGACAACGAAACAAAGCAAGGTCTCACTAGACAAAACAAATCTTGGAATTATTCGATTCTCTTGAAAAGTCCAATTCATTATGCAAGTATAAGGCTAAGTAGACTCTTACTTTGTATCCACCATATTAGGTAAACCAAATCTTGATATTTTTGTTTTACTGTATAAAGTAGATATTTATCTGCAAATTTCTTTGTAAAAATCCCAAGTCATGGTATTTTATTTTCCATGACTTTTCAAGTCAAGTTTTGTATTCAAATTTGAAGTTCGAATCGTGGTCACGAAAGGACCCTAAACGTTAACATCTCGAAAGTGTTTTATTATTATCTTATTCTCGTCCACATAAAATATTGGTGTTTTTTTAAGAAATTCCTAAAGTTTATTGATTAAGTGTGATCTGAAATGTCGGTGATAATATTCAAATAAGGCATGATGCAATAAATAAATAAATAAATAAATAGTTCAAATATATTATTTCTTTTGGAGGTACGCTTAGCGTACCGTTTTTTGTCGCAGAAAATGTAATTGGCAACATAAGTTCTTCGCATGAATGTCTTGAGAAAGGCATGAATCCATGAATTCTCCGCACCAATTATGGGGAAATAGTTGGGTAAACTGGGTTCCTTAACTTTGGTTAGGCAACCACTTAAAGAAAATGAAAACTTTGTATTCAAACCAGCCGTAGTCCGCTTAACAAATTGTCCTTGTCTCAAATCCTCCTCGTGTGGAGGTGTTGGGTAAATACAATTATGATCTCTTCCTGGCACCAGAGACTCTATTCAGCCCTTCCGTAATAACCTGACTTCCTTATTGGCCGAGAGTCTGATGTTTTGCACATCGCTTGTCGCAATGCATTTCCACTTCGTTCTCGGTCTTACGCTCTTTCTCCATGTTTGCTCAAATGATTTGACAATTTCTTTTTCTCATCGTCGTGAATATCTTCCGAGTGATCATTTCTGGTCTCTCGGATATCAATCGACAACTACAAACTTCCACTTGTTATCTGTGAACCTTGCAACCTTAGCAGAACTTTTGCTTTCTGTGCTCTGTGATCACGTCCTTCATTCCACTCTCCTCCCGAATTACCTTGCTTCGAATGTACTCACGCAATAACATTACTAGCATAGATATAGATCTCTTCTGAAAAATAAAAAAAATAAACAAAAAAAAAAACTAAAACAAAACAAATAAAAAAGCATGTTATTTCTGAGTCAAGCTTGGTTTCAAGGCCAGTGCATCATCCACACCATTGCAATGATAACCAACAGTCCGTTACTATATTACCAGACTTCCCCGTCACAGTATGCCAGATGAAAATGCCTCCTTATCTTATATTTTTTCTTGTATTCACAACTTTCCAAATAAAATGGTCTCGGGGCAAGAAATGACAAGCTAATCAAATTATGTATTTACCCAACCCCTCCACCATGGGCAGGATGTAACATTAGGTCAATTTTTAAATGGAGTACAACTGGTTTAAATTCAGACCTCTCCTTTTCTTAGATGGTAGTCAAACCAAATCTAAAGAGTCCAGTCTGACCAACTTTTTATTCATAG
Source organism: Sepioteuthis lessoniana (assembly GCA_963585895.1). NCBI lineage: Eukaryota > Metazoa > Mollusca > Cephalopoda > Myopsida > Loliginidae > Sepioteuthis > Sepioteuthis lessoniana. The sequence goes on along the minus strand of OY757920.1, from coordinate 69,098,771 downwards.
CTGGAGGTAGGGCGAAAACTTGGATTCATGCCTTTCCAAAGCGTGAAGTAAAACGTAAATGGTCTCGTATAGGATTTGAACACGAATCAACGATTCCGTTTCTTCCGACAATGACCGTTACACTAAGCGCGTCAACAATGATGTAAGATTTGAATTAAGAGACGAAATGACACTGTCCAGGCGCAAAGCTGTGAATGTGGAGAGCTGAGATAACGTTCTTGTGAGATAACGTTCCAATTTAAAATAGTTGGCATTCTTTTTTTTTTTGTTTTAATTTCTTTTTTTAACTGGTAGCAAGATCCGACAAACAAAGGAATCTTGTGTAGTGTTGCGTTTTCCTGACAGCGGGTCCTTTTTATCTATTTACTATTCGAAAAGTATGCTGTTACCAACATTGGTGATTAACTTTACGAAGTTGATTCTGTAGTTGACCACATATTGGTGGGGCGGGGATGATAATTATCATCACTTCATACGAAAATGTGTCATTTGTTTTTAATCTTAAATTTTTGAGCAAAGACGAGTTTTAAAAAATTGTCCACCATTTTCTGTTGAAAAGTGTTTTAAAGGTGACAGTTTTATCGAAAAATTAAAGGTAAAAACTTTGTATGCAAGTTTAATATCGAAAATATGGTGTAATCTTTAATTTGGTGTAATCTTTAAAATTGCTTTCTAGCTAAGGTATATGCTAATTTACGACAAAATAGTTGTATGGTTTCCTGAAATGTTCTTATTTTTTCAATTGAAAGGTTCAGAAATATTTTTATGAGTATCCAAGTAAAATTTTAATCATTATCAAAGATTTTAAGGTAGCACAACTCAAAAATGGATATTTTGAGGGTAAAAAAACATCGACATATTTTCTGTATTTCTCTAAATATCATAAGAACTCTGAGGTAGATCATAGATCTCATATAGATTTGCTAATACAAAGATTGGGTGGTTCGAGTTCAAATACTGGACAAGGCTGTTTGTGTTTCACTTGATGCTAAAAACCTTGAATCCGTCTATTCTCCTTACGCCTATGGTAAATAATAGCGTCAGTTAAGTAATCATTCTAGGAGAACGAAGCCTCTAACTTCAAACCGCTTAAAATTGACCTTATATCACGTCCTGTCAGTGGCGAAGAGGTGGGGGTAAATAGACACTCAAAGTCTATGATTTTTTTCTTTTTATTCACTCCATATTAGAACATTTATTTATTCGGTTCAAGTAATATATATATATATATATATATATATATATATATATATATATATATTGTCATCCACAGACAGACTGTTTCGTGGTATCACAACTCCTCAGTGTGGCTAGACATGTTGAACGTTTGAAGCTGCGATCGAAACCCGCCCAACTTTACGTCAGACTTAGTATCATACCGCTCAGCCAACAAGCGAACCACGTCAGCTCGGGAATTATAAGGCGTTATGTAGTAGCTTTCGTTTGTTTACATTTTTGCCTTACCGGATACCAGAGTGCTCAGTTCATTCGAAGAGCTTTGCATTATGCGAGTGGCAGACGTAAATTCCTTCGCCAAAGGGCTCAACGCCCGTGGAGCGTAGAAGTAAAATTAGGAATATTCTAGTCTAATAATAAACGACTCTATTATAAAATAAGATTAATTTTAGTTTTAAGAAATAAACAATATAAGATGATAGACGCAAAACAGTAAATTTACTCAAAATGGTCGCCATTTTTTTTATTAATGTATCAACACGCCTTCGAAACAATGTGTATGCCTTCAAAATAGATTTTTCGGTCATTTTATTCCATTCCTCCCCCTTAAGCGAACCAATATTTGGATGGGAAGTTGGATTTGTTTTGTTTTTTAAAATGCCCCATATAGCGTGATAAAGGGGGTTAATGACTGGGCTTAGATATTATTTAATTGCTGTCTTCATAGATTTTTCGTGGGTTTTTAATTCATTAACGTGCATTCTTATTGATATTGTGGAATCCTTTTTATCGCCGAAAATGAACGTAATAATTGAACTAGAATTCGAAATCCTTTACTTCGATGTTGCAGTCCAGCACTTTAGCCTTTCCCCCACGGGGACTTCTCCCTAAAGGCAACAAGTGCACTGAAATGGTGGTCGGGATGTGATTCTTCATCAACGTATAAGAACAAAGATGGCGACAAAACGACCGACTGGAGAAGAGAGGAAGTGAAGTCATGTGACGATCTGATTGTGATGTCAGGCTGATATACATACAACATAGAGAGATCGCGTAAAAGGTTTATGTAACACATGTATGGTGGATATAGCCTAATCCCTTGACTTTTTATGTTGTATAATCTTTGTTTATCACTTTTTGTTACGCCATGTCATCATGTTATTTTAATTCTATCATCATGTCGCACGAAATTTCTTGTCAAAATTTTTGAATTTTGGATTTTCCTTTGTATCTTTAGGCCACGATCGCAAGTGTAAATTGACGTAATATCTAGATATGAAATATTTTCTTTCTCTTAAACGCACACACATATATACATGTATATGAAATTGATTGAAGATATTTCGAACTCCAATTACGCAATAACATTCACTTTTGGACTAATACCCTCGGTGATTGTTGGATACCAGCAAAAAAAAAAAAAATCATTCTTCTTTCTCACTTTGATTTTTTAAAATCTCATCCTTTTTTCTTTCCTATTATATCTTCTTCTTCTTCTTCTTCTTCTTCGTGAGATTTTAAAAATTTTTCCTCCTCGTCATTTAATTCTTTTCCATACCATAACTAAAACTCTTTTCTTTTTCTTCTTTTTTCTTTCACTCTTCAATTCTGTTTCTCTTTATTCTTTATATCTTTCTGCATATAATCCTTTCTCCTCTTCCTCTTCCACTTCTTCTTTTTCTCTTCTTCCTTTCAATCTTCTACTATCCTTGGGAAAGGCATGAACTCCCTTATCTCCCTAGCTATTAGTTGAATTATACCACTGTCCCACGAGAATGGCTTTGGCATTTGATAACCCATGAAGGTTGATATGCCATTAAACAAAGAAACCAAACTAAATCCAAACAATCTTCTTTTTGTCTTTCTAATGCGACTTTTACTTCGTCCTCTCCTTTCCCCAGAACCACTTTTACCCACCACCTTCTTCTATCATCTTGAATATCATACCACCGACCTGACGCACTTTATTCTCGGCTATGTGTTGACATTAACGAGATTTCTTTATCTCTCTTTCCACTTACGCCATTCTTCTGCAATATTTTTCCTTTTTTCTTCCAAGTCTTTTTTTGCCATTTTCTTTAGAAGCTAAACGGTATGAGGGCTGAGACTGGGGAAAGTCGGGGTGTTACTCTTCATTCGTTGGCTTTTCTCTCTCTCTCTCTCTCTCTCTCTCTATATATATATATATATATATATATATATATATATTTGTGTGTGTTTGTGTTTGGCGTATTATGATTTTTCTTATCTCACTCTTCTTCACGTTTCGATTCATTCCGCTTGCAACTGTCTGCACACATGTTGTAAGACGTGTATCATATTTAGGCGTTTTTGGTGTGGGGGAGGATTCTAGAAAGAAAGAAAGAAAGAAAGAAAGAAAGAAGAGACGAAACGTGAAGGAGGTTGTTAGAAAGAAGAAAGAAAAAAGAAAGAAGAGAAAGTATTTATTGGAAAGAAAGAAGGTTGTTACCAGAAGAAAGGAAGAAAGAAAGAAAGAAAGAAAGAAAGAGATGTGACGGATATTGCAAAAAAGAAGGTAGAAAAAGAAAGAGAAGAAAGTAGTCACAAGAAAGAAAGAAAGAAAGAAAGAGATGTGACGGATATTTCAACAAAGAAGGAAAAATAGAAATAGAAGAAAACAGTTACTAGAAAGAAAGAAAGAAAGAAAGAAAGAAAGAAAAAAGAAAAGTGTTCGTAAAAAACAAAATTGAAATAATAGTAAAAAAAAACAAAAAACAAAACAAAACACAAAACGTTCATAAGGTTCTAAGCCTTACCCAGAAAGAAGAGCATAACCAAACATTTTTGTTGTGACAAGACATAACCTTTTTTTTGGAAAACTAGGAAAGCTAATTCAGATTTTCCCAGTATTATAAGAAGTTGAAGAGTGTTGCCACAACAAAAATGTTCGGTTCCGCTCTTTTTTCCTGCTGAGGCTTAGAACTTTTTGAAAGATCCTTGTATATACATGTATATATACACACATGTACACATATATACATACATATTCATATATCAGTATATGTTTATGTATATACGTGTATATATATGTATATGCATATACACGTATGTATATATACATGCACTTACAAACACACACACACACACACGTACACACACACACACACACATATGTATATATATATATATATACTTTTATTATGCATACAGTTTGCATCATTTGATTACTATTATTATGTATTTATCTATCTATCATTCTTATATTAGCCCATTGGTCAAGTGGGTAGAGTGTTCACCAACGGCAGGGAAAACTGGTGGTCAATCCTAGGTCGAGTCATAACTAAAACCCAAAAACTAGTTCTTGCTTAACACTCTGCATTATAAGGTACGTATCAAGGGTAAAGTAGAGCAATCGAGGGAAAGGAGTCGTACCCTACCATACAACCCGGTATAGTAGCTATTGAAAAGAGAGCGTTCGAGTCGCTCTCGATTAAGGTCGCCAAGTTTACATATATATATATATATATATATATATATATATATATATATATATATATCATACTTTTATTGTGCATATATTGTTTCAAATCAACAACTGCAAGTGATACATTAGTTAAAAATTGTACATGTCATAATTGTTTGACTTGATTTGGTTTCTTTGATGAATGGCATATCAATCTTCGTGGGTTATTTAATGCTAAAGCTATTTTTGTCTAAGCAAAGTTGTGGAACTATTTAACCCATCAATAGCTGGGGGAGGTAAGGGAGTTTATCCTTTTCTCAAGAGAATTAATCTGAAAGTGAATCAAATAGCTCGACTAAAATTCAAATTCCCGTACTAGGATATCACACTCCAAAACGTCAGCCAATTCGTAACGGGCACTGCCCCCACATCGTCATGGGATCGATCGTTAAGAAACTAGCATCTCTCATCATATACTTAGCGTGTATTCGATCTTCACTTGTGACCAAGTGCCAGAGGAAGCTAAGAGTGGATCACAAATTAGATCGGGGGCAGAACCTCCCTATTGCATTAAAAGGGAAAATTCAAAGTAGTTTTCGTGACAAACCCCGAGGATTGTCAAAGTTTCCATTTTGGTTCATATGTAGGTGCGTAGGACTTCATGTTAAACCGAGTTCGTGTCGAAATTCACTTGGAGTGACAAACGAATACCATAGAGTAGTATATGTGACCGGGATAACCCACGGTTGTTTTAAAAATTATCCACGATAATATTATATAAAGGTGTCTGTTTGTTTGTAACCGAATTATTTGGAAAAAAGAACATTTTAGCTTAGACTTTTCTACCTCTATATTTGCTCGGTGATAAATGTAAAATTCGTTTCGTGTCAATTCGGTTTCTAGGAACCGAGTTATGGTTACTTTTGGCGTATTACAACGGTGTAAATTTTCATATCATCCATCCACAACTAGAATCTTGTCTTTAATTCTTCCGAAATCAGATTAAGACTGAAATAAATTGTTCCTTAATGTGACATTTATGACAAATCAGGTGAAGGAGAACAAAATAATAATAATAATAATAGTAATAATAATAATAATGATAATAATAATAAGCGAATGCAGCAAATTAGCACAGAACGAGTACAAGGCGAGACACGACTGGGCAGGCAAGGTGATCCACTGGGAAATGTGCAAGAAATTTCAATTCGACCATACAAACAAATGGTATATGCACAACCCGGCACCTGTCCTAGAAAATGACTCGCATAAACTCCTATGGGACTTTAACATACAAACGGATCAGCTAACCCCGGCCAGAAGACCAGACCTCATAATAATCAACAAAAAAAAAAAAAAAAAAGAAAAGAGAATCTGCAAAATTGTAGACTTTGCTGTCCTGGCGGACCACAGAATAAATCTGAAGCAAAGTGAAAAGAAGGATAAGTACTTCGACCATGCTAGAGAATTAAAAAACCGTGGAACATGAAAGTAACGATTGTGCCAATTGTGATTGATGCGTTAGGCACAATAACTAAATGATTATTAAAGGGCCTGCAGGACTTGGAAAAGACTATCCAAATGACAACACTTCTAAGAACGGCCAGAATCCTGAGACGAGTCCTGGAGACTTGAGGAGACTTGCTCTCACTCAAACTCCAGTGAAAGACCATCAGCTGACACTGATGTGAAAAACTCTAAAGGAGTATTATAATAATAATAATAATAATAATAATAATAATAATAATAATAATAATAATAATAATAATAATGCCCCGGCTCACCACTAAGTAAAATTAAAAGAAAGTGAAAAGAAGGATAAATACCTCGACCTTATTAAGGAATTGAAAAAACTGTGGAATATGAAAGTGACGTTTATACCAATTATAATTGAGGCTCTTGATATAGTCACCAAAGGATTGATAAAGGGACTGGAGGATTTGGAAATAAAAGGACGCGTTGAGACCATCCAAACTACAACATTATTGAGATCGGTCAGAATACTGAGAAGAGTCCTGGAGACTTGCTGTCACTCAGACTCCAGTGAAAAACCATCAGCTGACGCTGATGTGAAAAACTCTGAGTAAATAATAATAATAATAATACCGTTTAATTATTTTTGTGTTTATTTATTAATATTAGTTTGCCATAAAAGAAGTGATTATAAATCAATTATTGTATATTTTCTGACTTTGAATAATGAATAAATAAATGGCAGGTAATTTGATAAATCTTTCATTTTTTCCCAAAGATCCACTTTCAAGTAAAAAAAAAAGACAAATTTAGGTTTCACTTAGTTTTATAATGGCATATCAGTCTTACCAGGTTATATCATGCTAAAACAATTCTTGTAGAACAGCAGTGATACTATTGACCTGTACCTGGGGCGGGGGCTCATTAGTTCATTACATTTCCGAGGGGTATTAGTCCGAAAGTGAAGTTCGAACTCGCTAACTTACTAACACTTTAACCATTTCACCACAGGGATTACCCGAAATAAGTTTCGAAAATGTACCTTTTTTCTACTATGCAAGAATAAAAACATATTCGATTTTGAATTGAAGACTTCTCATATTTTCTTATATTTAATTGGATCTCCAAAGGTAAAAAATATTTCACTCTCATCTTATATTTAACTACTACTGACAGGGGCACTGTTCAAAATTGATGGTGGTAGAGGCATGCAAGATGCGTTCGAGTGGACCTGAACTAAAACCTTCTAGTTCTTACAAATAGTGTCATGAGGATGCAATGGGGATGTGCTGACCGGTGTTTAGAATCTCTAAAGCCAAGCTGCCTAGTTTTATACCACATCTTAAGAAGAGCAATGTGCTACGTATCATCCGAACATTGATCTACGTTTTTTACAGGCTAGTTAGAAGGAAGAAGAGGAACTCTGATTGATTGGTTGACTGGTCTGGTTTTTATGGCTATTTAATGATAGGCTATTTAATGCCAAATCCTGTTTATATATATATATATATATATATTTGTCATATATATATATATGTTATATATATATATATATATGTTATATATATAACATATATATATATAACATATATATATATATAACATATATATATGTATATATATATGTGTTATATATATATATATATATATATATATATATGTTATATATATATGTGTGTGTTTTTATGGCTATTTAATGATAGGCTATTTAATGCCAAATCCTGTTTATATATATATATATATATATATATATATATGTTAGGCTAGTAAAATGGTAATTCCTGTGTGTGAAGTGAGTGAGGGAGAGTCTCTCTGTGATTGGATATAATAAACACGTGATGAGCCCAGAAGTCTTGGCGCAAAAATAAAAAATCCAGTCCGACAAATTCCACGCGATATTCCGTGAGGTGATGACGTTAAAAGCTCTCAGAAAGACAGCCCTACGACACCAGATATCTTCTTCAGCGCGCCAGTAAGTCCCTTAAACTCAACTTGATACACAGGGAGGACTGTATATAATTATTAATTGTTTCGCGTGTTAATTAATAAATTGCTAGAATTAAACGAAGTATTAATTCATTTATTTTTTGCTGTTAGCCTTAGAATAAACGCTATACTAACTCAATAAATATATCAAGTATATATGATTTGTAAATGCATATTTTGTAAATAAAATTAATATGTGTTAGAGCTCATTTGGTTGCACACAGTTAAATGGTTTCAAGTATTTCTACCAAATACTAATACTTCTGTTTAATATTAATCCTTTTTCGCTCACAGTTAAGTTGTTTGGTTAGATTTGAAGGGTATCAACCCATGTTGGCGATTTAATTTCAAATCCTGCTTGTATATATATATATATATATATATATATTTGTAAATAGCATTTTAAACGAGGCAGAGCCCATTTGATTGCATACAGTTAAATGGTTGTATATATATAGCATTTTAAACGAGGCAGAGCCCATTTGATTGCATATAGTTAAATGGTTTCAAGTATTGTTTTTCAACCCTAATACTTCCATTCAACACCATTCATTTGCACACAGTTAAATGGTTTCAAGTATTGCTATGTAATACCAATAATTCAAAATTTACACGTAGTCAAATGGTTTCAAGTATTCTTAGCAAACACGAATAATTCTATTAAATAATTTTATTTGCTCACAGTTTCAACCATTGCTATGTAAGATAATTTTACAATTATTTGTTTGGACACAGTTTTATTTAATCCATAGATAGGACCCTAACAGATACTAAGAATAAGGGTCAGAGTGGGCTTAGGAGTAATAGCAATGGAAGAGTACTCCACTTTCCCCAGTGCTCTTGGATTGGAGCCTCACCATCAGGTACTTTAGTGTCATATCCAGGACTCTCACTGGGGGTAGGGGTCTTACTACTCTGTAGAGACACAGTCGGTTCTAATTGATACATAGATGTACCCTAACTGGTACACCCATCCAGTTGACCTGGGAGTAATGGCAATGAAGGTCTAATTCACGTTCCCCGAAGCTCTAGGACTGGGGTCTCACCATCTGGTCCAATTAGTATCACACCCAGGACGCTTGTTGGTAGGTGAGGAGGGCTTACTTTTTGCCAGAGGTGCACTCGGCGTATTCAATAGCCCCAGCTGACTGGGCAGAAAGAAGGTCTTACCTCCTTACTGAGGATATGGTTGTTGTATTTTAAATCCCCTCGTCAAGAATAATTTAAGTTGGGGGTTACTGAATGTACGCTGATGTACTTGTCAGCAACACTTGAATCGATATTGTCACGTGGTCTACCACTGAGAGGAGAGAAATAAGAAACTTCCCCTACCCCTCCGTGTTTGAATTAACAGGCTGCCAAAGACTGACCGTTAAAAGAGGAATAAGGAATGTAGGTCAACTCCTCGCGGCCGAAGTAACAAATCCGGGTCAGAATGAAAGCCAACAGATGTTTGCACTCTGTCACCGGATGGATAAAGAAGGGGGTATAAGGACATATAGTAGTCCGAAGGAATCGCCTGACAGGGTGAAGGAAGAAGAAAGAGGCCGAATGATTGGCCAGAACCCTAAAAACGGAAATAGCGCCCTTTTCGTCTGCGGAAATAGGAAAAAAAGAATTTAGTTTTAGGACAGCAGTTGGTGTGACAAGATATGTGGACACTGTGGCCAAAACTCCGGATGAAGAAGCGAAATAGAGCTCTTGGACAAGAGATAGCTGACGCCTCAAGCCGAGCTCCATAGAATCCCACTAGCCCATTAAAGAAAATACTCTCAGAAGGAACCCGTCAAAAAGCTAAGTAAACCTTAAAGCCGTTTTCTCCCTCCCCCTTCCTAAGTATTGCAATTACATGCTCTCTCTCTCTCTCTCTCTCTCTCTCTCTCTCTCTCTGTCTCTGTCTCTGTCACTCTCTCTGTCTCTGTCTCTCTCTCTCTCTGTCTGTCTGTCTCTCTCTCTCAATTTAAAGAAGGAAGAAAGAAAAGAATAAGGAAGAAAGACATTTGTATTTCGATATTATCCGCTGATAATATAGCCGATACGTTAAATATGTGTGTCCGCATGTATTAAAAACCTTGTTGTATTTTATAATTTCTCCACGTGTTGAAATTTATTCATTGTGTTATCTGCCTATCAAGTTGTCTTTTGCATGTTCCTTTTCAGCTTCATTCACCTCAATCTATTCTCGCTAAATGTCCTATTTGCCTTTTAAAAATATTACACGGGAAACTGGAATTGTCGACTACGATAAATAATATCATTATATCTAAACCTAGAGGCCCACATCTTCCATTATCCTTAAGGTAGGAAGACGAAGTGGTCTGGTGGGTGTGTGTAACGTGAAAAATGGAAACCTCTCGCCAGCGGCGGTCAGTCTAGCCCAAATTAACCCCCACATTATCTGCCAGTTCCCATATGCCCGAGAAAGGACTCTTAACTAGGACTTATTCTGCGAGGGATCAAGTGCCAGACTACCCCGACTTCACACGTGCGAAAAATAAACTCCCGTCCTGGGATAAATATTTAATGGCACCGTCACAATACGTAAATACTACATTCTCGTCCTCGCAGAAATATCTGGCTTTATATTCTTTAGTTTATTTGTTTAACAGCATATCAACTCCTTATGGGTTGCTTCATGCCGAAATCTGATTCATCTGTGTTTGATTATAATCGTAATCATTTTTGTTTTCAACATTTCATGGCTTTTCGCACTTTAATTATATGGTATCAATTCCGATTTAATATGAGTATTTCTTAAAAATTATATTCATTTGTTTTCAAACAGCTTTATAGTTTCAATTTATGGATTTAATATGAGTATTTCTTAAAAATTATATCCATTTGTTTTCAAACAGCTTTATGGTTTCAAGTAACTGATAATTATAAGTTAGTTATATGATATCGAGTATTTGAATACACATGATTTTCGCGTGGAGTGGAGTTTTCGTGGTGTAGTGATTAATGTGCTTGACTGCAACATCGTAGTAAGCGTGTTCGAACTCCAGTCTGGCTATTTCGTTCACTTTCAGACTAATACCCGTAGGAAAAGTTTGACTTCTCTTATATCCCTAGCTATGGGTCAAATATTATCACAACTGATGATTTGGACAGAAAATAACCCACGAAGGTTGATATGCAATTAAACAAAGAAACCGAAAACAAATCATTTCAACAGATCTATGTGAACAACAGCTAGAGCCCAAACAAGTACAAGCCCTCCAGGTTAGAGTGAACCTAGGCTCGAACCTCACCATCAGATGTAGATTAGTGTCATACTCTGGACACCCCTTACTTGTAGGGGTCTCTGAAGTCATACAACTTACTATACAGAAAGGTCTCTAATTTGTTTGTTCAGTTTCTTTATTTAATGGCATATCACCCTTAGTGGGTTATTTAATGCCAAAGCAATCCTTACAGAAGGGTATTTGAGGTACTATTTAACCCTTTGCTGGAGGAGGATAACGAAGTTATCATTTCCTAAGAGTATTAGTCTTAAATTGAACGTATCGGTGAAACTGGAGATCGAACTCGCTTACAACTATGTCACAGTCCACCACGTTAACCACGGCATCACAGAGTCTCTCCCACTCTTATTTCTAATAGATTTAACTGACTTTCGATTGGGATGAGTTACAAGTAGATTATACATGTATCTTTTTGACAAGTGCCTTTTATATATGGTCGATGCTCGTTCCACGGTTCGGATCAAACTTATTTTTGTCATTAACTATTTCAGTGGGGTAAATATATACATTCTTAGTTCTGGAGATTAAAACATTGAAACTACATCTCCCCATCTCGAGTGGTATACGGAGTCTTGACAATTTTGCTGCACAGGCCGTGAAAACTGAGCAGATTTTGTCTCGACTCACGAATAAGCTTGTGGAACAATAAATATTTGAAAAAGGTTTGGACTATTCACCCTTAAATATACGATATGCAATCGAGCATAAATACTGATCTATCTATCTATCTATCTATCTACGTGTATTTGTGTTGCTTTGTGTTGAGACATTCTGCGTATATACAGTATATCTATATGTAGATATATGTGACACACTAACATATATATATATATATATATATGGGTGTGTGTGTGTGTGTGTTTGAATATATATAGATAAATACAATCAGAATCTTGGACGAGCTCATAAGTGATGTACCCCCACGTATGGCTGGGCAAAAGCAGGACTACCAGCACCAACATACATTCAGCAGCTATGTGAGGATACGGAATGTAGCTCTGAAGACCTGCCAGGGGCGATGAACGATAGGGAAAAGTGGCGAGAGAGGGTCAGGGATATCTGTGCTAGTGGCACGACATGATGATGATGATGATGATGATGATATATTGGGCAGTCCCTGTGACGAAGCGGCTTACGTGCTGGACTGCGAAGTCTAAGTAAGCAAGTTCGAACTCCTGTCGAGCTATTAGGTGCACTTTCGGACTAATACTTTTGGAATATGTATGAACCCACTTATCTCCCCTGCTATGGGTTAAAAAGTATCACTGAGGCTCTTCTAAAAGGATGGCTTTGACATTAAATAATCCACGAAGATTGATGTGCCATTAAACTAAGAAACCAACCAACATTATATATATATATATATATATTTATGTATGTGTGTGGGTTTGTTGTGTCAGTGCTTTGTATATGTCTCTGTTAAGTGATTCTATTTATATACACATAGAATCCCTACTTAGAAATATATTACACACACACACACACACACACACACACATATATATATATATATATACATGCAATGTTAGTTGAAAATTAAAAGCATTGCTGTTTAGCAATGTTAAGCAAGTTACTTATGAGGATGAATATTAGCATAATGAATTCTGATCTCATTGTAGTCCACCATTATGTCCTTGAGCCAGACTGAGTTCAGTAAGTAGCTTTCAGATAATAAACATAGCTGCCATTAATAAGCAGACGTGAATACACTTTCAGAACACACTGTGCTCACACACACACGCACGTGCAATTGTATATATATATATATATATAAATACTTAGACACAGGTGCACACAAACGCATCTGCTTTTCTGCCGTAAAGCAGTTGGCACTCGGTAATTTAATAAGGTTGATGCAAGGAAAGGTCAATTCCCAGTTGACCTCAACCGAATTTTTGTTTATTCGAGTGTATATGTACGTGCGCGTCTGTTAGTGTGTGTATTGGCAGGAATGAAAGGTAGAAAGAAGAGGAAGAAAGCCGGATCTATGTTATCATTCTCTCTACCTCTCTTTCTCTCTCTATCTCTCTCTCAGTATGTATACATATATGTGAATTATTATCTAACAGTACATTCAAAGTGGCACACACACACACACACACACACACACACACACACACACACACACACACACTATTCAAACATACCAATTCTCATCCACACTTTCATCATAATCACACAGGTGAGGAAATTATACATACTTGCACTGTCTCTTTCTCTCCCTCTCCCCTTCTCTCGCTCTTTATATATATATATATATATATATATATATCATCCAGGCACACTGCTAACACGGGTTTCCTTGTCTCTCGGTCTCTCTATGTGTTCATATCATCCATAACTCCCGGCAGGTCTTCTAAACTACACCCTGTGTCCATACAGAGCTGATGTAAATAAGTTATTGCTTGTTGACCAACACCGCCATGTCCATATGTAGAGGTCCATTGAAGAACATCACTTATGAGTTCGTCCTTGCAACTCCAGCAGTGTCCCGCATGTCTCGTTCGTCTTACTAGGATGGTTTTAGAGATGGGGTGTACGTGGTCGTACAGCCGTTGTTTTGAGGAGTGTTGTTTCCAGGATTCTCATAGTATTCTGGAGCAATTCTCACCAAGCTTTTTCTATCAGCGTTTTGTCAGCTTCCATGTGGTGCATCTATACAATAGTGTACATTTGCTAATATTGAGAAGTTCCGGCATTCAGCCATCATCAGAGAATGTTTATTGCATAACCCAATACATCTCAAGACTGAAATGTGTAGGGTGATAGAGGGTGTGCTTTACGTGTGAATAAAGCTTAAACTTTCAAACTTAATGATTTAAGCATTCGACTTGGTGTGTTCATTGTTTCCACAGTTTTTTAAAATCTTCTTCTCAACGCTGTTGTTAAGCAGGAAGTCAGCTTAAAACGTAATCAACACTGGTGTTAATTGTGGTGAAGGTTCATATAGACCCAATCACACTTTTTGGATAAACTGATAATAAAAGAAAGAAGCTCTATATTTATGAGGTTACAAATTAAGAAGTTTTCCCTTCTCCTTGACTGGTTTCCTTGCTGAGGCTAAACAGCCAACTCGTCCAACTGTCAAATTATAGGTGGGGAAAGAATAGATGGATTCATTAGAGAATCACGAAGTGAAATTTATATATATTTCTATATACCAAACCCTCTGCATGAGCAGGATGTGACACAAGGTCTATTTTTGAGCGGAACTTTACGGGTTTGAATTCATTGTTTTCCTTCTCCTAGACCGGTTGCCATACCAAAGTTAAAGTCTGCCCTACTATTTATCCATAGTTGGAAGGAGAATACTTGTATTCATACTTTTCACAAGAGTATTTGCGCTATGTGAAATGTAAATAGACTCATTCAGTATTTGAACTTGGATCACTGTGTCCATTTCCTAAGAAACTAACTATTACATGACGAAAGCCTTCACACATCACAGAATTATATATATATGTGTGTGTGTGTGTGTGTGTATTATTTTTTTATTTTGGCAGCAAGTTATTGTTCAAACAGGCTTTGTTATAGACCACGGGGTATTTTTTTGTATGGTCTTCATATTTAGACGCTCAAGTTTTTTTGTTTCTTTTCATAAGTTAGGATTCAAATGGGGGAGAAAGTGTCCCACATTTATCCAACCGCTTTTAACCATGTCTGTGGTCGTCCTCAGGGGAGCTATTGCTTTTTTTATGTAAGTTTTTTTATTTATTTGGGAGGTGTTTTTTTACATGGTTGCTCCATTCAGTGAGGAGAGCTGCTATGGTTACTTATTAAATTTGTTTAGTATATTAGTGCCAGTTTTAAATGCTAATTGTTTATACACACACACACACACACATATATACATGTATGTATATTAGAAAGTTTTTTTTATTGCTATGCTCTTTTTCTCTTGATTCCCCCCTCTCTCTCTCTTTCTCTCTCACTCTCTCTCTCTCCCTTTCTTTCTTTCTTTCTTTCTTTCTTTCTAACCCACAAGTGTATTTGTTTCTGTTTTGATACAAAGAAAATTCTTCGATTATCTTTTATCAAATTATTACTTGCTTTCTAGTGACATTGATAAGTTCATTTGACAGTTGATAACACCTAGTAATTAAAATTAATTGATTACTTGCTGTCGTTCAGATCTCAATAAAAACCACCAATTAAAACAAGTGTGAAAAACTCTCAGGGGTGATATAATAATAATAATAATAATTGGTGCTTTTGCTTCGGTAACTAAAGGATTATTAAAGGGACTGGAGGACTTGGAAGTTGAAGGACGAATTGAGATCATCCAAACTATAGCACTGTTGTGAACGGCCAGAATACTGAGAAGAGTCCAGGAGACTTGAGGATACTTGCTGTCACTTAAGCTCCAGTGAAAGGCCATCAGCTAAAGCTGATGTGAAAAACTCTCAATGTGTAAATAATAATAATAATAATAAACAAAGATCCAAAGAGGCATCTTCCAAGGAGATGCACTATCGCCCTTACTATTCATAATAGCCATGATGCCACTGAACCACATACTCAGAAAATGCACTGCCGGGTACAAACTCAGCAGATCGCAAGAAAAAATCAACCACCTAATGTACATGGATGACATTAAATTATTTGCAAAAAATGAAAGAGAACTGGAAACTCTCATACACGCAGTTAGAATATACAGTCAGGACATAGGAATGGAATTTGGCATAGAAAAATGTGCCATACTCTTCATGAAAAGTGGAAAACGACATATGACTGACGGAATGGAACTACCAAATCACGACAGAATTAGGACGCTGGAAGAAAATGAAACTTACAAATACTTGGGCATCTTGGAGGCTGACACCATCAAACAAGTGCAAATGAAAGACATGATCCGAAAAGAATATCTCATGAGAACGCGAAAACTACTCGAGACAAAACTCTCCAGCAGAAACCTCATCAAAGGAATAAATACTTGGGCTGTGCCACTAGTCAGATGCTCAGGACCCTTTCTCAAGTGGACCCGAGAGGAACTTAAACAAATGGACCAAAGGACAAGAAAACTAATGACTATGCATAAGGCATTACACCCCAGAGACGACGTTGACAGACTATATGTATCTAGAAAACAGGGAGGAAGAGAACTTGCCAGCATCGAAGACACCGTTGACGCATCCATACAACGGCTCGAAGACTACATAGAAAAACACGAACGAGGACTAATTACAACCATCAGAGTCGATACGGACAACACGATAAACGAAAGAATGACAACAACTAGGAAACAAAAATGAGAAGAAAAACAACTTTATGGCCGCTTTAAACGTCTAATAAACAACATCTCGCAACAGAAAACCTGGACCTTGCTAAGAAAAGGAAACTTTAAGAGAGAAGCGGAATCCCTCCTATTAGCAGCACAGGACAATGCCATAAGAACCAAACATATCAAAGCGAGAATAGATAAGACGCAACAAAACAGTAAACGTAGGCTATGCGGTGACAGAGACGAAACGATCAATCACATTATAAGCGAATGCAGCAAATTAGCACAGAACGAGTACAAGGCGAGACACGACTGGGTCGGCAAGGTGATCCACTGGGAAATGTGCAGGAAATTTCAATTCGACTATACAAACAAATGGTATATGCACAACACGGCGCCTGTCCTAGAAAATGACTCGCATAAACTCCTATGGGACTTTAACATACAAACGGATCACCGAATCCCGGTCAGAAGACCAGACCTCATAATAATCAAAAAAAGAAAGAGAATCTGCAAAATTGCTGACTTTGCTGTCCTGGTGGACAACAGAATAAATCTGAAGGAAAGTGAAAAGAAAGATAAGTATCTCGATCATGCTAGAGAATTGAAGAAGCTGTGGAACATGAAAGTAACGATTGAGCCAATTATGATTGGTGCGTTAGGCACAGTAACTAAAGGATTATTAAAGGGCCTGGAGGACTTGGAAGTTAGCGGAAGGGTAGAGACTATCCAAACGACAGCATTGCTGAGGACGGCCAGAATCCTGAGACGAGTCCTGGAGACTTGAGGAGGCTTGCTGTCACTCAAACTCCAGTGAAAAACCATCAGCTAATACTGATGTGAAAAACTCTAGAGGAGTAAATAATAATAATAATAATAATAATCAGAAGAAGAAAAAGAAGAAAAAGAATGGATTTTGCTGCCCCAGCAGACCACAGAGTGAAAATTAAAGAAAGCGAAAAGAGAGATAAATTCTTAGACCTTGCAAGAGAACTAGAATATTGTGGAACATGAGAGTGATATTAATACCAATTGTAATTGTAACGTTTTTGAACGGTGCTCAAATGTTTGGAAAGGGAACAGTAAGAGTTGGAAAACAGAGGAAGAATAGAAACCATAGCAATTGTTGAGATCACCGAGAATACTCAAAAGAGTCCATGAAAATTGAGGAGATTTGCTTTTACTCAGACTTTAGTGACAGCCCTCAGTTAAAGCTGGTGTGAAAAACTAACAAAAAGTATAAAAATGATAATAATTATATAGAGTGGGGACTTGGTTGTAGAAGCCATTCCCATTCTTCTTCCTACTGGGTCACGTGACGGGAACTTTCTCGCAAATGTAGTTAGTCTGAAGAGTTAGCTAACAATAAATAGATAAATCATCTTTAGAGAAATGAGATTCTTAGTAGATTTAGACGTCCAGCGAATGCCTGGCCCAGTGGAATCTGCAAAAATAGCTTGTGTGCATGTGTTAAAACATTATTATCAGTCATAAGCCAATTTACGTGAAATCTAGCAGCTTAAATAAGGAATTAGATTTGAAATCCCTAGAATTCAAATTTAGAAAAGATTAACAGGTTGACTTTTACAAAGCAAAAACTTCCTAAGTTTAAAACCGTAATTTTTTAGGTTGTTTTTTAGTTGTTGTTTTTTTTACATGTGGCTCGCTTAAGTGTCCCATTTGGGACTGGAGCATGAATATTCATCAAACCTTGGGTCTGGTATAACAACAATATAAAACCCAAGAAAAATGATTAACCAAATTTAAATCGTCGTTGGACTCAGATGACAAATCTGAGTGTCACAATCGGCAGGTACTCCCTTGAAAGAAAACACAGGGGACTCGTTAGGCATCCAGCGAATGTTGGCTGTTTTTATTTCAGGTACACAAACTAAGACCAAAGTATCAATGCATATGAGAGTTACTAAAGGAAAAAGTGGACGAGAGAAGACAACAAAAATGTAATCGACTGTTATTGTAAAAGTAATCCTATACAAAGAGGAAACAGGAAACTGATGATGGAGATGGGTAGAATTAGCTAAAGTCAAAACGAGATTGGTTTTTAAGAAAGGTTGGTTTTCTGACCTTGAAATACTAAAAATAGGTGGATAGGTAAATCGAGAAGAATATACTCAAAGAGAACCCCTAATCCATTTGAAGAATAATATATTGAAAGACAAACCATCACAGAAACCTGTACCATAATATCACCCCTTACACAAGAAAGTGGGGAAAGAAATGTAGAATTAATAAAGAAAATTGTGGTTGGATAGAAAATTACATTATCAACCCTAAGGAATCAAGACTGGAAAAAGTCAAGATAAGGACCGAAAAAGTAAATAAATTATTAAATTTTATCCCAGAAGACAATATAACCGAACTGCAGGAACAAAATAAGTCTGTAATAAAATAAGCATCTCTGAAAGGAATCCGGACAGAAATATAAAATCTGGATGGGAAATGAGGATAGAAAGACAAGAAAAAAAGAAAGAAAAAAGAAGCTGTGACGAGAAATAAAACCGCTAAGAAAGATAATGAAAAACCTAATGAAATGAAATGAAAAGAGTCCCCAAAAGACACAACCACAGACAAGTCTGACAACACAACTAGAAGAAATAAATAAAAATATATTAACGAAAGAATCGAGACACAAAAGGATATAGTCAAGCAATACAAACAAAACAGAGCATTCCAAAATAATGAAAGAAAATTCATCTCACATATACAAAAATAAATCAATAACAGGATGCAAAAGAAACAAAAGAATTTTGGAGTAAAATACGGAGACGGAAAGACTATAAAAGAAATTCTAAATGAAAGAATAATATGAAAATATGAATAATATGAAAAAAGAATTAGATCTTAAAGAAAGCTCTGAGGCGAATCTATACGTGAACTCTCAGAGAGCAACCCTCAAAAAATACCAAATTGGAAAACGCCAGACCACTATGACATACAAGGATTTCTTTTTACCATTTCTCATCCATCCACGACGGACTGGTACTGAAACTAAGTAAATGCTTGCAAGAAGCTACCATACTCAAATCGATGACTATGGGGGAAACTGTCCGAATCCAGAAGGACCAGCTAAAAGAGATCTCCAACAACTATAGACTAATAACGTGTTTACCTCTGATGGGGAAAATCTTCACTACTTAGATAAGAGAAGAAATCTATCAATTGCTCATACGCCGCGTACTTCTTCCGAAAGAGCAAAAAGGATACCATAGGAAAATGAAAGAAACAGATTACCAAATATATATAGACCAACCTATCCTCAAAGAAGTCAAAACGAGGCCGAAAAATATAGCCATGGCATTGACTGACTTCAAAAAGACCGATGATATTGTTCCTCAGACTTGGATAATAGAATATCTGAAAATGTATGAAATATCCATCAAAATTATAACCATCATCTTGAAGATCATGGGACACTGAAGGTGGGGAATTGAGTGGCGGAGGACAAAACCTAAAAAAGGTAAAAATCTGCAGAGGCATCTTCCAGGGAGACTTGCTTTCACCACTGCTATTTGTTATAGAAAGGATGTCAGTCTACTACGCACTATGCACGGAGAAGGGCAACAAATTGATAAAATTATAAGATTAATCCAGTACAAGGATGATATCAAGTTTTATGCAAAAAATGAAAATGAACTGGAGACTGTAACACCAACAGTGAAAATGCACAAACAGGAATAAAATTTGGCATTGGAAAATATGCCATGTTCATAATGAAAAGTAAGAAAAGAAAAACAAGAGAAAAAATAGAACAGCAAATCAGGAAAGCATTTGAATGCTTAGAGAGAAGAAAAATACAAGTACTTGGGAATATTGGAAGCCGGCGCCATTAAACAGAGATTAAATAATAAATAAGAAAAGATTACTTCAGAACAATGGGAAAACCTTTCGAAACCAAGTTCCGCGGCAAACATCTCATTACCAGGGCAGTCCTCCTTAAAATGGACAAGGGAGAAACTCAGAAAAATGAACCAAAAGACAAGAAAATAGATGACTATTCACTTTTTCGTTTCATCCGAAGAATTACTTAGACAAACTGTATGTGTTAAGAAAAGGTGGAAGAAGACTCGCCAGCAATATAAGATTGCATTGAAGTATCAACACCAGGAATCGAGGAGTAGATTGAAATGAGCCAAGAAAGTTTAATTGTATTAGGCATTTACAGCTTTAGCAACATAGGTAATGACAGAAAAACAAGAAAAACAGAAATGGGAAGAAAAACAACTGTATGGATATTTCAAACGATAAACTTGCGAGAATGCACATTGGAAGAGATAGTCGTGGCTAAGAAAGGAAAATCTAAAGAGAGAAACTGAATCCCTACTTATAACAACACAAAACAGCGTCATAAGGACCGATTATGTTTAAGCAAAAACCGAAAAGATAATCGCGGGTTTAAATTATGCGGAGAAAAATATTAAACAAATGCAGAAAACAAGCATAAAAGGAGTACAAAACTAGGCTCTGCCGCGTGAGAAAGGTAATTCCCTGGGAATTGTGCAAGAGACTGAATTTGGCCATTGGTCTAATGAGTAGAGTGTTCGCCAATGGTCCGAGAGTCCGGGGTTCAATAAAAAAAATGGTACTTGATGCCACCTGGCTTAGCGCTCAGCACTATAAGGTAAGAATCAAGGGTAAAATGGAGTAATACAGACAATGGAGTAGCGCCGTCCATTACATCTCAGTGTTGTAGCTATTGAAAAGGGAGCCTTCGGGTCACCCTCGACGTAGGTCACTAACTTATATGCACAAACCAGAATCCGTCCGGGAGAATTCAGCACATGAAATTTTCTGCGATTTTGAGATACAAACGGATCACTTAATTCTTGCTAGAAGACCAGACCAAGTGCAAATTAATGGAATAATTCTGGAGACCTGACAACACGTGATATCACTCAGACTCCTTTGAAAGACCACTAGCAAACGCTGGTGTGAAAAATTAACATGGAATGAAATAATAATTTATCTGCAAATAGATGTATAGTTTCAAGCATTCCTATCCAAGACTAATAATTTTCAAACCCATCTACTTAACTCATAGACCACAGGATACTATTTGATATCATTCCCAGGATATCTCTTTTATTAGGGTCTTGCCTCTGCTAAGAATTCAAGCGGCATATTCTAAGCTTTGTTGACAATGCGATAAATTATTAATATGAGATTTTAAAAATTCTAGTTTCAATGTTGGTAAATTATTAATAAAGTTACTAGATTTGATTTAAATTAAAAAAGCTTTCGTAAGCCTGATTAAAAATCAGTTGCTCATTGTTAACTTTGAACAGGTGTAAAAAATGCTGTTCATCTTTACCTTTCAGAATTCACATAGCGCTGATTAATCTTGGGCTATTTCAAGTCTGTTTGGTTAAGTGTGTTATGACAATGAAACCCAGAAATACCGAGCTGAGCTATGCGATCAAATTCAACGTCAAACTTCAGGGTAACGCAAATGAAACACGAAGATAAAGTTCTACCCAGGGCACTGATATTTAGGGGGGGCACTAGGCATTTGTGAAGGCCGAGAGACTGCGAAAGGTAAATCCTTTTCTAGTAGACTTCACAAAAGCTGAGAACTCCAATCAAATCTGATCAACGTTTACGGGGAGAATGACGAGGAATTGATTCACTTTAAATTACCAATGACATTTAAACTCGAACCTGAAGGGTATCAGCAAATATTAGTTTCAAAGAACGTCCCAGCCATGTGAACAATTTTTATAGACAAAAAGAATATTCCTGTAATAAATCCTTTTATATATATATATATATATATATATATATATATATATATATATATATATATATATATATATACCCTTATTTTCCATATTTGAGTCTTCGTGACTTATTTTCTTGGTTGCTATTGCAGAAATGTTGAGATCATGATCAACTAACTGAAGGTAGTGTCAATTGGAGGCTTCCTGCACTGTTTACAATATTTGTAACAATGCCTTTGTGTATGTTTTCCCCATGTAATTATTTTCAGTTGTTAAAGTTGCAATCAATAGGATAATAAAAGTTGCTAACCAGTTTCTTTACGTTCTCATCTCAGCCAAGAACGTGATGTCTTTTTTTTCTTTTAACTTATAGAAAGGTTATTATTGTTTTTAAGGAGTAAATGATCTTTTAGAAACCATTATTTTAATTTTTTAACCCACCCAGCCTCATATATCTGATTGTATCTTAGCTGAGATCCGAAACTTTTAGTTTGAGCACAACTTAAAAAGTGGTGAGAAGTTAATTTCTTTGGGGTTTTATGCAGCTCAGCTTGCCGATATTTGAGCACTTCTTTTAATTTACAGAAACTGGTTTTGCTTTCGGTTTCTTTATCGTGGCGTAATCGCTTAAGTGCTGGACAGCAACCTTGAAGTGAGATTGAACTCCATTCGGGCAACTGAATTCACTTTCACACTAATACCCTTGGAAAAAGGTGTGAACTCCCTTTGTCTCAAGAGATTAGGTTAGATAGTGCTACCGCTGTTCTACTATAAGGATGGCTTTGGCATTAAATAACCCACAAAGCTTGATATGTCATTAAAAAACAAGGAAACGAAAGTTTCTTTGTTTAGGTACATATGAACCTTTAACACCGAATCCATTCTTGTATTTGAACAGCAATGATACTATTTAGCACATTGCTAGGAGATGAGTGGAAGGACGAACTTATAAGTGACATTCTTCTACGGGACTTACACATGGACGTGCCAGTGTTGACCGACCAGCAAGAATTTATTTACATCAGCTCTGTGCAGATACAGGATGTAATTGGAAGACGTGCCAGGGGCGATGGATGATAGGGACAAATAGAGAGAGAAAGAGCGCACCCAGGAAATCTGTGCTATAAGCGCAACTTACTGCAGATGATTATATATATATATATATATGTGATATCAATGTAGGAAAATAAAGTTGCCATCGTATGGAATATTTATCTCGTTAGTTGGTAACACGTCATATATATTTATAAGTTGTTGTTTTATGGCATATTTGTGAAAGAAAAAATCCCGAGTTGTAATTATGTCCGTGTGTTTATTTACGTACGATTGCTAACTTCTGTGTTAACTTTCGGGAGGCGTTCAAGTAATTAATACTTTCAATTTACATATATATCCCGATGTGTTCTTGTACTTGTATAAAGTTGATGCGTCGATGGTGGCGCCCATTCTTTTATTTTATCTTATATATTCTTTTATATATACATATATATAGCGGGTGTTTAAAAATGTTTATATTTTTATTGGAGTTTCTTTATGATATGATGATTTTCATATCACCATCCTTGTCAACATATAAAAGGAATCCACTCAAGAGGTCTCCCTAATATCAGTTCTGCTTTTCTAATAAACTTACTTCCATAAAAATATTAACATCTTTTTAATCGTCCATGGAAGATACTTAGAATGAGTTGAAATGGATGGTGAACACGTGGAGAGTGTTCGAAATTCTCCACCTGTTCACCATCCCTGTCAACATATAAAAGAAATCTTTCCAAGAGGTCTCCCTAATATCAGTTCTGCTTTTCTAATAAACATAGTTCCATAAAAATACTAACATCTTTTTAATCACCCGTGGAAGATACGTAGAATGAGTTGAAATTGATGGTGAACACTTGGAGAGTGTTCGAAATTATATTATTAAGGTACTTCCATAGAAGTATTAACATTTTTTTTTAATCATCCTGTACATAAACTTGTATTCTCGACTATTCTGCCTACATAATAAAGCCAATTTTAAAAGACTGTGTAGCACTTCATCTCAATTTTGCGTTTGGTTTGTAGCAGTTGAGGTCGGCAGTCTACCTTTATGATTATTAAGTAGGAGCTTTCGTTATTGTTCATAAAGGTAAGGGAAAGTTTCGTTTCTTGTCTGCTTGGCAAGTGAGATGGGGAGGGGGATAAAGGTGAACGAATGATATTAAATAGAATAGAGAAAAAAAATTTTCTGAGTCAATGTCGCACCAAATGACACAGTGAATATACCTCGCTTTGAAAAGAATCTTTCTTCGAAATAACACAAAATACATTAAGAGCGTTCGCGTGTCAGGCTTTCGAATAGCTTGACGCACAGCGTTAGGTTACACACTACTCATTGGTAGAATTGAGTAGCAAGATATTACCACACTAAACAGCATGGACTTGGGGATAAGAATTCCAGCCCGGATGCCAGAAAAAATCCATTCGCCTCTTTCCGCCACGTTTCATTTACCACCTGCATCCCAAACGTTTCACCTGCAGAGTTTCTGGAAACTATTAAGATTTTGGTTTCCTCTCTCTCTCTCTCTCTCTCTCTCTCTCTCTCTCTTTCTCTCTCTCTCTCTCTCTCTCTCTGTTCAGACACACACACACACACACACACACACGTACATATACATAAGTTCAGGTAAGCCCAATATATATATATATATATATATATATAGAGAGAGAGAGAGAGGTAAGGACGAACTCATAAGCGACGTTCTCTTATGGACACACCGGTGTTAGTCGACCACCAAGGACTTACATACATCAGCTTTTTGCGGACACTAGATGCAGTCTAGAAAACCTGCCAAGTGCGATCAATTGGAATGAATGGGGAAACACACACAGAGAGAGAGAGAGAGAGAGAGAGAGAGAGAGAGAGAGAGAGAGAGAGAGAGAGAAAGAAAGATAGTTATCATCTCTATCATCCATCGCTCATAATTGTTCGTCTAACTTGGACGGTTTATAAGATGGGAGGTGACCGTACAGCTGCTGATTCATGGTGTCTTGATTTTTTTTTTTTTTTGTGTTTTTTTTAATATGGAAAGAAAGAAGTTAATGATCACGTGACATCTGAAAGCAAATGAATTTATTATCGAATTATTATTATTACATACACATACGAAAAGGCTTTTGCGCCAACAAAGACTTCATCAGATGATTGCCCTGACGTCAACTACGGTTTCGGATCCTGTGCATCATTACCACTAAGCTAAAATTACCCAACAGACCTTGCTTTGCTGGATTGCCAGTTGAAAATGAAACTTTGTCGTGTAATCCTTGGCTGTATTCATAACTTTTCAGCCATTAATTCAGTTTACCCAACCTCCTCTACCATGAACAGGATGTGACACAAGGTCACTTTCTTTAGCGAAGGAAAACTGGTTTGGATTCAGAATTTTCATTCTCCTAGACAGGTTTCTTTACCCAGAGTAAAGAAACCCAGTGTGCCCAACTATTTACCCATAGCTGGGTGGAGATTAGATAGGTTCATGGTTTTTCTGATGGTATTAATAGATTATTTGATACCAAATCCATCCTTGTAGAATAGTAGTGATACTATTTAATCCATAACCTTTTTCTCAAGGGTATTTTTCCAAAAGTGAACGTAATAGGGCGCTCATGATTTTAACAATAATCACTGAATCTATTTCCAATTACAATAACCGTTACACTAAGAGCGCCCAAAGTAATGTAATATTTTAATTAACTGACGAAGTAACGATATCAAAACACTGAACGTGGAATTGGAAATTTACTTGAAATCCACGTCAGAGAACAAAAGGTCAATCATCATCATCAAGTCGTGCCAATAGCACAGATTCCTTACACTATCTCTATCACCATCGTACTACATCGGCCATAGCTCTGTATAAGTCCTCTTGATAGGATCCAGTGTCCACACAAAGTAGATGAATATAAGTTTTTGCTGGTCGGCCAACACTGGTGTGTCTATCTGTATGAGTCCATTGGAGAATGTAGCAAATGAGTTCGTCCTGACTTCACCAGCAGTACCCATCTTGCATGCTTTATTTGGATGGTTTTTGAGATTGGAGGTAAGTGGTCGAGCAGGGTTTTTTTTTCAAAATCTGTTTAAAACAGCACTCAGCATTCTAGTGTCATTCTCACCTAGCTTTTTCTCCGATCATTTCGTTAGAGTCCAAATGCAACCATACAGTAGTACTAAACTGGCAAAATCTCGGAAGAATTCCCGTTTTATTTATTATTCATTTATTTTGTTTTTTAAATCATTTGTTTGCACACAGTTAGAAGGTGATAAATATTCGTGTCCAATACAAAAAGATTTGCACACAGTCACATAGTTTCAAGTATTCCTATTTAACACCAATAACTTGCTCACAATTATATGGTTTCAAGTATTCCTATCTAATACAAATAATTCATTATATGAAAGGTGGTATCAGTGTGAGAGAGAGAGAAAGACATCAGGTGTCCAGATGCTCGATAACCTTTCAATGGACGGCCACGCTTTTTTTTCACCTATGCGTATGCTGACATCGCTAAATTTGATTTATAAGTTGATAGTTATAAAAACATAATTACACAAACAGTCTCTACTTAGCATAATGACCTCCTGTGTTGATGTCTAATAGTTTCTATAAAATGTGTACTTATTTATGGGAGATACTGTGTTATGAGAGATGCCTTGTAGAAATCTCTCGGAATTTGATTTAGTCTGAGCGCACTTGAAATTGCTTCTGAAATCCACCAACTTAACAGTTTTAAGTAGATTTCTAATTAAAACCTTTTAAGTTATTTTTCCCTCATAGATAATATTTTCTTATAAAGTGCTGGTCCAACGAACTGAAAAAGTCTCTGAAATGAAGTCAACATTTTTGGCTGCATGCGATATTTCCTGCTCTAACCTTATACCACTTGATTAGACTGCGTTTCTTCGTCTGAAAATAAGCACGTGGGTCATAAAGTAGAAGATACTTAGAGAACGGAATAAATATAAACTTTTTTTTTCGAAATATAAGTTTTTATATAAGTTTAATAATCTTTATAAGTTTTTTTAATACTGTTCGTTATTTTTAAAGAAAGTTAGAAAATTAGCTGGTGTGTCCAGATGAGTTTTAGTGTTTGGTGAAGAAAATTGAAGAAATCATTATACCTTCAAGAATTTAGGAGATGGAGATGACAATAGCGTAAAAAATACAATGGAAATATTATTCAGCAAAATTCTATGTCCATTCTGATCCCATCAAAATAGGCAACGAGGTATGATCAGAAAGTATCGAGATTAAATCTTTCATTTTTTTTAAATTTTTAATTTTAAGATTTCAAATCTATATATAAAATGGCTTATTGCGTCGGGGAAAATTTTGTAACTTTTTTAATTTTAACGTCCCACTCATCAACAGTAAAAAGATCGATTTGGTTTCTTTTATTAATGGCATATCAACTTTTGTGGGTTATCTAATACCAAATAAATCCTTGTAGAACGGTAGTGGTATCATTTAATCCATAGCTGGGGGTTTACACCTTTTCCAAGGGTATTAGTCCAAAAGTGAACGTAATAGAGCGACCGGAGTTCGAACTCGTTTATTAGGATGTTGCAAAGCAACACGTTAGCCACTACGTCACATAGATTCCACCAACGAAGTATAAAATTCAAATCTGTAATAATGCACTAGTTAATATATATATATATATATATATATATATATATATATATATATATATATATGTTGCTCAGGGTAATTAATATGCAAGACGTAAGGTCTAAGTACTCTAAGCTAAAAGATGAATAATGGCTTATAGGTAAAATTTGGCTAACGCAAACCAAACGAATAAGTCTTGGTAAGTCAAACCTTGGTAAGTCAAGCCATTAGTCAGATCAAAGTTCCTCAGAAGCAAGAGTGGAGAAACATCAAAAACTGTTAGGAATATTGTTTATAGAGCGGGGCTTAGTTAAACCATAGTTTTAAATGAATCGAATATAGAAAATATCGAAAAACTTAATTTTGAAGCTAAAGATAATTCATGCCTTTCAACATTTTGTTACGAGACAAAATCTATGAAATTATAAGATGATAGTTCAAATACAATATACAGAAGTTGTAAACATCTTATATGATGATATTTAAATGGATACTAATAAATATAAAATATAAGCTCGTCTCGATATCTTTTCAATGAAAAACTTTTCGTGAAGTAGGATCGTGCAAGGGCAGGTTTTTCTTGTTTTCTCAAATTCATCTCAAGAGAAAGATTTTAGGGACGTGACAGACATTTAAAAAGTACGATAATACAGCTTCATACCATATAAAACAAACGCTTCCAAGGTGCTTTGAGCAAAGAAAAACTTATTGAAATAAGGGTCTCGAATTAATTTATCTTTTAATTTTTCATTTTTCATTCTCACGATTTTCTGCTTTTATTTATTTCTTTTATTTATTTATTTATTTCTCTTTAAAAACTAGAAATTTCATTTTTATGTTTCTTCTTTAATCTTTTAACTTTTTCTTTCTTTTTTTCTTTCTTTCTTTCTTTCTTTCTTTCTTTCTTTCAAAAGAATTCCTAATTTGAATATGGCTTTTCTTTCTTTCTTTCTTTCTTTCTTTCTTTCTTTCTTTAAAAGTCCAAATTTAAATAAGTCTTTCTTTCTTTCTTTCTTTCTTTCTTTCTTTCTTTCTTTCTTTCGTAGTCCTTATTCAAATAAGGCTTTTCTTTCTTTCCTCTTTCTCTCTTTCTTTAAAAGTCCTAATTTAAATAAGTCTTTTTTTCTTTCTTTCTTTCTTTAGTAGTCTTAATTTAAATAAGGCTTTTCTTTTTTCTTTCTTTCTTTAAAAGTGCTAATTTAAATAAGACTTTTATTTATTTATTTATTTATTAATGTATAATCCATTTAATCTATTTTTGTGATATTTCCCTAACATCCATATTCTCTTTTTCTCTTTATTTTAGATTTAGAAAATTCATTCAGCTTGATGGATTGATTTACTTTAACGATATGTCAACCCGCCTTGTTGTTAGGGAATGGCGTTCATTGTACGTTCATATTTACATATTTTGTGTTGTTTCTTCAGAGATTTTTTTTCTCGCGGTCCTATCGAATACCAGTCATTTTTAAACAGACCTATTTGACCCACCGATGGGAACCTAACAGGTACTACCACCCCAGAAAAAAGTGGACATGTGATTAATGACAATGTAAGATTACTTGACACTGGTCAGATCTCCAGAATTGGGATCTCAGCATTAGTTTAGTGTCATATCCAGGACACTTCTTTTTTTGACTGGGTATGGGTTCTTACATCTATATAGGGGATTCTATTATCGTATGTTAAGGCTCGCAGACAAGGTAGTTATTCAGCTTCAGTCTCTATACTTTTTGAAAACTTTTCATAGTTTCCCCCTAAAAGTTGACTCAGTGGATCACCAGATGATCACGTTATGATGCAAATCATGAAACTCAACGCTAGAAGATCAATCGGTAATATATCGGTAATATATCATGCATTGACCCTTTAGAATGGTGAAAGTACATATGTCTATGTGGTGCCGTAGCGCTACAAGGGTCAACTGAGAACCGTCATGGTGCTAGTGTCTATTTGGTGTTGTAGAGTTACAGAACGGATAATTGTAATTGAATATTGAGATTGTAGGGCGTACAAAGAAGAGTAACAAAAATAATAAAAAGAGTAAAAGATTACAGTTACAAGGAGAGATTGGAAAAATTAGGATTGACTACTTTTCTAGAAAGAACGATGAGAAGTGGTGTAAGTGAAAATTTCAAAGTGATTGATGGAATTTCTAATTATGATCGACGTTTTTTCAATATTTCTTCGTGAACTGGAAACTCACCATCAAAACAGATTTCAAAATTTAAGTCTACTAACCAATTGGATTTTTTTGCTAATCGGGAAATATATTTTTGGAACAAATTGCCTAATCATATCAAAAACAGCAATAATGTAAAAAAAATGTGATTAAATTGGTTGATAACATTTCACAACAATAGAAACACACATACATATAAAGAAAAACGTCTTCAAACACTGTGGGCGTATGTGAGAGAAAGAAAGAGAGAGAGAGAGAGAGAGAGAGAGAGAGAGAGTGAAAGAAAGAGAGAGAAGGATATATTTTGTGTGTGTACTTGTGTGTGTATATCTGTGTATGCGCGAGAAAGAGTTAGAGAGAGAGTGTGTGTGTGTGTGTATGTATGTATTTGTGTGTAGGCATGTGTGTGTGAAAGACATATTGTCTGCGTGAGTGTGTGTGTGTGTGCGAGAGACTGTATGTACATGTTTCCGTGTGTGTCTCTCCATGTGTGTGTATGTGTGTGTGTGAGAGAGAGAGAGAGAGAGAGAGAGTGTGTGTGTGTGTATGAGAGAGTGGTGTATGTGTGCGTATCTGTGTGTGTATGTGTGTGTGTGAGTGTGTGTGTGTATGTGTACATGCACGTATGTGTGTTGGGAGAGAAAGAGAGTGATGTATGTATACATGTCTCTGCCTCTGCGTGTATGTACGCATTTGAGAGAGTGTGGGTGTGGGCGTGAGTGAGTCTGTATATACGAGTGTCGGAAAAAGAGAGAGTGTACGTGTGTACCTGAGTGAGTGCTTGTGTGTGTGTGCATGTGTGTGTGAGTGTGTGTGTGTGTGTGTGTGTGTGTTTGATAGAGAGAGAGAGAGAGAGAGAGAGAAAGTGTGTTTGCGTTTATATGAGTATGCCTATGTGTGTGTGAGTGAAAGAGAGGGAGAGAGTGTGTGTGCGAGCGTGTGTGAGTGTTTGTGCATGTGAAAGAGAGAGAGAGAAAGAGTAGTATGTGTGTATGTCTATGGGTGTGCATGTGTGCGTGAGAGAAAGGGAGAGAGGGGGAGAGAGAGAGCGTGTGTAAGTGTGTGTGAGTGTGTGCGCGTGTGTAAGAGAGTGAGAGGGGGGAGAGAGAGCGTGTGTGTAAGTGTGTGTAAGTGTGTAAGAGAGAGAGAGAGTTGTGTGTGTTTGAGTGAGAGTGAGAGAGAGAAAGACAGAGAGAGAGAGAGTGTGTGTGTGTGTGTGTGCCCGTGTGTAATAGAGAGAAAGAATGGTATGCGTATGTTTGTGTGTATATCTGTGTATATGTGTACAAGAGAGAGAGAGAGAGAGAGAGAGAGAGAGAGAGAGAGAGAGAGAGTGCGAGTCTCTGTTTTTCTGTGGGTCTGGGTGCGCATTGTTATTAATCCTAAATCCTAAGTGGTTGTTTCTAATAAAACCAAGCAATTTCTCAAGAGTTCAGTTCGTATTTATTTAGCTTCAGCAGCATTTAAAGGTGATTTCACTTGATTGGCCGCCAAAATGTGACCGAGAAATGTTAAATGGCGCGAAGCCGACATTTAGAGTGAGGGACAATGGCGACGACGGTGATGATGGCGGCGGCGACGACGACGACGAAAGGAGGAGGAAGAGAAAGGTTGAGTGAAACAGTCAGAAACTTTTTAGAAAGAGGTGAACGGAAAACAGTGGGTGTTAGGAATGATGGCAATGCCCACGAAACATGGCCAACTTTTCTTCTCAGTGTAAACGTCCGGAACTCGTTCTAATGATTCATGTAGCGTGCATTACCATTAGCAACAAGTAAGTACATAAAAAAAGAGGTAAGAATGATGTGTATGTAAATCCCCCGCCATTCTGTGGATAAGTATACCCTCCACCCATCACATTCGGGGTATCTGTCTGTCGAACATTCTGACCGTCTGTCTGTCTTCCCATATGTTGGTGTATCTACTAACCACGTAATTTGGGTATCTTTTTACCTTTCATATACAAGGGTATATCAAAAGTATTTTCGATTTTTAATCAACTGCATTTATTTATTCATTTATTTGGATATGGCTAAGTTTATTTCTTGAACAGCCTATCAGCCTCTGATGGGTTATTTAATGGCAAAATTTGATTCGTTTGTAGATAAGAATCATTACTATTTACAATTTCAATGTTCCACTCTAATCTTTTTCTCAAATCGCACTTTTAAATTTGTCCATAATAATTCTTCATTAACACTCAGTTATATGGTGGGATAATGGTTAAAGCGATGCACTGCGGAATCATAGTAAGCTAGTTCGTACTCTAGTCGCGCTATTACGTTCACTTTCGGGCAAGGTATGAAATTTGTGCTGGCAGTACACCTTAATGATGAGAAGATCCCGTGAGTCTGTTGGTTGCCCTTTTTTTTTAACAGCAGCTGATGAAGATCCCATTTAGGAAGGAATGAAGGAATTTAATCAGCATCTCATAATTACCTTCGCATGTGTCCTCGTGGTGTAATGGTTAAAGCATTAGATTGCAAGATCTTAGTAAACGAGTTCAAACTTCAGTCGCTTTATTACCATATTTACCCAACCCCTCCGCTCGGGCAGGATATAACACAAGGTCAATTCTTTTTTTTTAAGCGGAATTTTACAGGTTTGATTTCAGAGTTTTCCTTCTCCTAGACTAGTTGCCTCACCAAGGCTGAAGAACCCAGTCTGTCCTATTTACCCATAGCTGGAGGGAGAATAATTGGATTCATACCTTTCCCAAGGGTATTAGTGCTTTGTGAAATGCAATCAGTCTCGTCCAGGATTTGAACTCGTGTCGCCGTGTCCATTTCCTACGACTATAACCATTACACCACGGGCACCTCTTCCAGTCGCTTTATTACGTTCACTTTCGGACAAATACCTTTGGGTAAGGTATAAGCCTCCATTACTCCCCAGCTATGGCTTAGATAGTACCACTACTGCTCTTCTAGGAGAATGGCTTGGGCATTAAATACCCTACAAAGTTTGATATGCCATTAAACAAAGAAACCAAACCAAGTTTTATGGTATCAAGTATTCCAATCTAATACTAAAAATTTTAACATAATTATATGGTTTCCAGCATCTATTCCAATTTTGT
Organism: Sepioteuthis lessoniana; assembly: GCA_963585895.1. Taxonomy (NCBI): domain Eukaryota; kingdom Metazoa; phylum Mollusca; class Cephalopoda; order Myopsida; family Loliginidae; genus Sepioteuthis; species Sepioteuthis lessoniana. The sequence continues at coordinate 69,065,605 of OY757920.1, read as the reverse complement.
AATAAAAATCATTTGTTTGCACACAGTTAGAAAGTGATAAAGATTCGTGTCCAATACAAAGTTAAAATTGCACATAATCACATAGTTTCAAGTATTCCTATTTAACACAAATAACTTGCTCACAGTTATATGGTTTCAAGTATTCCTATCTAATACAAATAATTCATTATATGAAAGGTTGTGTCTGTGTGTGTGAGAGAGAGAGAGAGAGAGAGAGAAAGAGAAGGACGGAGAGAGAGTGTATGCGAGTGTGGGTGCGTGTGTAAGAGAGAGAGAGAGAGGATGGTACGTGTGTATGTCTATGTGGGTGTGGGAGAGAGAGAGAGAGAGAGTGAGAGTCTTTGTTTGTCAGTGGATGTTAGTGTATTCGTGGCGTTGAGGTTAACGTTCTGAGCTGCAACACCATAGTGAGTGAGTTCGAACTGCAGTGCACTGTTACAATCACTTTCGGACTAATACCCCAAGGAAGGCGAAAATTACCAAAAATTAGCGATTTATCGTATTTCAATAGTTTTCGTCATTTAAGTAACTAATGAAGAAATTTTCATATAAAGAAATAAATGAAATATAAGTCAAAATTCTGAAGTCAACATGCTTTTCCTCTCTTTCTTTTTTTTTTTTTTTTTTTGTTATTTTTGTTATTGCAGAAGGTGCCCGTGGTGTAATGGTTATCGTCGTAGGAAATGTACACGGCAACACGAATTCGAGACTGAGTGCATTTCACATAGCACTAATACCCTTGGGAAAGGTATGAATCCAATTAATTTCCCTCCAGCTATGGATAAATAGTAGGGCAGACTGGGTTCTTCAGCCTTGGTGAGGCAACTAGTCTAGGAGAAGAATAACTCTGAAATCAAACCTGTTAAACTCCGCTTAAAAATTGACCTTGTGTCATATCCTGCCCGAGCGGAGGGGTTGGTAAATATGGTTGTTTGTGAAGGTTATTTTTACATATCTTAAAGGTCTTTCAATAAAAATAAATATTTCGTTATATGTTCTTTTTTTTCAAACAAATGTTTTCTGTTTATTTTTACTGGTATTTAACTTTTTCAAATAAAAATTAGTATATTATTGATTTCTTGGCTTTTATTTTAACTGATTAGTTTCCGTTAACATCTATCTTGAAGAAAAAGGAAAAAAATTCGCACTGTTCTTCTTTTTGTTTTCTTTTTAGGAATTATAGAAACTTAAAAGATTGGATATTTGTATATTAAATAAGCCACATTCATTTATTTGTTATTATTACTTTAAATCCTCAAAAAATCAATACGATATCTATATATATACATGAACATTTTTTTAGTGTTTAGTTTTTGTCTGTTTTCTGTTTAGTGGTTTTTCACTGATGTATATTCTCGTTACGGATGTCCAAACGAAAAGCAATTATTATTTCGACAAGATACCACGATATATGAAAATTGAAGGCTGCAAAACACGTTATTGGATGTGAATTTCTTCTTCAAGAATATTTTGCTCACTTTACAGTTCAATATATAAAATACTTCGAGAAAAGTTTAAAAGAAATTTTTTAAATTGATTTTTCAAATTATTAACTTTTTTCTGATTTTTATAATATAATTTGACGATGTTTCCTGCAGCTTAGAAGTTTTCTTTAAAAAAACCCAATTCAATGTTTGTTCAAATATTTGAATGAAAACCGGCATTTTACAAAGGATTTTTTTACATTACTAAATTTTATCTTAACTAAAAGTTTTAATTTAGTTAGTACCTGCATTATTTCCTTCGAAAAATTTTCATTAAAAATTTTTAATTCTAAATTCCTAAATATTTTCCTTCTAAATTTTCAAATAGAAATATTTAATCATTTACAATACATGAAACAGTTTAACTATACGCAAACAAATTAGCTCTGGCTCGTTTAAAAATGCTACCAGTAAACTATTCATTTTCAAATCATATATTTGATGATTGCCGCCCAAGCAAATGGGCTCGGTTCAAATCCCAGACGAGGCTGTTTGCATTTCACACAGTGCTGATACTCTTAAGAAAGGCATGAATCTAATTATTCCCTCTTTAGCTATTGCTAAATAGTAGGACAGATTAGGTTCTATACCTTTGGTTTTACAACTAAGTTTCTTTTTTTCTTCAATTTTAGCATCTTTTTAGCTGATGTGCGTTTTTGTTCATACCTAATATATATATATATATATATATATATATATATATATATATATATATATATAAGGTAATTTCCAGCTTCTGTGCAGAATAGGCTTCTAGTGTTTGTATTTAAGTCCAGTCGTTCGTATGTACATAATAATAAAAATATCTATAATATTATTGGACTTACTTCATACTTGACACTGACTTGCTTGCAACTACAGATATCGCTTATTTGAAAAAAAAAAATCAAACAAAAATGTATTTGTTTACACAAAGTTATTAAAATTTCTATTATAAATATTCATACATTTCTTTACTGTCTTCTCTCACCAATAAATCATGTTGATTTATTTGTTTGTAACACGTATTCGCGCTTTAATACACCTTTACGACTTTTGAAGTTTTGCCGCTCTGTCTGAACAGTTTATATTGCTATCGGTTACCAAGTAGGCAACAGGGATCAAAAACGCGTTTCTAATTATAGAAATCATTGCATAGTATATTACAGTAATAAAAAAATATAACAACGCCTTAAAAAACATAGAGAAAAGAATATTTAACAATTGTAAGTCTTACGAAAGAAAATTAACTGCAAAGAATCAATTTGAAATAACGTGAAGTCCGAGAAATAACCAGCGTTTGCCGGGTGACGCTAAGCAGATATACAAATATCATCTCTTGCATGGAATTTCAAAAATGGCTCTTGCGTTGAAAATTTGAATTCACAGACAAGTCTGTTCATACAGTTTGAAATTTCGTAATTTTAAGGTTTATAAGTTATATATATATATATATATCGGATCCTGCTCGAGTGAAGGAGTTGTATATATATATATATATATATATATATATATATATATATATAAATATATATTAGAAGGACAATGGGGTGGAGATAATCCTTTGCTTTTCATACAGTTCTCAATTTATAATTTTGGGTAGATTTTCTGTTAGAGGGATTGTTGCTTTTGAAAATCTTTTTGACTATTTACATGACAAATTCAAATAATCCCAAAAATGTTTATATGCCGTCAGAAAACAACCAACAAACCAACCAGCTTACAATTTTTTCTTAATAGAAAATGATTTATATCCCAAAGCAGAATCTTCTGTCTGTTTTCTTTTTTATTAATTGAATATCAACCTTCGTGGGTTATTTAATGCCAAAGTCTACCTTTTAAAAAAACAGTTGTGGTACGATTGAACTCATTGCTGTGGGTTCATGCCTTTCCGGAGGGTATTAGTCCCAAAGTGAACGTAATACAGAAACCAAATCAGAGAGCTTGCATAAAGCGTAAAATCTTTTTTTTAAAAGTTCATGAGTTAAATCAAAAGTTAAAATTCTAATGTAGTTTAAAATACCCCAATCGTCAAACAGTGAATATATATGTATACTAGACGTAGTACACGTACCTCGATTAGACATTTTTTTCGATTGATTTTTAAATTGCGATCATACAAAAAAAAAAAAAAAGATTAGAAAGATGTTCGTGATTGATTTTGGCTTATGACATTTCAACGCAAATTTCCTCCATTTCCAACTGAACGTGTGGAATGCTTTGTAAAAGTGAAGATCTGCAACATATTGTAATGTAGTAAGGAGCTTTTTAATCCTTGATGAACGATGTGACAGCATTCCCACCTTAGGTAAACCCGGTAACCGTTTGTTTGAACGACAGCGAAAGGTCAATCACTCGTACTCTCGCTGTGAGAAACGGTTACAGGAGAGTTGGGGATTTTAAAAAGAATTCATCAATCAGCCAATTAGTAACAAAGAACAACTAAACTTTCAGAGTTAGTGAAACTGTCCACCACCTCGACTAGAGGTAGGCTACGATTTATGGTACAATAAGACGGTTAGGTTATTTGGTTTAATGGCATATCAACCCTTGATAGTTATTTCATGTCTCATTCTCGCTCTCTCTCTCTCTATATATATATATATATATATATATATGTAAGCAAATAGTCTCTAGGAACATTTCTTATAAACAAGAGAGAGTTCATTTGTTTGTAGACAGTTAAATGGTTTCAAGTATTGCTATTTAAAGTTAGTAATTCTATTTATCAATAATTCCTATCGAACAACTTGCACATGGATGTGTGGTTTCAAATCATCCTCATCCTCGTGTGATGTTGCTAGCACGGATTTCCCTGACCCACTCTCTGTCTCTCTCTGTCTCAATCTCTGTCTCTCCCCAATTGTCTCTGTCATCCATCGCCTCCGGCAAGTCTTCTAGACTACATTTCATGTCCGTACAGAGCTGTTGTAAGTAAGTTCTAGCTGGTCGTCCAACGCTTGCACGTCCGTGTGAGGAGATTTATAGGGGAACGTCATTTACGTGTTCGTTCAAATTTCTCCTGCAGTGTCGTGCGTGTCTTTTTCTTCTTACTTGAATGGGTTTAGAGATGGAAGTTAGGTGACCGTACAGCTGCTTTTTGTGGGATGTTGCTTCCGGGATTTGATTCAACATAACTCGTAGCATTCTAGTGCAATTCCTGTCTCGCTTTTTCTCCATACGCTAAGTCAGCATCCATATGGTTTTTAAAAAACTCATAGGTCAACGACCAGGCTAAAATAGTTCACTTAGAAAACTACTGCTACTCATTTATAAGAGTGGAGTCTACTGATGAAGTAAAAATACAGTCATAGAAAGATTACCAAAAAGTTTCAAATAGCTAATCATAATAATCCCTAGCAAAAGATTGAACCGATTTATTTGACCTGTAAAAGGAACCCAAACAGCTACAACCACTCCGAGTCAGAGTGGACATAAGAGTTAGGGTAATGAAGGGGTACATCACAATTTCAAAACTCCAAGACATGAATCAAAGGCAGTTTAATGTTATATCCAGGATACTAAATTGTTTCAAGTGTTGTAAGCTATCAACATTATTCATTCGTTTGCACACACTTAATTTCAAAACTCCAAGACATGCATCAAAGGCAGTTTAATGTTATATCCATGATACTAAATTGTTTCAAGTGTTGTAAGCTATCAACATTATTCATTCGTTTGCACACACTTAAATAGTTTCAAGTATTGCTAACACTAATACGTCTATTTGATATTAATCATTTCTTTTCTCACAGTTTAGATGGTTTCAAGTATTGCTATTTCAACACAACTGACCCTCACTGCCTTCAAAATAAAATAAAATTGGCTACCTGCTTGCCACGAAAGCAATTTCAAGAATACAGTCAAGCCAATCATATAGGTGCTAGGGCTTGATTATGATCGGATCAAAAGATACCACTTTACGACTCCATATTTTTACCGCTCTGTTGGCTGGGGCTGTAGAATAAGTCGACTGCACCCCTGTGATGAGTGTCCTGGGGATGATACTAAACTGTTTTAGATGGTGAGCCTTAGTCTTGAAGCTTTGGGGAATATGTGCAACCTTCATTGCTATTACACCAAGGTTCACTCTGATCTAAATAGGTAGAACCCTTTAGGGTCTCATCGATGGGTCAAATAGAATTGTTCAATCATATACTAAGGATCATTATCATCATTGGTGATTTAAAACCATGTTACATATGGATATGCCGTGGTATAATGCTTACGGTCGTGGGAAATGGACACAATAACACGACGGGATTGTTTGTATTTTACATAGCTCTAATACTTTTGGGAAAGGTTTAAATCCAGCTATGAGTAAATACTTGGGCAGATTGGGTTCTTTACCTTGGTTAGGGAACCAGTCTAGGCAAAGGAAAAGTGATTTCAAATCTGTTAAACTCCTCTCAAAAATTGAGCGTGTGTCACCTCATGCCCGTGCTGAAAGGTTGGTATAAATACATACATAGGAATAATTGATAAGTAGATTTACTAAGGTTAAATAGCAATCCATTTAACTGTGTGCAAACAAATCAGCTGTAACAATTCGTTTAAAAATAAAGTTACCTAAAAACTATATATATATATATATTAACATGATTTGGCATTAAATAATCCAAACAAACAACCAGCCGACCAACCAACCATGTTCTGAGGCCAGTTCGGAGTTAGAGAGCTAAACACACAAACAAAGTGAATGGTATTTTTTCTGTAACAACGGGTCTACTTTTTTTTTTTCTTTTTCCTAGTGGGAACTCATTGTCTCATCTCGTCTTTATCTCCGGCAACATTTTTCAACTCCTCGTAATGCGTCAATAGATTTACATGGATCATTAAATAAGTTTCCAGACTTTTTTTCGTATGGGCACTTTTATTGATAGTACACACATGAAACTCTAGTTCCCTTCAAAGTAATCTCCTCCAGCTGCAATGCACTTGTTGTACCGTTCCAACAAATTCTGGAAGGCCCCATCGAAGTCCTCTTGTGTGAGCGTGTCAATGACCTTCGTCACAGCATCTTTCATCTCCTCAATTTCTCATAACGACAGCCTCTGAGCTTAGGGAATAAGCAAAAGTCACAGGGAGCAAGGTATGGACTATAGGGAAGGTGAGGAACTGTGTTGATGCCTATCTTGGTCAAATAGTCTGTGACAAGGATGGAGTTGTGGACTGGTGTATTGTCCTGGTGGAAATGCCACTGACCCGATTTGAAGACTCTTGGCCTTTTCCGACGGATCCCTTCCTGAACTCCCTTAAAACCTCAACATAGTATTCCTTGTTGACTGTCTGTCCAGTGGGAATCCAGTGCATGTAGATCATGCCAGTGCTGTGAAAAAAAGGTATCATCAAAGGTTTGTGGGTGGATTTGCCCTGTCTGGCCTTCTTGGGTCTGGGAGAGCCAGCGTGCTTCCACTGGGAACTCTGTCTCTTGGTCTCTGGGTCATAGCAGTAGATCCAGCTTTCATCGCATGGCATTTTTTCCAAGTTTAAAACAGAAATTTATTGCATATCATTCTTCTAAAGTCCAGACTGCATTTTTGAAATTCACCAGCTGTGACAATCAGGCTTTAGTAGGATGTATTCCAATTCCTGCTGTAGCTGTTTATTTGAACCTGAAATCATGAAAATTGGTCAGTCATCTCATAAGAATTATAGTAATGACATACTGAATTTTCAAGAGTCTATGACAATCTTAAATGCCTGTACAAAAAAAGTCTGGAAACTTATTGAAGGCACCACGTATTTGTGAATGTTTGCATGTCTGTCTTTGTTTTCATTAGAGTCATCACAATTTCTTCTTAATTTCTAAGCTTAAAGGTTTCCTTTTTTTTAAATGCCTTTCTTGCAAATTTTATACAGAAAACTACTGCGTTTATATTTGAAAATAAAACAATAAAATTACAAACGGAAAACACCAGACGGCTGTTAATCAAAACTTGCTATTTAAAATAATCCTGCAAATTAGATACCCCATGAATGGTTGATAAATCTTAACAACACGTCAATCAGTCTGGGGTTATTTTATGCCTAGAGGTTAAGCAACCACGTTCATTATATGTTTATATTTACATTTTTGTGCTGTTATTTTATTTTTTATTTTTGCATAGGGTCCTATCAAATAAGAATAATTTTCCAACAATTCTATTTCAACCATAGATAGAAACCTAATAGGCACTACCACTCCGGTTCATAGTAGACCTGGAAGTAATTACCATAAAAGGGTTTCCACACTTACCAGATCTTCAGTACTGAAGCCTTGCCATCAGATGCAGTTTAGTGTCATACCCAGGACACCTCGTTAGGATATCTTATCCCTATGCAGATGATATAGTCATTGTATTCCACGTCTCACTAACTGGGCATCCGCAGGAATGTGATAAACGATATTTATACATTTAATACTCATTGCTCGTTTGTCTTGCCTATCAACAATTTAAGATTATGTAATTCTTTTCTTGGTTTGTTTTCTTTGTTTGATGGCATATCAACCTTTTGTAGGTTATTTAATGCCAAAGCTATTCTCCTAGAAGAACAGTAGTAGTACTATTTAACCCATAGCTGGGAGGATAAGGGGGTTCATACCTTTCCCAAGGGTGAACGTAATAGCGCGACTGGGGTACGAACTCGTTTACTACGATTCCGCAGGCCATCGCTTTAACCATTACACCACGAGGACACCCCCGTAAACTTTTTGATGTGCAGATTTGCATTTCATTATATATTAATGGGAATGCATTGCAAACAATGAATCATCCTCATGGGGCAATTTTGAATCTGCAAGGCGCCTCCCCAGTTTGAAAATGTACTGGTTGCCTGTCATATCCGTCAAGATTGCAAAAAGGCAGAAAAAGTGACTCTTTACCGTTGTGATGAACGATTCATAATTCAAAAACACATGTAGTTGTCTATAATAAAGTCACAAACAGACGACGTGTATAATTGGCAATGCTCTATTTCACCGAATAGTTTACTAAGCGAATTCTTTTCGGTTTAATGTATTTAAAGATTTTCTCGGCCATATAAACCCTCGACTATTCATCCTTTCGCCAGTTTTAACAATTGAGTACCAGACAGTGAAATTCTGTGCATAACGTAAACATCTTATGATTCTTATATATAGTTGTATGTTTCCTGTCTTGTTACAACGTTTACAACCGAAAAATTCGGGCCATTGGCTTAATGAGTAAAGCGTTCGCCAATGGTCCGGGAGACCAGGGCTCAATCCCAGGTCGAGTCCTACCAAAAACTCAAAAAATGGCTCTTGATGCCACCTTGCATCCTTACTTATAAAGTAAGGATCAAAGGTAAAGTAGAGCATTTCAGAGAATGGAATAGCACCTTCTCCTGCACCTCAGTGTAGTAGCTATTGAAAATGAAGTCTTCGGGTCACCCTCGACTATTGTCACCAACTTTACTACTTAGTCCATGTGAAATTATCACCAAGGCGTACCGACAACACGGATTCCTTTGACTGTCTCTCACCACCCATCCTTATGGGTCATCGTTCTTGGTAAGTCATCTAAACGGCACATAATGTCCACACAGAACTGATGAATATGATTGTAAATTAAATGACCATGATCAGAAAATCCGGCAAACACTTGCGTGCTACTTACGGAAACGCTGGACAGCGGTTTTGAACTTATTAGGTTTCATCAGCAGTGTATACCGTGATCTTCCCAACTGGAGATCGAACCAGGAACTACAGAATACAGAGCTAAAATTCTACCACTGAGCCTCCAGTCCACATTGCGCATAAGCGGCGCCTAATCAACTAGTCATGGCAATTTCACGGACAATTAACTTGAATGTGTCATATAAGTTACATTCGTACTCTTTACAGACAACACGGTCACCTCCAGGGCCACGTCTTCCCAAGAGGATTGGAAATACGCATCCGTGTAATTATTATAACCTCTGCGGTAAGGAAATAAATGTACATTTTCTTTTCTTTTTTAAGTAGAGGAATTATATGGAAAAATTGAATTACCATGACCAGAAAATCCGGCAAACACTTTGCCTTTGACACGCGGAATCACTGGACTGCTGTTTCGACCTTATTAGGCCTCATCAGCAGTGTATACTGGGATCTTCCCCACTGGAGATGAATATGAGTTTTTACTCGTCGGCCAACACTGGTGTGACCATAAGTAAGAGTCCAAAGGAGAATGCCGCTTATGAGTTCGTCCTTCACCAGCAGTTTCCATCGTTTCTTGCTCGTCGTACGTGGATGATTTGTGAGATGGGTGGTAAGATGCCGTACAGTTGCTTTTTTTTTGTAATGTACTGTAGCCAGGATATGTTCAAAACAGAATGCAACATCCTATTGTTTCCGCCTAGCTTCTTCTACAAGAGTTCCGGTTGAATCCAAGAGGTGCAGCCATACAGTAGTACTACAACCTGGAAGAATTCTTGTTTTGCTTTATCAGAGAGATCAGATTTCCATATGGTCGATAACCTGTTAAAAGCACTCCATACTTTACCTTTGCGTGCGTTGACATCACTTTCAGTGGATAGGTATAAAAAAAAAATGAAAGAAAGGATCACTTTGATTTCTTTGTTTAATGGCATATCAACCTTCGTGGATTATTCATTGCCAAAGCCATTGCCGTCAAAGAACTGTAGTGATACTATTTAACACATAGCTGTGGGATAAGAGCATTCATACCAGGCTTTTAGCTGGGTTGTTTGGCATTCGTGCCGGATGGGGTTATCAAGTCAACGATAGATTTCAGGCCGAATGGCCTCCAGTTCTGAACGGGGCATGTTCGGTTAGGCAAAGAATCATTGACAAGCGCAGCATAGCACTAGACCTTCGGGTCTGGTTCAAGCTATGAGCAAGCACACTTGCTGGACTCACATTGCACTTAGTGAGTCTAGCAGGATTACCTGATTCACACTGCACCCAGTGAACCTATGACCATCATAGTCCGACCTCACCTAAATCCCAACAATAAAAAAGACTTTGTATCAAATTCTCCCTGGTAGAAGGCAGAGATAAAGGGTATTAGTCCCAAAGTAAACGTAATCATATTTACCAAGCCCTCCGCTCGAGCAGGAAATGACACAAGGTCAATTTTTAAGCGGAGTTTAACAGGTTTGAAATCAGAGTTTTCCTTCTCCTAGACTAGTTGCCTTACAAAGGCTGAAGAACCTAGTCTGTCCTACTATTTACCCATAGCTGGAGGGAGAATAATTGGATTCATACCTTTCCCAAGGGTATTAGTGCTATGTGAAATGCAATCAAAGTAAACGTAATAGAATGACTGGAATTCGATCTTGCTTACTTTGAGGCCGTGGTCCAGTACTTTAACCATTACACCACAAAGGACTTCGAAAAGAGAGGATAGCAATAAACAAGACACTAAATTAAGGTCACAGAAAAGGGAGTTAAGGAAAGAAAGAGTCACTGAGGGTGTTTTTAACCTAACCCTCCGTCACAAGCAGGATATACAAGGTCAATTTTTAAGGAATGCACAACTAGTTTTAATAAGGTTTTCCTTCTCCTAGATCGGTTGCTGCACAAAAAACAACTGTGAAATGTTAATTAGGATCGCCTTCAATAATTTCAGAATAACACCATAAACATAACAAAATGAACGTAATAACGCGACTGGAGTTTGAACTTGCATACTGTGATGTCGCAGTCAAGTATTTTGGCCACGGAGACTCTCCCCTAAATGATATTGGATGAAGATTTGATAGTTTTTTTCCCAGGTATTAATATTAATCTTTGTTTCATATTCTGTAACGGTTGAACACTGGGAACATTACTCACTGAACATGTTTGTAACATCTGAAGTAGGGTGTGTCTGTTCAAAGCTTGACTTGTTAGTCATATAAGATGTCATAACAGTAAACTTGCTTAGTCGGCTGGGGCTGTAGAATACACCAACTGCACCGCTGCAGAGAGGTAAGACCCCCACGACGAGTGCCCTGATTATGACACAAAACCATCTGATGTTGAGGTTCCAGTAATGTAAGAGCTTTGGGGAATGCGGAGCACTCCTTCGTTGTCATCGCTCCCCAGTCCTCTCTAGCTCGGAATGGTAGCATCTGATAGGGTCATATCCGTGGGCCAAACTGCGTACTCATGCTAGACTGAATTAATTGAAATAGAAGTGGTTTGATATTTAAACTGCATACTTATGCGAAACTGAATTGCTTTAAAGGTTGATATGCCATAAAACCCAAACAACCTACCAACCAACAAAAAATTATCGAAAACTCATTTTAGAAAAGTGCTTTAGCAGCAGACTACAGGTAACTCGTATCAATTCTGTGACAAAATATGTGGGTCTACTGTAGGTTTGACAAGCCATATGAGGGTGCACGGGGGCAATGTTAATAGAAAAGACAACTAATTCATTTGTCACCTATGCAATAGATTTGGAAAGCTATAGTTGACCTTGGAAATCACACGTACTTCGACGTGTATTTTTAACACATATATAAAAATATGTATATATGTAAATGTATGTATATATGGGAAAAACTGTTAATAAATCTGACAGTATAAAAATGTACCGAAATGAAAAACACAAGGTCTTCAGAGGGTAATTTTATTTGTTGAAATATTTGCCGACGTTAAACGTTTCGGTTTTTTGACCTTCAGCGTTTAAGTTACTGAATGAAATGAAAAAGATGAGAAAGATCAAAACTTTCTATTTCCTTCTGTAGCGTTCTGTTTCGAATTTGATGCAATTACCGTTCAAAAATTTATTGATAACAAAAAACAGTATCACATCCATCTCTCTCTCTCTCTCTCTATATATATATATATATATATATATATATATATGTATTCGTGTGTATGTGTGTGTGTGTGTGTGTGTGTGTGTTAATAATCATATTGTTTAGTTCATATCAACCAATGATAAGCTTTCCATAATATATCAATCTGCTTTTATTTGTGTTAACCTTTTTCTTTCTATATCTGTTTCTTTAATTGGATTATCTATTTTTCTATCCATCAATCTCTCTCTCTCTGTCTCTCTCTTAATATATATATATATATATATATATATATACAATTGTGTGTGTGTGTGTGTGTGTGTGTGTGTGTGTGTGTGTGTGTGTGTGTGTGTGTGTGTGTGTGTGTGAGTTAATATTCATATTATTTAGTTCATACCTACCATTGATAAACTTTCCATAATATATCTACCTTCTTTTTAAATCAGTGTCAACCTTCTTTTATACCTATTTCTTAAATTCGATTATCGATCTATCTATCTATGAACGATGAAGCCGAATTATTTTACATAAGAGATTTTGTAACTTTTCAGCACATTCTAACCAAATGAGACTAATTGCAAAACCCCCCCCCCAAAAAAAAAAACAGATCTCTGTTTAATAGAATTGAGGTTAGAAGTGATACAAGATAGATAGACAATTAGGAACTTAATTGATAATAGAAATAACAAAACCCTTATCGAATCCAAGGCAGGTGTGTATTAGATTCCATGTCTGCATTCTGATAGAAAATTTGTGGATGAAAGTTCCCGAATTTACGAGCTCAGAATAGATTTTAAAAGAACGGACATAAATAACAGTTTGGTCAAACATCATTTAGAAACTAATCACAACTTTAATTTTAAAGATTTCAATATGTTAGTATACGTGCATATTTGAAAAAATAACACCGGAAAATTGCTGGATTAACTAACATTTCAAACCACAATACTATCAAACAGAGACCCGTTTTTTCTTTATTTAGTCAAATGAATGCTGAAAAATTACAACATTCTTTATTTGAAATAATCCAGCTTCATCAGTGATAGATAGATAGATAGATAGATAGATAGATAGTCGAATTAAACCAAAGGAAATAGAAAGAAGGTTAACCGATGGTGATAGAATTAAGGTTAATTATGATAATGCTATTAGATTAAACGAACTAGATGAGAAAGGTTAAAACAATCTATTCCTTTTGTGTTCTATTTCGAAATGTTTGTTGGTTTATTTGTTTAGGTTTATGGCATATCAACCTTTGAAGGTTATTTAATGCCAAATCCATTTTTATACAAATAAACAGGTCTATTTCAAACAATTCAGTTTAGCATAAGTACACAGTTTAATTGTCAAAAAGATTTCTATTTCAAGCTATTCAGCTAAGTCAAATAGTTCTAATTCAAACAATTCAGTTTAGTATAAGTGTAGTTTTTGTCAAAACAATTCTATTTGAAACAATTCAGTTTAGCATAAGTATGTACTTTAGTTCTATTCTACTCATACATAGAACCCTATCAGGTGCTAACACTCTGGGCCAGAGTGGGCCAGGGAGTGATGGCAATGAAAGGGAAATGGTTTACAAACTGACGACCAACACTCTCATAATATATTTATATATATATATATATATATATATATATATATATATATATATATATATATATATAACTACGGTCTCCAAATTTACTTTACTTTTACTTATATATATATATATATATATATATATATATATATATATAGATAGATAGATAGATAGATAGATAGATAGATATTCTGCAACCTCAAGTCTAACATGTAAAAGTCATCTGAAGAGACGGAAAGTATAATAATATTCTCCGGTGAAATAAGTTTATAATGACAATTTAACCAGGTTTGAGTTTCCTTCGAATTGCACTATATGCTCTCTTTATGTGAGTTTTGTTATATATACCTGGAAGGAAAAAGAGATAGCCATGCATCGAGCACTCACATAGTATTATATGATATTCCTCATATATTCTTGTACAGCCAGACGTTTCAGACTTTCGAATCATCTTTGCTAACCTGTACGAGATTCTTAACAAACTGGGCTTCGAGCTACATCCAACTGTAACAGATTTATGAACAGAATAAATGCCATAAAATTGTTTATCACGCCATTCTGTAATATTTATACTATAAAAAGTCAGCCTCATTCCGCCGTTTAAACAACTAGGTAGACTACGTATCAGGCCAGATCATATTAAGATCTTTAAAATAGCTCTTCATCGAGGTATCTTCAGTGACTAGTTTACTTTATTCGTTAATTATCACGAGCGGGTTTTTATGACATTTATAAGACTCAAGAACATTACGCAGTTCTCGTTTTTGCATTTGTTTTGTTGTTTTTTTTTTAACGTAAAGGCGGATGGTGTTAGTTGTGTCAAGAATGAAACATGGAGCGAGAGAGAGAGAGAGAGAGAGAGAGAGAGAGTGAATCAAATTGAGAAATTCGAAAAGAAAAGAAAGAGAAATACCAAATAAAAGATAAAAAGAAAGTAAGAAGAAAGAATAAAGGTAAATAATTGACATAAAAGAAAGAAAGAAAGAAAGAAAGAAAGAAAGAAATTTCCTTAAAAAAGGAATGAAAACATGAATAAATGAAAAAAAAATAGGAAAGAAAGTAAATAGATAAATAAATAAAAAACAGAAGGGCAAGAAAGAACTGATTGAAAAGAAGGAAACAAGAAAAGAAAGAAATGATAGAAACTAAAAAAAAAAAAATAGAAAATAAAAAAAGAAATTATCCATAGAAAGAAAGAAAGAAATGATAGTAACGAAAGAAAGTAAAGCTGAAGGAAAAAAAAAAAGAAATGACAATAAATCAAGAAAGAAATTGTAGTAAAGAACGAAATTAATTATTTAAAAAAAGATAAAAATAGAAAGAACTGATAAAAAAAAAGAAAGAAAGAAATAATTAATAGAAAAGAAAGAAAGAAAAAAGAAAATTATAGAAAAGAAAAAAAGAAGGAAAGATAAAAATGATTGAGACGAATGAAAGAATGGACAGAAAATAAATCAATGAATAAATAAAACAGGAAATAAAGGAAGAAAAATGAAGCGAAATAATTGATAGAAATGTAATAAAAAAATAACTGAGAAGAAAACGAAAAATAAATCAAAGAAATAAATAAATAAAAGAAGTAGAAAAAAAAGAAAGGGAGAAAGAAAGAAAAGAAGGAAAAAAAGGAGGTGAATAAATGAAAGATAGGAAAGGAAAATAGCGAAAGGAAAATTAAAAGAAGGAAGTTAAAATAAAGAGAGATGGGGAGACGTGAAGAAAAACCAAAGTATCCCATGATGCAGTTGCCGATGAATCTGTTAAAAACATTAGGAAGAAGATAAGCGAGTTGTTGATTGCAACAATGCCTCCAGTGGACATTCGATATTCCTGAGGCTGCATTAAATGTAAGAGAATGAGAGACGAACCCTACAAGAATATTGCACGAAAACTAATCACGGCAAGGACGGGGGTCTGCGTTCACAGAAGCGATAATGGTGTAAATTCTCTCACACATACTGAGGACGTTTTACTGTATGGGTTATGGCATATTGGGTGCTCTCTTTAAGTGTCCCTGCCCCAAACTGAGCTGAGATCTGTAAATATAGGAACATCTGCTGTAGAGAGGCGGTTGAAACTGTAATGTTTTGTCTTGAGTTGATGTCTCATAACTGTAGGTCTTAACGAGACTAAGGTAAGATGAGTATCTTCATCAGCCTTTCTCAATCCTAGGGTTCGACATGAGGTTGTTAGGGGTTCCATGAATAGTTTATATACCCGTGAAAAAAATGCACTTGAATTGGTTCGAGTGTTTGTTCTTTTTGTTTTGTTTTGTTTTATTTTTATTTTTTCTATTTTTATTTTTATTTGGTTTAACACAAGAATGCTACATGCATTTTGAATAAATCTGGCGGGTAGCACCCTAAAAAACAGCAGTTGTACATCCACTGGCCTCTTATCTCAAAAACATCCAAGAAGTAATTTACTAAGCTTTTTGCTTAGAAGTGGCATAAGGCCGGATGAATGGAGCACTCAGTTAGACTCAAACTCACTGTTATAGGTTTACTAGTCAAGCAGCTTGCTAACCATTACTCTACCCAAGGCGCCAAACAAAAACATCCAATTAAAACGAACAAGATATGCAGGGCGCTGCTGGAGAAACGATGTTCCACCATGGACTCCTGTATATGGACACATCAGTGTTGACCGACCAGCAAAGATTTACATATGTAAGTTCTGTGCCGGCACCAGATACAGACTAAAGGACCTGCCAAGAGATATGATCCACAGGGATGGAAAGAGTCAAGAAAATCCGTTTTATCAGTGCGATTTGATGATAATAACTCCGGGTAATAGAGAATGTTCATTTAAGTTTTTTTTAATTTAGAAGTAAGTAAACTTATATCAGGTAAGACGTAAGATATTCTTTTTTAATAGGTTAACATTCTGGCTTTATAGAATATTCCTTAAAGAAGCATTTTAGATTATTTAGATTAATGCTATATTTTTCCAGACCATGCAGAAGAAAATATGGTATGACTCAAAATTTTGGAAAAAATAAGGGAATTTATTAGCAAAAATTTATCATCTGTGTTGACTCTTTTAACTTTCATTTCATTGTTTCATTTCAATCATTTCATTCTCGATTGTCCGTTCTTTATTTCTTTTCTTTTACCCTTTCTTCTTTGCTTTCTTTTATATTCATTTTTCTTTCTTTTCCATCAGTTCTTTCTTTCCTTTACATCATTTCTTTCGCCCTTTCTTTTAAGCATGGATTTTTCTAATTCAAAAGCAATATTATTCAACAAAGTTATTCTAAATTTACCGAATGGCAGTTAACATCTTCCAAGAGCGCTAATTCCATTATTTTTACCTGGGGTACTAAGTATATAGCCATGGACATTTTTCATCATATTACCATGAGAAATTTTTGATAAAATTTTACCAAGCAGTTGGAAAGAAAAATATAGTCAAATCAGTCCCATAGGCTTTCCGACTAAGAATACCTCATTTTTTCGAAGTCATCTAAAGTCAGAAGTAGATTTAATTCAGTTCAGAGCAAATTGGGTTAAAAGAAAAAAAAATCTCTGCTTTTAACAACTCAGCTCTGTTACATGAAGAAATGTCCAATATTATTGTGCGGACATCCCTGACCCTCTGTCGCCACTTCTCCCTATTATTCATCCCCTCCGGCAGGTCTTCAGGACCACATCCCGCATCCTCACATAGCTGTTGCATGTATGTTCGAGCTGGTCGTCCTGCTTTTGCTCGGCGATATGCGGGGGTCCATAGGAGTACATCACTTATGAATATATATATATATACATATATATAATCACACACACTCACACATAAACACGCACACACACACACACATACACACACACACATACATATGTGTTATGCAAGTACCTTTGTGACATAATTTCAGTTTCAAAATGTTTATCATCCCAATCAACACATTCTTAGAACCTCCTGCAGGAGATAAAAAAGTAGATATTTCTATAGAAATGTTCTATTAGAAAAGCAGAAGTGATATAAAACGGAGACCACCCAGGTAAAATTCTAATAATGTGTTGGTAGAGGTGAAGAACAGGTGGAAACTTTTAAATCATATAAAGGAATTCACTTCGAAATGCTAACATTCTTTTTTAACAGCCTGTAAATATAAATATTACAGGTAGCGGTTGGTATTGACATTTGCCACTCAAAACATCAGGATGCTTTTGGTCATATTTAGCCTAAAAAGCTTAACAAGACTAAATACATGGTTGAAATATATATATATATATATATATATATATATATATATATATATATATATATATATATATAGCAATAGTATAAATTGTTTACCTCTATCGTTCTATTGCTTAGTCGGTGCTTAGTCGGCTGGGGCTGACTAAGCAATAGAATACACCGACTGCATCTCTGCAGAGGGATAAGACCGCCCCACAACAAGTGTCCAGGATATAACACAAAACCATCCTATGGTGAGGTTCCAGTGATGGAGTTGGGGAATACAGAGAACCCCTTCATTGCTATTGCTCCCAGGTCGACTCAAGCCCGGAACAGTAGCACCTGATAGGGTCCTATCTATGGGTTAAATAGAATTAAACTGCATACTTACGCTAAACTGAATTGTTTGAATTAGAACTGTTTGAATAAACTGAATAGCTTGCTATAGAAATATTTTAAAAAATTAAACTTTGTACTAATGCTAAACTGATTTGTTTGAAATAGAACTGAATATTTGTATAAAAATGGATTTGGCATTAAATAACCTACAAAGGTTGATATGCCATAAACCCAAATAACCAATCATCGATTATTCTATAAAGTATAATTTCCTTCTAAACTGTAGACATCAGGAATTATTTAAAATGAAATGATATATAATGCATACTGTCACGTGATGGCTCACGTTGAACTAAAATTATCTAGCAGTCAAAAAGTGACCGTTATGAGAGAATGGGGGTCACACAGATGTTTGCACCTAAGTGACCTTGGGTCGCCGGACATCGGAAGGGGAAGGAGAAAAATGAAGCCAAATGATTGGCGGGAGCCTCAAACGGAAGTGGGGTCCCCTTCCCCTCAACGGAAGAAAGACAAAAAAAAAGACAGTTTTTGGACAAGTCTCGTGGCAGACGGACGATAGCCATTTCACTCCGGGCTAAAGACAAAAGACTGAGACATGAGAGACCTGAGTCTCTCAAGCCAGCATTAAAAACAGTACCAAGTCTACTAGCCCGTGAAAGAAGAGAAATTCTCCAGTGGAACCCCGTCAAAAAAATAAGATAAGTAACTTTGGGACATTTTCCCTTTACACCCAAATTTTTGTTTACCACTCTCTCTCAATTTGGAAAAGGATAAAAGCCAAGAAAAGACATTTATATTCATGGACTATCCTATTACATATTTTTGACACTTTGAACATATATATGTATATAACCGTAGTAAAGAACTTATGTATTTTCATTATACCATGTGGTCTATGTTATTATTCCATGCTTTCCTTTCAGCTTCTATTCGCCTTATATTATCTTGCTTAGAACTGTCCTCTTAATTCCTAAAGTATCACACGGGAAACCGGAGTTACCGACTACCACTATAGCAGTATTAATATTATTACAACTAAGACCTATAGGCTCACTTTCTTCCATTATCTCGGGGAAAGAAGAAAGCGACCTGGTGGGTGTGTGATAGTGTGAAATTTGGAACCCCTTGCCAGCGGCGGTCAGTCTGGCCTTAAATTATTCCCTCACGTAATATGCCAGTTCTTATCTGCCTGAGAAAAGAACTCTGAACAGGACTTATTTCTGTAGGGGATCAAGTGCCAACCTGCCCCGTCTTCACACGTGCGAAAAATAAAGTCCCATTTTGGGATTTTAGTTCAATTTGCCGTCACAATACGTTTATTAATAGTTATCATTTATTACTTAACTCTACCGAACAAAATTGGAAATTATAATTTAGACTAGACGGTGACGATATACCTAAACCAGGGTCATTTATTTTCATCCTCATAGACTTATAGGGGTGAATGAAATTTTGACTGATGGCATAAAAGGGAAGTGCCCGTGGTGTAATGGTTATCGTCGTAGGAAATGAATACGGCGACACGAGTTCAAATCCTGGACGAGACTGATTGCATTTCACATAGCACTAATACCCTTGGGAAAGTTATGAATCCAATTATTCTCCCTCCAGCTATGGGTAAAATAGTAGGGCAGACTAGGTTCTTCAGCCATAGCGAGGCAACTAGTCTAGGCGAAGGAAAACTCTGAATTCAAACCTGTTAAACTCCGCATAAAAATTGACCTTGTGTCATATCCTGCCCGAGCGGAAGAGTTGGGTAAATATGATAAAAGTACAGCGGTCCATCGAGGGTGGATTCACCAGTTTCCATTTATAAAATTCTCCTTATAAATCCAGGCTAAAGTTGCTTTATACATGGCTACTTTGGGCCGAAGCAACTTTCTGTATTTTGCAAATTTGTCCTTGATTGGGCAATCAGAAGTAAGTATTTTGGGTAACGACTTGTTTATCTATAGAAACCACATAAAGAATTCGAAATAAGACTTTAAAGTTCAATTAAAGGATATTCTAAACATGGAAATTCCTGATCGGATTATTTCTTCATTAGATTAATAAATGCAAAGCGAAGTTTTGGGCACCTTTTGTAAAGAATTTACTGAAAATGACTTTCGATCTTGAATTGAAATCTACGTAAACATTTAAAGGAATTGGGTATTACTGGATGAACGAAAAACTATAGCAAAATATTTCAGGCTTTGCAGATCAGTTGAGCCCATATTATTTGATTTTCCAAATTCATATTTGGTGGAATCTAAATTTAGCTCTGGGCTATATTCAAACTTATTCAAGCAATTCGAACATAGAACATGGTAGTTTGTGACTCAAACTCACAAACATACAACCTAATATTTGGGATCTCCTTAACACCCACTTAAACCATCCTTCCCATTAAAAATCATTCAAAAATTAAAGGTGCATTTGAATTTATAGTTAACTGATTCTTTTTTCGTGTAAACTGTATTAAACTAGTAAATTAGTTGTTTTGTAATTAAATATATGATTAGATAGAACCTAATCAGGTGTTATCACTCCGGGCTAGAGTGGACCTGGAAGCGATAGCAATGAAAGGGTACTCTGCATTCATCAAAGCTCCAGCATTACTGGAGCCCCACCATCAGATTTTTTTAGTGTCATATACAGTACACTCATTGGAGGAGTCTTACCCCTCAATAGAAATGCAGCCGGTATATTCTACAGCCCCAGACGACTAGGCAATTAAGTAATTTGGGGCTGAATGGAATTTGTAAAAAGTTTAAGAAGTCCTGTGTAGACATAGGTTTCCTTGACAGAATTGGTTAAAGTGCTGTCCATGAAATATTCTGGGATATAGAATTCATGTTCAACTTTCGTAAAATGCTACTTTAAAGCTCGGAAAGTATTCGATCTAAGAATGTGTGATAAAAGCCAAACATTAGATGAAGAAAAGATTAGACAAAAAATTAATAAAGAAGAGAAAGAAAAGACTTTTCCATCTCTCTTTTTCCTTTTCACCTAGATAGCAATCAGTAATTTTTCATTCTTTATCCCAGCGGTATCTTAAAACTGCCGGCGCCATTACTATTCTTAGTCACATCCACAAACGCGTTCCTTTCTTGTGATGTCAGTGCAAGGACCAGGTGCGTTGCGTTCCGCCTACAAAACTCAAATGTTTGCCTTTGACATCATCTTCTGTCATTACCTAATCTCCGTTCTAACTCTAATCCTTCTGAGTCAGAAAAGCGTTTGGAATATATATATATATATATATATATATATATATATATATATATATATATATATATATTCAAAACGCTAAATGAGGAGATAACTCTTCAACCCTCTTCTATCCCCTCCCACCTTTTTCTGTGTCCATTCTAATTTATTTTATCCATAGGATCTGAAGAAGTCCTGTTAAATTTTTTTCGTGTTTTCGAAATTTTCAAAAACGCGTAACAGGATGGAAATAAATTTATAATCCTAATATGACCGGTTTGTTGTTTTTCTTAAAGTATATATATATATATATATATATATATATACTATCACTTTGTCTGTCTGAACGCTTTTGGTTGGTTTAAATTCATTTCTTTGTTTAATGGCATGTCATACCTCCAGAGTTTTTTAATGCCAAAGCCATGCTTGTAGAAGAAGAAGAGTAGTACTATTCAACGGATAGCTGAGTGGAGGAGGGGATAAGGAGGTTCATGCCTTTCCCAAGGGTATTAGTCAAAAAGTTTACGTATTAGCACGAGTTCGAACTCACTTACTACGATGTCGTTTTCCGGTACATTAGCCACTACGCTACGGCAACTTCCTAGGTCACGCCTTTCCATCAAGGATCAATGCGTAGAATCTGAACAATATCCGACTCTTCTGAACGTCGATCGGTAATGCTTTCTAACCAATCATTGATACAACTATTCTGCTTGTTTTTACATAAGACCGATACACTTTACTATCTTAGATCAACGAGTAGTATCGGCACAATGTGCAGCTCTTCTGAGCAACTAATAGTGACGCTTCCTGAGCAATAATCGATATTGTTATTCCGCTGGTTTATGCGTACGATTGATTCACCTTTCTAAAATCGACATATAGAATCTGCAAAATTTCTGGCTCTAATGAGCTGCGTTCTGATCGATGATTTATGCTATGTTACGGCTTATTTGTATGTAGAATCATTAGGATTGTATCAGAGTGTAATATCAGCTTCATCCTCACGTTTTCCGAAGTCAAATCAATTGGGATTTATAGCTGATTCACCTACATAATAATATCAAGTGTCAAGGAATTAGCAAAATTTGATGGAGGAAAAAATATTGCCGATTTGTTATTCTTTGTCATGTGTCTTCTGGGAATACATACATATATATATATATATATATATATATATATATATATATCGTTTATCTAATAAAATTATACATATATATATGTGTGTGTGTGTGTGTCTTTATGTACGTGTGTGTGTGTGTGTGTGTGTGTGTGTGTGTGTGTGTGTGTAACCTCCACATAAACTCCTTATAACATGTGCTCCGATACGTCAACAATATAAAAAGATATTTTTGCCAAAATATATGAAATAATTAAAAACATTTTTTTCAAAAACATTTTTCTACTCGCTTTTGTTTAGTTGGGTTTTATAGCATATCAACCATTGTAGGTTATTTAATGCCAAATCCTGTTCACATATATATTAAAAACATATATGATTTGTAAACACATTTTGTAGATAACTTTCTTTAACGAGCCTTGTCTCTTTTTTTGTACACTGTTAAATGGTTTCAAATATTGCTTCATTACCGTCACGATTTAGCATCAGTTATTGTTTGCACTCATAGTTGGTTTTATTTGACCAATAGAGAGGAGCCTAACAGGTGCTACTTCTCCGGATCAGAGTAGACATGGGAGCAATGGTAACGAAAGGGTACTCCACATTCCCCAAATCTTCAACGTTGGAGCCTCACCACCGGATGGTTTAATGTAATATCAGGACAATCGTTGCGGGGAGTGATCTTACCCCTCTGCAGAGATGCTGTCGGTACATTCTATAGTCCCAGCAGACTTGGCCACAGGACACTCATTGGGGGGGGGTCTTATCCCTCTGCAAAGATGCAATCGGTCTATTCTACAGCCCATTGTAGGAGGGGGTTTTACTCCTCTGCAGAGATGCAATCGGTGTATTCTACAGCCGCACCCGACTGGACTGTTTCAACTAGGCTCACCGCATAACTGGATATATATATATATATATATATATATATATATATATATATATATCCAGTTATGTTATATATATATATATATATATATATATATATATCCAGTTATATATATATATATATATATATATATATATATATATATATATATATATATATAGTATTCTTGGTCCAGTTAAACCGGAGTTGGGAGTAATTCCATCAGGACAAGACGTTATTCAAGAATGAATATTTAAAATTTTCCTGGTAAAGAGCTCAATGTACCTATGATACAGAGCAATAAATTCTTTAAGAAAAACAACGAAACCGGTCACATAGGATTATAAATTTATTTCCATCCTGTTACGCATTTTTGTAATTTCCAAAAACACGAAAAAAGTATATATATATATAATGAATAGGTCAGCAAATGATTTTAAATTTGGTGTTTAGGTTTTTTTTATTCATTTATTTATTTATTATTATTCTGTTTACTTGTTCGACGCGTATCTCGGACCCTCTCGTCCTCTGCATTATCTTTTTGAAGTGATGGAATTATATTGTAAATTGAATTACCATGATCAGAAAATCTGGTGAACACTTACGCATGACAAATTAATTTGGCATCTCCTGTGTATGATATGGACTGATGTAGATATGAATCTATGTAGTGTCGTGGCTAATGTGTAAGACTGTGACACTGTAGTTACCGAGTTCGAATTCCAGTTCATTTTCAGACAAATACCCGAAAGAAATGTATGATCTCCCTTATCCCTCAGCTATAAATAAAACCACTAATGTCTTTCTACATGAATAGCTTTGGCATTTGATAAACCAGGAAGGTTGATATGCCATTAAAACAAAAAACCAAAACAAACTAAACCAAATAGAACCTGAGTGATGCTCCATGATAATGAAGGCCATTACAATATATTTGTGTGTACTAAGTGTTGGTGTTTCCGATTATTAACTATCTCCCAAAGCAAGTGTATCTGAACTCATTATCTGTGATGAGACTAAGATAAAACTGACAATCACATAATGAACATGGCTGGGTATGAATAGTTGTTATCAAAGAATTGATCAGGTTAATGTGATTTAACTAACAGTAAATAGTAAATATTGATTACAAAGTGATAGAGATCAAGGCGCTAATTGCATCATCAGCGAAGGCAACAATATGGCCCTGAAGAAGTACAAAAATAGACATGATTGGGTGAGAACAGTATTCCATGAGAACAGTTAAAAAAAATGAAATTTCACCATCAAGACTAGAAATAAGTATTAACTGTTGACTCTGCAGAATCACACACACACACACACACACACACACACACACACACACACACACACACACACACACACACACACACACACACACACAGATATATGTATATATATATATATATATATATATATATATATATATACACGAGGGGTGATGAAAATTTCGATACTGTTTAAATAACTGAATTTTATAATTTAAAGTTTAACTGTAGACGTGTGCACAGATGGGCAATGACTTTAGCGAACCACAAGATTCTATAAGTGCAGTCCCTTGCGCAGTACCCTTACTCAGTGTCCTTCCTCTGTATCCTTTTTCAGTACCCTTATTAAGCGTTTTTTTTTTTTTTTCAAATAATATGATTTTGTATCAACATCTGAATTTTAACAGCATTTTTTTTTCTTTTTATAAAATAAGGAAAATTTAATGATTTGACACCGGGATCAACAGATTCGAGCCTCATCTAAGTCCTATGCTAGAATATGCTTGCATGTGTGTGTGTGTGTGTGTGATCTGTTCCGCTGACCCAGACACAAAGATTCTAGTGGTGACTGAGACAAGTTCTTGACCAGGTTGAGGGACATAGAGATCAATAGAAAATATCGTTTTAGTTTTTGGAGAATAGTAGATGTCAGTTATCTTCTGAGCACACCTGCATCAAAGACACAGTGATTAGATAAAGTTCATTTAGAAAGAAATGTAGTTGAATGCTGCAAAAAGTTCATATTCTAAATTATACATATAGTAAATTATATTACAAAAATGAGTCCAGGTAACATTGATAACGTAGAGTCGTCATTGATATATATATATATATATATATATATATATATATATATATATATATATATATATATATATATATCGTAATATTTACGTTATTTTGTGTGTTTACCTATCCAAAGGTTCTATTATTATTTGATTCTACAATGTGGTATATCAATATTAAGACTTGATTAAAAACAGTGAGGTTTTACTTACCATTCTATTATTAATATTTACACCCTCCTATATATATATATATATAGAGAGAGAGAGAGAGAGAGACCTAGGAAGAGAGAAGAATGGGTTTTTTGGGTTGGGTTTTATAGCATATCAACCAATTTTGGTTATTTAATGCCAAATACTGTTTTTACGTACGACGGATCATTTATTTAATGATCCATCGTACGTAAAAACAGTTTCCAGACTTTTTTCGTATGGGCACTTTTATTGATAGTACACTCATGAAACTCTTGTCCTCTTCGAAGTAATCTCCTCTGGCTGCAATGTACTTGTTGTACCGTTCCAACAACTTCTGGAACGCCCCATGGAATTCCTCTTGTGTGAGCGTGTCAATGACCTTTGTCACAGCCTCTTTCATCTCCTCAATTGTCTCATAACGACAGCCTCTGAGCTTAAGGAATAACCAAGTCACAGGAAGCAAGGTCTGGACTATAGGGACGGTGAGGAACTGTCTTGATGCCCAACTTGATCAAATAGTCTGTGACTTGACAGTTTTCTTAGTACACTTTGCACTTAATCTTTCACCAATACGTCTCTTTAGATTGTTTTTTTTTCCATCATTTCCAAATAAATTAAACTTGCTTTCATCACTGAAAAATACTTTTGCCCAATTTTCATATGTTCAAATTACACACCTGTTTGCAAACTCTAATCTCTTCTTATTCTTCGAACTAACAAGTGGTTTCTTCCTTGGGGTTCGATTAAACAGCTCTATTTCTTGCAGTCGTCTAGAAACAGTCTGTCTTGCCACATTAACACATGAGGTACTATTCATAACCCTTTTAATTTCTGTGCAAGACTTAAAACGGTCCTTTAATGACATACGCAGCATTATTCGATCTTCTCTTGCCGAAGTCTTGCGGGGTCTGCCGGTTTTAAAAGCACTAACTATTTTGCCAGTATCATTGTAGGATTTAACAACCCTGCCTACAACACTTTTGGAACGTTTCACTTTCTCTGAAATCTCTCTAATAATGTGCTTTTCCTTGTGTAGCTTCACAATAGCTTGTCTCACAGAGTAATCACGTTTTTGGCGTTTCGCCATGGTGCCAGCTGATGCAACGTTTACAAATGACTAAGTAAGACTTATTCTTTAGAGGAAATCAAAAAATTTGAATATAGCATACTGTTTACATTGTTTTTCTCAATTTTGTCCCTTACTTTTGGACGATCCTATTTTGAAAATAAATAAATAATTGTTATAATTCTTTTTCTATTCTTTGCAAATGATTCAAATTTTAGTATGTTATTATGGATGATAACGACTACCAGTTGTCAAAATTTCAGCTTTTCACAGTTGTTATTTCTAACAAATATTAGGTTTTAAAATTTTGTCCCTTAGTTTTGGACGCTACTGTATATATACATCGAGAGGGAGAAATAAAGAGACAGGCAGACAGGTTAGCACCAAGTAGAATCATATCAATGGACCAAATTCATTTGTTTTAAAATTATTATTAATAGATAAGAATACTTGAAATTGTATAACAGTGCTAATTAAATCTATATGACAGGAATACTTGAAACTATGTAACTGTGTTCAAAATAGATACAGACCGACAAACAGAAAGACAATCAAAATGACACAGATAGATAGTCTGACAGATAGAGACTGGTAGAGAAAGAGAAAGACGGACAGAACGAGTAAGAAAGAAACCAAGACCGAGAGTGAGAGAGAGAGAGAGAGAGAGAAAGAGAAAGAGGGGAATGAGAAAAAGGAGGAGAGGGAAAAGAGGGTGAATGTCTGCTGAACGGGTAGCTCTGTTATTTGCTCATTTTGAGGCTTTGGTTTAAGCTTTGAGATGAAAGTGAAGCTCATGATTCTTCCTGTCTTCACTTTGAGCTCATAAAGTTAATAATGAATTGGTAACGCTTAAACGTCTTAGGGAGATTCCTCTCTTAATCTGTCTATAATCTGTGCACGTGTTTATGGCTACGTGACGACAAATACGCACCGGCAACCTTGGAAGAAATTTTCATAAGAAATATGAAAAAAAGAAAAACAAAGATGAGGAACTCAAGAATGTGGTTATGGTGCCTATTATCAGTGCTTGAATTGCAATGGTTTTGAAGGTCCTTTTAGAAGGCAAGGCTTCCACATTGGAATGATCGTATGGCCCAATCTTCCCTGCACCCATTCTATTTATTATTTTTATATGCAAATGAAATAAAGTTGGTGACCATGGTCAAGGGCCACAGGGAGGTTCCCTTTTCAATAGCTATTACACCAAAGTGTAGGAGAGGGCATTACTTCTTTCCCTGGATTACTCCACTCTACCCTTGATCTTTACCTTATAATGCTGAGTGTTAAGCAAGGTGGCATCAGGTACTTTTTTTTAGTCTTTGGTATGACTCGACCTGGGATTGAACCCCGGTCTCCCAGGCCATGGGCAAACACTCTACCAAATTGGCCAGTGGATGGTATTTTCATATGTAGACAGAGAATTATAAACAGAATGACTAAATATGAGTTGTAAAATCTTACAAGTGACTAATATTTTTTGTATTTATTTTCAGTTGTACAGTAATTAACTGTTCGATTACTTCTGTCTTCAGCTATTTATGACTCTTGGCAAAAATTATGAAATTAGTACAGTTAGAGGACGTTCACTTAATTCTTTTATTTAGCAGTAAATAAACTAATAACAGATTAGATGCATGAGATTTTTTTCCTTTCATAGTTGAATATTCTAGTTTCATAAGAAATATTCCTTTAACAAAATAGATTAAATTATTTAAATTGATGGTATATTTCTCTAAACCATCCAGAGGAAAATATTTTGGAATCAGCCAAAGCTGAGAAAATTTTTTTACCAGTGGTAGTATCACCACCCTTTTGGTGAAATCTACAATTCATTGAGTGACAATATTATTAGGTTTGGCTTCGTTTGGTTTCTTCGCTTAAAGCCATATCAACCTTCTTGGGTTATCTACTGTCAAAGTCACCCTCGAAGAAGAACAGTAGCTCTACTATGCATTCCATTGCTGAGAAATAAGGGGGTTCATACCTTTCCCAATGGTATTAGTCCAAAAGTGAACGTAATAGCGTGACTGCAGCTCGAACTCACTAGTTATGAATTATTATTATTATTGCTCCTTACGAGCTTTCACACCAGCGTTAGTTGATGGTCATTCAGTGGAGTCTAAGTGACAACAAGTCTCCCCAAGTGTCCAAGACTCTTCTTAGTATTCTGGCCGATCTTAACAATACTGGATGGTCTCTTCTTGTCCTTCAATTTCCAATTCATCTAGACCCTTCACCAAGCCTTTGGTGATCGTTCCGAACGCACCAATTACAATTCGTATCACAATCGCTTTCATTTTCCATAGCTGTTTTTTAGATCTCTAGCAAGTTCTAAGTACTTGTCTCTCTTGTTTTTTCATTTAATTATCACACTGTGGTCAGTCAGGACGTCATAATCCACTATTCGGCAAATTCTCTTTTTCTTTTTACTATTACTAACTCTGGTCTTCTAGTTGGGATTAAGTGATCTGTTTGTTATCATTTTACTACTTAAGAGTTTTTCATATCAGCGTTAGCTGATGGTCTCCCACTGGAGTTTGAGTGACAGCAAGTCTCCTCAGGTTTCCAGGACTCTGGCCGATCTCAACAATTCTGTTGTTTGGACAGTCTCCACCTGTCCCCTTATCTCCAAGTCCTCCAGTCTTTGTACCAATCTTTTGGTGACTGTATCAAGAGCACCAATTACAATTGGTATAATCGTCACTTTCATGTCCCACAGTTTTTTCAATTCTCTAGCAAGGTCGAGGTACTTATTCTTCTTTTCGTATTCTTTCAATTTTACTCTGTAAAGTCCACAATCCTGCAAGTTCCATCTTCTTTTTTATTGATCATTATAAGGTCTGGCCGTCTGGCCGAGATTAGGTGATTCGTTTGTATGTCAAAATCCCTGAGGAGTTTGTGCCTTCCTAGTGGGTTTTTCACTGAATTCTAAGTGGCAATAGTATGTCTCCACAGGCCTCCTGGACTCTACTTAGAATTCTAGCTGATAGTAACAATGTTGTGATCTGGATGGTCTCTGATTTCCAGTTAACCAAGTCTCTTTACTGTTCATTTGCCGACTGTTCTCAGGGCATCAACTACAATTGATATCACCTCACTTTCATGCTCCATAGCTTTATCAGCTCCCTGGCAAGATCCAAGTATCGGTCTATTTGTTCCGTTTTCTTTCATTTTCTTTCTATGTTCAGCCTGAATGGCAAAATCCATTATGTACCAAGATTTTTTCTTCTCATTTCTTAATGCGAGGTCTAGTTGTCCGACCGACATTGGATGACCCGTTTGTATCTCAAATTTTATGCGTCTCATTACATGGACGAATTTTGATTCATGCATATACCTTTGGTTATTATAGTCAAATACGTCTTGCACAGTTACCAAGGGATCACCTTTCCGACCCACTCATGCCTAATCTTAAATTCCTTTTGTGTCAGTTTGCTGTATTTACTTATTATGTGATTAACTGTTTCACCTCTGTCATGACATAAACTACACTTGCTATTCAGCTGCGTATAATCAATTTTTACTGTGACATTATTAATTCTTATGGCATTGTTTTGATTTGCTATTAAAAGAGATTTTGTTTATTTCTTAAGGTTCCTCCTTCTTAGCTATGTCCAAATCATTTCGTGTTCAATTTTCTTAGTTTATCGCTTGTAGTATACATACAGTTGTTGTTTTTTTTTTTTTTCCTATTTCTGTTTTCTAGATTTAAAAGAAATTGTTTTTCTGTTTGTCCTTAAGTTATTTCCATTCTTATTTCTATTACTGGCAGTTGTAATTATTTTTTGTCTCTTTTGTTACATTCCACGGGTCCCATAGCCCAGTCGGTTGGGGCTGTAGAATACACCGGCTGCTTCTCTGCAGAAAGGTAATAACTCTCTCTCTCTCTCTCACACACACACACACACACACACACAGAGTGTCCTGGATATGACACTAAACAATCTGGTGATGAAGTTCCAGTAATGCTTGAGCTTTGGAGAATGCGGAGTGCCTCTTTATTCCCATCGCTCCCAGGCTCACTCTGACCCTAAGTGGTAGCTCCTGATAGGGTCCTATCTATGGGTAAACAGAACTAAACTGAATTGTTCGAAATAGAACTTTTTTTGACATTTAAACTTGGTACTCATGCTAAACTGAATTTTTAAAAAATAAAACTGTTTATATGTATTAAAATGGATTTGGTATTAAGTAACTTACAATGGTTGATGTACCATAAAACCAAATCACACCGAACCAAATCCACGAGTTCCTGATTTTTTGCATCAATGCAATCTTCAAAGCTGGCGAATTCTTTTCCTTCTTTTCTTGAAACATTGAATCTGCCTGTTTCATCTCTCAGATGTAAGACCTTGTGAATTGTCAATTTCCTTTTTTTTTTCTTTTTTTTTTTTTTTGTTCATCTGTCTAACTTCCTCCCTTGTCCATTTTAGGGAGGGTTGAGAGAATCTTACATGGGGAACTGGCCAAGTATTTATTTCTTTGAGTAGATTTCTGCTCCAGAGCTTGGTTCTGAGAAGTGTCCTTATTCTTCTGAGGTACTTCATTTTTACTTTTACTTTCATCTCTCTTTGCTTGATGCTATCTGCATTCTTAAATTCCCATGTATTTATAGTTTTCTAATTGGACAATTTTATTACTTCCGTTGTTTCTCTTTTCCTTTTTTTGTTCATTATAAGCATGGTACATTTTCAATTCTAAATTTCATTTAGATGCATTGACTGTATATTCTAAGGTTTGTACTGGGCTCTCTAATTCTTTTTTTTATTTTCGACAAAAAAACTGATATTACCGATATACGTGGGAGCATTTATCTTTATATATATATATATATATATATATATATATATATATATATATATATATATATATATATAATATTTGAAGGAGTCTTAGACAAAAATATCCTTAAAAAACAGATTATAAATAATGTAATTTATTTAAAAGAGTAAGTGACTTTTCTGCTACCTCATATTTACCATCGACTATAATCGTTGTACTAAGCTCACCTTGTTAATTGTCAAGCTAGTACACGTTTTTCGGTGGAGCTTAAAAATACGCTGACTGTATCCCACGCAAAGGGATAAAAGAGAAAGACGGGGGAAAAAGGTGGTGGATTCATGTTTTTTCAAAGGCCATTGGAGAGCAGCAAAACGCAATAGTCTCATTCAGAATTTTAACTAGGCTTCCGAGTTCATTATTCTATGTCGATAACCGTTACGCTAGAGCAAACAAGGCAGAGTTGATCGACTGGTCTAATGCCTACTTCTATTAAAAAGGTGTTTATTAACTATTATCTTTTCACCCACTCGGCTGGGGCCATAGTATACACCGGCAGCATCTCTGCAAATGGGTAAGACTCACCCAACGAGTGTCCTTGATGTGACACTAAAAAATCTGATGTTGAGGTTCCAGAAATACTGGAGCTTTGGGAAATGCGTAGTGCTTCGCTATTATCATCGCTTTCATGTCCACTCTGACCCCGAGTGGTAGCACTTGATAGGGACCTATCAATGGGTCAAATGAAAATTTTTGGTATTTAAACAGTATGCAAACAAATGACTTATGATGAATTGAATTTTTATAAATAGAACTATTGTATCATTTGACTGTGTGTAAATAAATGACTGATGTTTAATTGATCTGTTGGTGATACATAGCAATGTTCGAAACCATTTAAATTTGTTGACTTATGCTAAACTAAATTGTTAGAAATAGAACTATTTGATCATTTAACTGTGTGTATCTACAAAATGCGTTTATAGATTATATATTTATTTTATCTGAAAACAATGGTTGATAAGCCATAAAACTCAACCAAACCAAACTAACTTTTATTTCTATTTCTTATTGAAATACCTACTGAAGTATGAAAGACAAGGAAATTTGATGAGATAAATTCTTAACTATCCAACGCCATGTATAACCAAAACACAATAAAGAAATGGACTAAAGTCTTCATCTTCCCAAAGAAATGCGATCTCGGAAGCACCAAGTTTTAAGAGTTATAATACTCTACTTCTTTACCAAATCCGACTTGAAATTGAGAAAGTTCTTAAGAAAAATCAAAACGATTTTCAGAAGAATCGAGCTGAACCTTCAAAGAATCATTGAAAGACTAGGCGCAAAAAAAAAAACTCAAGGTAACGCACTTGTTCGTATATATCTCTACGAAATTTGATTCTATACACAGAGGATAGATAGAGCTAATAGTTTCAGCACAGGTTTTTCGAAAAGATACCTTTGCCGTTATGATGATAACGAAAACAAAGGTTCTCTCAACTGATGATAACATTGATTTCTTTGACGGAGATAGATTGGCACCATTTCTATATATAATCTGCATAGATTTTGTTCGAAGAATGTCAATAGATCTAATGAAAGAAAACACCTTCACACTAAATTAAAAACAAGAAGCAAACGATATTCAGCGGAAAACTATTATTGATGCAGATTACACAGATAATCTAGTGCTTCAAGTAAATACACGAGCTCAAGCTGAATCTATTCTGCATAGACTCGTGCAAGCAATCAAAGGTATTGGTCTTCGCAAACTCAGACAAAACAGAGTTATTCTGTTTTAATGATGGTGCCACCTCCACATTAAACGGCAAGTCTCTGTCGTAAATAAAATGGTCTACTAAAGCAGACCGTTTCATACACGTTGGTTGCAGTATCTCATCTACGGAAAGCGATGTCCACACGTGTATCGGAAAAGCATGGACTAAGGGCGTGGACTGAAAAAGCAAGGATGAACTCATAAGCGCCGCTCTCCTGTGGACTCCTACACATGGATACACCAGTGTTGGCGAACCAGCAAAAACTTACGCCAGCTCTGTGCGAATACTAGATGTTATCTAGAGGACCTGTCAAGTGTGAGAGACGATAGGGACGGACGGCGAGAGAAAGTTAAGGGAGTCCGTGTTGTCGGCACGCTTTCATGAGGATGATGATGATTTATTTGCAGTTCACTTCAATTTTATACTGAATCTTTTATGGGTTGGTATGAGGGATGAAATACTGATGTCATTGCAGAGTATGGAGAGGTAAACAAAAAATAAACAAAATCGCGGGTCCAGGCTGCAAAGTGATTTGGGAAGGGTTGTTAACAATAGCCATATGTTTTTTATTCTGTTCGGCTATGGGAAAAGGTCGCCGGCAAGGTATACTTTTCTAGTCTCGCCCCCTGTCGTCTTAAAACGCACATTTTCTTTTATCTGACAGCCTCTAAAAAAATATCGTCTTTATAGGGTTAAAAAAAAAGGAATAAACCTGTACAGGGTTGCACTTTAACAACCGGCAGGTACAAACTGATATTTTGCAGAAACTACACAATAGACGCTTCGAAAGAAAATAATGCCAGAATTTTTCAAACACCAGAAAACCTTTTCCAGTATTTTTAAATGTCACGCAAAAACAAGAAGAAAAAAAACTGACGATCTGCATTTAGGCATGCTCTTTTCTGCGTTTATTTAAACAATATCTAAAAAAAAGACAGCTATTTAAAAAATGTACCCCTTTTCTTATAACAGATAATGGTTGCTATGCAATACTGCATCGATTTTACGAAATGCAGGAGTCGAAGTGTAGGTACTCAGAAACACCCATAAATAAATACACCCCTGATTGATTGGTTAATTTTCATGGCTTGTCAACTCGCCCATGGTTATTTCATGCCAAGAGATAACGGAATTGAATTCATTTTACGTTCATATTTACATTTCTTTGTGTAGTTCTTTCTTATGGTCTCTTTTTGTACATGTTATTTTTTTGTAGATGGTCTTTTTTTTGTAGATGGTCGTTTTTTGTACAAGGACTTTTTTTGTATATGGACTTTTTTTTTGTAGATGGACTATTTTTTATAGATGGACTTTTTTTGTACATGATCTTTTTTTTTTTTGTAGATGGTCTTTTTTTGTACATGGCCTTTTTTTGTATATGGACTTTTTTGTACGGTGCCTTTTTTTGTTGACGGACTTTTTTTGTACATGATATTTTTTTTGTACATGGTCTTTTTTTGCAGATGGAATTTTTTTGTACATGATCTTTTTTTTTGTACATGGTCTTTTTTTGTACATGGCCTTTTTTTGCAGATGAAATTTTTTTGTACATGATCTTTTTTTTTTGTACATGGTCTTTTTTTGTACATGGCCTTTTTTTGCAGATAAAATTTTTTTGTACATGATCTTTTTTTTTGTACATGGTCTTTTTTTGTACATGGCCTTTTTTTGCAGATAAAATTTTTTTGTACATGATCTTTTTTTTTTGTACATGGTCTTTTTTTGTACATGGCCTTTTTTTGCAGATGAAATTTTTTTGTACATGATCTTTTTTTGTAGACGGTCTTTTTTTTGTAGATGGTCATTTTTTGTAGATGGTCTTTTTTTGTACATAGTCTTTTTTGTACATGATCCTCTTTTTGTGGATGTTCTTCTTTTGTAGATGGTCTTTTTTTGTACTTGATCTTTTTTTGTACATGGTCTTTTTTGTACATTGCCTTTTTTTTTGTAGATGGACGTTTTTTGTAGATGGACTTTTTTTGAACATGATCCTCTTTTTGTGGATGATCTTTTTTTTCTAGATGGTTTTTTTTTTTTGTACATGACGTTTTTTTGTAGATGGAATTTTTTTGTACATGATCTTTTTTTTGTTGATGGTCTTATTTTTGTAGATGGACTTTTTTTGTACTCGATCCTCTTTTTGTGGATGGTCTTTTTTTGTAGATTTTTTTTTTTTGTACATGGCCTTTTTTTATAGATGGACTTTTTTTGTACATGATCTTTTTTTTGTAGATGGTCTTTTTTTGTAGATGGTCTTTTTTTTGCACACGGTCTTTTTTGTACATGGTCTTATTGAATACGTACAAAAACCTTTAAACAGATCCATCATTGATAGGACAGCTACAAACACTCCAGGTCAGAATGGACCTGGGAGTAGCAAAAATGAAAGTTACTTCCCACTCTTTCGATCTCTAGAAGTGTAACCTCACCATCACATACAGTTTAGTGACATACTCAGTATACTCTTTAGGAGAGACACTTTTTTTTATCCCTTTGCATGGGATACAGTCAGCGTATTCCTAGTCCCATTGACAAGCGTGTACACTCCTGATAATTTAGGAGGCGAGGTTAGTGCAACGATTATGGTCGTTGGAAATCGAATCGGTGACGCAAGTGCATATCCTGAAGGAGGCTTTTTGTGTTTCACTTCACGCAAATATCCATTGAAAAAGGTATGAATGCATGTTCTCTCTCCAGCTATGGATAAATAGTTGGACAGACTCAGTTTTTTAGCCTTAAATAGACAACAAGTCTAGGGGAAGAAAATCTCTGAATTCGAATCAGCTTTACTCCGGTTAAAAATTGACCTTTTGTCACAGCTTACCTGTAACGTGTAGGTTTGCTAAAAACATTGGTTCCAGAAAATTTTAAAAACAAAATGTTTATTTTCGTCTATTTTTAACCAAAAAAAATTATACAACGAAAACAGATATTATTAGTTATCATTTATGGACAAACTCTACGGTGACAAAAGGATGGCCAAGGATAGATATAAGAACTCAAAAGAGAAATGACTTGGCACTTGCCACATTGACCATCGCAAGTGGTTCACTCTAGCCAAAGATTGTTCGACCAAATGACACACAATCCATCAAGGCGCCGGTA
Source organism: Sepioteuthis lessoniana (assembly GCA_963585895.1). Taxonomy (NCBI): domain Eukaryota; kingdom Metazoa; phylum Mollusca; class Cephalopoda; order Myopsida; family Loliginidae; genus Sepioteuthis; species Sepioteuthis lessoniana. Next base: position 69,029,131 of record OY757920.1, on the reverse strand, counting down.
GATCCTGCTTAGAGGAAAAAAGGAAGAAAAATTATGATGTCACAGCTCAGCAAACAGAATAGTCGCTGCAGACGAGTATGCCTATCTTGAATTTGCATTAGCAGCTATATGCAGACAAGCAGCAGAAGTGAACAAACCCCTTCCTAAATTTTCGTTGGCGAAACCAAGCCATGATGAGAATGGTTTTAAAAAAATTCGACTGCATTGAAACTCTTTAACCAAAAATAAAATTTCAACACACCTGTAACAATAACAATAATAATAAAAATAATTAATTAATCAGTTAATTAAATGAGATAAAAATGAAAGAATGTATATAGTGTGTTGTTATTGAATACAAGTAGTTACTTTAGACTATACAATCGTGTTCAAATTATTGGTCTTAGGTAAGAATATCTGATATCATATACAGAGTGAGATGGGTAAATTATCCCCAATCTAAATTTTTAAATTTGCCCATGCACTTTGTTTCAAATATTGTCTTCTTTGCAGCAACCTAGAGGCACTGGCTGTAAGAAAAGCAGCGCCATGACGCAATTCACTCCTCTAGAAACTTGGAAACGGTCAGATATACCGCTTGGTATTCACTCAAAAGCGCTAATATGAAGATTTCAGGGAGTTTGGGTGTCAATCTGAGGACAGTGCAGAGAATTCGAAAAGAGTTATATGGCAGCTCGAAAGCCTCATTCTAATCGTTCTGATAAGAATAGTACTCCCGAATTTGTTCGTGAGATACTGGCCACGATTGACAACGATCCCTGCAAGTCAATCAAATGCATAGCCAGCGATATGGGAGTGTCAGAGTTTCTTATCAAGCAGGTAGTGCATGAAGACATTCAGTATTTCCCATGAGCAAGGACCAATTTTTATTTCAGATCATGAGGAACAAGAGAAAAGATCTCGCTGCGAAGCCTATCACCAAACTCAAACATCCTCTCCTACCGAATGTCCTTTGTTTTTTCAAATGAAAAAAATTAATCAAATTTTGGCAATAAATACCCCATACGTTATTTCATTAAATGGCCCCGTTGGTTAGAGCTGTAGAATACACCGACGGCATCTCTGCTGAGGTGTTAGACTCCCCCAATTAGTGCCCTTGATATAACACTAAACAATCTGATGGTGAGGCTCCAGTAATTGCTTGAAATAGAACTGTTTAATCATATAACTGTGTGTAAACAAATGACTGATGTTTAATTGAATTGCTGGTGATACATCGTAATAATTGGAACCATTTAACTTTGTTAACTTATGCTAAACTGAATTGTCTAAAATAGAACTGTTTGAGCATTTAACTGTATAAACAAGGGGCTGACTTTTTATTGAGTTGTTGGTGATATATGGCAGTACTTGGAGATATTTAGCTGTGTGAAGGTAAATGATTAATTCTAAATGAAATTATCCGTATATAGAAATAAGAAAAACAATTTAACTTTTTGTAAAAAAAAAAGAATAAAAAAGAAAAATGAGCTCAGACTTGCTTTAAAATGTTACCTACAAAACGTGTCTAGAAATCATATATTTAATATATATGTATTAAAAGGATTTGGCATTAAATAACCTACAATGGTTGATATGCCAAAAACACAAACCAAATCAAACCAAATCCAATATTTCAGTAAAGAGGGACAATACAGAATCAAAATGGATATTTTAAAGTAGGACAGTATCGCCCATAAACACGAACCCGGCGAACTATTTTTCAGAAAAAGTTAATTTTCATCAAACAAAGATATCAGGATTTTATTATTTCCACTGAAACATCATACAATCAAAACGGATATTATTAGGTGCTATTTCTAAAATAAAGTCCTGGTAGTTTTGGTTTTTGAGAAAATTAAGTTTTCATTTTAAAAAAAATTCTCTTAGTTCTACTTATTTGTCGGTGTTACTGTATCCAGGCAGGTGCCAGGGCTGTCTATAACTTAATTTTACTTGTTAAGTGTGGAATTTGGGGAATTTAGTGATGTCTGTAATATACCCATACGTTTTAAGTGCATATCTGGTGCTGTGAATGTTTCCTCTCATGCAATGTAAGTGCAAACGGCATGCAACAAGATCTGTGGAGGCCACACCTGTTAGGACATGCTCCAGTGTCAGTAGGGGTCTTCCAAAAGTACACATCCTACACTTATTCAAGAACTACCACCTGATGACAGTCTAGATCCGAAGCTACACCGAAAAAACTGCAAATCTAACTGCCCCTGTCTCTCACGGTCAATGGATGATGTATCTCAAAAGGGTATGCGGGGTATGACACTAAACTGTATCCGGTGGTGAGGTTCCAGTTCTGGGGATCAGTGGAGAGAAGAGTCATCTCTTCATTGCCATTACTCCTTGTTCCACTTTGACTTGGAGTGATAGTACCAGTTAGGATCCTATCCATAGCTGAGATAGATCTGTTTGAAAATTATTAGCATTTGATAGTAATACTTGATATAATAAAACTGTGTGCAAATAATTTATAATTAAATATAATTACTTATGTGAGATAGAAATAAGTGAAAACATTTGTTTAAAAATTATTTTTATTAAAAATGGTTACATGAGACTACAATGATGTATAAAGGATTATTATCAATAGTTACTTGAAAACATAAAATTGCTTGCAGATTATTGGTGTTAGATAGGAATACTTGAAACTATACAACAGTGTGTAAACAAATTATTATCGTTTAAAAGTTACTTTAAACTATGTAAGTAAGTAAAGTTGGTGACCGTAGTCGAGGGCGATCAGAACGCTCCCTTTTCAATAGCTACTACACCGAGGTATAAAGGAGGGCGCTACTCCTTTCCCTAGATTGCTCCACTTTACCCTCGATACGTATCTTATATTGCTGAGAGTTAAGCAAGGCGGTATCAAGTACCATTTTTAAAGTCTTTGGTATGACGTGACCTGGGATTGAACACAGGTCTTCCAAGTTGTGGCTGTGTCCATACTACTGTATGGATGCACTAAATGGATGATCACGAAACCCATTGAGCAAAAGCTAGATGGGAACTACACAAGAATGCTACGAGCTATTTTGAACAAATCCTGGAAGCTACATCCTATGAAGCAGCCACTGTAAGGTTACTTACTTCCCATCTCAAAAACATCCAAATAAGACGAATAAGACGTGTGAAACTCTTCCGGAGAAGCACGGACGAACTTAAGCGTGAAGCTCTTCTAATGGACTCCTACACATGGACTTGCCAGTATTGACTGACTAGCAATTACTTATTTACATTAGCCCTGTGCGGACATGGTATGTAGTCTGGGAGACTTGCCAGGAGCGATAGGGACGGATAGAAAGAGAGAATCAGGGAAATCTGTGCTGTCATCGCGACTTGATGATGATGATGATGATGATGATGATAGTATCATATAACTGTGTGCAGACGAACGATTATAGACAAGTTTTTTTTAAATAATGCAACATTGAAAATATAGTAATGATTGTAATCAAACATTTAGAAATTAATGAAATCTTAGTATTAAATAACCCATAAGGAGTTGATATGCCAATAAACAAATAAAGCAAAGCAAATTGACCTTCATCAGGTGGTAACCGTCTATTTTCAGTCGCCGGCGGAAGCTTGTGTCTTACTTTAGGACAAAAATGTTTCCTCATGATCACAGTTAGAGCTATGGCCAGAATGTAAGCGACTCGCCAAGTTTCGCCAACTATATAACTTCAATTCTATTTTCTGCCCGTTTTTAAGAAAAGATAAGTTATCTGCAGGTTTCAGTCGAGAACTGTATAAACCATAGGTCATCTCCATAAAGAAAAGAAAAAACGTATTCCACTCTTCTGGTTTATCATGGTGAGATAGAGCATGTGACATTTTATATGGACTTGGGTGCTGGGTAGGTTTCACTATATTGCGTCCAAAAGCCAAATCCAAACCTTTTCACGAATTGTTATCATTCTTGGCGTCCCACTCTGCTTAGTAGCCTAAACTTGATCTCTTAGAGCTCAGTTTAACTCCTGACTGCTCCCTTCATTTCTGACTTCCGGTAAAGAAAACTGTTTCCCAGCTTGGATCTCCCAGGATCAAAGTACCTTAAAAATATCCTCTAACTATTCTTGCACAGAAGATTTCTGATTAGTACGAGTAATTATAGAACTAATTCTTTCATCCCCATACAGATATCCTTCTAGTCAATTATTTACTAAAATCTACCGACCACTCTAACTTTTTAAATAGTCCTTTTGATGATACATACACGCATACATACATATTGGACAAACACGTTTTATGCTTTTGGTTTGAAAGGGAAGAAAAACTCTTTTTCAAGTAAAAAAATTCACAATAGCCCCTGGGGGCTTAGCATTTCCTCAGAGAAAGTAGTCTAAATACTAAGCCTCATTAATGCGAATTCTTCGTTTCGAGTCTGGATCTTTTTTAAATCTCACTAAATCCCAGATTCCATCGTACTTACCCAAACAACGCGTATCCCTCATACAAAACCTCGTTTTAACTCCGTTCCAAGGCTCCCACAGTAGAAGAGAATAACCTATAACATATCAGCTGACAATTATGCATCTGTACCTTTTTGATACATCTGCTATCCGGAAAGCTGAGGATTGTTTCGGCTGTGATAGGATCATCTGCAGTTTTGCCACTCCCCACACCACTTAAACGACTACAATCCCACGTAAAGCTTGTTAAGAAAAAATAGGAAAAGTTAAGTCGGCCGCAGGTTTTTATCGAAACTGTGTAAGCAACGGGTCAGCAACACACACGCACAAAAAAAGAAAGAAAAAAACTAATTCTTGAATACTCAATTATTGTCCCTTTTATTCACTCTTTGGGTTTATCTCGTTCAGAAGGAACTGATACTTAAAATAGACTTGGGTGCTGGGCAGTTTATGACCTATATAACCTCTTCCCTGTCAACTTATGCTTCCGCCGAAGTTTGATACATTCGCTATCCAGGGTGCCGAGAGTGGTTGTAGCTGTCATATCACACGTGTCTGGTCTACCACATCATCTGAAAAGGTTTAATGATATTTGGCTCGAAGCATAGAAACTTCCTCGTTTTTTGTTTTTTTATTTTTTTATTTGTTGTTATACTTTTCTTTTTTTTGTTTTTGTTTTTTGTTTTTGCTCTTTTTTGTGCTTTTTTTTTCACTCCACGTTTATTCTACAACTCGATAGCCCGACCATTAGAAAATGACGAAAGCAAATTATTGATCAAAACGCCGTGAACACTTAACAAACAAGTTTTACAATACAAGTAAACAAACTTTAAACCAGTGATTAGGATCTTGGATTCAACGGAGGATTTTTGCTGTCTAGGGTGTAGATCAGTAACATCTTCATTTTCTCAGCATTGCGGTTTTTGTCTTTTCTTTTCTTTTTAAACGATGGGTTTAAGAGAAAGAAAGAATCGGTCTTAGCCGGCCGAGGAACTCGCCAATTGGACGAAGCCGGTAAAAGATAAAGAAACATGAGAAAATGAAAAGCAAGTAATAATAAGAATATTTTCGCGGGAAAACAAAACAAAACTTTGGCAAATATTTAATAGGTTAATTAACCTGAAAATCACACGCAGTCAGCAGAAACGACCTTGTCTCAGCTGCTCAACGGAAGAACAAAACAGAAAAAAGAAACTCTTAGAAAAGAATTGAATAAAATAAAATGAAGTAAATAAAAGAAAAACCTATTTTCGAGCTAATAGCTATACGTTTATATATATGCGCACGCAGAAAGACGGACACACACACACACACACACACACACACACACATATATATATATATATATATATATATATATATAGGACGCACACATGGAGGTGCTTGTGGTAAAATGGTTATCTATGAAGGAATTGGACACACTGGCTAGGGTTCAAATACCAGAGGTTAATTGCATTTCACAGAGCACTAATACCATTTGGAAAAAAAAGTATGAATCTAAATGTTCTTCCTACAGTTGGGCGGACAGGACTCTATCTTTGGTATGGCAACCAGTCTAGGAGAAGGAAATCTCTGAATTTAAATACGCACACACAAATATATAGATATACTCACACATATACCGATGTTAGCACACTTGGCTGGCCTGTAGAATACACCGACTGCATATCTGCAGAGAGACAAGCCTCCCCCCCATAACGTGTGTACAAGATATGAGACTAAACTATTTGATGGTAAGGCTCCAGTAACCCTGGAACTTTAGGGAATGCGGAGTACCATCACTCCCAGGTCCACTCTGACCCGGAGTGGTAGCACCTTATAGGGTCTTATCTAAGGGTCAAATAGAACTGTTTGACATTTAAAATGAGAGCAAGCAAATGACATGCTAAATTGATTTGCTTGAAATAGAACTGTTTGACATCTAACTGTGCCTAAACAAATTAATGATGTTTAATTGAATTATCCGTGATACATAACAATACTTGGAACAATTTGACATTGTTGACTTATGTTTACAAATCATATATATCTTATATAAGTATATGCATGAATCGGGTTTGGCATTAAATAACCTACAATGGTTGATATGTCCTAAAACCAAAGCAAACCAATATATCGATGCCTGAATGTAAGTTTAAAAAAATCATTATATATATATATATATATACTCACACATACATCCATATGGAAGTAAATCATGGAGTGTAATTCGACAATATGAAGAGAAGAATTGATAACAAGATCATCTAAGTAGAAGTGAAGATTTATTGAGAAGCAAAGTCGATACTATAGCGCTTCGATACTATAGAAAATTTGTATATAAAAAAAAAGTTAGCCGTTTGATTAGGGATTCACCTATTAAAAGGCCAACTTTTTTTTATATATACAGCCCTGATGATGGTTCATTGGAACCGAAACATTATAGTGTCGACTTTTCTTCTTAATAAATCTTCGCTTCTAGTTGGATTACCTTGTTTTCAAATTTTCTCCACATATGTTAAAATATCTTTGCAACAAAATTTAAAAACAAAATTTGAACTGCAGATAAAGAACAACTGCCAGTTTCACGCTTCCATGATTTTCAAGCGTTAAGAAAAGCTTTTTATTTCAGTGTATATATACATATATAAATAATCAAGGGTATATAAAATGATATATTTAGGACGATTTTGCTTCATTATATTTGCATGTATATAGAATGAAGTAAAAAGCTTTCCTTCATGGTTTTGTGTGTGTGTGTGTGTGTGTATAACATACATACGCAAAGACACACATACACACACACGCGCGCGCACACACACTCACATATATATATATATATAGCAAGAGAGAGAGAGAGAGAGACGCATAGATTGAAAATTATATCACACACACACACGCACGCACACATGCGCTCACACACACACACACATATATATATATGAATGTATATTCCCGCACATACATCTATATGGTAAAATAACTTTAAAACAGAATTTAAAAACGAATTTAAAGTAGAAACAGATAAATTGAAAAGTGTTTTCACCATCGTTAAAGAATAAAAAAAGCTTTTCATTTCAATATTATATATATATATATATATATATATATATATATATATATATATATATATACCTTAAAGAAAAACGAAAATTCGATCACATTAGGATTATAAATTTATTTCCATCCTGCTAAGAGCATTGATATGAATTAATAACTCCCAAAAAATTTAACAGGACTTCTTCAGATCCAACATGGAGATAATGAATACAGCCAGAATAGGGGTGGTCACAGGAGGGAGGGGGAGGGAAGGAGTCTCCTCCCATTAAAAATTGTTTTTGACTAAGCATCGCTCAATCCGGGGATAGGATTCTGGTTGCTTACAGCACATGCTGTTGTTAGGTGGTCTCTGTTTGGGACTAGACATAATGAAAAAAATAGCAAAGTTATTTCCCTTGAGGGATAGAAAAGGATTTGCCTCCCAAGGACAGTGTATTGTGGGATTTGCAGGGACTAGAATAACGGAAACACGTGAGACAGAATAAAATAGACATTTTTTCCGACTATAGTACTTAGTGAACGTACAACTGACGGATGCCCACGAAGTTAAAACGGTTCTATTCCTGGTCATGAGATGTATGTCACTACCTGTGGTTAATAAACCAAATTGTTTTGTTGTAAACCCACGAGTCCGTCTCTTTTCACTTTTGTTTACATATTTTCTTCGTTCGTAAAAACCTAACAGTCTCCCATCTAAATTCTGAGCAGGCTCCACATTTCCCAACTTTGGGACGCAACAGTGAGGATCGAACTCACCATAATAGTTATGATTAGCGTGACGAGTTTCCTCACAATTATTAAACGGTTTACTAAAATCAGCTTTGTAAGACACAAAGTCATTATTTTGACATTTCTATAAAGGATTGAACTCTATGAGAGAAAATAAAAAACCTCTACGAAATGTGAAGCTCTCCATTTACAAAGAACAACTTAGTCTAGCTCAAGGGTGTAAATTTAGATCATGTCGACTAAGACTTTAAACTGTTGTAAGGATCTGAGAGGCTAGCTTGCAAACTAATCGGTTACGGAGAGGTGCTGATTTACTTAAAGTTTCTAAGCTTTAATCCAACTCCTTAGATAATTTGCAATTGTACCAATCAAGTAGATGGGACACACTTGGTCTGGCCGTGGTGCAACACTACAGATCTGGTCGGTTGTGTCATGTTTCTGGATATGGTAGTCGGTCGAGGCTGCCTGAATTGGGTACCGGGGAGGTTAAGCATCGCATCACGCGGCCGAGACTGACATATTTCTTCAGTCTCAGAGGGTTGTCCCTTCAGACTCTAACCCTTGCAAAGAGGCTAGGTTTATTGCCTGGCGCCAGAGTCACCCCCTGTTCAGGATAATGCCGACAGGGTCCGAGGCATTTTTGGGAGAGCCGAGCATGTGTGGGCTACGGCCTTACGTCTGAACCCAGCTTAAAAAGCGGCTTTGCGCCACATTCACCCACATGGTGGAGCGTGTAACAAATACCTGTTTGGTACTATTCTACGGTCAAAGAACTTTTTATAATGTTCAGCCAGTGAGGATTGAACTCATTACACCAGCTATGGGATTTGCGAACCATTTATCTACAGCGTGGCATCGTTAATAATAATAATTATCCTTTTCTTTCTTTGGCAAAGGGTAAAAAGCTTGTCTCACAGACAATTGGTAGGGTAATAAATTCAATCCTCAATAGAAAATTTAAAATTGTGGCTCTGACTAATTTACTAATCCCATAAACTCTTGGGTTCCCGATATAAGAGCGAACCATAATTATAGAAATGCTTCTATCTAAAATGAGCCCTGTCAGCTGGGTGGGGGTGTAAAATACGTCAACTGCACCTCTGCAGAAACGTAAGAACTCATCCAACGGATATCTTCCTGATTATAACACTAAACTCCATCTGATGTTGAGGCTCCGTCAGAATATTCGATAAATAAGATTATTAGTGTTAGAAAGCAATACTTGAAACGATTTAACCAGATGCAAACAAAGGATTAATACCAAATATAATTATTAGTTGGTTTGTTGGGTTTTATGGCATATCAACCTTTGTAGGTTATTTAATGCCAAATCCATTTTTATGTAAATAATCCGTTCCATTTAAAACAATTCAGTTCAGCATAAGTACACAGTTTAATTGTCAAAAACATTTACATTTCAAACTATTCAAGCAGTTATATGTAACAATTCAGTTAAGTGTAAATACAGTTTTAATGTCGATAAACAGTTCCATTTCAAATAATTCAGTTAAGCATAAGCACGCAGTTTAAATGTAAGTACGGTTTAATTGTCAAAATCATTTCTATTTCAAGCTATTCAGTTTACTCAAACAATTCATTTTAGCATAAGTATGCTGTTAGTTCTATTTAATCCATAGATAGGGCCCTATCATGTGCTACCACTCCGGGCCAGAGTGGACCTGGGAGCGATGGCAATGAAGGGGTACTCCGCGTTCCCCAAAGCTCCAGCACTGCTGGAACCTCACCATCAGATTGTTTAGTGTCATATCCAGGACACTCGTTAGGGGGGGGGGGTCTTACCCCTCTGCAGAGGTGCAGTCATGTATTTTACAGCCCCAGCTGACTAGGCAAATAGAATTATTAGTATTTTATTGTAATACTTGAAACCATTTATATGTATGCTAGCAAATGAGATCAAGGACATTTTAAAATTGTCTCTTATAAACTATTTGCTTCCAAATCATATTATATATATATATATATATATATATATATATATATATATATATATATATATATATATATATATATATATATATATATAAAAGGATCATTAAATAAGTTTCCAGACTTTTTTCGTATGGGCACTTTTATTGAGAGTACACACATGAAACTCTAGTCCTCTTCGAAGTAATCTCCTCCGCCTGCAATGTACTTGTTGTACCGTTCCAAAAACTTCTGGAAGGCCCCATGGAAGTCCTCTTGTGTCAGCGTGTCAATGACCTTTGTCTCAGCCTCTTTCATCTCCTCAATTGTCTCATGACGACAGCCTCTGAGCTTAGGGAATAACCAAAAGTCACAAGGAGCAAGGTCTGGACTATAGGGACGGTGAAGAACTGTGTTGATGCCTATCTTGGTCAAACAGTATGGGACAAGGATGGAGTTGTAGACTGGTGTACTGTCCTGGTGGAAATGCCACTGACCCTATTTCAAGAGTGCTGGCCTATTCCGACGTAATCTCTTCCTGAACTCCCTTAAAACCTCAACATAGTAAACTTAATCCTAACCCTAACCCTTTGGCCATTCAACTCTGGTGTATTGACTTCCTTATTCCTTCCATACCTCTCATCATCCCTCACAGACTCCCTGCCGTCCTTGAATCTCTTATGCCACTCACAAACTGATGCTCGATTCATGCAAGATGGCTGAAAAGCAGTCTGAAGCATTCCATACGTTTCTGTGGCATTTTTCCAAGTTTAAAACACAATTTTATTGCATATCGTTCTTTTAAAGTGTCCTCACGTCCAGATTGCATTTTTGAAATTCACCAGCTGTGACAATCAGGCTTTGGTAGGGTGTATCCTAATTGCTGCTGTAGCTGTTGATTTGAACCTGAAATCATAAGAATTGGCTAGACATCTCATAAGATGTATTGCAATAACATACTGAATTTTCATGAGTCTACGACAATTTTAAATGCCTGTACAAAGAAAGTCTGGAAACTTATTGAATACACCACGTATACGAACAGGATATTGCATTAAACAACCATTACGATTTGGTATGCCGTAATACACCAACCAAAAAACAAATCTGTTTTGTTGGTTGTTTTTGTTTTTAAATATATTTTGCTCTATAGTATCGAAAATTTCTTAAGTATTTTTTCAAAAATAATTTTGGGTAAAATATTTTCATCATTATATATATGTGTGTGTGTGTGTGTGTGTGTGTGTGTGTGTGTGTGTGGAGAAATGGCAGATTTGGTAAATCCAACAAGATGAGAAAAGTAAGTGGAAAAGTGGATAAACCGAAATATTCGCATGAAACTATCTGATGAAACATTCTGATGAAGTCTTTTTGAAATAAAGACGAAATATCATTTTTGAATCCGTTGTCAGTGTTTCTATTTATCCACTTATCGACATATTTTTCTCATGTATATATATATATATATACGTGAAACTAAGTGTCATGGGAAAAGTTTATTAGGAAGTCATTTGTGATTTTAAGTTTTAAATATTCTTTACTTGAAAAGCATCAAACAATTCAAATATTCTTTTCAAAAATAATTTCGGGTACATTCTTTTGCCTGTCAGCATCATCATAGAAGTATACTGAGCATTTTAGTAATATATATATATATATATATATATAGAGAGAGAGAGAGAGAGAGAGAGATTTCTTTTCCTCACACCATTCGTAAAGTTGTATCTATAATGTAAGTATAGGTGTTTCAACATTCGATATCTGACCGCTTTTATGTTTGTTTGTTTGTTTGGTTGGGATTTTTTTGGGGGGGGTCCGTATTTTCTTTGTATCTCGTTTCTCTTGTCTTTTTTTTGCATCTCTTTCAAGATTATTCACTTTTTTAAAAAACATCTCCTCTTGCGAAAATACGGCGTAAATAAACGCCGATCTTTGTTGGTCCATCTTGTCCGCCATTTTGGCCTCGTGTGTGGCGTCTCTGTATGAACAAAAACTCAAAGTTCAAGAGGCAAAAGATTAGATAATTCCGTTTGCACGACTTCCACGATTGTGTTGTTCTTCTCTTTAAAGAAAACTTCTTAATCTAACTCATCTTCTCTCAGTCTGTTTGTCTGTTTGTCTATTTCGCGTTCTCTTCTCACACAGTTACGCGCGTGCCCACGCACACTGCACATAAAGTTGGTTTGGTATATTTGTTTAACGGCATGCAATCTTCTAATGGGTTATTTAACGCCGAAATTTTATTAATTACGTTGTTGTTTAGAATCTTAATTATATTTTCAATTATGATATTTTTAATTAGATCTATTTGACCAATGAATAGGATTCTAATCGGGACTACCTCTCTTAATCGTGCATAATTTAAATGGCATATCAACCTTCATGAGTTAATTAATGCCGAATTTACCTATGTAGAAAAAGTATAATGGTAATATTTAACTCATAGCTGGGGGGGGATAAGAGTATTTATACCTTTTCCAAAGGTGTTAGTCTGAAAGCGAACCTAATGGAGCGATTAGGGTTCAAACTTGCTTATCACGATGTCGCAGTCCAGTAGGTGAGCCACTACACCACGAGGACTCCTCGAATCATGCGTAAAGGACCAGACAGAAGTAGTGGTGAAGTCAATAAAGGACTAAACTGAAGTAGTGGTGAAGTCAATAAAGGACTAGACTGAAGTAGTGGTGAAGTCAATAAAGGACTAGACTGAAGTAGTGGTGAAGTCAATAAAGGACTAGACTGAAGTAGTGGTGAAGTCAATAGTGACATATATTATAAACTGCACGGTCATCTCTGTCTCATTACGTACGCTCATGGGATTGCCCAGTCGGCTGGGACAGTTGAATACACAAACTGCACCTCTGCAGAGGGGTAAAACCCCAACAACGAGTGTCCTGATATGACACTAAGCAGGTTCCAGTGATGCTGCAGCTTTGGGGAATGCGGAGTACCCCTTCATTGCCATTGCTCCTAGGTCAACTTTGGCCCGGAATGGTAGCACCTGATAGGGCCCTATCTATGGGCTAAATAGAACTAAACAGCATACTTATGCTAAACTGAATTGACTAGTTTGTTTGACTAAACTGAATAGCTTGAAATAGAAATGTTTTGGACAATTAAACTGCGAACTTATGCTAAACTGAATTGTTTGAAATGGAATTGTTTTTGACATTGAAACTGTACTTACGCTAAACTGATTTGTTTAATATACGATTCTTTTGACATTCAACTGTGTGTAAACAAAATATGTACTTATACTAAACTGAATTAGCTAAATTTGAACTATTTGACTTAACTGAATAGCTTGAAATAGAAATGTTTTTGACAACTAAACTGTGTACTCATGCTAAATTGAATTGTTTGAAACACAGCTGATTATTTATTTGAAAATGGATTTGGCATTAAATAAACCTCACAGGTTGATATGCCATAAAACCTAAACAACCAAACCAACCAACCGCACATGGGAGAAGAAGAAAACGCTGAATTCGACCCAGCTGTACACCATTTAAAACTGACATTGTGTCGCATCCAGTTCGTTGCGGAGGGGCTGTGTAAATATCTACCTTTATGCTCATGGGAAGCGTGCTTAGTGTAACGGTTATCATCACTAGAAATAAAATCGGTAACTCTAGTACAGATCCACGACGAGGCTGTTTGTATTATACTTCGCGCTAATGCCCTTGGGATTGGTATGAATCCATTTGCTCCCCATCCCCAGTTATAGGTAAACTATTGGGCAGACTGGGTTCTTTAGCCTTAGAATAGTAATCGGTCTAGGAGAAAGAAAATTTTGAATTCAAACTAGTTGCAGTCCGGTTTAATGCCATATCAACTTTCGTGGGTTTATTTATTTTACTTTAGTCATCCCCGCAAAAGGACAGTAGTGGTATGATTTAGCCCATTTGTACCATAGCCAGATACGAATTCGTGAAATGGACATATTCATACCGGTACGCAAAACGTTCATAATGTTCGTAACATATATACATAGAACATAGGACTCGAAACACGAAAAACACTCACGACTTCTTTGTTCAGGTACGAAACTTTTTATTACCTTTGAATTTAAAGGTTCTTCGACATATGGAGAGAGATACACATTCTTTCTATTCTGGCTTTTTCATCTGCCCCCCATCTCGTGCGACACCTGCCCAAGGCCTCTGCGAGCAAGCAAAAGTCAACCCTTCTCGTTCGGTGTCCAGTTCGCAACTCAACTCAACTAACTTACTTCAAAATTCCCCAAATCCCCCGCGTGCTTCTGGTGCGTGACGTCATTCGCACTCTGTAGCTCCGTTTCCCCTCTGGGCTATTGTGACATCTCTGAGTGACACGTCCGCTCTGCGCGCGCGCCTAAACACCTGCGTTAATGTTGCACCTAAATAACCCATGCACTGAGCCGAAAGGTTCTCAGCCTAACTAAACCCAAAGGCATAAAACGAAATCCCTCGGCCATTATATTACATTGCTTGGACGGATAAGGGAGTTCATGCTATTTTCAAGGGTAATAGTCCAAAAGTGAACTTAATGGCATGACTGAAGTTTGAACTTGCCTACTACGATGTTGCAGTCCCGGACGTTAGCCATGACACTACGGCAATTCCTCCCACTGTTCTCTTGTGGGGAGTAGTTGAGTAAATACATACAAGTAATCTCATGAGTGTTTTCATGTGCCGAGTGATTCATTTATTTATGGAATGATGTCAAATTTCCCAATTTTAGTAAACAATGAAGGAATTTAACAATATTTTCCAAGAGTTCTCGTGCCAACCAGGAAAAGATAAAACTTTTTTTGAACATTGATTTTTTTTATAAGATTAAAGAAGCTTTAAAAAATAAGGCTCTATGTTAAACTGCTTGAGGAATATGAAAAAATATATATTTCATAATTCGAGGTCAGAGGTCACTAAATGTTTTAGATCATTTAAACCTTCATGGAATCCATGAGCTTCAAGTAGGTGAAATAACTGAATAAATAAATAAATAAATATACGTGCCCTTTCTATATGAATTTGTAAGGAAAGCTGCATACCAAAATCCTGAAAGGCTGTTCTGTATCCCCCAACACCTTGTAAATGTCATTACAAGAGATACAAGTGAGTCAAATGGTTAAGTCTTGTCTTAATACGAAATACTGAATATAATTTTAGAATTTAATATAAATGTGCCATCAAACTACATGATAACGGAACATATTGCATGAAATACACATTGTGTTGTGGAGTGAGTCCCTATGATGTCGTGGCTAATGTGCTAGACTGCTACATCGTAGTAAGCGAGTTCAAACTCCAATCAAACTATTACGTTCTGTTTCGGACAAATATATTTCGGAAAGAGATGAACCCTCTTATCCTCCCCAGCAAGGGATTAAATAGTACCACAACTGGTTTACAAGGATGGGTTTGTTATTCAATAACCCACGAATGTTGATATGCCATTAAAATAAAGAAAGCAAAAAAAGAATATGTGTGTGTGTGTGTGTGTGTGTGCCGAATTAACAGAAATGGTCCAAGCCTCAAAAATATTTACAAGCAAGAAATATGGCAGCCACACCAACTTCCAAAAACAAATATCGGTCTGCATTTAAATCTTTTCTTGGTCGATAGAATGGAAAAAAAACTCATTTGTCTACAAAGAAAATCATCGTCAATAAAAATTGGTTTTATTTTGAGTATCCATGATTAAGAAAATCATGATAGGGTCTATTACCCTTGAAAATAGCATGAACTCCCTTATCCGTCCTAGCAATGGGCTAAATCATTCTACTACTGTCCTTTTGCAGGGATGACTTTGACATTTAAATAACCCAAGACAACTTTCATCAACATCTTAAAAAGAAATGCTCGTCCATTTTAAGGAGTCTACAGCAATAACTCGAATTGTAAAGTTAATTTGTTCGAAACTTTTTTCATTCTGTTCAAGAAAACTGATTGATATTAACGGCATGTCAAACCCTGTAGGGTTATTTTGTGCCAAAAGGTTAGAGAATCGCGTTCATTGTACATTCATATTTACATTTTTTGTATAGTTGTTTCTTATGAGTGCTTTTTCTATTTTTTTTTTAGATGTTCCAATCGAATACGAATAATTTTTAAACAAATATTTTTGACTCATACAAGAGACACTAACAAGTAGTATCACTCCGAGTGAATCTAAGAGTAATGGCAATGAAGAGATACTCCGCACTCCTCAGATCTTTTATAATTTTCGATGTAATTTGTTTCATCTGAAAAAATAAAAATTTTCATAATTAATAAATATAATGGAAAAGAATTCTAATGAGTGAATTTTTTTTTCAAATTTTAGTTAAACAATATTGCTTAAAGTTTTCAAACGCGTAATTTCAAGAAGAAATAATTCTTTAATTTACCATTCTAAAAAACCATATAGATTAAAGGCGAGTAAATATTGCGGTAAATACGAATTATCGTCAAAGAATATTAAAACTAAAGTCAGAGATAGACAATGAATGATACGTTGATTCTCTTGAAAGTAATAACCTTGGTGTTCATTACATTTATTCAAGCGTGTTTTCTATTGGTCGAAACACCTATGAATCTTACCTTTAGATATGATTTTTATTTTTAATGTCCTTCTCGTATATTCGATATTACCCACGAGATGTCAAAAAAATAAGAAAAATCTCGCCGAGAGTTAGATATGATGCAGGACTCAACTCAACTAACTTTCTTCAAAATTCTCAAAATCTTCCGCGCGCTTCCGGTGCGTGACGTCATTCGCACTCTGTAGCTCCGTTTCCCCTCTGGGCTATTGTGACATCTCTGAGTGACACGTCCGCTCTGCGCGCGCGCCTGAACACCTGCGTTAATGTTGCACCTAAGTAACCCATGCACTGAGCCGAAAGGTTCTCAGCCTAACTAAACCCAAAGGCATAAAACGAAATTCCCCGGCCATTATATTACAGTCTTCCAAACTACATCCTGTGTCTGCACAGAGCTGATGTAAATAAGTTCTTGTTAATCAGCCAACACTGGCACGGTCACATACACATATAAAAGTATTATCATATAGTGTAAAAACTGGTTGGAGATTTTATTTGAGGTAGAAATTATCCATCTTTGAGTTCGTCAAGATGGTTAATTTATTGAATAAAATAACTAAGTTGATATCTGGTTTAGTTTTGGTTTCTTTGTTTTAATGGAATATCAACCTTCGTGGGTTATTTAATGCCAAAGCCATCCTTCTAAAATAGCAGTGATACTAATTTACCCATAGCTAAAAGGATTTGTAGATTCATACTTTTCTCTTGGATATTAGTTCAAAAGTGAATATAATAGCGAGATTGGTGTTCGAACTCGCTTACTTCAAATCCATAATTGAGCACTTTAGCCATTATTCCACTGGAACTTCCATTTGGATCTGATATCAAAGTCTCGCCATTTTAACTAGGAAGTCCATGGCCCACTGATAAATATGGCTCCATATATCACATTTACAGGCTGATTTCTAACAGGCTGATTTCTTTTATTGTCAATTTATGTATATTTCAACTGAAAAATATTAAAATTGTACAAAAATGCATGAATATTTTTTCCAGAAAATTAATAAAATATTTTAGGCAAACAAACAAATATTAATAAAAAAAAAATTAACTCATACAAAAACGTTTAATTAATTTATTTGTGATATATCCAGAAATTGTACATGCTACTTCTTTGATGTCTGGTGACAAGAATAACTTATTTATTTCTGATTCATACTGGGCCAAAATGTTAACTATTTTGTCATTCTTTTGGACTAGCTTGCGGTTTTCCTCCCAAAAGTTGATGTTTTGTTTTAAAAGAGACCGACAGGTCAATATTCTCTCAGAAGTCAATACTTCTCGAAGACTCACCAAAAATCTACCAGCACTCATCTGTCGATATTGGGAAAATATATTTTCGAGAGGGTCACTTTTAAACCTACGGGTGAAAATAAACTCATCCCCTTCATCTAAAAGTTAATCCAGATTTCATCAGTTGAAAAATACATTTTAGGATTTCCTGAGAAAGCCACTCACCATTTACTGTTACTTCGGGACAGGCTTTAACAATTGACGGTACTGTATTTTAGACCAGTAATCATGAATACCATTATTCCTTTATAAAGCTCATCATTTTCATCTGCGCCAATATACTTCCCACCATGAAATTGTGTTCCTTTTTGAAGGTACATTTCATCAACTAATAAAACACTGTCCTGAAAGCGATGACCTTTTACCAAGAGTGATTTTACTGCTGTAATTGATCCCACACCACCACTTTCGATTTTTTCTAATAAAGAAAAAAATGGTTATGGAAATTTCTCTAGAAGTTATTTATAAGCTTGCCTTGATGTATAGCGCAGTAGTAAGGCATAACGTATTAGGTCCGCAGAAAATGGAGGACGGCCTTTTGGTTTATAATGTTGTCTTTTTTGTAACTCATTTAAAATCGAGTATGGACTACGTTTTTGATGTAGGTTGGAAAATTTTCTAACATGCTAGATTTTGTTAGTTTAGCATTATTTCCATGTATAAACCATTGTGGCAATGGTATAGGGTTTCCATTACATTGGAGCTGGACATGAAGGTTTCAGTCAATACGAATACATTCTTTTATAGATGGAAAATGTGTTTCAATGTCAAAGACTATTTTATAAATTAGAATATAATCTTCATGTTTTTTTAAATTCAAAACTAGAGGGACAACATTTCACAGTCAATTGGGTAAAATCCGTTATAGTGTCAATGAAAGAAAATCTTGTAATTCATCTTTTTCAATCCGTCGTTGCTTTGAGGGTTTTCTAAAATCTGGTTGAGTTGGCAAAAGAAATGGTTTTATTATTTTTTCTGAATGTATTGTTGGTATTGGTTGCAAATTCTAATTCAATTTGTTTCTCTTACCTTTCAAAATATATTTATCCCCGATATGTTTGTTGCAAAGAACTGAATTTTTCGTAGGAAACCAATTATTTCGATTAACAAATTTTATCCATTGTTCATTAGAATCGGATTTTCCAAGAGGAAAAGAAAATGTGGAGACTTTTTCACTGTTAGTATCATATCCACTAGAACAGCGAAATGCCACACTTTTGTTAACCATTTTTTGTTAAACAAAAATATCACAAAAATACTTTAAAATTCAATGTCTAAATGAAACTAATGCGCTAGAAAAAATATGTAATACGGAGTTTCAAAAACAAAATATCTCTTACGCAATTGAAAATCATTCAAGCGAGATCACTCTTGATTGCTAATTATTTATTATTTTAATTTTTAAAACAAAAGTGTAAACATGCATTTTAGTGTTGAAAACATGTTTAAAAATTAAAATAGGTTCTGATAAATTCTCTTGAAATTTATAAATTATTTACGTTCAAAAAAGGTAATTCTTAAAGTTATGCCCCTTTAAAAAATTTTAATTACCTAAGCGGTCAATCTGTTGAGTGTTTTTAGTTTCAATTTCAATTGGCCGGTTACAAATCTGCCTTTAATGTGACATACAGGGCCATATTTATCAGTGGGCTATGAGAAGTCCTGTGTCATTTTTCTCCAGGTTCAGTTGAATATTTCATTATCAAGCCATGCTAACTGCACGGATTCCCTTGACTGTCTCACTTTCTCTCTCTCTCTCTCTCTCTCTCTCTCTCTCTCTCTCTCTCTCTCTCTCTCTCTCTCTCTCTATCGTCTTCCGTCCCAATCGGCCAATTACTCTTGGTAAGTTTTCTAGATGATATCCAGTGTTCGTGTAGATATAATGAATATTAGTTTTTACTGACAGTAGTGTGTCCATGTGTAGGAGTCCATAGGATAATGTCGCTTATGAATTCGTCCCGTGATGATGCAACTGTTTTCTAATAGATAGTTTTTAAGGGATAGATTTACTTGCCCCACGTTCCCTGGTTTTAAATTTAGAGTTTTTCCTTCTCTTAGATCAGTTGCAGTACAAAGGATAAAGAGACAAGTCTTTCTTACTATATACTAATAGCTAGAGTACGAGAGAGGGATTTATACATTTCCTATTGGTATTAACACGTAACTTGGTTAGACGAGTTCATTTTCTGAGACGATAACCGTTACGCCACGCACCACCAACTCATATATAAAGAATTATTCTAAAGTATTTTAAGGACTTCAGGAGGTTAGAAAAACTATTTTCTATTCAAACATTTCATTTTTTTTTTAATTAACTTTGGGAGATACAAAACATGATTTAAGATAGGCAGTTCTTTTTTTGATCATAATAAAATTTGCTTTTTGTGTAATATTTGTGTTTTTAACCCTTACAATCAGGCGAAGCAAATTATTTGTTCAAATATCTAATATGTCGTTGTTATTTGATTTAATGGTATGTCAACCCTTATTGGTTATTTAATGCCAAATCCTGTTTTATAAGTAAATGCTTTGTAGGTAATTTTATTTTTAAACAAGTTAGAATTCATTTGTTTACATACAGTTGAATGGTTTCAAGTATTGTTATTTATAACTAATAGTTCTATTTAATATCAATCATTTTTAACATGTTTGAATGGTTTCAAACATTGTTATTTATAACTAATAATTCTATTTAATATCAATCATTTTCTTTGAATACATTTGAATGGTTTCAAGGATTGCTATCAGCGCATTTGATTCTCAGTCAACGTCTTCTAGCACCTTTAAGATTTCTTGGTTTGCATATCAACTTTCAGGGGTTATTCAAAGCTAAAGCCATCTTTGTAGAAGAACAGTAGTGATACTATTTAACTCGTAATTGTGGGTATAAGTTGGTTCATATCTTTCCCATGGGTATTAATCTTAAAGTTAACCTAACAGTGTTACTGGAGCTCGAACTCGTTCACCTCGAGGCCGTTGTAGAGCACTTTAGCCATTACTCCACGGCGACTTCCTCTTGAAGGTGAAATAGGATTGTGTACTTGCTGGCCACAACAGCAATTTGAAGAACACGGTCGGGATAATCATATAGGTACAAGGTACAGCCCATTGGTTGGATCGGGCCTCTGCTCGCTCGTCTAGCCCAGTAAGGACAAAAGTTGAAGAGTTTCAAATCACGTGACCACTTCGGTTGCTAGATCAAGGACTACTCAGCGACGAGGATTCCATCCTGAAACATAACGGGTCGTCACCCATTGCCAACAGGTGGCTTTGTTGGGGAGTTGGTGTTAGCTTCTCTATAGGTGCAGTCAACTTATTCTACAACACAAACCTACGGGGCGGTCAAATATTTACAAGTATTCCACATATATCTTGATAGGTACATGGCTACTTAGTTTAGTTGACGAAGCACACTGTGAAAATCGAGATGATTAGCGACAGTCAAAAACCCAATCTCGCGAACAATTATGCCACAAGAGGAACTCTTTAATAGGCCTTTACCAAAGGTCATGAGTGAAGGATATAAGCGATTATAAGTATTATATGTAGGAGGTGCCTGTGGTGTAATGGTTATCGTCGCAGGAAATAGATACGGCGACACGAGTTCAAATCCTCGACATAGTACTAATACCCTTGGGAAAGGTATGAATCCAATTATTCTCCCTCCAGCTATGGGTAAATAGTAGAACAGACTAGGTTCTTCAGCCTTGGTGAGGCAACTTGTCTAGGAGAAGGAATACTCTGAATTCAAACCTGTTAAACTTGACCTTGTGTCATATCCTGCCCGAGCGGAGTGGTTGGTAAATATGATAAAATTAATGCAGCCAAGATTTAGCCCAAAACCACAAATATGGAGCAATTGGTGATGACCGAACTCCTGATTGAGTTATTGGTCTACGAGACTAACTCGCTAACAAGTAAGCCATACAAGGAGCTCTGCAGGTGGGTATATATGTACAGGGTGTCTCAATATACGTGGGCCCCATGTGACAACTAATATCTCTACTGATAATAATGCTGTGTACTTTTTTGTTTCAGATTTGAAAATAGTATTAATCCTCGATCTCAATGCCTTGGACAAGAGAGGTAAAAATATTTTGCATCACTTCTTATTTGGAGACAAAATCATTCAAAACTGTCTCAAAATAAATGCAACCCATTAATATGATAATGATTTTTCACTGAGACAAAAAAAGATTGCATGTCCTGGAAACTGATATAATAATTTTAAAAAGCATTAATTTGATCTCTCTAGCTCAAAGGACGCATTTTTTCATGGGACGTGTTCCAAATGACCACTATTGCGCTTGTCTCATAAATAAATCATTATCATATTAATGGGTTGCATCTATTTTGAGATACCCTGTACATATATGTTTTTGTCTGCATCTTCTCTCTCTCTCTCTCTCTCTCGCTCTCTCTCTCTCTCTCACACACACACACACACACAAATATATATATATATTTATATATATATATATCTGAGCGTATATCTGTATGCACGTAAATATTATTGTGGGAATGCATATATTTCTACATATGTATATATATATGTATGTATATATGTATATATGCATATATGTTTGTATGTGTGCTTGTTTATGTCTAGGATTGTATGTATGTATATTGCTGTGTATCTGTTTATATGTATAAGAAAATCTTAATACAAAAAGGCCTTCAGGTTTAACGACGCAAATTAAATGACAGATTAGAACTTAGCACATGTTTGCAGTATCTTTTTTTTTTCAATCAAAGCACGATGTCCGCCCCTTTCTGTTTCTTTCAGGTAAGGGAAGAGGTAAAAACACTTGGATATATATATATATGTATATATATATATATATATATAGAGAGAGAGAGAGAGAGGAAGCGAGAGAGAGAATGATGAAGGGAGAAAGGGACAGAGAGCGAGAGAGAGAGAGAGAGACGGCTGGATAGAAAGGGAGAGAAAGTTACACAACTCCAAGCCTGAGATACCACATCTAACCTTAGACAATGCCATCTGGAATTTCTTGTACACGTTTCAAGAATTTTGCCTTATAATCGGAAACACTCAAGTCGAATAAACTCGACACATTAAATACCCATCTTAAACTTCTATCCTATTTAAAATAATCTTTTAACCAACTAGCAAGACTTCTTGGTATTGCCCAGTTTATTTCCAGGACGAGATTGTTAAAAATACTTATTGAACCCAAATCAAAATAAAGGATATTTATGTAATCTAAGATATCACGAGTAAGATTAATAAAACAAATATCTCAACACTCGTAATGAAAGATACGAAGGTTCACTGGTACAACGATTTTTATGGCATGTCAACTCAGCTGGGGTTATTTTATGCCTAGAGATAAGATAAACTGCATTTATTGTACGTTATATTTACAATTTTGTGTTTTGATAAACTTTTTGCACACGGTTATATGATATCAAGTATTTCTATCAAATGCAAACAATTTTCTAATTGAGTGGACTAGGCATTAATTGCTATGAAGAGGTAGTCTACGTTCTCCAGATCTCCAGACCTGGAGCCACACCAACAGATGCAGTTTCGTGTCATACCTTTGACACCGCTTTTTGTATGGCGATACAGTCAATATATTGTAAGCCCAGTCTCAGATCTTGAATTGTATTAATAGATACATCAAGAAAAGTAGAAAGGTGCCCTTAGTGTAACTTAAAAAATGAAATCGATTATCTGAGTTCAAATCCCGTACAAGGCTGTTTGTATTTAATTTCATGCTAATGTTCTTGGAGTAGGTATGCATCCATTTCCCCTCCATTATAGGTAAGTAGAGAAGAAGCTAGACGGCAATTACACAAGAGAGCTGCGAGCAATCTTGAACAATTCCTGGCGGCAACACCCCACAAGACACCAACTGTACGGCCACCTGCCTCCTATCACGAAAACTATTCAAGTTAGACGAACCAGACATGCAGGGCACTGCTGGAGAAGCAGGGACGAACTCATAAGTGATGTATTGTTATGGACCCCCACACATGGCCGTGAAAAAGCAGGACGACCAGCACAAACATACATTCAGCAACTATGTGAGGATACGGGATGTTATCCAGAAGACCTGCCTGAGGCGATGAACGATAGGGAAAAGTGGCGAGAGAGGGTCGGGGATATCCGTGCTACCAGCACGACATGATGATGATGATGAGTAAGACAGACTTGGTTCTTTAGCTTTGGATATATATCCGGTTTAAAAGAAGCAAAACTTTGAACTCAAAACAGAAGTTGGGTAACTTCGTTTAATATAAAGTAAAGATGGCGACCTTAGTCGAGGGTGACCCGAAGGCTCCCTTTTCACGTACAATTCAACACTGCTAAAATTCAACTAAGTCCCGTTTTTATTTTATGGAAGCCTGATCGATCCGATAGAATAAAACGGTATTTCTTCCAAACAGCCGTAATGTCAATATTACTGTATGGAGGCTCAACGTGGAACCTGACAGAACATATTTTTAAAAAGACAAACGGGAACTGCACAAGAATGCGAAGAGTTATATTGAACAAATACTGGAAGCAACACCTCACGAAACAACAATTGTACCGCCACTTACCTCCCATCTCTAAAACCATCCAAGTAAGACGAACAAGTCATGTGGGACACTTCTGCAGTAGCAAGGACAAACTCATAAGTGACGTTCACCAATGGACCCCGATCTTATGGACTTGCCAGTGTTGGCCGACTTACAAGAACTTACATACAACAGCTCTGTGCGAACACAGGATCTAGATTGGAAGACTTGCCAGGAGCGATGGACGATATATATATATATATATATATATATATATATATATATATATATATTGAGAGAATCAGGAAAATCCTTGCTAGCCATATGACTTAGCGATGATGATGAAATATATTCGAATATTTTAAGTGTTTCAGAAAAATGAATATCATTTTGATATCTAATAACTTGATTAATTCGAATTCAACACAAAATTCTGTTTAATTTTTTTTTTCTTTTCAGACATAGAAATACTGTTCACAGGAAAAGAAAAAGGTGTTTAAACATTAAATATAGAATTAAATCAGACTTTGAGCAATATATAAAATATGCCTATGCGATCATATATATAGTAGCATCCTCACCTTCACCTCGGTGTAGTATCTATTGAAAAGGGAGCCTTCGGGTCGCTCTCGACTATATATATATATATATATATATATATATATATATATATTATTTCAGTCCTAGGTCGAGTCATACCAAAGACTCAAAAATGGTATTTCATGCCTCCTTTGTTAACACTCGGTTTTATAAGGTAGGGATCAAGGGTAAAATGGAGCATTCCAGGAAAAAGAATAGCGCCCTCCCCTACACATTGGTGAAGTAGCCATTGAAAAAGAGTCCTTCTGGTCGCCCTCGACTCCGGTCGCCAACTTATATATATATATATATATATATATATATATATATATATATATATATATATATATATGATAGCGTTGACACAATATAAACAGTGCTTTGTGTCTATCAGTTTCCCGCCTATGCATTTATCACACCAAGATTCTAACTTGGATATATATATATATATATATATATATATATATATATATATATATATATATATATATATATACTCTACCACCGTTATTGACCATCCTTTACTAATAATTAGCAGTATAACATAGTGTTACCTCAGTGGATGGGGTAACATAAAATACCACTTCCTAACATTGCGTGCAAACTTCCAGCCTAAAATAAAGCATTCATTCAAGTGAGTAAGAAATAGATGGTTCAGATTTGTAGTTATTGTATATTCTCATCATTAAAAGAAATGGAAAAGAAAAGAAAATGTCCCTGCAAGCAAAACCTATTGATTTCCAATAAGGGTTTCCTGATTTAGTAGAGCACCTTCAGCTGGAATTATTGAGTGAACTTGTTTCACCTTTACAAGGGCATAAGGGATTTCTGTACTAATTTTGATATCCAGTGTTCAATATTTTACCTTGTTGTGCTAAGATGAGGAGAGAGTGTGGTGAGCTCACCTTAAAACAACAATACATAAAACTCCTCATAGCTATAGCAACGTGAAATCGGGTTGAGACCACAAATTGCAAAGGATATTCCTTAGGGACTTGTTAATTGTTAGGCTCAAACACTCTCTGATTGGGAAATTAAATATTTTAAACTATGATAATTTATCATAAAACTTTTGGGGAAAATGAAAGACTTAAATTAAATACTTAAAAAAAATTGAATCGACGTGAAATAAAATGGCTCTCACAGGAAAAAAGGAACTCAGAATAATTTATTGCGAAGAAGAAATATTCTTAACGGAAGGTTTTGTTCTTTTATTGTATTTTGTTTATTTTTATTTATTTGTTTTTTCTTTTTAAAAACAAAGAATTGAAAGAATTTTTTCAATGGAATAGACGTGAAATTTAATTGCTCTTACCGAGGAAAAAGTCACTCAGAATAATTTGTAGAGAAAGAATAAAACTAATTTTTTTAAAAACTGAAAGGTTTATTAATTCATGGTGAAAATCTTATTGAAAAACGAAAGAATTAAACGAAATAATTAAAAATAAATAAATGGACGTGAAATTTAATGGCTCTCACAGGAAAAATGTAATTCAGAATAAATTTTCCAAATAGGATGGAAGTTTTGTTTATTCACGGTAAATTTTTTGAAGAATGGAAAAATTAAATGAATTATTTTTTTTAATTGAATAGAAGTGGAAATTGAATGAATTGAAAGGAAAACGCAACACACCATTGGTGAAGTTGCTTCAGATGTGGCTTGTGAAAATGAAACAGACGCAAAAAAAAAAATGCTGATTTTTAAGGTTGGAACGGATTAAATTGCTGTTGCAGAAAAAGAAAAGTAACACACAATTAAATGGTCAAGGGCGCCTCTGGTGGTGTAATGATTAGCAAGCTCGACTAGCAAACCCACACGAGTGAGTTCGAGTCTCATTGGGTGCTCCTTTCATATGGCCTTGTGCCACATCTAACCAAAAAGCTTTGTAAATTACCACAATTAAATGGTCAATTACCGCTTCGCTATAAATTCATGATACGATAAGAATATTATTGAGTGAAAAGTAATCTTTTGTACTACACTGCAGCTTTTGACGTCCAGTTGTTTGGGAGTCAAGAAGCTTTATAGCCTTCAGATTCTAAAAGACAGACATAATCACATTTATTAAGCAGAATATGGCAAACCACATTATATATATATATATATATATATATATATATATATATATATATATATATATAGATAGATATATATATATATATATATAGAGAGAGAGAGAGAGAGAGCAAAGGATCAAGTGGTTAGGTTTGATTTCTTAGTTTAATGGCATATCAACCTTTGTAGGTTATTTAATGCCAAGTCATTCTCCTTGAAGAACAGTTGTGGTAGTATTTAACCGATAAGTGGGAGGATAAGGGGGGGTCATACCTTTCCCAAGAGTATTTGCCCGAAAGTGAACGTAGTAGCGCGACTGGAGTTCGAACTCGCTTATTACGATTCCGCAGTCCATCGCTTTAACCCATTACTCCACGAGGACCTCCTCACCCCCAGATAATGTGACAATCGTAGGCTGGATCAAAAGTTTCGAACAGACCTTCTTTCATTGTGTTGATACAAATTTCTTATGCAACAAATCGACAGTGGTTTATTTACATAAAATCCAGTTTGATATTTTGTTGGGAAGTTGTTATTTTTTTAAAATGTAACACACGTTCAGAGACAAACTTTGTTAGAGGCGAGATTTTACTGATGAGAAAGAAGAATCAAGTTTCGTAATAAACAAAAAAGGAAGAAAAGGGTTCGACGGAAAATGAGTCCGGCAGTTAAAGAGAGAAGCGACTCTTGAGAGAAATAATTATTCTTTTTGTTTAACCATAATATAATTGTGCATTTTTATTTTTTTATTTTACAAAAGTGTAACAATTTGATCCTTGGTTACATAGTTTCTATACTACAGAGTTTGGTAATAAATAACAACTAATAATGTCTGTTTTGATTGTACCGGCTCATTGGCCCAGTGGGAGACCGGCGTTCAATCCTAGGTCGCGTCATACTAAAGACTTTAAAAATGGTACTTAATACCTCCTTGTTAAACACTCAGCGATATAAGGTACGTATCGAGGGTAAAGTGGAGCAATCCAGGAAAAGGAGTAGCTCCCCTCCCTACACCTCGGTGTAGAAGCTATTGAAAAGGGAGCCTTCTGGTCGCCCTCGACTAAAGGGAGACAACTTACTTTTGATTGTATACTGTTCCACTAGCAATAATATCAAGTAGCTTTGGTTAGGAAGAAACATAAGATTTTGTTTTAATGGCATATCAACTCTTTTTAGGTTATTTAATGCCAAAGCCATTCTCCTAGAAGAACAGTAGTGGTACTATTTAACCCATAGCTGGGAGGATAAGGAGGTTCATACCTTTCCCAAGGGTATTTGCCTGAAAGTGAACGTAATAGCGCGACTGGAGTACGAACTCGCGTACTACGAATCCGCAGTCCATCGCTTTAACCATTACACCCCCAGTATTAAATAGAAATATTTGATACCATATGACTGTGTGCAAATAAATTATCATTACTTCAAGTCACAAAAATAATAGTATTATCACATCAAGTTACTTAACAATAACAACTTGAAACCGTATAATCGTACATAAATTATTGGTATTAGGTACTAAAAATTATTTATATTCAAAGTATTATTAATAATATTCCTTGCAAGTTTTTCATTATAGCTGTTTTTGGTGGTCTTTCACTGGAGTGACAGCAAGTCTTCAAAGTTCATTCAAGCTGATTTTATTAATACTGAGGTGTGGATGGTCTTCGATTCTTTCCTCTGATTTTTCCTTTCTCTAGTCTTTTTTCCAAGCCTTTTGGCAATGTTCCAAGTGCACGAGTTACAACTGGTATCACCGTCACCTTAATATTCCACAACCTTTTCAGCTTTCACGATCTAAATATTTGTTTATCTTTTCGCTTTCTTTAATTTTCACTTTGTGGCAAAATTCACTCGGTGACAAAATCTTTTTTTCCTGTTAACTAGCTTTAGGTTTGGTCATCTGGCCAACATTGAATAATACGTTTGTATCTCAAAATCCCAGGGAATTTTATGCTTCTCATTCTAAAGGACGGATTCTGGTTTATGCATATACCATTTGGTAGTATGGTCAAATTTTAATATTTTGCATAATTCCCAGTGGATTACCTTTCCCACCCAGTCGTGCCTGGTCTAGTATTTTTTGCATTAGTTTGCTTATTATGTGATTAATCATTTCATCTCTTTCTTCATATAACATACACTAGCTATTTTGCAGTGAATTTTCGATTTTGGCTATAATATAATTGGTCCTTCTTGCATTGTTTTATGCTTTGGTATGATTTATTTGGGCTATAATATAATTGGTCCTTTTAGCATTGTTTTATGCTTAGGTAAGATTTAGTTTCTCTGTTGAGGTTTCCTCTTTCAGCCGTCTCCAGTCTAAGGTTTGAAGTATACATTCAGTTGTTTTTCATCCCATTTCTGTTTCTTAGGTTTTTTTTGGGGGGGTTGGGGGGGGTTGTTCTTATAATGCCATTGCTGTTACTAGCTGCTGTGATTAGTCTTTTTTTGCTTTTTTAATGTAGTTCTCGAAACTGAATTGACGCATCTACGCATAGAAATACTTAAAGCCATATAACTGTATTTTTTCTTTTAGATAGGAATACTGGATACCATATAGCTGTGGACAAACAAATTATTCTTATTAGATACGAATAGTTATTTAAAACTTAATTATTGTCGATAGTATTACATAGAAATATATGAAACCATAAAATTATGTTGAAATTATTTAAATCAAATGTCAGCATTAAATAAACCATAAAGAGTTGATATGCCATTAAACAAACAAAACAAATAAAACCAAACTAACCAAATAGCCTTAGAAAGGAATTGTCCTTGAACTGAGGTAAATCGCTTGGTAGAAGTTTCCTTTAACTTAGTATGGCACAAAGCCATCTGTGAAGAAATAAAAGGAAGATTGTATCGTATTTTTAAGAAGGACTTGGTATGTAATTGCGGAAGGGTTTTTTTATATTATCATTTTTCGTTGATTATATCTATCTTTCGGTTTAGTTAGGCTTAGAACTATTCGGCTAAGTGCACGGGTAGGGGCACACATTGAGCGCAGGTGTTCACGCTCGCACGGGGAGGATGTGACAATCACAGATGTCATAGTAAAAACCCCGGATAGGAAATAGGACTGGGGATGTGAATGACGTCATGCCCGGAAGCAATGGGCTGAGTATTTTGGTGATTTTTGAAAAAAGCAGTGAGTTGAGATTCGGACCCAGGCGAAGCGAGTTGATTTTTCGAGCCTCGGTGAGGCCAGGCCAGTTGGGTCTACGTGATGGAACAGTCAGCACAGTAGAAATTGTGTCTCTCTCTCCTCGTGTCGAAAACCTAAAAGTCAAGAAGGTAATAAAAGTTTCGGACCTGAACTACCGAGAATCGTCAGTGTTTCGAGTATTTTTCGGATTCCTATGCATGTTAACGTTTTACATATTTGTATATGTTACGTATTTGTATTATTCGTATTTTGGATGTTACATTGCCTGCCTAAAAAATCGGTATCCTGTGTTCTTTTAACTAGGCTCGAATCTTGATTTCTTGCACCAGTGGGAAGTACATAGCAATTATAGCAATGTGGCAGGCTGCATTGCTACAAGTCTCTCATTTAGAAAGCCGTTACAGATATGCCCACAACTTCGCACCACGGATACATTTTGGCATACAAATTGAAAAAATATGTAGCGTAGTAACCCGATGAGTTGTCAAGTAAACCAAGACAAACTACCGAAGTACACCGCATGTGCTTTCGATATGCAAATTAGTACCTATTTAAACTCTGGACGAAGATGCATCATCCTCTGCCTTATCTCCCTTACTCTCGGCCGTAAGAGTCGAGGGATGTAATGTGTGGGAAGATGTGAGATTGGTTGAAGCGGGGTTGCCTGTGAAAATGACGTAACGTGTCATAAAACAATAAACACTCGTATTTACGGCGCTGATGTTGATCGGTTGAGAACAACAATTCGGCTTCATTTATTTGTGGCTACACTAGTCCATCATAAGTAAGTGAACGAAAATGAAGTCGATAGCCATCGGCCAAGTCTGTACGAATAGAATTTGCAACGATCTAGATGATATGAGAAAAGACTGGGTGCCTACGTTAGTGCGATAGTAGGCAAGATCGTCTTGCAGTTAAAGTACTGAGTTCATTTCCCACTAACCGCCACATAATTATAACTATTCTTCTGTTTTCTTTTCATGCCTTCATTAACCAATGTTTCTTTCTCTTTTCTTTTTTTCTCTCCTTCTTTTTTTTCTTTTCTTTCTTTCTTGATATATTTACTTCCTTAAGGTTTACCTTCTTTATTTCTTTCTTTCTTTCTTCACATATTTCTCCATTGTTTGCCCTTATTTTTCATTTATTACGTTCTTTCTTTTTTTCTTTTACATCTTTTTATTCATCTATTTATTTATTTTCTTTTTGTTTTTCTTTTCACGTTTCCTTTCTTATTTTTTCTTTCTCATTCTTCTTTCTCTCTTTGTCTGTTTTCTTTCTTTCTTTCTTTATTTTTCCGTCTTTATTCTTTCTTTCTTATATTTCTTTCCTTGTTTCCTTCTTTTTTCTTTCTCTCTTCCTTCTTTTCCCTTAATTTTTCCATCATCTTTCTTTCTTTCTTTCTTTCTTTCTTTCTTTCTTTCTCTCTTTCTTTCTTTCTGTATTAGTTTCCTTATTGTTTCACTCCTTTTTTAATTTTACTTTCTTTTTTACATCTTTCTTTTCTTTTCTTTTTTGTTCTTTCCTTTTTCTCTTTCTATACTTATTGTTTTCCTTTTTTATTTATTTCTTTTCCAGCTTTCTTTCTTCTTTCGTTTTTTCTTTTTTTCTTTTCTTTTCTTCTTTCTTTCATTCTTTTCTTTTTACCTATTGTTCCACCCGCATTTCTTTCTTTCTTAACCACTTTCATTTTTTTTCTTTCCTTCTTTTTCCCATCTTTTGCTTTTATTTGTTCGTTTCATTCCTTCTTTTTTCATTTATTCTTTCTTTCTTCCGTGTAACAGAGTTTCATGAAATACATTTCAATTCGAAGATCAGATAATTTTCCACAGCAAGAATCCTATCTTGTTCCAGTCGCTCTATGACGTTCACTTTCGGACTAATACCCAAGGGAAAGGCATGAACCCCTTTATTCCCACAGCTATGGGTTAAATATTATCACTGCTGTCCATTTACGAGGTTTGGTTTAGTTTTTAGTTTTTTGTTCAGTGGCATATCAACCTTCATGGGTTATCTAACACCAAAACCATCCTTGTAGAAGTACAGCAGTGATACTTGTTTAACCCCTAGCAGGGGGTTGGGGAAAAAGGGTTTCTACCTTTCCGAAGGGTATTCATCCGAAAGTGAATGTAATAACGTGACTGGAATTCGATTTCACTGACATCGAGGCTGCAGTTCAGCATTCATAGCGATTTCACCACGGGGACAAGGGTGGCTTTGGCATTAAATAATCCAACGAAGGTTGAGATGCCATAAAATAACAGAAGCCAAATCAAACCAAACCAAACCTCTATCTTTGATATTGTGCACTGTTCGATATAAATAACATTACTTGATTTTTATTATTTTTAATTTGATCTATACTGTAAATATCACCAGTTATACATATATATATATATATATATATATTATTATTATTATTATTATTATTATTAGATAGATTGAGAGGTGAACACACTAAAATGATATGGCAAAAACTAAAGGAGAGAGTTAATGAGGAAAGAAAAAGGAATGGAAGTTTGAGGAATGACGAGAAGAATGACGTAATAAGAAGCAAATTAAAATATCTCAAAAGAAGGAAATGTAAAAATTGGTAAATGATTTAACCGTAAAAAATAAAATAAAGAAAAAAAAAGAAAAGTGTAAAGAAAATGGAATTTGGATAGAAATAATGTGGGAAGGAAAGAAGAATTTAAAAAAAAGGAGGAAAAGTA
Source organism: Sepioteuthis lessoniana (assembly GCA_963585895.1). Lineage (NCBI taxonomy): Eukaryota > Metazoa > Mollusca > Cephalopoda > Myopsida > Loliginidae > Sepioteuthis > Sepioteuthis lessoniana. The sequence continues at coordinate 68,996,133 of OY757920.1, read as the reverse complement.
TTAGATAGATAGATATGAATAAATTAGCATAGACAAATCCTCAAGCATATCTCTATCAGCCATCACCGTTAGCAGGTCTTCTAGACGGCATCCAGTGTCTGCACAGAGCTGAAAATGCAAATCTTTTGGTATGTCCATATGTAGGAGCCCACTGGTAAACGTCGCTTATGCGTTCGTCTCTGCTTCTCTCACAGACCCCAACATCTCACGGGTGTCCTCGTCGTGTAATGATTAAAGCGATGGACAGCAGAATCGTAGTAAGCAAGTTCGTACCCCAGTCGCGCTATTACGTTCACTTTCGGTGCCTATGGTGTAATGCTTATCGTCGTAGGAAATGGACACGACGACACGAGTTCAAATCCTGGACGAGATTGATTGCATTTTACATAGCACTAATACCTTTGGGAAAGGTATGAATCCAATTATCCTCCCTCCAGCTATGGGTAAATAGTAGGGCAGACTAGGTTCTTCAGCCTTGGTGAGGCAACTTGTCTAGGAGAAGGAAAACTCTGAAATCAAACCTGTTAAACTCCGCTTGAAAAATTGACCTTGTGTCATATCCTGCCCGAGCGGAGGGGTTGGGTAAATATGATCACGTTCACTTTCGGGCAAATATCCTTGGGAAAGGTATGAACCCCCTTATCCTTCCAGCTATGGGTTAAATAGTTTCACAACTGTTTTTCTAGGAAAATGGCTTTGGCATTAAATAACCTACAAAGGTTGATATGCCATTAAACAAAGAAGCCTAACCAAACCAAACCAACATCTCTTGTCCATCTTACCTGGATTGATTGTAAGATGAGTGGAAAGTGGCCGTACAGCTGCTGTTTTCTGGGATGCTACTTCCTGGAGTTGTTCAAAACAGCGCACAGCATTCTTGAATAGTTTGCGTCTTGCTTTTTCTCCCATCGCTTCCTTAAATCCAGATAGTGCAGCCATACAATAGCAATGACAGAGCTGCAACGTGGAATAATTCCCATTTTATTTCATCAGAGAGGATAGATTTCAATTTGGTCGTTAACCTGTCGATGATGCTCTACAAAAATATAAAACCATTCATTCGCTCACCAGATAGATAAATATGAACTGTCTAACATAGATAGATAGATAGATAGATAGATAGATAGATAGGAAAAACAGTCAGAGATGATTATTTAAAAAGCTGAGGTTAGGTTTTGGTACAAACCCAGGAGTATGGGGCACTCAGTGAGAAAAAACAGTTTGAGATAGATATATTAGTTAAGTTGTCCGACAGTAGTCGAGGGCGATCTGAAGGCTCCCTTTTCAATAGCTACTACACAGGTGTAGGAGGAGGTGGTACTCCTTTCCCTGTATTGCCCCACTTACCCTTGATCCGTACCATATAAAGCTGTATTAAGCAAGGAGACATCAAGTACCATTTTTGAGACTATGGTATGATTCAATCTGGGATTGAACCCCGGTCTCTCAGGCCATAGGTGAACACTTAAGCCATGGCGCTAATGAGCCGATACTAATTGATTGATATTGCTGGAGAAACACCAACTGCTTCTCTGCAGAGGGTTAAGACCCCCACAATGAATGTCCTGGATATGATACGAAGCAATCTGATGGAGAGGTTCCAGTAATGCTGGAGCTTTGGGGAATGCAGAGTACCCCTTCATTGCCATCGCTCCCAGATCAACTCAGGTGCGGAGTGGTAGCCACCTGATAGGGTCCTATCTATGTGTCAAATAGAACTAAACAGTGTACTTATGCTAAACTGAATTGCTTGAAATAGAACTGTTTTAATATTTAAACTGCGTACTTATGCTAAGCTGAGTTGTTTGAAAAAGAGGTTTTTGACTTGAAATTGTAGTTTCGTTAAACGGAATTGTTTGCAATAGAACTGTTTGACTAAACTGAATAGCTTGAAATTGAAATGTTTTATCAATTAAACTGCGAACTTATGCTAAACTGAACTGTTTGAAATAGAACTTTTTATTTGTATATAAAATTGATTTGGCATTAAATAATCGACAAAGGTTAATATGCCCTAAAACCTAAACAAACAAATAGATAGATAGATAGATAGATAGATAGGTAGATAGAATTTCATAGAATATTATCATCATACATGATAAAATGAAAGACAATACTTCTTAATTTTATCATTCTTACGAAAACTTCAATAAATGAAAAATCATTGTCTAATTACATAATAATTAACGAGCAAAAAATTTTTAATATATATGCTTTCTTTACGAATTTTATCCCACCCGCCACTGGATAAGTGTGGTTGTATACATATATCTATTTTCTAGATATTACTAAAAATTCTCCCTATATCTACATATATGTGTAAAACTGTAACCCGGCAAAAACAGCTCATTATATTCAGACTTTTATTAGAGCAATAATTTAAATACTCTAATTTACACGATAAAGAAAATTCCAGTACAATCTTAAAATGAACGATAATTCTATGGTGTCAGCATTCGTGCTGAAGGTTTTTCTAAGTCACGCACACACACACACAAACGCATACATATAGAAACACACACAGGTACATACACACACACACACACACACATGTATATATATATAAGTACTTGGTTGAATTATCACAAAGGGGAACAACTGTAATCAAAGGTCGTTGACTCGATGTCTACAATGTTCCAACTTAGATTTATATTTACTCGATCAATGATATTGACCTCTATTAATTCATATAAATAGGAAACTACAATATATATATATATATATATATATATATATATATATATACCATACACTTATATGATGATACTATTTTAAATGTTTACTAACTTCCTATGACATACTTATTGTAATTTTTTATAACTTCTCCGTTGTCACTTAACAAAATACGCCGAACCTGCCATTTTTTGCAGTCATCTATTTATTATTTTCTAATACGATGCACAGACGAGGGTTTAATGTTTCAAAAACGTGCAGTTCGTCATGCGTACATGGGCTTCCGGTTATGTAATGTATTCAATATTGCCAGCATGTTAAAAAAATGAAAAAAAAATGTAAGAAAGGAAAAAAATAGTTAATTTTTGGTCGGCAGCCATTTTGTTTTTGTTTCTCTCAGATGCTTATATTTTGATTTGTAGACATTGTATTACTCAGGGATGGGTGGCGTTCTTGTGCGTATCGGACGGTGAAGGTGTCAGATTGCTCCCAAAATAAATAAATGATAAACAATAATATTTGGTAAATGAAATCAAAGAAAAAAATTGGATAGCTTTCGTCTTAGCCGGAAATTCAGCGTTATTGCACCACCCAACGGAAGTCAGAATCGAACCCGGTGAAACACTATGATTTAATCAGTCTAAATAATTCATTTTGTCGGAGAGAATTTAGGAGGTTCTATTTATCTATTTATTTATTTATTTATCTATTTATTTATTTATCTATTTATTTGTTTTTAAGAAAGAGTCAGTAACAATTATTACAACGACAAACTCAAGCAACTTTGTTGATGGTTAGTAAGCATGGTTTGGCCTAACAGGGAAGACAGTGAGCAGACTAAGAATGAAAGAAAGAAAGATATGAGCAGGTTGAGAAAGAAAGAAAGAAAGAAAGCAAGTAAGAAAGAAAGAAAAATATGAACTAAGATAGATAGATAGATAGATAGATAGATAGATAGATATGCGCAGACCTAGCTAGAAACAAACGAAGATGTGAATAAATAGATTGACAGACATATAAATATGGAAGGACTAGATAGATAGATAGATAGATAGATATGAGCAGACCGACATAGGAAGAAAGACGAATCTGAACAGATTAAGATATATGGAGAGAAATTTAGGTATGAAAAGAGAATATATATATCTATCTATCTATCTATCTATCTAGATAGATAGATAGATAGATCGGAACTGTGCTACGTCAGATGAAATTTCATTAATTTTATTGTTATTGACATTTCACCCAAAATTGTTGGTTGTCAATATATGGGAACTGAAGCCTGTCGAATAAAAACAAAAACAGAAACAATAACAAAGGAATATGTAATCGACAATAACTTCCATCGTGGAAGTCTCTGTGGGGTAGTACCATTACAGTTTTTCTACAAGGATTGCTTTAGCATTAAATAACCCACGAAAATTAATATACCATTAAAAAAGAAATCAAACTAAAACTTAACTGTCAATTGAAGTTTTATTGTCTACCATGTTGGATAATTTTGATAGACTTTCATTGTAAATCGAATCCACAGCTAAAAAAACTTTTTTTTTCTTTTTTTTTTTTTTGGTTTATAAATTTGCAATAGCCCTGTCGGAAAGGGTTAAAATATGTCGACTGCACCCCCTGCCGACAGAGAGAGAGAGAGAGAGAGAGAGAGAGAGAGAGAGAGAGAGAGAGAGAGAGAGAAGACCACCCCCTTCCAAAAGAGATGATTTGTGTACCGCAATAAACTTCTTTGAACATCGGATTCAGTGACCCACAACGATGATTGATCGATTGATTGATTTTAAGGTTATATTTAGCCTACGTTCATATTGACATGTTTTGCCCATTGTTTTCAAGATTATTAATTTATTTGGAATCCAAAAAAAAAATAATTTTTTAAACAGTTCTATTAAAGAGGATTTTTCTTTGCACGGTTACGTGATATCAAGTATTCCTATACAAATAATTTGCTCACATTTACATGGTTTCAAGTTATTAAAATTAATTATCCTTTGTAAACAATTATTACTTTTAGTAACTATTCTTAATACAAATTACTTAGTTATATGTGCATTTACTAATTACTCCACACGACTAGGATGTGACACAAGTAAATTTTTAGCGAAGTTTAACAGGTTTGAATTCAGAGTTTTCCTTCTAGAGCAATTGACATACTAAGGTTGAAGAGCCCAATATGCACTCCTATTTACCTATAGCTGGAGGGAGAATAACTGGACTCATAACTTTTCCAAGGTATTAGTGCCATGTGAAATGCAAACAGTCTTACCCAGGATTTGAACTTGTGTCGCCGTGTCCCTACATCAATAACCATTACACCATAATCTAGAGTGATATGGCATCAAGAAATCCTATTGAATACGAATAATATTTAAGCAGGTCTATTTGACCTTAAGATAAAATCCAACTTGATATTAACACTCAGTGTTAAAGTGGATCTGGGAGTAATGGTAATGAATGGTTACTCCCTATTTCCAGATCTCCAGAACAGGAGTCTCGCCATTAAATGCAGTTTAGTGTCATACCTCAGGATATCCATTTTGGGAGCGTTAAGGGAGAGTTATCTCCCCCAACGAATGATTAACTCTTCAGAGAAACATGGCTGCTATGACAATAACTACGTGTAGAGACAGTCAGCTCTAATCCACCAGAATCTCAAGCGCTAATCTATCAGAATCTCAGCGCTAATCTATCAGAATCCTACTGTGCAACGGTCGGTGAGAAAATAACCAGAATATTTTGTTTAAAATATACCCCCCTCCATTTTTTTTTGTTATATTTTGTTGTTCCAAAATACTTTGGATATAACAGAGTGAAAATCTCACCTTACTGCAAAGGATACAGTCAGCGCATTTGAAGCCCCGCTGATAGAATGAAGTAAAAGTCGAATTCACAACATTATTTGTATTAATATTCAAGCAAGCATTGACGAAGGTTGATATACCGTTAAACAAAGAAACCAAACCAAACCAAACCATTGCTTCAAAGTTCCTAATTTATTTAGAGAAGTCTCCGTGATGTAGTATTAACGTACTCATAACTGCAATATCGTAATAAGCGAATTCGAACTCCAGTGGCGTTATGACGTTCAGTTTCGGACAAATATTTTTGGAGAAGGCATGAAGCCCATATCTACCTAGCTATGGGCTAAATAGTACAACTACTGTTCTTCTACAAATTGGGCTTTTTCCCTAGTCGGTTGGGGTTGTAGAATACACCGATCGCATCTCTGCTGAGGTTGGTTGGCTGCTTGGGTTTTAGGGCATATTAACCTTTGTAGGTTATTAAATACCAAATCCATTTTTATACAAATAAACAGTTCTATTTCAAACAGTTCAGTTAAGCATGAGTACACAGTTTAATTGTCAAAACATTTCTGTTTCAAGCAATTCCGTTTAGTCAAACAGTTCTAATTCAAACATTTCAGTATATTCAAACATTTAGTATAAGTATAATTTGTGTCCACATACAGTTAAATCTCAAAACTGTTCTATTTCAAGTAGTTCAGTTTAGCATAAGTATGCAGATTAATTCTATTGGACCCATAGATAGGACTCTATCAGGTGCTACCAATCCGGACCAGAATAGACTTGGGATCGATGACAATAAAGGAGTGCTCCTTATTCCCCAAGCTCCAGCATTACCGGAACCTCACCATCAGATTGCTTAATGTCATATCTAGGACACTCGTTGTGAGGGTCTTAACTCTCTGCAGAGAAGCAGTCGGTGCATTCTACAGTCTCAGCTGACTGGGCAATCTCTGCAGAGGGGTAAGACTCCCCGAATGAATGTACTGCTTATGACACTAAACAATCTGATGGTGAAGCTCCAGTAATACTGGAGCTGTGAGGAATGCAGAGTACCTGTTCATTGCCATCACTCTCAGCTCCACTCCGTTCTAAAAGGGTCCTATTTATGGATCAAGTAGAACTGTTTAACATTTGAACTGAGTGCAAACATATGACTGAGCGAAAAGGAATAGTTAGAAATAGAACTGTTTGATCATTTAACTGTGTAAACAAACGACTGATGTTTAAATGAATCGTTAGTGATATATAGAAATACTTGGAACTATTCAACTTTGTTGACTTATGTTAAATTTAATTGTTAGAAATAGAACTGTTTGATCATTTAACTGTGTGTATCCATAAAATGTGTTTACAAATCATATATTTAATATATACATGGGAACCATGTGATTGCAAGTAACTCTGTTACATAGCCATGATATGGCTATGTTTGAAACGTACATAGACTGTTACATAACATATATACATAGAACATAGGAATCTCGAAGCACGAAAGACACTTACAACTTCTTAGTTCTGATACGAAACTTTTTATTACCTTTGAGTTTAAAGGTTCTTCGACATAAGGAGAGAGATACACATTCTTTCTATTCTGGCTTTTCCATCTGTCCCCCATCTCGTGCGACAAGGCCTCGGTGAGCAAGCGAAAACCAACCGTCTTCTCCCGAGGCAGGACTCAACTCAACTGACTTTTTCAAAATCCCCCAAACCCTCCGCGCGCTTCAGGTGCGTGAAGTCACCCGCACTCTGTAGCCCTGTTTCCCATCTGGGCTATTGATACATCTCTGAGTGAATGCTGCACCTAAGTAACCCATGCACTAAGCCGAAAGGTTCTCAGCCTAACTAAACCCAAAGGCATAAAACGAAATCCCTCGTTGTGATCTTTTTTGTTTCAGATTTGAAACTATTATAACAATTATTAATCCTTGATCACAATGCCTCTGAAAAGAGAAGGAAAATAGTTTGCGTCACTTATTTGGAGAAAAAAATCATTCAAAACTATGCGAGAAAAATTTCACAGGAAGTTTAACTTTAACAATGATCCCCAGAAAAGCCAAATTTATCGTTGAGTACACAAATTTCAAACCACGGGGTCAGTAAACAATCTCAACTAGAAGGCAGAAGATACCAAATCTGGCAGGAAGTTGACTGCAAGATGTCCTGACGATGTGGATTCGGTGAAAGATTGTGTTGGAAGGAGTCTGAAAAAGTCTCTCCGAAGACGTTCCCAAGAACTTGGTCTTTCGCTTGCATCGTTGCATAGAATATTAAAGAAGGATCTTTATACATACAGAATCCATACAGAATCCAGATCAAGTATGAACTCTCACCAGTTGAGATGGAGCTTCTTGTCTCAGTAATAAATCATTATCATATTAATGGGTTGCATCCATTTTGAGACACCCTGTATATAAAAACAGGATTTGGCATTAAGCAATCAACAATGGTTGATATGCCATCAAACCAAACTAAACTCAAGATGGCTTTGACATTAAAGAACACACCAGGGCTAATATGTAATTTAAAGAAAAAAACAAGGAAAGAAAGAAACCTAATTTATCTATTTTTGTTTGGGTCGCCTAACACTGTGGCGGTAATTTACTAAGCTTTTTGCTTAGATATAGCACAAGGCCGTATGAATGGGGCACCCAATGAGAATCGAACTCACTCGTGCAGGTTTGCTAGTCTAACTTGCTAACCATTACACCACCCGAGGTGCCCGGCCTAACACTGTGGTGTCTCAAATGAAGGTGCCCGTGGTGTAATGGTTATCGTCGTAGGAATTGGACACGGCGACACGATTTCAAATCCTCGACGAGACTGATTGCATTTCACATAGCACTAATACCCTTGGGAAAGGTATGAATCCAATTATTCTCCCTCCAGCTATGGGTAAATAGTAGGACAGACTAGGTTCTTCAGCCTTGGTTAGGCAACTAGTCTAAGAGAAGGAAAACGGTGAATTCAAACCTGTTAAACTCCGCTTAAAAATTGACCTTGTGTCATATCCTGCCTGAGCGGAGGGGTTGGGTAAATAGGATCAAATGAAGACCTTATTTACAGTAGTAATGGTCCTCTGTACAGATTGTTAACCATTACTTTACAATATCTCATAATAATCACTAAGACTAGTCGAGTCGTGCACAAGATTATAAGCGTGAAATCTCCAGTGAAGCACAAATAAAATTAATCAGCTGACTTTATGGACAGTTAGTACTATCGAAAAGGGAGCCTTCGGGTCACCCTCGACTATGGTCGCTAACTTTACTTACTTTACTTAGTAAGCATGGTAAAATCTGACACAAGGCTAAAAGTCTTAGACCTCCAATATAATGGGACGAAACGTGATCACTTGATCCCAGACAGAACTCAAAACCGTTTTATGTTTGGGTAATGGAAAGACGTTGACAAACACGGGATTTATTCGGATCCCTACGAGGCTAAAATGTGACTCGAAGTCGGCTTAGTGTGAGGTGCCTCGTAGTAAGAAATCCTCCCAGGAAATACAGGAGAGGGAGCAAAAACTATACATATCCTTCAGCCATACTCTACGGGCAATCAACCCAGTCCTTATCTCTTTTATTGGGGGAGGGCAAATGATGCCTGATTGGGAGACTGCCTGAAATATAAACGTTTTAGATTTTAGGTTTCTATGTTGATTGCGATATATTCTTGAAAGTGCGTGAACGAGAAAAAATCGGGCTTGTTCAGAATAGCCCGTCGATGAAAATTATCGTAATTTCTGCAGTAATGCTTAAATAAAATTATATAGAATCCAAATAAGAGCAAATTATATAGAAATGTTATAATCCAAATAAGAGAAAATTTCAGTCATGGTTCCATTCTGTTTTATTGAGCATTTAAGTACCCAAAATTTTGTATTGACAAGCAGCTATAAGTTGAAATCTTAATGACTAGACGAGTGAAATATTAAAGAAATATGGCGGATTGATAAACTGGAGTGAGTCATCCACAGACAGACTGTTTTGTTGTATCACAACTCTTCAGTGTGACTTGAATCGCGATATGCTTCAATCTGCGATCGAAACCTGTCTGACTTTACGTCAGTCAGATATCTTACCCCGAAGCATTGTTAATCTCAACGTAAGCGAAGGAATTTTTACGTATAACTTTTATATATACGTTATCGGCGACCAGAGTGCTCAATTCATGAGAAGAGGATTGCATTTCAGCCGATAAATTCCCAACTCGAGTGCTCAACCCATCGTACATTACTGAAGATATTTCATCGGCGTTCTGTTCTGGACAAAAGCCGAAGAATCTTACATGCTATCAAACGCGTCAATATTTTCACACTCGTGAACGAGATTTGAATATGATTTCTGCTCCGGGTGATATTTCATGGATATCTTTTAAACTAGTAACAAACCTCTAACAAACTCGTTATTCATAAGATGCTTCGTTTATTTATTTATTGCGCAGTCTTTTCCATCCCCCGCTCACTACAGAGGCGGGTTCACAAAAACTTGCTTATTTAATTGTCTTCAGTGAATGACTGAGACAAACAGGGCTTGGCAAATAGATGTCTTAGTTAAAAATTCCGGACATAAATTACACTGACTGCTGATGGCTTTCGACTTTTGCCTCATCTCTCTCTCTCTCTCTCTCTCTCTTTCACGTATTTTACATCTGCTTGGGATTATTGTAGTCTTGCATAAAAAGAAAAAAGCGAAAAAAAAACTTATTAGCCGTTAATTTGGAAATGACTTTTACGCAGTACGATGAAAACATTTTTTCCTCGTTCCATACGTTTTGTTTTTGTCAGTTTTGAATCGTCCCACATCACATTTATTCAATTTGTTTCATTTAAAAAAAAATCTTATTTACTTAATGACTTCAGTTTTTTTCTGCTTTATTTCTATTTCAATTGTTTCTTTTGTTGTTGTTGTTGTTTTTGTTGTTGTTTATTCTTGTCTTTGGGTATTTTTATTTTTATTCATTTCTAATGTATCAATTTCGCTATTTTATTGTTGTATATTCAACTGTTATTCAATTTTAATTTAATTTTATTTTATTTTCAATTATTGTTCTTTGTAATTATCTGTTCTTTTCATTTTATTTTTCGTTAATTTTAATTTTTTTGTTTTTGTTCATTTCGATTTTTTTTTTTTGATATTTCCTTTTTTTTCTTCTTACTGTTTCTTTTCTTTTGGTTATTTTTTTTTCATTTCTTTTCACTTTCCCTTCTTTTTTTTTTCTCATTTCTTTTTGTTTTTCATTTTTTTTTTGTTTCTTTTCGTTTTTTCTTTTTTTTTCAAGTTTCTTTTCGGTTTTTGCTTTTCCCTCGTTTAGATTATTCTTTTTTTTTCGTCATTTTCTTAGTTTTTTTCTTGATGCTTCTTTTCTTTTTTTTTCTTTTTTTTTTCCCTTTTCCTTTGTTTTTGTCTTTCTTTTTTGTTCTTTTCGTTTCTTTTTATTCTATCTTCTTTCTTTTCATTTTTCATTATTTTTCTTCACCTCTCTTTTCATTTTTCTGTTGTTTTTTTTTCTTTCTTATTTTTCCTTTTTTTCCTTTCACTTTTATCTTGCTTTTTTCACATTTTCTTTCGTTTTTTTATTTCGTTTCTTTTCTTGTTTTTTCCTTTTGTTTTTAATTTTAATTTTCCTCCTTTTCTTTTTTTTTTCATTTTCTCTATATAACTTGTTTTTTTCTGTTCATGTTTTTTTCTTTTCGTTTTATTTTTCACCTTTTTTTTCGTTTTTTTTTTGTTTGTTTGCTTTTTATTTTCACTTATTTATCAATTTATACTTCTCGTTTCTTTTTCATTTTTTTCTGATCATTTTCTTTTTAAAAAATTTCTTTTTCTTGTTTTACTTATAACCAACACCCTTCTTTTAATTTTTTACTTATAACTTATGTACCGGACATTGGCCTAGTGGTTAGAGTGTTCGCCAATGGCCCGGTAGACCTGGGTTCAATCCCAGGTCGAGTCATACCAAAGACTCAAAAAATGATACTTGATACCTCCTTGCTTAACACTCAGCGTTATATGGTGCGGATCAAGGGTAAAGTAGAGCCATCGAGGGAAGGAGTAGCGCCCTCCCCTACACCTTGGTGTAGTAGCTATCGAAAAGGGAGCCTTCGGGTTACCCTCGACTATGGTCGCTAACTTTACTTTACTTTACTTATAACTAATTCCCATCATTCAATCTTTTACTTATAACCCATACCCCTCTTTTGATCTTTTACTTATAACCCATACCCATAACTTATAACCAATACTACTCTTTCAATCTTTTCTCCTCTCGAAGACACACAGCTCCAATGGATACTTGGATGGTTGGAGTTGCCTCTCCACCCGTATTGCTTAAAGCGATATACTAGACTGATGAAATCAATGCCCAGTTTATTGGTCACGTCGTCTTGTAGATCTTGATGTGTGCTCGCTGAAAAAGAGAAGTGAACTTTTCTCCTATTTTCAGCGAATTTTTTTTTAAATCCATGATGATAGTTGAAGAAAAGAATTTGGTCTTCCCCTTTACTTGTCGGATAAACGAGCGTACTAGTGGGTAACTAATTAACAGAATTTAATACTGTTTAGAAAATATGTACATGAATGTGAAACATGGTAGCACGTTATCATTCGGAAAGGAAAGAACCAATGAATCGGAATCAACAGAGGGTCAGTTTCTCCCGCCAACTTCTCTTCAACTCTTTTAATTCAATTTAATCTTATTTTATTTCATTTTCAAAATATTTATCAAAACGATTTTCAACCAAATTATTGTATGACACAAGGTCATTTTACAGTGGAGAGTCACGCACAAATCGACACTCATGCTTGATCTCTTCAGCATTCCCTTATTGGTACATCTCAAGCGCCAAGCTATAAACTCAACCCTGCAAAACAGGTATAGCTTGGAGGGAATACCTTCTGAGGCCAGGTGGTCAATCACCATACTTAAAAGTATGATCTTTAACCCACTCTGAGTCCTAAATCAGGCTAGTATTTATGTTAAATTTCTACCCACGCTACCATATTTGAAATTAAGTTCTTCTACAATTGCCATCACCTCCAGTCGGGGTCATTTCTTAAACTTTAATCAACAAAACTCAGACTAAAATATTTTCTGTTTCAACTCCATCCTACTCTTCTATGAATGAAACAGGAGGTGAGAGGTCATCTTCCTACAAATCTTTGTTTCGAAAATCGAGAATAGGTTATTTTCTAAATTCTAATCAACAAATATTGAGTTCAAATATTTTCTATTTCCATTCCACCCCACCGGCTTTTTTGCTATGAGTCATCCTCAGCGACCCCTATAATACGAACAATAAAATGTTTTCAGTACGAATTCTCTATTCCACACGTAAGCAAAATTTATCAGTCCACATAAAATCTGAAGACTTCTTATCTTTGAAAATGTCTATTAGTTTTAATAAAATTTGTTTTTCATGATTTGGAAAATTGCGTACAAACAAAAATTTGTATATTTCCAAATTCAATTAAACATCGGTCATTTGTTTGCACACAGTTAAATGATCAAACAGTTATATTTCTAACAGTTCAATTAGGCATGAGTCAACAAATTTGAATGGTCCCAAATATTGGAAGGAATAAAAATGGTTTTACCTAAGGAATGCAATCAAAAGAGTTTTACTATACGGAAAAATTTCCAAGATTTTTTTACAATTATTTATCTCCTATGACAATAATAAACATACCATTGAAATCTTCGTCTTGGTTTTAATCGCTTCATATCTATCTATCTATATATCTATCTATCTTGGTATAGCTATTATAATAATTAGTCATTAATCAAAAATGGTATATGTTTACTAGCTGAATTAGAATGTTGCTGAAAATATTTTAGGCATTATATATATATATATATATATATATACAGAGAGAGAGAGAGAGAGAGAGAGAGAGAGAGAGAGAGAGAGAGAAAGAGAGTAGTAGTAGTAGTAGTAGTAGTAATAACAATAATAATAATAATAATAATAATAATACGTAATGCTATTTTTTACGTTTATTTGTTATTGTTATTTACTAACTCATTACTTTTGTTCCATCTATCTGCCCAGTTGTGCATCCTATGACAAATAACAAGCCCATGTCACTGGTATCTACTCTATTCATATATAATGATATATTTGTCTTCGCCAGCGTATGTGCGTATATATATATATATATATATATATATATATATATATATATATATATATATATATATATATATATATATATATATATTAAAGTATTGGATACATGTATAATTGATACGTGTGTACAATGTCATATGTGCATACCCGCGTACCATGTCGAATACCATAGCACACTGTCTTCATATGCCTATCATCTGAGCAGAACATTGGAACGATTGTTTTCATGGTTCAGCTTCTGCCATATATTTCACACCGACCCACCTCCCTACACTATACAATTTAACCTTTACTTGAAAATCTCTCATGCTTACCCAGTTCTTCTCCCATCCTCTCTGGCGCCAGTCTTATGCTCGGGTAACTGATGAGAATTTCCTAAAAGCATCCCAAAGGGTTTCCACTTGTCATTTCTTACCGTTTATTTGCCACGAGTGACGTTTTATAAATACAAAAAGATGCTGGCTTCACATCATTCACTGGAATTTACCTACCCCACCTTCGATGCTGCCATAGCCCCTCCCCCACTTAAGCAGAGCCGTAACCATTTTTTGCAAATATTTAACACTACAACCTATTCTTATTAGAATGATTCAATTGTTGCTTATGTTTGCGTGTTTTGTTTTTTTTTCAATAGGAGGCTCGTTTACTGTTGATAGACTCCTTACAGCTAATGATCTATATATGTCCTTTATAGTAAGTAAAGTTGGCGACCGTAGTCGAGGGTGACTCAAAGGCTCCCTTTTCAATAGCTAATACACCGAAGTGTAGAGGAGGGTGCTACTTCTTTCCCTGGATTGCTCCACTTTACCCTTGATCCTTACCTTAAAATGCTGAGTCTTAAGCAAGGTTACATCAAGTACCACTATTTTTGAGTCTTTGGTATGACCCGACCAAGGATTGAACCCCGGTCTCCCGGACCATTGGCGAACACTCTACTCATTAGGCCAATTATCTGTATGTTATTATTTAGTAAGCTTTGCTTAGACATGGCAAACTGGCCTCAGGTTGCTTAAAGTATCGGCTATTGCTTAAAGAGTCACTCATCTAAATATTGAACCGGCTCAACGCAGCTTAATTTCGCTGATCTAGCAAGAATCGATGCTTTCAGTGTGACTTAACAGAAATTTATTTTTAACGTATATTATCTGTATGTTTAATGGTGTGAAATTGGTTGATTTTAACGAGAACTCAACCCGTTTAGTGTAATTTCATGCCTGAAGGTTAGGGAATAGCTTTCATTGTATATTCATATTTTCATTTTTTGTGTGTTGTCGTTTCATAAGAGTTTTTTTTTTACACGATTCAATCGAATACGAATGATTTTGAAACAGATCTATTTGACCCTTTGTTCGGACCTGAATAATTACTACCACACCAAAACCGATACAAATAAAAAGCACACAGTTGTATTTAAGTATTCATATCTTATACTAATAATCATATGCTTTCCAGTAATTATTTCAATTTAATAATAGCCCTGTCAGCTAAGGCTGTAGAATATACCGACTGTATCTTAGCAGAAGGGTAAAACCTCCGCAACAAGTGTCTTGATATGACGCTAAACAATCTGATGGTGAGACTCCTGTAATGCTTGAGCTTTGTGAAAAGCGGAGTACGCCTTAATTGCCATCACTCCCTGGTTCACTCTGATCCGGAGTGGTAGCATCTTATCAATGGGTCGAATAGAACTGTTTGATATTTAAACTGAGAGCAAATAAATGATATATGATAAATTGAATTGCTTAAAAAAGAACAATTTGATCATTTAACTGTGTGTAAACAAATGACTGATATTTAAATGAACTGTTAATGATGCATAGCAATACTTGGAACTATTTAACTTATGCTAAATTAAATAATTTGAAAGGGAACTTTTTGATTATTTCACTGCGTGTAAATAAATAAGTGACGTTAATGATGCATAGCAATATTTGGAAGTATTTAACTTTGACTTATACTAAATTGAATTATTTGAAATAGAACTTTTTCTTCATTTTACTGTGTAAACAAGTGCTTGATGTTTGATTAGAATTTTTAGTTAACTTTGAACTATTTAACTTTGTTGACTTATGTTTACAAATCCTTTTGTGGAGGTGGCCGTGGTGTAATGGTTATCGTCGTAGGAAATCGTAGGTTACGACGTAGGTTATCGTCGTAGGAAATGGACACGGCGACACGAGTTCAAATCCTGGACGAGACTGATTGCATTTCACATAATACTTTTGGGAAAGGTATGAATCCAATTATTCTCCCTCCAGCTATGGGTAAATAGTAGGGCAGACTAGGTTCTTCAGCCTTGGTAAGGCAACTAGTCTAGGAGAAGAGAAACTCTGAATTCAAACCTGCTAAACTCTGCTTAAAAATTGACCTTGTGTCATATTCTGCCCAAGTTGAGGGGTTGATAAATATGGTTAAAGATGATATCAGCAAAATAATTATATAAATATTCTTAGAAAGTTTTCTTTGGTTGCTTTGCTGTTAAGTTCTCTGAGAATTATTTGGATACAGGAAAATAAGCATAACAGTTGCAAAGCAAATATATAACAGATGGAATAGTATTTAACCCTTTGAACCCGAGTAGCCAATATTTGTGCCGCTAATTAGAAGTACATAAACCCAGGGAAGCGGAATGTTAGTGTGTGTTGGTGGGGGTCACTAGTCTACATCTTTATTGCCGATAAAATGTTGCCATTTTATATCTACACCCTATTTGAAGCTATTAAAAAAGCACATAAACTTTAATTATTCAAATTTGGTTAAAGAAAATTTTCAAATCTTAAACAATCAATTCAGATGTCAAACCAAAGTTTGAGTTAAAATTTTACGTTGCATGTTTTATTGAATTTATTGAAGTTATTTGATGCATTCTAAAAAACCCTGCCATCCGAATTTATTAGGCAAAACCAAATACTCACATTTTGCTTCCATAAAAAGTAAACAAGTTGGCGACTGTAGTCGAGGGTGACCAGAAGGTTCCCTTTTCAATAGCTACTACACCAAGAAGTAGAGAAGTTCGCTACTCCTTTCCTTGGGTTGCTCCACTTTACCCTTGATACGTACCTTATGTTGCTGAGTGTTAAGCAAGGCGGTATCAAGTACCATTTTTAAAGACTTTGGTTTAACCATTACACCACGAGGACACCTGGTGTCCTCGTGTTGTAATGGTTAAAGCGATGGACTGCGGAATCGTAGTACGCGAGTTCGTACTCCAGTCGAGCTATTACGTTCACTTTCGGGCAAATACCCTTGGGAAAGGTATGTACCCCCTTATCCTCCCAGCTATGGGTTAAATAGTACCACTACTGTTCTTCTAGGAGAATGGCTTTGTCATTAAATAACATAAAAAGAGTTGATATGCCATTAAACAAACAAACCAAACCAATCAATAACAGCAAGTAATCTATTATTCATTGCTTTTATTCTAATTCTGCTCGTTCAGCTTCCGACTTAGTTGTTTTAATTGTTTCCATGTAGTTATGTTGTAGTTATGTTGTTTATTAACTTCATATAATTCTATCTTCACAAGTGACCGTAGATGTCTGATTGGATTCAGATCTGGGCTTGATGGTGGCCATTCCATCATCTTCTCTCCGGTATATCATTTCTGCTCAAAGAATTCAAGAGTAAGCTGAGATACATGAGAAGGCGAATTGTCGTCATGCATAAATACACATTTGACTTTCAAACTGAAAGACTAGAAATTGTACCATGCAAAGAGCAAAGAAAGTATTTTTCATAAAATTTCCATAAATTTATCGAAGATTCTAATTGATTAAAAAAATTTATTTTTAATAACCTAGAAGGAAAAAGGTTTCTGAAATCATTTTGGGTTTTGATCTTTCAGATTTTGTGAGGCAAATAAAATATTATTGTCTGCCATCTCAAAGAAAGGCTGTGTCATCATAGAGATTCAAATTTCAAAACTGCTGGAAGCTTGTTTTTTGCGCAAAAATGAATTCTTTGGTTTTGTATGAAAATCAATTGATTTTTCACACACATACACACACACACATACACACACTCACGCGCACAATATATATATATATATATATATATATATATATATATATATATATATATATATTTCAGGTCGTTCGAATCTGTCTTTCTTTCTTTCTTTCTTTCTTCTGTCTCTGTCTGTCTGTCTGAATATATATATATATATATATATATATATATATATATATATATATATATATATATATATATATATATAGCTATGTCTTACTATATATCTATCTATCTATCCATCTATCTCATTTTATTCCTATGTCATTCTCTTTATATCAATGTATCGTTTTATCAACCTATCAATGTATTTCTCTAGCTCTCTCTCTCTCTCTCTCTCTCTCTCTCTCTCTCTCTCTTTCTTCCTATCTATCTATCTATCTATCTATATATATACATATATATATACATATATATGTGTGTGTGTGTGTGTGTGTGTGTGTCTATTCTGTACAACTATATTACTCAAACTTTTAGAGGAATTGAAACTTTAGTTTTCAAATTTTATCTTTCAAATGAATATTGAATCTTATTTTCTCATCTATATATCTGCTTTTGATGTAGGAACTTCGAAATGTTATCATTAGAACACTCCAATGTTGTTGTTTTTTTTAAAATGACGCTCGAATCCAGTGGTTTCACTCCTTTACACGTATTGATCTCTATATTCGATCATTTGCAGTAATTTCGCAACATAAATGGTATACTTTATCTTGAATAAATTCAAACATATCTATTTAGCAACTGCTTATTAATATATTTAATTATCAGTCACCCATTAAAAACAGTTTTTGATAATTCTAATCGATTATATCTTATGCTTCTTGCAAATCAAAAATAAAATTGCAACTCCTCTATAACTAAAAAATAAAATTGTGTGTGCACGTGTGTGTGATGGATATACTTACATTTTAATGGCTATATATTCATATTTTTGGTTATAGAGATTCAATACTAAAGAGGGTGTTAATAAATAATACGTAATTATATCCGTTTTGTTTGTATGATATGTCACTTGCTCGTAATAACAATGTTATGGGGACATATCTTACCATACCCCATAGATGGACTCGTCCAACCTAAATATATTCGCCGAGCTTAACTTTTCGTTTCTTACGAGACATTTGACAAGCCGAGAACGGCTAGTACTTCCTTTGTATGACTTCCCTTTTCTGCTAATACAATAGCGTTCACCTGTCACCCGTTGTTTGAGTTGTTCTTCCACCGGTCTTATCTGAAGACCACAACAAACAACATCCTGACGACTTTCCTTCACAAAAAATTGGCATTTTATAAAAATAAAAATTGGGGTATATTATCCGTGGTGATACAGTGTGAATAAACTCTGATAGATAGATAGATAGATAGATAGATAGATAGATCTTTGTTTATTTGGAGATCGATAATCAAGATCTTCAAATATTATAATCTATCGCATATTCAGAAACAAAACTTCTAATCGATGATGCATCTTATGCTTCCCAATGGCAATCAAGATGAATAAAATTAATTAAACCTTAAAGT
>OY757920.1:68644484-68971984 GCA_963585895.1 Sepioteuthis lessoniana | reverse complement strand
ATGTGTGTATATTTTTGGGACACTCTCTCTCTCTCTCTCTATATATATATATATATATATATATATATATATACATATATATATTATAAGTGTTGGTTGTCACTAAATTGCTTTGTGGGTTTGTGTCGAACTAAGTGCAATAATATATATATATATATATATATATATATATATATATATATATATATAATTTCATGGAATTTAGACTGCGACCCCTGGGTTTCATGGAGTTTTTTACAAAAGAACAATCATCAGGCATATTTATTTATTATTATCACATTATATAATAGCTCTATCCTAGATATTGAGCACTCTCCATATTATATTGCACTTGGTTTGACACAAACCCAGAAAGTGATTTAATGACAATGCTTGATGATTGTTGATTTGTAAAAAACTCCATGAAACCCAGGGGTCGCAGTCTAAATTCCATGGAATCAAATATATATATCTAATATATATATATATATGTGTGTGTGTGTGTGTGTGTACTTACTGGCCCCTCCGTGTGGGCAGGATGTGACACACAGTCAATTTTTAAGCGGAGTTTAAAGACTGGTTGCCTAATCAAGGCTGAAGAAATAAATATCCTTTACTATTTATCCATTGCTGGAGGGAGAATAAGAGGACTAATACCTTTTCTGAAGTCATAAGTGCTATGTAAAATGCAATCAAACTCGTGCAGGATTTGAAACCGTGTCGCCGTTTCCATTCCCAACGACGATAATCATTATACCAAGGGCACCTTCCAAAAATGCATGCACTATATAAGATGGTTATCGTCGTAGGAAATGAACATGGTGACCCGAGTTCAAATCCTTGACGAGGCTACGCGCATTTCACACAGTGCTTATATTCTTGCAAAGGTAAGCATCCAACTATTCTCCCTCCAGCTATCGGTAAATATTAGGCAGACTGGGCTCTTTAACCTTGGTATGGAAACAGTTATTGGAGAAAGAAAACTCTGAATTCAAACCTGTTAAACTTAATAAGGCTTAGTAAATTGACCTTATGTCACATCCTACTCGTGCAGAGGGGTTGTAATATATATATGTCATGATGTCTTGGTGTTTGCACGGATTTCCCTTATTCTTTCTGTCTCTCTGTCTGTCTCTATCTCTCCATCTGTCTCTCATCACTTCCTGCGGGTCTTCCAGGCTACATCCTGCTGCTGAAGATAGGTTCTAGTTGGTCGTCCTACACTTGCGCGTCCATGGGAAGGAGTCCATAGGAGAACATCGATTATGAATTCGACTTTGCTCCTCAAGCAGTGTGATGCTTGTCTTGTTCTTCTGTTTTGGATGGTCTTCGAGATGAGTGGTAGGTTGCCGTACAGCTGCTGTTTTTTGGATGTTGCTTCCAGGATTTGTTTAATATAGCTCGTAGTTACTAGATATATAAACTGCCTGGAGGATGAAGCCTACAATATACCGACTTTATCTAATGCAAAAGTGAAAGATACACCCCTAAATAGTGTTCTAGGCATGATACGAAACTACTTCCGTTGGTGTGGGTCTAGCTCTGAAATTTTTAGAGTGTGTAGAGTGACCTCTTTCTTTGCTATGACTCCTAGATCCACTCTGACTCAAAGTCATAATTCTTGTTAGGATCCCATCTATGGGTCAAATAGATCTTTCAAAAATAATTCATATCAGATAGCAGTTCTTGAGAACATATAACCGTAGACAAAGAAATGATCATTGTTAAATGGAAATTAATACTTCAAATTATAGAATCGTAAAAGTTCTCCTCCCTGTCGGTTAGTCTTAAAATACACTAAGCGGTGACCTGGTTATCACACTAAACTGCATCAGATGGTGAAGCTCCGGTTCTGGACATCTGGTGAGTGTCGAGTACCTTTTCATTGCAATTACTCCCCGGTCCACTCTGCTCCGGAAGTGATGTACTTGTTAGGATCCCATCTGTGGATCAAATAAAACTCTTTAAAAATTATTCGTATTCGATGAGACTGTGTACAAGAAAAATATTTAGGAAACAGCACAGGAAAAAGTAAATATGATCGCGATTCTCTATTCTCTGGGTAGAAAATAAGTCTTGACAGATTGACATGCCGTTCAAATCAATCAATAAATCAAGGAAGCAAACAAAAATTCCAATCAATTGCAGTCTTCAAGAGATTAAAGTTACTTCTGTAAAAATCGCATATTTTCTGATGATTGAAGTAAAAAAGAAATTTAATTCGGCCATTTAAATGATTATCTAAAAGACCTGTGATTGCTAAAGGCTGTATCTTTTATATGTTTTTTTTTTTTGGAATGATTTCTTCCAGTTTGACCAAAATCGGTAAAAGACGTCATAATTATAACATGTCACCCTACACTTCCAACTTTTACTATAAAAGTAAATTGGAAATGATTCAATTGTAAACATGTATTGGAAATGATTTTACAATATGTACTGAAAATAATTTTATTACAAGAATGTATTAGAAATAATTTAACTAAAAAATGTGCTGTAAAGGGTTTTATTATAAGATTTAATGGAAAAGATTTTACAATAATCTGAATTGAGATTGATTCTACAATAAAATGGATCGGAAACGATTTTTTATAGAAATGCATTGAAAATAATTTTACTATAAAATGTATTGAAAACGATTTTGCTATAAAAATGCTTTAGAAACGATTTTATTATAAAAATTTATAGGAAACAATTTTTCAATGAAATGTTTTGGAAAAGATTTTACCATAAAAACGTATTTGAAATAATTTTATTATAGTTTGTATTGGGAAAGATTTTACCATAATGTGAAAATGATTCAACCATAAAAATTCATTGGAAATGATTTTACTATAAAAATTTTTGGGAAATAATTCTTCTATAAAAATGTATCCGAAAAGATTTACTTTAAAAATTTACTGGAAATAATTTTACAATGAAAATGATTTTACTATAATTATGTATTGTAAACAATTTTATAATGAAATATATTGGAAAGGATTTTTACTTTAAAAATTTATTGGAATAGTTTTTTAATCAATTGTATTAAAAGATTTTATATAAAAATGTATTCGAAATAATTTTACTATAGTTTGTATTGGAAGTTATTTTTCTATAAAAGTGTATTGGAAACTATCTCATAAAAATGTATTGGAAAGGATTTTACTATGATCTGAATTAAAACTGGTTTTACTATAAAAATATATAGAAAAGATTTTCCTATAAAAATGTATTGGCAATAATTTTATTTTAAAAATGTATTGAAAATGATTTTTACCATAAAAATGTATTGAAAATGATTTAAACAATAAAAATCCATTTAGAAAGATTTTACTTTAAGATGTATTGGAAAATATTTCATTATTAAAATGCATTGGGAATAATTTCCTTTTAAAATGTACTGAAAATTGTTTTGATATAAAAATGTATTATGAATGATTCTATTTAAAATGTATTGGAAACGATTCAACTGTAACATATATTGGGAATGATTTTCTTATAAAAATTTTCTGGAAATGGTTTTGTCATAGAAGTACAGGAAGGATTCTACTTTAAAAAGTCGCATTGGATGATATTTTCTGTGAATTATTTTTGTTTTAAAGACACGAAAGTGATTTTTTTCCTTCAGAATTTTGTTGGAAATGATTTTTACTTTAAAATGTATCGATAATGATTTTACATGGGGAATTTGGTAGTTCTGCATCAAATTAGCCGTCAGTAAGTATCAACACATCCTCCCTAATTATTTATATAGATTCTAGGAAATGAATGGTTACATACCCTCTCCTGATTGTACGATTAAAATATATGTAGTTGGAAAGAATTTGAATAAGTCGGGGTTTGAGAAAGAGGCATTGAGACCTTTCTAGACTGGAATTTAAAAAAAAAAGTGTAAGAAAGAGTTTTCTCGCTAATGCAGTTTTGATTGTCCTTGAACTAAAGCAAGTGTGATCCAGATGGAAACATTTTGCGTAAAGCTACTAACAAAAAATAAACAATCCTCACCACTTAGCAAACAAAGATCAAATGAAAACTGGGTGTGGCTTATTACCAAAAGAAATATTCGTCTATTTGAGTTTTATTTATCATTGACCCCTTCCAGTGTTCATTTCGTTCTGCGTTTGATGAAAGAGGAAGCTTAGTACCGAAATAATCAAGATAACAACGCTACCATATTGCTCTGGGTGATTACATGAGATTCATATCTCAGAAAATCTATATTGATACAGGATGCGGCATAAATACGTCCCACGTTTTAAACTATCACCTGTGAAGTGCAAGTAAACTTAGGCAAGTGATAATGGTAGCTCCATCGGACTAATGTCTTATAATCTTATGTTCATTTAGAATAAGTTACGATTATGGCTTAGACCGGTGCACATTGTGCGTATTCTGTTGAGACGTTTTTAAAGATGATGAATCTGTAATTGCCACACAAAGAGCTTTTTATGCTCATTTCATGTTACGTCGGAATGATGTTGTTACGGTTAGAAAATTGATACGAGTATGGGTTGAAAATTCTATCCGATTGATCATAAGTGATCGTATTTGAAAAATAGGCAAGAAATTGATGGAGCTACTAATGGCAAATGCAATCACAGGTGACAATTTTAAGGTATTTCTGTTGCACTCTCTATTTCGGGAGTGTTGTTTGTCTTGAGGTGATCTAACAGTTTAGGGTAGAGCTATAAAATTTGCGATGTGTAAAATGAAACATTTTTAGCCTTGTGGGTGGGGTTTAGATTACCCAGACTGTATCCCCTGTTGTAAGACCCCCTACTCTAAAAAAGGAATTCTCAAGGTATCACACGGAAGTGTATCTGTTGACGAGTCTCGAGTTTTAGTGATCGGGAGAGAGCAGAATACTCCTTCATTGCCATTACTCCCAGGTCCACTCTAACTGGTAGAACCTTTTAATGTCTTATCTATGGGTCAAATACAACTATTTTATTCGTATTCGATAGGATTGTATGCAAAATCCCCTCTTAGCAAATAACATGAAAAAATAATATAAATGTTTAAGGAACGCAGTTCCCTTACCTCTTGGCATAAAATAACCCTAGACGGGTTAACATGCAGTAAAATCAAGTTTTTTTTTCTTTTAGCTGATGAATGTTTTAAAAAGCTCGGTTGTAAACTATTCGTTGATTGGCTAAGATCTATAACCCACCAGCGAAGAGATATGGCTATTTCAAGTCATACGATCATTGAAGAATGAAGAAATTGGAAGAAAAAAAACAATGTTATATCTTTTGGAGCGGGATCTTTTCACTCTTTCTTCTCAGTATAATTCAGATAACCAAGAGAGATTTGCTCTTTTTCCCCGTCTCTGGCTAAAGTGAAAATATAGCTTGACAGAAGGTTACACCCGCAAAACATAACAAAATGGTGGCGGGAAGGGAAAAAAAGAAGAAAATGTCTTTGCTTTGTTCCTTTATTGTTTTGATTAGAATCCTTTTTTTTTTTCAATTGATTGATTTTAAGAGAGTGTCAACTAGTCTAGCGTTATTTTATGGTTATATGTTAGGGAATCGTGTTCATTGTACTTTTATATTTTCATTTTTGTATTGTTCTATCTTAAGAGTTTTTTTTAATAAACGGCTACCTAATATCAAGTATTCCTATGTAACACAAATAATTTGTTAGCTATCATATGGTTACAAAGATTTATAATCCTTTGTAAATAATTATAGTTTTGAGTAACTACTCTTAATACAAATAATTTTCAGTTAAATGACATCAAGTATTCCTATGTAATACTAATAATTTTTAAATATATCTATTGGACTCAAAGATGGAACACTAATTGGTTTCTTTGTTTAATGGCATATCAACCTTTGTAGGTTATTTCAATGCCAAAGCCATTCTCCTAGAATAACAGTAGTGGTACTATTTAACCCATAGCTGGAACTAATAGATATTACCACCTTGGGTCAGAGTAGACAATGGCAAGAAAGGCTTGACTCCATACTAACCCAGAATGCCAGAACTGAAGTCTCGTTATCAGATTCAGTTTAGGGTCCAAGTCAAGATACCCATTTTGTGGGCGTCAAAACCCTTTACAAGTGATACGATTAGCATATTTTCAACTTTGTAAACAAGGTTTTTTTGTGTGGGGGGGTGCCCAATTATTGTTATTTCGTTTTTTGTTCTTCATCATTCGGTATTTGTATGGACGCTTCAAGAAAAAGCCCGTCACAGTACGAATACTTATTATTGTTGCTTTTCTCATGGAGAAAAAATAGGGGCTCTCATTGTGAAGATATCGCTAACAATATACAATTATTCATAGGGAATAATTTTACTGCAAGACGTAACAAAGAGTATTAATTTTAAATTGCCAAACTCTAAAAGAAAAACTAAGAAACTATTGCTCTCGCTAAAATAATTATTGACGTCTAATTAGGCTAATAGGAAGATGTTCGAGGTGGATATATAAAATAATTACACATCATTATTGCTTAGTTAGGTGCAAAAACGTTGACAAAAGCAAAAAATATTTTAATCGATAAATCCTCGCTTAAATAAAATAAAAGTTGTTCACCCAAAAATATATGTGAAACTTTTCATATAACAATATAAATTTCCTGAGATAATTTAAATATATAACTGATTAATATCCTTTCAATTGGGTTGATTTACTTTTATAGTAATAATGTTTGTAGGTACTTGGTGGAGATTTTTAATTGAAAACAAGTATTGCATATCAACTCACGATAAATACTAAGGAAATGTTTTGTTTACATTATAACTAGATGCGATCCAGGTCTTCAAGTCTTGAACTCTCACCTAGTTTAGGTACTTCAGTTAGTGTCTAAATAAAAGATTTACGTAGTGAATCGGCTAATTTGGAAAATATGGGATAAGTTCGCCAATGGTCCGGGAGACTTGGGTTCAATCCCAGGTCGCGTCATACCAAAGACTTTTAAAATGGTACTTTGATACCTACTTGATTAACACTCGGCAATATAAGGTAGGTACCAAGAGTAAAGTGGAGCAATCTATGAAAAGGAGTAGCGCCCTCCCCTACACCTCAGTGTCGTAGCTATTAAAAAGGGAGCCTTCAGGTCGATCTGGACTACGGTCACCAACTTTACTTACTTGAGATTTGGTCTTTATCTTCCTGGTGCCAGAAGATAAGATCTTCATGCATTAGAGATGATTTTACTGTAAATAAAACTTTTGGAGTTTATTTTACTATAAAAACATTTGAGGGGGGGATTTAACTTTAAAATGTATTGGAAATTAATTTACTGTAAAAATCTATTGGAAAGGATTTTACAACAAAAGTATATTGAATGCTATTAAAATACGATTAAAACATAATGAAAATGCTTTATTATAAAAATTTGTTTCAATGATTTTGCAATAAAAATTATTGGAAATGTTTTTACACTTAATGAGTATTAAAAATGATTTTACTATAAACAGTACAGAAAATCACTTTACAATAAAAATGTATTGGAAATAATATTACAATAAGAATGTATTAGAAGCGATTTTACCATAGAAATACAGGAATGATTTTTTAATGTAATATTGCCTTGTAAATTATTTTCTGTAAATGAACTAGAAATTATTTTACTACTACACCTGATAAAATCATGGAAGTAGCACACTGACAAGATATTCACCTTGCTTTATTATTATTTACTTATTAGAGTTTTTCACATCAGCGTTAGCTGATGGTTTTTCACTGGAGTTTGAGGGACAGCAAGTCTCCTCAGGCCCCCAGGACTCTTCTCAGTATTCTGGTCGTTCTCAATAATGTTGTAGTTTGGATGGTCTCCACTCGTCCGCCAACTTCCAAGTCCTCCAGTCCCTTTAGTAATCCTTTAGTTACTGTTCCAAACGCACCAATCACAATTGGTGTAATTGTCACCTCCATGTTCCATAGTTTTTTCAATTCCCTAGCAAGGTCGAGGTACTTATCCTTCTTTTCACGTTCTTTCAGTTAAATTCTGTGGTCAGCCGGGACAGCAAAGTCGAAAATTCTTATCATTATTATTACACCTTGAAAGTTTTTCACATCAGTGTTAACTGATGGCATATCACTGGAGTTTGAGTGAGTACAAATCTCCTCAAGTCTCCCGGACTCTTCTCAGTATTCTGGCCTATCTCAATAATGCAATAGTTTCGATGGTCTCTTTTTGTCCTCTTATTTCCAGGTCCTCCTATCCCTCTACTAATCCTTCGGTGATTGCACCAAGAGCATCAATTACAACTGGTATCACCGTCACTTTCATGTTTCGCAGTTTTTAATTCCCTTGCAAGATTGAGGTACTTATCCTTCTTTTCACATTCTTTCAATTTTACACAGTGGTCAACTGGGATAGGAAAGCCCAGAATTCTGCAAGTTATCTTCTTTATTTTTCTCTTGAATATTATGAGGTCTGGTTGTCTTAGGTGATCCGTTTTTATCTCAAAACCCCAGTGGAGTTTATTATTATTTAGCAGTAAATAAACTAAATACAGATGAGACAAAAAATATTTTAAGATATTCAACATTGGGTTATTCTATTATATATTTCTTTCCATAGCTTGATAAAAATTATACGATTAATTTAGATAATTCGATCTAGTTTATTTAAGAAATATTTAATGAAGCCACAATGTTCAACTCTTTCAAAAAGTTTTGTGTCTTATTTGTTATAAGTTTATTTACTGCTAAATAAAAAAAATCTAAGTGAACATCCATTAGTTTATTTACTGCTTAATAAAAAAAATCTAAGCAAACATCTATTAGTTTGAGAATTCATTTTTATTTATTGCTGACCTTTTGTTCTCATCTTGGTAGTTTGTGTGTGTGTGTGTGTGTGTGTGTGTGTGTGTGTGTGTGTGTGTGTGTGTGTGTTGTTTCTTCTTTCACTACGTTTCGGCCAAATTTCACCTCTGGCCTTCTTCAGGTGATTTACCGCGACCTCGGATAGGAATGATGAGTCTTGTAACCGTATCCCCAGTAATTACTGCCTTCCATAGTTGTTGTCTATCGCACCACGTTTTTTGACCAAGTAAACCTCTGGCCGGCTTGGGTAGGATTTGAAACCGCTAACTTCTGACAATGCTCACCTGGAACCGTAGAGACTCGGGCCCCGAAGGGCGATCAAGGATGGATTTTTTGGTCTTATAATCCTTATCTGGTCTTCCATAGTCGGGTCCGTACCGAATTTTTGTCATTATCTTTAACTGGAATCCGCAATAAATAAAAATCAATTCTCAGATTAAGAAGCCTCACCTCAAAATGATTCCAATTAATGACAATCTATTAGTTTATTTACTACGAAATAAAAACACGTAAATAAACATCCTCTGAGTGTGCTAATTCCTTAATATTTGCTAAGTTGGTAT
The DNA here is from genome assembly GCA_963585895.1 of Sepioteuthis lessoniana. Classification (NCBI taxonomy): domain Eukaryota; kingdom Metazoa; phylum Mollusca; class Cephalopoda; order Myopsida; family Loliginidae; genus Sepioteuthis; species Sepioteuthis lessoniana. Next base: position 68,962,675 of record OY757920.1, on the reverse strand, counting down.
AAAATGTATTGGAAATGATTTTTGTGAAAAAGATGCATGGACAGCTATCGATAGGCTCTCGATCATATGGAAATCAGACCTGACCGATAAAATGAAACGCAGTTTCTTCCAGGCAGCGGTCATATCAATACTGCTATATGGATGCACTACTTAGACGCTAACTAAACGGCTAAAGAAGAAGTTAGACGGCAATTACACAAGAATATTGCGAGCAATATTGAACAGGTCCCGGTGGCAACACCCCACAAGACACCAACTATACGGCTACCTGCCTCCCATCACGAAAACTATACAAGTTAGACGAATCAGACACGTGGGACACTGCTGGAGAAGCAAAGACGAACTCATCAGTGATGAACTCCTATGGACCCCGGCATATGGCCGAGCAAAAGCAGGACGACCAGCTCGAACATGCATACAGAAGCTATGTGAGGATACGGGATGTAGCCCTGAAGACCAGCCAGAAGCGATGAATGATAGGGAGAAGTGGCGAGAGAGGGTCAGGGATATCCGTGCAGGCGGCACGACATGATGATGATGATGAAGTCTTCAGTTGCCAGCTGGTATTATATATGAAACAACTTACTCAAACTAGCCAAGCCTTTCACAAGGTTAGTGTAATGGTGAACTCAGTACGAAACAAATTCACTATAATAGGAGTGATTTATGAGATCTGTTCGTAAATTATCACCCTACGTTAGGAACTTTAGCTAAAAATTTACTAAATAGCCATAACAGTAACAGGGTAAAAATATTAGGATAGCATCATGATGATGATGATGATGATGGTGAAATGATTTTTTCTTTAAAATGTATAGGAAATGATTTTAGTTTGGGGATTTACTAATTCTACATCAAACGAGCCGTCGTTAAAGCACCAACAAACTCCTAATTATTCATTAAGATTGTGAGATATAAATGAAGACGTAACAAATCAAATTGAGTCTGCTGAAGAGAAAAATCTGGTAACTCCAGGGAAGAAGGAATTGCAGGAAAATAAAGATGCCAAAGTGTATCGAATTTTGCGTCGTGTTTAATTACTGAGGAATAAAAATTCAGCCGAGACAGCAAATAGATAATAAAGAATTGAGAAATTGAAGAAATAATCTCCCAAAGTTCCAAATCCCATGGAATTTTGCCGAGTGTCTGGTTTATAAGATAAACAATAATCTCGTGTTACCTCTGCCAAAGTGTGGCTCACTTGTTAGCTACACAGATTTTCTTTTTGGCAAGGCATAATGACGCCCAAAAGAAGATATCTTCTCATTAGAGAGATAATTGATAAACAAAAAACAGCAATTAGGAGTCAACTGATCAACAATGCAAAGGTTCTTTTATGTATATATATATATATATATATATATATTCGCCCGAATCCACGCAGAAATAAAAAATGAAACTAGTAAAGTCTCATGATATGACTGGTCCTCACTTGCCAATAGAGATATAAGCAATCCATATACAATTACTGTAATAAAAATTTTTATACTCTTCAGGAGACATCTAAAATGTATACACCAAATGACAAATTAGAAAAATTTGTTTCCGGCTATAAAGTAACAGCTGAGTGTATATCAGCTAAATCAAGAAGCAAATCACGAATTCTCTAGGAATCAATAGCGGTTAGGGAAAAACAAGATAACAAGAAAAAACATTCCTTACTTAATAAAAGAAACCCTGCAAACACTAAAGAAACTAAAAGAAAACCAAGAAAAACCTAAACCATATTAAAAAGAATAACTAGAATACATCCAAGGTCAAATCAATAAGAAAATGAGTAGATTTACAATCATGATTTGTATGGCAGACAGTAAATGAACTAAACGGAAGGAAAAGCACATCGAGAAGAAAACTAAAAGCTACCAGCCAAGAAGAAAAACATCAGAAGTGGAAAAACATTTCAAAATTGTTGCTGAGAAATTGACTTGAAATCAATGATAACCCTACAAAAGAAGTAATTAATTGCCAACTAGACGTTGAACTTGAACAATTAACGAAGGAAGAACTTGACACAGTATTGGAAAAAAAAGCAAAAAACAGTAGCCCTAGATAAAATACCCACTGAAGTATAGTAGACAAGAAAATTTGACGATATACTTCTTGGATCATGCAATGCTGTGTATAAGCAAAACACAGTAAAGAAACAGACAAAAGATTGCAACCATTTCTTCCCTGTAAAAATGACCTTGGGATTTCTAAGAACTACAGAGTTATTACATTTACTGCTATAGCTGTTAAAGTTTAAAACGTTCTGCATCTCAATCATATCCGACCTTAAGTTGAGAACATTCTTAGGAAAAATCAGAACGAATTTTGGAGAAATCGATCCACAACATCACAAATTCTGATTACCAGTCAAATAATTGAAGTACGTGCAAAAAATCTCGAGGCAACGCAATTGTTCGGAGATTTCTCCAAAGCATTTGGAATTCCAATCGGCTGGGCTGTGGGATACGGTGACTGCACTTTTGCTGTGGAGTAAGAACCACACCCCAAACCCCAAGAGTGTCCTGATGGTGAGGCTTCAGTCCTGGAACTTTGGGGAATGTGAGGTACAACTTAATTACCATTTCTTCATATTCCACTTTGGCCTGGAATGGTTGTACCTGTTAGGGTCCTATCTATAGATCAAATAGAATTGTTTAACAATTTAACTGTGTGCAAACCAATGGCTGCTGTTAAATTGAATTGTTAATGCAACATAGCAATACTTGAAACCATTTAAGTGTATGCAAATAAAACTATTGGTCTTGGATTGCAACTTGAAACCATTTAACAGTGTACAAGCAAATGATTTAATGCAAAATAGAATTATTCGTGTTACACAGGAATACTTGAAACCATTAAACTGTACAAACAAATGAATTCTGACATGTTTAAAAAATTGTTACCTATAAACTTTTGCATTTCACATTGCACTAATACCCTTGGGAAAGATATGAATCCAATTATTCTCCCTCCAGCTATGGGTAAATAGTAGGACAGACTAGGTTCTTCAGCTTTGGTCAGGCAACTAGTCTAGGAGAAGGAAAACTCTGAATTCAAACCTATTAAACTCCGCTTAAAAATTGACCTTGTGTCATATCCTACCCGAGCGGAGGGGTTGGTAAATAGTACCTATAAACTTTGCGTTTACAAATTATATATATTTGATCTACATGTATGAACAGGATTTGGCTCTAAATTACCGACAAGGGGTTATATGTTGTAAGACACAACCAACTAAGCAAAGAATTTGACTCCATACACAGAGTAAAGATGGAGCAAATACTACTAGCATATAGACTTCTCAAAGGAACTGTTACCGCTAAAATAATGCTTTATAAAAACACGAAAGCAATTGTTCGCTCACTCAACCGTGACAGACTTATTCGATATTGTCGCTGGAGATACATTAAGACTATATCTATTTATAATCTGGCAAGATTACGAAGTTCGAACGTCAATAGATCTAATAAAAAATATGTTTCACATTAAAAAATATAAGAAGCAAATGATATCCTGCAGAAACTATGACAGATGCAGACTATGTGGACGATCTAGCACTTCTCGGAAATACCTTGTTGCATTGTCTGGAGTAAGCAGCAAGAAGCATGGGCCTCAATGTAAACGCAGATAAAACAGAGTTTATCTGTTTTAAACAAGATGTAGCCAAAAACGGCAGACCTCTGAAATTAGTAGACCAGTTCACAAACCTCGGCAGCAATATCTCATCTACTGAAAGTGATGTCAATATACGCTTAAGAAAAGCATGAACTGCTTTTGCCAGCTTGGGATCACTGAGAAATCTGATGTTTCTGATAGAATAAAACTTGATTTCTTCCAAGCTATAGCCATGACGGAACTACTGTAGAGATGAGCCTCCTGACCTCTAACGAAACGTTTGAAAAAAAAAAAAAAAACCAAATGGGAACTACACCCGAATTCTATGTGCTGTTTTGAACAAATGTTTGAAGCAGCCCCCACCACAAAAGTAGCAGTACAGCTACTTACTTCCCATCTCACAAACCATCCAAGAATGACGAGCGAGACATGCTGGGTATTGCGGGAAAAGGACGAACTCATAAACAACGTCATCTTATGGACTCCTACCCATTGACACACCAGTGCTGGCCGAACAGCAAAGACACCAGCTCTGAGGGAACAACGGATGTAGTTTAGATAATATGTCAGGAGAGATAGACGATAGGGACGGATGGTGAGAGGGTTAAGTGTTGCACTCCTCATATAATGAACTCGCTCTCCTCCATAAATACACGTCAACGAGAGCTTTACATGGAATTAACCAAATCAGCGAGACACAATCACGTGTGACAGCTTTTGCGTAGTGGACGGATAGTCACTACCCCTCTGGACTCTCACTTTCCTATCAACTAACTACTGTTTAACCAGGTTCACTTGTATCTTGTTTCTGTTACTTGAATATATGTTTTTCTATCAACCTTTTTGAGTTTCCTGTGTCTTTCTTTGGTCAGCATTGCAACATTAAGGGACTCTGTACTATTAGTATAATTTGATGGTGATAATAATGAGGGTCATTCTATGAATAAAAGGAAGTTTTAAAAAATAGAAAATAATTTTTTTCATCTTTTTTTCCCTTAATGTAAACTCTGAATTGTTTGGAACTGGTTTGTAGCAAAAAATTATATTAATCTCGCAAACATATTTGTTTTGAAGCTATTCAAAATATTGACAAATCAAAACAATGTGCAACTGGTTCGAACGGAGGTCTGCCATCACATTTTTGATGGCTTATAAGTGCAAAATATGTGAAATTTACAGAAGCTCGAACTCGTTTGTTTCAAGGTAGGAGCATTACACTTTAACTATTACAGCACGGGGACTTGCCCTCACCGTAAAAGAAAATTTGTTTAAACATTGATGAGAATTTTTAATCGTTTATACAAATAATGTTAAAAATTTGAGATCATTTCATCGGAAATTGGTTATGGTTTGGTTGGTTTCTTTGTTTAATGGCATATCAACCTTTGTTAGGCTATTTAAAGCCAAAGCCATTCTCTTAGAAGAACAGCAGTGGTACTATTTAATCCATAGCTGGGAGGATAAGGGGGTTCATACCTTTCCCAAGGGTATTTGCCCGAAAGTGAACGTAATAGCGCGACTGGAGTACGAACTCGCTAACTACGATCCCGTAGTCCATCGCTTTGACCATTACACCACGTGGACACCCCGGAAATTTGTTAAGTTATTTGATAACGAAATGATATCGATTTTTCTGAAACACCCAGTACATTTGAAATTATATTAACTTTTTTAAAACACTATATAAAATAGGGTTGATGAATCGAGTGAAATAATAAGAAATGCATTGGATTCACGTTTCATTGATTTGAGTGTTTATTAATTCAAGTGAATAAATATATAAATGATAATTGAAATGAAATAAATTTTGAAAGTTTAAAATCATTAAATGATTTGAATTTGATATCACAAGCTCAAAATTTGTTTTCTTTGGTTTGGTTTCTTTGTTTAATGGCATATCAACCTTTGTAGGTTATTTAATGCCAAAGCTATTCTCCGAGAAGAACAGTAGTGGTATTATTTAACCCATAGCCTGGAGGATAAAAGGGTTCATACCTTTCCCAAAAGTATTTGCCCGAAAGTCAACGTAATAGCGCGACTGGAGTACGAACTCGCGTACTACGATTCCGCAGAGGCGCCTCTGGTGGGGTAATGGTTACCAAGCTCGACTAGCAAACCTTCACGAGTGAGTTCGAGTCTCTTAGGTGCCCCTTTCATATGGCCTTGTGCTACATCTAAGCAAAAAGCTTAGTAAATTACTACTACGATTCCGCAGTCCATCGCTTTAACCATTACACCACGAGGACATCCCTTGTTTTCTTTCTCACTAGATTAAAAAAGATGTTTTAGTTAAATATTGTAGGATATCCTTTATTTCGAAAATCCAAATTTATTATTCTATACAAGAGAAATTATTTGAAGTTACTTTTCAGTCTGTTTTTTTTTTTTTTTTGTCAGGGTTCTAATTGGTGGATGGTTTGCTTTCTGTCGTGAAATGACGAGAGGTGCATAAAAATCTCGTCCGTATAACACACTGTATTCAAGTTTCATTGATTTGATGAGTTTAATAATTAGATTTTGACAACACCGCTGCAAAATTTGCTTTCACGCCAGATTTTTTTAAAAGAACAAGAAACGTTTGGCTGTTCTCATTCATTACTGAATTTATCTTTCAAACAATCATGTCTAAAATACATTCAAACTCTTCTACGTAACATAAATACCAAAGTTGGCCCATCATTCAATTAAAAGAAAGATTTTGAACGGTCTCTAAATCAATGTTTTTATAATTTTAATGATTTTCTTTTTAAACAAAATTTCTTTGCAGAGACTTGTGCCTCGAAATTCTTGATTTTGTTTGTGTTTTTTTGTTTTTTGTTTTTTTTCTTTTTTTTGTCTGTTTTTCATTTGTTTGTTTTATTATTTTGTTTTTGCTTCACTTTTAACCAATCCTATTCGTAATAATCCAAAAAGTTCAAAAGTGAATTCTGTGAAACAAAAATGATTTTTCCCGTACTTAAGATCAACATTGGTGAATTAATTTTAATCAAGGGTTGCCCACCCGGAAAATAAAAAAAAAGTTATTCACATTAATTTCTTGATAGAATTCGTAGTCGAGGATGACCCAAGGGCTCCCTTTTCAATAGCTACAATACCAAGGTGTAGGGGAGGGCGCTACTCTTTATGCTGAATTACTCTATTTTACCTTTGATCCTTACCTTATAATGTTGAGCGTTAAGCAAGGTAGCATCCAGTACCATTTTTCGAGTCTTTGGTATGACTCGACCTGGGATTGAATCCAGGTCTCCTGGGCCATTAGCGAACACTCTAACCTTTATACCAATGCCGGGAAACGTGTATTTATAGAGATGATTTTTAGTTTGTTTCTGTTATCTCTTTTTTACGGGTTTGCAGAAGTTGGTACAAAACCTCACAAGATTTTGTGGTATGGAATTCGGGATCATATCTCGTCCAAAACTCCCGTTGTTTGTTTGTTTGTTTGTGTGTGTGTGTGTGTGTGTGTGTGTGTGTGTGTGTGTGTGTGTGTGTGTGTGTGTGTGTGTGTGTGTGTGTTAATACAAAAATAAATGAAAATGTTGTTACCAAGAATATTAGCTAGTGCGTGGCATAACAGTTATCGACTTAGGAAATAAAAGCAGCGAGCCGCGTTCGAATTCTAAACGGAAACTGTTTACGTCTCACTTCGCGTTAATACTTGTAAGAAAGGCATGAATCCAGCTATTTTTCCCTAGCTATGGCTAAGTAGTAGGACAGAGTGAACTCTTTAGCAACCGGTTTAAGAGAAGAAAAACTCTTAAACCCACGCTACTCAGCGGAAAAATTGACTTTATGTCACTTGGCGGAGGGGTTGGGTAAATACATGCAAACAAAAAGATGAAGATACTCGTTAGAATATGTATAGAATAAATAAATGTTTTCATCTTAGAACATTGACTAAATTACTGTCTTCTCCTGGCAAACGTCAGCGCCAACTGGGAATTCAATAGATGATTCGGTATGCGTTCAACGCATTAACTAAAAGCGAAGTCTTTAACTTGAAAGGAAAATAATAGATAAGAGAATAATGTTGACTGTTATTCAATACTGTTGAGTACAGAATCGAGACAGCAATACAAGATAGCATTATGGCTTTGAATGGTTTTTACGATATCCCGCTGAATTGTTGGATTGCTTCAGTCTGAGACATTCAAGACAAATTCCAAATACCATTTTGTTGCATTCAAGGTCATTTCAGTGTTATGTTTCACCGAGCCATGTGTGTCATAGAAAAATAAACTTGGTGAGCGAAGTTCAATTTCTGGACGAGGCGCTGTTTGCGTTTCACGTAGCAATTATAGTGAAGAGTGTGTTTGTCCTTCATAGACAGCCAAACGGTTTAATGTAGAGCTAATGAACTTTGCATGTATGCCTATTGCCTCAAGGGGAACGTTTTACCGAAATTATATTTTTCTTTATGTGGAAAACAGAGCAGTAGTTAACATGAAGATTCTAAAAAAAGTAATAATCAATTCAAAGCCATGCTGATGCACCAAAAAAAAATCCTGTTCACATTTTTTTCTGGTGTTAGATTTCTTGAACCTCACTTACAAGCAAAAAGATGGGAAGCGGTTTCTTGTTCCGTCGATTATGGAAAGATCCATCCTTTTCTAAATCCAAAACCTCTCCTCTAACGAGGGGTTTGCTTAACTCTGAAATTTAGGTCATAACTTTTCATTCTCTCAATAATTAAATGACTTCTGCTTTTCAAAAATCAACTCCCACCTTGTGTCAGCTGTATGTATGACCAGTTGGTGCAGCCACTTAGATGGCTGAGGGAGCTTGATGACTTCGACAACTTACGACTGACCTTTTCTTGTTGGTCAAGAATTAGGTGCCAAGGGCACTGGTAGTAAGAGGCGTTCACAGCATTTCACTACGACGAATCTTCGGAATCACGAGAGAGAAAAAGTCGACAACGTACTGGAACAAGCTGGTTTTCCTTCGCATGCATCACTTCCTTTGTCAGCGTCGACTGCATTGGCTTGGTGTCATATTGTCACCAGTAACTGCTATGTCGGTGATCGTAACCATCTAGTGGGTAAAAGAAAATGCAAACACGCAACACACCTCAAATGTAGCCTTTTCCGTTGTTTATACTATTCGTTAAGTGAATGAAGTCGTGGAAGAACCTGCAAACGAATAGCGGACACAATGCACACGTAGAATCATGTATCTTCTTTTGTTCTTGTAAAAATCAGCTCCTCTCGGATCTTTGGATGATTCTGTCTCTTCCAGAATTCGCAACAAATTTTCTCGATCATGAACCCAACCACTAAAGAAGCCGAATCGAAAAACACTTTTTTGGGTGGTTCCCGAACACCAGCCCTCAACTCCCACCATGCGTCGGCTGCATATACGACCAGCTGGTGCAACCACTTAGATAGTCGAGGGAACTTGATGACTTCGATTGTAACATATTGACCCTCGACCGAGCCGTCAATCAAGAGATGCACCTGTGTAAATAAGCGGAAGAACAGTGGAAGCAGGTGGACGTTAAACAATAATATAACCAGCACACAGACGGCTTGATTCAGTTAGAGACAAGATGCCGAATTGAGAACCAGTGTCAGACAGAGGGCTTTGGGCCTTCAGAGACCCACGGTTGAGCAACCAAGCCAAGATGAGGAAGAAGTGCTGCTATCGTCGAAAGAAGAACTTCGGGTCAAAATAACAGTCTGTCCCCGTCTCCAGCTCACCTCTCACACACAAGAAACATCACCCTTTCGAGAATAAAGTGTGAGAGATATACTTTTCTAAAGTGAGTTCCTTCGTTCATTGAAGGTCGTCATTATTGTTGACTATGTTTCCGCTTATATTTGTATATGTATATGCGTAATATAGTATACACGACGACTTTTCGTTAATTACTTTTTACGCGGGTGTTAGATAAAGCATATCTTATTACGTTTAGCTTCATTATCATTACTGCCAGGGCCACTTGGTGGGGGTGTCTTCTTGGTGTAATGGTTAAAGCACTGAACGACGAAATCGCAGTAAACGAGTTCGAACTCCAGTTGTACTATTACGTTCACTTTCGAACTTAGAAAAGGTATGAACCTCCTTATCCTCCCAGCTATGGGTTAAATAGCACTACTACTGTTCATCTAGAAGGATGGCTTTAGCATTAAATAACTCGCAAAGTTTGAGGTCCACTCTACTCGAATTACTAATACCTGTTAGTTTCTAATCTATTGGTGAAAAAATGTTCAACCACTTACTAAAGATTATTATTATTATTATTATTCGTTATTTGAAACCATACAGCAATGATCTGAATCAGACTTTTCTTTTAAGTGGGATCTGTCTATTACCTTTTATGTCTTACTGTCTACCTGGAAAAGATGTATGTCTCATAAAACTTACTCTCTCTTTTGATAATCATCAGGCTCTCACACTCCTTATATGCACTTAGAATCTGTCTCTCACGGCCAAATATCGCACTTAGAAGGACTCTATTTTATCGCAAAGGTCAGTGAGCCTAAAAACTACTTAGAAGCATTTTAAAAACTTCGTCCATAATACCTCTCCAAATCTGAAAATAATGATATTAAATTTTGATTCAAAATGTTTTAATAACCTTTAAGGGTTTACAGGAGTAAATGATATCTTCGAACGAAACCGAAGTCGTCTTCCGTAGGGTACACTTGGTACAAACAAGACATATTTTCTATCAAGACAAATTTCAAAATCCAACCCAACTCACCTATAGGGTTTTTTTACTAATAGAACCATTTCTTTTTGGAAGAAATTGACTAACCAGATCAATAGGGTAGCAAATTTTAAGATTATATTGATGATTCCAGAAAAAAAGGTTAGAAAAAAACTTGAGAGGGAATTTGGGCAATTATCGAAAGAATTACTTAACAGAATTTGATCTACATTTTGATATTGCATTAATAGTGTATATGTTTTGAGTAAAGATTTTTTAAGGTTGATGTTAGAAGATTGTAAAAAGCGAAGATGTCAAAAGAGGAATATCGGTACAGTCACCGAAGGATTAATAAAGGGACTGGAGGACCTGGAAATAAGAGAACGAGTGGGGACCAACCAAACTACTACATTATTGAGATCGGCTAGATTACTGAGAAGAGTCTTGGAGACTTGAGGAGACTTGCTGTCACTCAAACTTCAGTGAAATACCATCAGCTAACTCTGATGTGAAAAATCTCAAGGAGATAATAATAATAATAATAATAATAATAATAATAATAAGAAGAAGAAGAAGAAGAAGAAGAAGAAGAAGAAGAAGGGACTAAAAGAATTGGAAATCAGAGGAAGAATCGAGACCATCCAGACAACAGCATTGTTGAGATTAGCCAGGATAATCAGAAGAGTTCTCGGGACCTATGGAGACTTAATGCCTCTAAGATTCCGGTGAATGACCAATAGCGAACGCTGGTGGGAAAAACTCGCTTGGAGTATAATAATAATAATAATAATAAACAAAGTTCTGCAGCAGGAATCTCATCAAAGGGATAAACACCTGGGTTATCCCCCTTGTAAAATTCTTGGGGCCATTCTTGAAACGGATGAGTGAAGAACTACAACAAATTGACCGCAGGACAAGAAAGATAATGACGATGCACAAGGTCTTACATCCCAGAGATTACATAGACAGACTATATGTGTCAAGAAAAGGAGGAAGAGAAGTCACACGCATGAAAAATAGCGTGGATGCATCGACACGACAACTAGCAGACAACATAAAAAAAGAGCAAATAAAGACTAATTAAAGAGACAAGAAACAACACAAACAATATAAAGATCATTCAGAACAACAATAACTAGGAAACAAATGGGCTAAAAACAATTGTATGGATATTTCAAGCGACAAACAACCGAAATCTTACACGAGAGACCTAAACATAGCTAGGAAAGAGAAACCTGAAGAGAGAAACTGAGTCTCTTTGAATGGCAACACAAAACAACACCATAAGGACCAATTAGCGAAGAGGGTAAAGTGTTCGCCAATGGTTCGGGATACCTGGGTTCAATCCCAGGTCGCGTCATACCAAAGACTTTTAAAATAGTACTTGATACCTCCTTCCTTAACACTCAGCGATATAAGGTACGTATCAAGAGTAAAGTGGAGCAATCCAGGGAAAGGAGTAGCACCCCCTCTTACACCTCGATGTTGTAGCTATTGAAAAAGGGAGCATTCTGATCGCCCACAACTAAAGGGAGACAACTTTACTTTTATGTTGAAGTGAAAATAGATAAGAGGCAACAGAATAGCAAGTATAGGTTATGTGGGGATAGAGATGATACGATCAATCATATAAGGGGGTGTCCTCGTGGTGTAATGGTTAAAGCGATGGACTGCGGGATCGTAGTAAGCGAGTTCGTACTCTAGTCGCGCTATTACGTTCACTTTCGGGCAAATACCCTTGGGAAAAGGTATGAACCCCTTTATCCTCCCAGCTATGGGTTAAATAGTGCCACTGCTGTTCTTCTAGGAGAATGGCTTTGACATTAAATAACCTAAAAAAAGTTGATATGCCATTAAACAAAGAAACCAAACCAATCAATCATATAAGAAGCGAATGCAGCAAATTAGCACAAAAACAGTATAAGGCGAGACGTGATTGAATGGGGAAGTAGATCCACTTGGAATTATGCAAGAAATTGAAATTCAACCACACTACTAAATGGTATATGTGCAAATCAGAATCCGTATAGAAGAATGAGATAGACAAAATTTTCTGGGATTTTGAGATAAAAACTGATCACTTAATTCCAACTAAAAGATCAAACTTAGTGATAATTAACAAAAAAAAAAAAAAGAAAAAAGAAAAAAGAAAAAAAGAGAACTTGCCGTATAGTGTGCTTTGACGTTCAGGCGGACCACAGACAGAAAATCAAAGAAAGTGAAAGCAAAAAAAAGTACTTGGATCTTGCCAGAGAACAACAAAAAAAATAATGAAACATGAAAGTGACGGTGATACCAGCCATGATTGTTGCGCTTAGAATGACCCTCGATGCTTAAAAAGAGGGTTGGAAGAATTAGAAATTAGAGGACAAGCAGGGACAAGCAGAATTCGCAACAAATTTTCTCGATCATGAACCCAACCACTAAAGAGGCCGAATCGAAAAACACTTCTTTGGGTGGTTCCCCGAACACCAGCCCTTGGTCGTTGCATATATGACCAGCTGGTGCAACCACTTAGATAGTTGAGGGAACTTGATAACTTCGATTGTAACATATTGACCCTCGACCGAGCTGTCAAACGACAGTATTGTTAAGATCGGCCAGAATACTGAGACGAGTCCTAGCAACTTGAGGAGACTTGCTGTCAATCAGATTCCAGTGAAAGATGATCAGCTCACGGTAGCGTGAAAAACTTGCAAATAATAATAATAATAAACAAAAATGGGAAGGAAAATAACTCTATGGGCGGTTTAAACGACTAATAAACAACATCTCACACGACAAAACCTGAACATGGCAAAGGAAAGGAAACTTTAAGAGAGAAAAAGAATCTCTCCTAATAGCAGTACAAGACAACGCCATAAGAACCAATCATATCAAGGCGAGGATAGATAAGACTCAACAAAATAGCAAATGCAGGCTATGGGGTGACAGAGATGAAACCATCAATCACATAATAAGCGAATGCAGCAAATTAGAACAGAGGTAGTATAAGGCGAGACACGATGTGTCGGCAAGGTGATCCACTGGGAAATGTGCAAGAAATGTAAATTTTACCATACTAACAAATGGTATATGCGCAACCCTGTACCTGTCCTAGAAAATGACACGCATAAATTCCTATGGGACTTTAACATACAAACGGATCACCTGATCCCGGCCAGAAGACCAGACTTAATAATAATCAACAAAAAATAGAGAACTTGCAAAATAGTCGACTTTGCTGTCCCAGCTGACCACAGAGTAAAACTGAAAAAATGTGAAAAGAAGGATAAGTACCTCGACCTTGCTAGGGAATTGAAAAAACTGTGGAACATGCAGGTGACAATTATACCAATTGTAATTGGTGCATTTGGAAAAGTAACGAAAGTATTACTAAAGGGACTGGAGGACTTAGAAATTAGCGGACGGGTAGAGACAGCGTTATTGAGAACGGCCAGAATCCTAAGAAGAGTCCTGGAGACTTTAGAAGACTTGCTGTCACACAGACTCCAGAGAAAAACCATCGGCTAACGCTGATGTGAAAAGCTCTATTGAGTGAATAATAATTATCTGCGGCAAATAAATCATAATGCTAAATAAAACTTAAAATATTAAATGATGATCATCAAGTCGCACTGGCATCCCGGAGCTCCCTGACTCTCTCTCTCTCTCTCTCTCTGTCTCGCCATCTATCCCTATTATCCATAGCTCCTAGCAGGTCTTCTAGGTTATATCTTATATCCACACAAAGCTGACACCATTAAGTCTTTACTGGTCGACCAACACTGGCATATCCATGCAAGAACGTCGCTTATGAGTTCATCCTTGTTTTTTCAGAAGTGTTTCGCATGTCTTGTTCATATTACTAAAATGGTTTTTGAGATGGGAGCCAAGTGGCAGTACAGCTGTTGTTTTGTGAAGTGCTGCTTCTGGGATTTATTGAAAAGAGCACGCAACATTCTTGTGTAGTTCCAATCTCGACTTTTCTTTATGCGTTTGGTCAGCGTCCATGTGGTGCATCCATATAGTAGTATGGACACAACTACAGCTGGGAAGAAATCCTGTTTTATTTTATCCAATGGATCATACTTCCATATAATCGATAACTTATCAATAGTATTCAAAGCCTAAGCCAGGTGTATTATGACTTCACTTTCAGTTGATGAGATGTTGCCTCAAAAGTATGAGAACTAGTCCGCTAATTTTAGTGGCTTGCAACATAAAATGGAGATCGCTCCTTTTTTGTTCAAAACATGAACTCTGTTTTATCTATTTTATTCATTTGCATTAGCGTAAAGGCCAATGCCTCTCGCAGCTTGCTTTAGGTTATACAATAGGGATTCTGCTTTAGGTTATACAATAGGAATCCTGCTTTAGGTTATACAATAGGGATTCTGCTTTTGGTTATACAATAGGGATTCTGCTTTTGGTTATACAATAGGAATCCTGCTTTTGGTTATACAATAGGAATCCTGCTTTAGGTTATACAATAGGAATCCTGCTTTTGGTTATACAATAGGCATTCTGCTTTAGGTTATACAATAGGGATTCTGCTTTAGGTTATACAATAGGAATCCTGCTTTTGGTTATACAATAGGCATTCTGCTTTAGGTTATACAATGGGGATTCTGCTTTAGGTTATACAATAGGAATCCTGGTTTGGGTTATACAATAGGAATCCTGCTTTCGATTATGCAATAGGGATTCTGCTTTTGGTTTTACAATAAGGATTCTGCTTTAGGTTATACAATAGGAATCCTGCTTTAGGTTATACAATAGGGATTTTGCTTTAGATTATACAATAGGAATCCTGCTTTAGGTTATACAACAGGGATTTTGCTTTAGGTTATACAATAGGAATCTTGCTTTAGGTTATACAATAGGGAATTTTCTTTAGGTTATACAATAGGAGTCCTGTTTTAGGTTATACAATAGGGATTATGCTTTAGGTTATACAATAGGGATTTTTTGTATTTGCAAGAAGCATTAGCTCATCTGCGTAGTCAGCATTTGTCTTAGTTTCTACAGGATTTTATCAACCTCTTGCCTTTTTTGTACGAAACTATATATTTTTTAAAATTTAATCTATTAACGTTCGAAATACGTAGTCATTAACTTATATAGCGCTAATATATCTCCTTTCTAGATTCTGAACAAAAATGTCGAAGAAGTCGGTGTCTCCATCAAGTGAGCAAACCATTACTTTCGTGTTTTTGTAAGTAAGTAACAGTTTATTTGGGAAGATCATGTGCAAGTGGTATTTGCCCCGTCTTTCCTCTGTGAATGGAAGCAAATACTTTGGAGAAATTTACGAACAGTAGTGTTGCCCAGAGATTCTTTGCACGTACTCCTTCGATGGATTGTGAGAATATGTGACGTTGAGGATCAATTTCTTCAAAAGCCGTTCGGATGTTTTTGTAAAAAAATATTTTCGATTTTAGGTTTGATACGATTATAAACCTAAGCAGCTATAGCTGTCAGAGTTAGGCCTATGTAGTTCTTTGTGATTCCGTTGTCACCTTTCTTGGGGAAGGGAAGGATGCAACCTTCTGTTCATTTCTCATTTGTTTTGTTTATCGACTTCTTTGTATAGTTGGAAGAGTAGTCGTCAAATTTTCTTCTTTTCCAAATTTCAAGTGGTATTTGGTCAAGGCCTGCAGCTTTTCTGTTTTTAATTGTTTACAATACTACGTCAAGTTCTTCATCCGCAAAATGGCGGATAGTTTTATCAATGATTTCAGGAGGATTTCCGCGCAGATTCATGAAATGTTCTTTCCACTACTAACGTCTTTCTTCTTTGCCAGTGGCTTTTAATTTTCCTTCTGCTCACCTCATTTACAGTCTGCCACGCTATTCGGAAGCGTTTATCTTTTACGGAATTTCTAATTTCTTCGATTTAATCTTGAATGTATTTGAATTGTTCTTTTTGGTATGTGCTAGTTAGTTCTATGTGAGGTTTCTTAAGTTTCTGCACTTTTGGCATTTGCAGAGTTTCTTTTATTGAGCAAGAATGATTTTTAAAAAAAGTTATCTCATTTTTCTCAAACTACTATTAACTCCGATGGAACTATACATTTTGCCCTTGGATTAGTTAGTATACACTCTGCTGCTGCTTCTCTGTGGACAGTAATGAAGTTTTTATATTCGTCATTAGGAGTATGTCTTTC
Organism: Sepioteuthis lessoniana; assembly: GCA_963585895.1. Taxonomy (NCBI): domain Eukaryota; kingdom Metazoa; phylum Mollusca; class Cephalopoda; order Myopsida; family Loliginidae; genus Sepioteuthis; species Sepioteuthis lessoniana. The sequence continues at coordinate 68,946,274 of OY757920.1, read as the reverse complement.
AAATATCTCCTGAAGGGTATTAAATTTGTTTTTTACAGTTACAATATATTTATTGCTTATATCTCTATTTGTAAATGAGGACTAGTTGTAATGTGTGTGCTTTTGACTGATTTTTAATTTCTGCGTAGACTTCGGCGTATCTTTGCGGAGATGTTTTTGTGATCGGAAGATCCTCCTTCAAAAGAGGTGAATGCCTCATATTTTGCAATGATATTTATCTCTTTCTTGTGTATGATAATTTAATCTAGCTGTGCTTTAGTATTATTTGCGTAGGTGTAGATCCATAGTTTTTCCTCTTTTTTTTTTTTTTTTTTTTTTTTTCGAGGGAAAGGGAATATAGTGATTGGACATGAAAGATATTTTACGGGTGAAAAAATTGTTAGATATTTGCCAGTTCAATTTGGTAGGTTATGTAAGTAAAATTTATTATTTTCATTTTTGTCTATTTGTGTATTCATGGCTCCATCGATGATTAGTACGTCATATTTAGGAATGTGTCGAGCAAAGGAAAGATAACCCGTCGTAGAAGGTGATGATATCTGTTTCATCACTGGCATTAGAGGGACAGCAACAAGAGACCATCGTTGTGCAAGAATTGCCATTACATGTAGCACACATAATTCTTGGTTGGGGTTTCTCTATGCTATTTAGATATTTTAAGACACGAAGATGAAGAATTATTCCCACACCCTATTGACAGAGTTTTCCCATGCAGATACTAAGACAAATGTCCAACATTACCTCTATCATGGTATCTCAAGTCTTGTTCACTTTTGTAATATCTAGGTTCTTGCACGAATATTATGTCTATATTATGCCCGGAAGCTGATACTGTAAGCTTGTCGATGTGAAGTAAAGAGCATGAATTCAAAGTTAGGTCAACGGTAAGTTTCACCAAATGCTGGGCGAAATAACCTTACTTGTCAACTCTCAGGATCATATAGTTCCGTAAAGAAACTACAGCTATTCATCTTTGAGAGTGGCGTCTATTAATAAGAAAATAAAAAGCTATCAGGAACGTCTTCTAAGGGACTTTTTTTAGACTCCTTTCGACAGAACCTCTCACCCCATCTACATTGTCATGACATATTGCAGTAAACTTTCTGCCAGATCTGGGATTTTCTGTTTTCTTGTTGAGATTATTTACTGACTCTGTGACTTGAAATTTGTGTACCTAACGATCAATTAGGCTTTTCTGGGAATAATTATAAAACTTTCGGCGAAATTTTGCTTGCACAGTTTTGAATGATTTTGTTTCCAAATAAATAGTGACGCAAAATATTTTTTCCTTTCTTGTCCAAGGCTTTATGTTCGAGGATTAATAGTTTTTATGGTATACTATTTTCAAATCTGAAACGAAAAAGAACACAAAATTATTAGCAGTCACATGGGTCCCATGTATATTGAGACATCCTGTATCATGATATACACCGTGGTGTAGTCGTTATCGTCGTAGGAAATGAACACGGCGACGCGAGTTCAAATCCTGGACGAGACTGATTGCATTTCACATAGCACTAATACCCTTGGGAAAGGTATGAATCCAATTATTCTCCCTCCAGCTATGGGTAAATAGTAGGACAGACTAGGTTCTTCAGCCTTGGTAAGGCAACTAGTCTAGGAGAAGGAAAACTCTGAATTCAAACCTGTTAAACTTCGCTTAAAAATTGACCTTGTGTCATATCCTGCCCGAGCGGAGGGGTTGGTAAATAGTATCATGATATAATCTCAAAACCATTGTCTCCTAACAAAATGTGGAAAGGCATACTTGGTATTGATAATTTTTCGCTATATTTTCTTTATTCAAGGTTCAGTCGAAAAGAATAACTGACATAAAGTAAAAAGTAAGTAAAGTTGGCGACCGTAGTCGAGGGTGGCTTGAAGGCTCCATTTTCGACAGCTACTACACTGAGGTGCTACACCTTTCCCAGGATTTACCCACTTTACCCTTGATACGTACCTTATAATGCTGAATGTTAAGCAAGAAGGCATCAAGTACCATTTTTGGTATCATAATAGGAAAATAATAGGAGGATGGACAATATTACAATTTAATTTTTTTCCACTATTTAATCAAATAGAATACATTGTGTACATATTATATCAACTAACAACAGTAATATACAACTATTTTTTATGATTAGAAAATAATTGGAGGATGGACAATATTTGTAACAAATTAATGTAAAACAATACTTTGAACTGTTGTAAAACTGTTGAATGTTTAATTCTGTAAAGCCGCAAAGTTCGCTTTCTGTCTCGACATGCAATGAAGAGCTTGGGTTACTTACATAGGGCAGGCTGGGCTCATTAACCTTAGTATAGCAACTTGTCTAGGAGAAGGAAAAACTCTAAATTCAAACCTGTTGCACTCCGCTTAAAAATTCAGAGGGGTAAGTATATACATAAAATGAAGAGTTTCACTTCCGGGTGGTGTCACTTCCGGGCAATATTCGACCATCGTCTTAGAGGGCAAGGTGTTATGCTGTCTTGTCTCAAGTAGTACTAGTAATTAGTATCTGTAAGCGACTGTCTTTACTTGAGGCGATACCGCTTTTATAGCAGTATCTCATTTACATACGATACTATACGAGGGTTAGATTCATTGCCTGATGCCGAGAGAGTCAAGCAATTTTTGCGTTGCCCTTAATCATGCATCTGTGCGCGGAAGGGACATCCGCATATTATTCTGACCTTGTGTTGCATCTTGTTCATAGCAGAGAAGATAGATAAACACCATTTAAGGCTGGTCACACGATTTTATGTAGATTATATATATATATATATAGAGAGAGAGAGTGAGAGAGAGAGCATTCATGTATATATATATATATATATATATATATATATATTATGATGGCATGTATACAGTCATCCAAGTGTGGTGCCCCTATGCAAACAACAGACGAAATGGTTCCCACGTGGCAAATGTTCTTCTATATTCTGTTATATAGGACATTGTGGGAAGGGTGATCTTGTTTGTGCCGTATTCTGGTAAGAATGGCCTAGTTCACACTGTGGGGTTATTTACGTGATTATTTTAATTTTGTGGTTTGTTAACTTATTCACGCTGTAAAGTTTAATTTAGTATTTTCTTGTGTTATTACTATTATCATTTTTGTTGTTATTATCATTATTTCTGTTATTATTTCAGTCTATTATTTTATTATTTACACTTTATTTATTAATTCATATTTACATGATGATTTTAATTTTATAGTTTGATAACGTATTCACGCTATAAAGTTTAATTTAGTATTTTCCATTATTATTATTATTATGATTGTTATTATTATTGTTGTTGTTATTGTTGTCGTTGTTTTAGTTTATTATTCTATTTTTCATCAATGTATTCATTTATACTCTTTTTTTAGTCTTTGTAGTCGTTAGTTTTCAGCTGACTTTGTTGAAAGTTGTTTGCATTAAAAAGTGTTTACCCAAAATCCCATGTCGCGAGAGAGATGTGACACTAGGTCAATTTTTAAGTGCAATAAAGCTGAATTGAATTCAGAGTTTTCAGTACAACCTGTCACCAGTGACTTGGAAAGGAGATGGGAACCGCTAAGTATATATTAATCCAACTCCTCCACCAGAAACAGGATGTGACACCAATTTCTGAGCGGAATAAAGCTGGTTTAAATTCAGTTTTCCTTCTCCTAGACCGGTTGCCTTAAAACTAAAGAAGCCATTTTGTCCTACACTTTACCTATAGTTGAATGGATCCATGCTTTTACTAAAGGTATTAATGCGAAGTTAAACACAAACAGTTTCGTCCACGATTTGAACTCAAGTCACCGATTCAATTTCTTACAACGATAATCGTTACACTGAGGGTACCATCATCTAATAGGACACCCACACGTGGGAACCACTTGGTCTAGTGGTTTTCTATGCGTTAAACTAACAGATAATAAGCGTCGTTGACTCTCTGTCTTCACTATCATAACTTAGATATTTATGCCCTATAACTGATAATGAGCGCTCGTTATTTATAAATATAGAAAACTACATTATCAATATATAAGCTTATGTGTGCAATTTGGTTGCTTAGTTGGGTATTTTCTTTGTTTCCTGGCATATTAACCTCCGAGTCTATTCCATCCTAATAGAAGAACAGCATTGGTAATATCTAACCCATAACTGGGAGCATAAAGGGATTCATACTTGGGAAGTGCCCGTGGTGTAATGGTTATCGTCGCAGCAAATGGACACGGCGATCGAGTTCAAATCCTAATTGCATTTCACATAGCACTAGACCCTTGGGAAAGGTATGAATCCAATTATTCTCCCTCCAGCTATGGGTAAATAGTAGGGCAGACTAGCTTCTTCAGCCTTGGTGAGGCAACTAGTCTCTGAATTCAAACCTGTTAAACTCCGCTTAAAAATTGACCTTGTGTCATATCCTGCCCGAGCGGAGGGGTTGGTAAATATGATAAAGGGATTCATACATTTTTCAAGGGTAGTGTGTGTGTGTGTGTGTGTGTGTGTGTGTGTGTGTGTGTGTGTGTGCGTGCGTGTGTGTGCGCATGCGCGCGCATCAGTATATTTCGAGACAGATACAAGACTAATATGGTGAGTTTTGTTTAACCATCTGTTATATTATTTGCATATTCTGAACATATTCAAACTGGCTGAAATTACATATTGGTTGAATGTTACAAATTAATTAAGCAAAGGAAAAAACAGTCCGTTAATAAGTATATCAAATGATATAATGATCTAGTAGATTGTCGGGGATGGTATTTCTCGCAATAATGGACGTTTCTTGGTGGTGCCCATCTTCACTCCAACATGCGATAGTATTTTTTTAAGTTACATGGTACTAGTATCAAAAGATAATATTCTGATCTGAACTATTGGAGAGGGTAGTTACATTTCTTCCCCAGGGATATAAGAGCAAATTTAGTACTGACTACCGAAACCAGAATTCGAACTCTGTTCGCTACTTACAATTTCCATGTAATTGATTGTTCGTACGGCTCTGCTCTTACCTTCCTCTTTATCTTCATATCCTTGTAAGGTTGTTGGAGTGTCATGCAAAGTAAATTCCTCTTCATCAGCATCTAATGGAGCAACAGGATGGTTGTTTGGTGGTCGGTAGGGGGGGTGCTTAGCGTAACAGTTAACATCGTAGGAAGTGAAATTGATAATTTGAATTCAAATTGGGAATGAGGCTGTTTGTATTCACTTCATGCTAGCGTCATTGGAAAAGGCATAAATCCATGTTCTCTTGGTTTAGCTGGGGATAAATTGTTGGGCAGATTGGGTTCTTTTGCCTTGGTCTGGAAGAAGGAAAATTCTTAATTCAAATCAGTTGTACTCTGCTTAAAAATTGGCTTTGTTGAAGGGGTTTGATGAATAGATACTTGGCGGCTTCCATCTCCTCACCAAGTAAAAGGTGTCTGGTTGTATTTAGTTACATGCTATCAGTAGTAAGGAACGATGACTGACGTGACTTATAGCGTGCTATTAATTGCAAGTTTAAAAGAGATTTGTTATTCAAACAACAGCGAGTGATCTTGCTTGACTAAGAAAGAAAATATGCTTGCGGGTTTCGTATATATAACAGCAGACTCGTTGTTTTAAATCATGTGGAAGAGGGAAATCTCCCATTTCAAAGTAAGGTCAGATGTAATTCGGGAGCAAGATATGACATCAAGTGTGCAATAGGCAATATAAAACTTTTACAAGAGGAGTGAAGAGGTACATGAACGAACTGGCCGATATCGTGAACATATATATATATATATATATATATATATATAGGATACCTAAAACAGTACAATGAGTAAACGAGTTTGTATGAATAGTGTAAAGAAAAAAGAAACAAAGCAATAAATGTAGAACATTGTACAAGCGATTTTACAAGATTAAATCTCGTAAAAGAAAATTATTTATTTCTTATGCTCTCGGGTAACGTTAAGAAAACAAGCGATCATTTTATTAACACGTTCACGAAAGAGAGTCACCGCAGCGTAGTGGTTATAGAACTGGACTTATGACATCGGAGTAAGCGTGTTCGAACTCTAGTCACGCTATTAAGTTCACTTTCGGACTAATATCCTTCGGAAAAGCATGAACACATGCCTATTGGTTAAGAAATATCACCACTGCTCTTTGGCATTAAATAACCAATGAAGGTTGATATACTATTAAACAAAGAAATCGAACGCAAACCCGTTCACTGCCGTATGGGACTAAAGTTTAATTACTAAACTCTTGCCGTATCCTATGAGCGATGAAATCTTTTACAATCATTGCATAGCTCTAATCCTTCTGGTCTAGTTCAAACTATGAGAAAGGATTCGTATTGCACTTAGTGAGTCCAAGTCCCCACGGAGTCATCTGGTTTACATTGCACCAAGTGAGCCTATGACCAACATAGTCCGGCAAAGTACGAGTCCTGGCTTTTTCTCTCCTCTAAAACTCCTACTAAAAAAAGACCTTGTGTCAAATCCGGTCTGGTGGGAGGCAGTGATAAATATAACTAGTACGGTTGAATTTCATATTACGTTCCATAGAATATTTTCCCACCCGATGGAGAATTTTGCTGAGCTGTTTCTCGTTATTTTGACACCAAATTGACCTTTTTCTTCCATGTTTATGGCACATCTGAACGACCTGGGTCCAGTCAGAAAAAATAGAAGACATTTTTTTGCATCTATTTATTAGTTTTATTTTACTTTTGTTTAGCATTCAGAAGACCTTTTTCTTTTAAGGTAGTTCTCAGTTTTTTAAAATTATTGATTTTATATGATTTTAGAAGGTAGGAAATCGTATTTACAGTATAAAGACTGAACACTTCCAAAGGAGTTGTCAGAAGTTGGGAACTGGTGTTGGCTACAAAAGAGGAGATGACAGCAGACCGAGGAAAACAAGGAATGATAAACATCAAAAGAATCCTAGTCAGAAAGGGTGATGAACAAATTGAAACCAATACCTACATCCTGACATTTTATTAGACCCATACTCCCAAAGAAGAGAAAGCTATTGTCTTGAGAGAGTTGAGCAATATGTCTCTGCACCCCTGAGCTTCTTCAAATGCAAAAAATATGGACACCACAGAGAAGCTTGCAGAGGACGAGAAACATGTGCCAAGTGTGGTGAAAAGGACTCGGACCACATAAAAGAAGATTGCTTAAAGGAAATGAGATGTCTAAACTGCCGACAAAACCATTTGGCCTACTCAAGATTTTTTTTATAAAAAAGAAAAGGAAATATTAGAAATAAAGTACAAGAGGAATATAACCTTCTTGGAAGCAAGGGAAATAGTAGGTTCCTATATGGGAGAAAACACTAGCACCACTGTTGCTCGGAGGTTAATCCAATCAATCAACGCAACAAATATAGAGTTCTAGTGGAGAAACTGATCCATTTGTAACCGAATGATTGGCCAAAGTTTCAGAAGTATCTGAAAAAACTACACGGGGCCGAATTTCGGCAAGCACAAACTCAACGACTAAAAGTCACAAATAAAGAGAAATCCAACGAGTTAGTCCAAGCAAAAACAAACTATCTACCACTCAACTACTAAAAGAGGAAAATCTCCTCCAAGAAAACGGCTCTTACATTTGTCTCCAAACCGTCCACCAAGAACCGTCAAAGACAGACTAAAAAACTTGTATCCCAAAAAAGCCGGAACTACTTAATCGAAAATCACAAGCTCCCATTGGCCAAATGGAAAAATACATATGAACACCAAAATTAACGATGAAAGACCAGGGAGCGCATTCAAACTGTACTCAGCCAAACTCGATACAGTTCCTTCAACATCAAGAGCAAAGTCACCTATAAGAATAAATAAACAATCCAATGCTCAGGGATCGACAAAATCCCTACATAGATCCTATAGTAGGGAAAGTATGGATAGTGACACAGACCGCATAGTAGCTAACAACAATCTAGAAGATGTAATAAATAACTGCAATACTTGAAACCATGTGACTGTGTGCTAACCGATAAGCTCAATCTCTTTTTAAATGTTAATTACAAATCATCTTCTTAAAAAGTAAAAATAAAATTACCAAAAAACTAATCTCTCATATGTCATGTATATCTATTTAAATGTGTGCAAACAAATGACTCGTGGTGTAATGGTTAAAGCGATGGACTGCGGAATCGTAGTACGCGAGTTCGTACTCCAGTCGCGCAATAACGTTCACTTTCGGGCAAATACCCTTGGGAAAGGTATGAACCTCCTTATCCTCCAAGGTATGGGTTAAATAGTACCACTACTGTTCTTCTAGGAGAATGGCTTTGGCATTAAATAACCTAAAAAGAGTTGATATGCCATTAAACAAACAAACCAAACCAAACAAACGACTGGAGTTAAATTGTCAGTTACATAGCAACACTTGAAACCATTTAACTGTGTGCAAACAAGTGATTCATCGTAAATAGAATTATTCAGATTAGATAGCAATACTTGAAACCATTTAACTGTGTGGGAAAAAAAGAGCTCAGGATTATTCTAAAAAGTTATTAGCAAAATTTTAACAAATCAAATATATATTTAATATATATGTATAAACAAGATTTAGCATTAAATTACCTACAATGACATAAAACCAAATTAAACCAAATCAATGAACTATTCACTTACAAATCATATGTATAACCATCTATAGGCAAATAAATGGTTGATGTTAAACTGAATTGTTAGTCTTATATAGAAATACTTGAAACCATTTAATTGTGAGCAAACGAATGAGCTCTGTCTTGTTTAAAATGTTAAATACAAAATATTCGTTTACAGTTCATAGGTTTGATATATGTATAAAGAGGATTTGACAATAAATAACCTACAAAGGTTCATATGCCATAAAACCCACCAACCAACCAACCAACCCATAACAAAATATAGGAAAACTCACTTTATTATACATACTTTTAAAAGTTGTTTTGTTATTTATGCAATGTAATTAAAAAAAAGTAAAGTTGGGGATCGTAGTCTAGGGCGACCAGAAGGCTCCCTTTTCAATAGCTACTATACCAAGGTGTAGGGGAGGGCGCTACTCCTTTCCCCGGATTGCTCCACTTTACCCGTGATACGTACCTCATATTGCTGAGTTTTAAGCAAGGAGGTATCAATTACCACTTTCCTATGTACAATGAAGTACAGGAAAGTTACTGACCTAACGAAAAGGTCAATGGCATTTTTTTTCTTTTATTTTAAAAATCTTTATTGAACTTTTTAAGATTAAAAAATTTTGGAAACTATGTGCCAAGTCTATTAAACTACCTTATGAATATATCAAATAGCTTTTCCGTATCACAGCTCTAGTTCCTTCTCTTCTTGGTCGGGAGATAACTTTTCAGCACTCTTTCGTATTTAAGAATTAGATTACAAATATAGTGGAAAACCTCTTCCGCTATCTCATTCATTCTCTTATAGTCATTGGCTAAGCATGGTATAGTTTAGCACAAGGCCATAATTATGGATTACTCAGTCCTCTTCTATTCCTAAGTAAATGTAACTGATTCTATTTCAGAAGTACCGATCTTGGATAATAAAAAAGAAGAAAAAAATCGAACATTTAAACAAGCAGGATATTATTATCATTAACAATATTGACTAATATCTATCTAATTCAAGTTGCTTTTTTATTGGAACTCTCTCAGGACGTCACTCCAACGACAGCGAAGTAGAGGAGTCTTTAGAATAACGGTTATAGGAGAAGGAAATGAATTTAGCGACTTGAGGCCAAACCCTGAACAAGGCTGTTAGCGTTTCACTTCCCGCTAATGCCCATTTGAAAGGCATGACTCCATCTATTTACCTCCAGCTATGAGTAAACAGTAGAGTTTTTTCTTTCTAGTAAAGCAACTAGTATACGAGAAAGAAAATAGCTTTTCTCTACTTAAAAACGGACAAGGATAGGGTAAATACACAGGGAAAATCTGAAGTGAGAATAAAGAATGAGCTCATAGCATGACTCGAACTCACGCCCTTTTCTGTCATGGTGAAACCTAGTTTTACGTTCTCGCTGCTTTACCAATAAAGCTACAAGAGCATGTATAGTATCACAAAAGTCTAAATAATATCTATAAAATCACTCAATACTGCAGTGTCATATTGTTGTTCTTGTCTTATTTACACACTATTAGTGTTGATGATATCACTGACTACTAATAATCATTTTGACTAATATTATTCTTCAGATTTCTCATTTGGATGAGACTCCATGGCACAGTGACGAACGCGCAGGACTGCAACATCGCAGTCAGCGAGTTGGAACTCCAGTTTCACTATTACGTTCACCTTCAGACGAATCCCGGGAAAGATATGAACTCTCTGAACCCCCACCTGTATCTATAGGTTAAATAGTATCACTTCTTTTCTTCAACAAGAATGGCTTTGACATTGAATAACCCACGAAGGTTGATATGCCATTAAATGAAGAAACCAGACTATTCCTAATTTATAAGGTTTCATCAATTATAACTCTTTATTTTGACAATTAATATTTTAATAATTTTTGTTTCTTTTATCGCAACTCACTCAGATCGTCGTTATCTTTTACAGCAGCAAATAACACCGAAAAATCAAAGACCTGGATATGTATGACTTTTTAGGTGCTATTAGGATTTCTGTGATATAATAACTGCTCCTATACCCTATTTTGGTAAAACAGCGGATATGTAAGACCAGGTTTCTCTGAAACAAAAGCGTGTGTGAAGTCGAGTCTTATTCTTTACTTTTGTTTCCGATACACCTTGTTCTTCGCTATCGGAGAAGTTACAACCTGAGTGAGTTGAGACAAAAAGCAGCAAGAATTATGAAAATAAGGCTCATCAGAATTATTAAAGGGGGAGTGAATAACTGAAATTCATCAAAATTGTTAAAGGGGGAGTGAATAACTGAAATTTATCAAAATTATTAAAGGGAGAGTGATTTACTGAAATTTAACAAAATTATTAAAGGGAGAGTGAATAACTGAAATTCATCAAAATTATTAAAGGGGGAGTGATTAACTGAAATTTATCAAAATTATTAAAGACGGAGTGATTTACTGAAATTTATCAAATTTTTTTTATAAAACAGGAATTTAGTATGGATTCTTTTCTTTTTTCTTTTCTTTTTTTCTTTTCTTTTTTTCTTTTTTTTTTCTTCTTTTTCTTCTTTTTTTTTTTGGTTCAGACCAGATGAAAATGGATAATTTACCAGCTACAAAAAGGAGCAAAAATTATTTTTGGAGTATACACGCGTGCAACAATATAAACAGATTCTAAAATATACATGCTAATGTACGCTTTCTATTTTTAAAGCAATTCTCTTCTCCAAACTACATAACGCTTTAAAGACTCCGTTTGTCAAGTATGCCGACAGTTACTGCTTCACGGGATGTTGGGCCCCTAAAGTGTCAGAATAGTAAAATCGAAATTCTTTACAGTAACCCAAGAGTTTTATGATTTTCGTTTCGCTAAATTGTTTCTAGCAGCATATAAAATAGCATCTACCACCGCGTTGTTACCAATATGGAGTAAAATGCAACGATTCCTGCGAGCAGGACGACTTGCGCGATAGACCATATGGATCTAAGTGAGAATAGCATGAACATAGAACCCAAGCTGGAGCTTTGGGGAATGCGGAGCACCCCTTCATTGCCATTGCTCCCAGGTCCACGCTGGCCCGAATGGTAGCACCTAATAGGACCCTATCTATGGGTTAAATAGAACTAACTGCATACTTATGCTAGAGCACCCCTTCATTGCCATTGCTCCCAGGTACACGCTGGTCCGGAATGGTAGCACCTTATAGGACCCTATCTATGGGTTAAATAGAACTAACTGCATACTTATGCTAAATAGAGTCAATAACTTTGGTAACTGTCAGTTTCTTGCCTATAAGAGCTTTAGACTAACGTTATTGAGTGAGCTTTATTATACAAAGATTGGTTGGTTGTTTGGTTGGTTGAGTTTTATGGCATATCAACCATTGTAGGTCATTTAATACCAAATCCTCTTCATAAATATGTTTCAAATATACATTATTTGGTTTTATGGCATATCAACCATTGTAGGTTATTTAAGGCGAAAATCTCTTGATACATATTAAATGTTTGGTTTGGTTTTATGGCATATCAACCATTGTGTGTTATTCAAAGCAAAATACATATATATATAAAATATATATGATTTAGTTTAGTTGGGTTTTATGGCATATCAACTATTGTCGGTTATTGAATGCCAAATCCTCTTTAGATATATATATATTAAACATATATGATTTGTTTTGTTTGGGTTATATAGCATATTAACCATTGTAGTTTATTTAGTGCCAAATCCTCTTTAGACATAAATATTAAATATATAGGATTTGGTTTAGTTGTGTTTTATGGTATATCCACCATTGTCGGTTGTTTAATGCCAAATCCTCTTTATACATATATATTAGATATATATGATTTGTAAATATTTTTTGTTGGCAACATTTTTAAACGAGCCTGATCTCATTTTTCAGCACAGAGTTAAATGGTTTCAAGTAATTCTATCTAACATGGATGATTCTATTTACAATTAATTATTTGTTTACACACAATTAAATAATTTCACTTATTCCTAGCAAACACTGATAATTCTACTCAACACTATTCATTCATTTGCTCAGTCAAATGGTTCTAATTATTGTTATGGATTTACCAATGATTCAATTCAACCACACAGTTAAAGAGTTTCAAGTATAGCAATTGAACTCTTATAATTCTCTTCAACATTACTTATTCATTTGCACACAGCTAAACTGTTCCAAGTATTGCAATGTATCACTTACTATTCAATTAAATAATCATTTGTTTATACTGTGTTAAATGTTTAAGCAATTCTATTGCCCAGAATACACCGACTGCTTCTCTGTAGAGAAGTAAGACCCCCCCTCCACTCCCAATGAGTGTCCTGGATATGACACTAAACAATATGATGGTGAGGTTCCAGTCCGGCGGGAGATTTGGGGAATGCGGAGCACCCCTTCATTGCCATTGCTCTCAGGTCTACGCTGGCCCGGAATGGTAGCACCTGATAGGGCCCTATCTATGGGTTAAATAGAACTAACTGCATACTTATGCCAAACTGAATTCTTTGAATTAGAACAGTTTGACTAAACAGAATAGCTTGAAATAGAAATGTTTTTGACGATTAAACTGTACTCACATTTAAACGGCATGCTTATGCGAAACTGAATTGTTTGAAACGGAACTGTTTTTGACATTTAAATTGTACTTACACTAAATTGAATATTTTTGATATAGAAATGTTTTGACATTTAACTGTGTGTAAACAAAATCTGTACTCATACTAAACAGAATTTTTGGTTAGGTTTGGTTTCTTTGTTTAATGGCATATTAACCTTCTTGGTTTATTTAATGCCAAATCTATCCTTGTAGAAGAACAGCTATTTAACCCATAGCTAGGGGAATAAAGGGGTTCATACCTTTATGAAGGACATTAGTCCAAAAGTGAACGTGATAACGTGACTGAATTTCGAACTCGCTTACTAAGATGTTGCAGCCCGGTACGTTAGCCAATAAATCAAAGAGACTCTCCAGTAGTCATTTGTAGTACAATTGAGTGGGGCTGTAGAATACACTGACTGCATCTCATCAGAGGGGTAAAACTTCCCCAACGAATGTCCTAGATATGTCACTAAACAATCTGATGGTGAGGATCACGTAATGTAGGAGCTTTAGGGAATGTGGAGTAGCCCTTTATTGCCATCACTCCCATGTCCACTCTGGCCCCGAGTGATAGCACCTGATAGGGTCCTATCTATGGGTCAAATAGAACTAAACTGCGTACCTATGCTAAACTGAATTGTTTGAAATATAACTTTTTTTACATTTAAACTGTATATAAACAAATGACTTTACGAATATTAAACTGAATTGTTGAAATAGCACTATTTTTGACATTTAAACTCTGTACTTGTGCTAAACTGAATTGTTTGAAATAGAACTGTTTTGACATTTAACTGTGCAAACGAAAAACTATACTTGTACTAAACTGAATTGTTTGAAATGGAACTGCTTTTGACATTTAAACTGGGTACTTATGCTAAACTGAATTGTTTGAAATAGAACAGTTTATTTGCATAAAAATAGATTTGGCATTAAATAACCAACAATGGTTTATATGCTATAAAACCAAACCAAACTTAACTTACAGGAACTAAGCAATTACACATTTTACAGGGAACATTTTAATGGTCCATTAATAAAATATATTAATTACATGATCAGTTTATAAAAGTAAATGCATCTTTAAAATATTATTGATAAAAATTTAAAAAGGAAAAAACACTAGAAATACTTATACCCTTAAATATTAAACGGGCTCGATTTATTTACTTCCTCAAATAAATATGATAAATAATCTAGGTAGACCAACAAACTAATTAATCAACTGCCAAACTTTTAAGATATTCAAAAATGCTACTTCATGCATTTCTTAGTAAAATTATTAATATCAAAATGATTCCTTGAAAATACTATCCTAGTAACTATGGATATCCATATTCTTTGACATGATAAAGAAATAATAGTTCTTAAAGAATACTTGAATAATTTTGTTTGAAAGTATTTATAGACTTGCCCGTTTGTAGCAGCAAGAGATCGGCCAATCAGAGATGACAAGCATATATAACCAGGTGCAAGTTACTGCCTAGTGTCAAAAAGTATTCCAGCTTTGTATTGACAAGACTGCTAACGCGTCCCTCGAGCTTCAGGTGGCCGTCTCTCCAGTTTCTAAGCCTCCTTTTAGGAATATGCCGACGGAGACTGAAGCATTTCTGTGCCCACCAGGTGTGTCTAGGCAACGGCCCTGTGCATGGATCCACATAAAAAAAGGCTTTGTGACACACTCGTCTAGTCGGTGGGACGTATGACAACTACTCAAAACGTCTTCCAGCCTTGTTACTTAGAAGAGGTACCTTTTGTGTTGAGAATCCCACTACTGAAAACAAGATGGCTACTCGAATGCCAACAAATATAATAATGAAATAATGTGTAGAAACAATGACAACCCTTTTGCACTCTAGATTAACACTAATTAATAAATAATAATAATAATAATAATAATAATAATAATATATGTATGTATGTATGTATGTATGTATGTATGTATGTATGTATGTATATCATTGTTATTATTACTAACTTACTTCTCCAGAGTTTTTCACACCAGTTAACGTTGGTGGTCTTTCACAGGAGTCTGAGTGACTGCAAGTTTGCTTGGGTCTCCAAAACTATTCTCAGTAATCTAGCCAATCTCAATAATACTGTGCTCGGTGGGGTGGGGCTCGATTCTTCCTCTTATTTCCAATTCCTCCAGTCTTTTTTTCAAGCCCTTAGGGTCGTTCCAAGTGCACCAATTACAATTGGTATCACCGTCATCCTTATATTCCACAGCTTTTTTGTTCTCTTGTAAAGTCCAAGTAAATATCTATCCTTTCGCTTTCTAGTTATTTTTACTCTGTGGTTGGCTGGAATGCCAAAATCCACTTGACAAGTTATCTTTTGTTGTTTTTTGTTTTGTTAATTAACACGTTCTGCTCTTCTGGTCGGAATAAGGTGACCAGATTGTATCCCAAAATGCCAGAGAATTTGATGGCCCCCATTCTCTAAGATGGACTCTTGTTTGTGCACATACCATTTGGTCGTATGGCAAAAATTTAATATCTTGGACAATTCCCAGTGGATTACCTTTCCCACCCAGTCTTGTACACCTTTTGTGCTAATTTGCTGCATTGACTTACAATGAGATTAACCGTTACATCTCTTTCTCCGTATAACCTAAACTTACTATTCTGTTGCATATTATCAATTTAATAGATGATATTTAATAATATTTAATAATTCTGTTTAATATTATCAATTATAATTGGTCGTTGTTTTGTACTGATATCAGAAGCGATTCAGTTTCTCGTAGCCATGTCCATGTCTTCTCGTATGAAATATTGCCTGTTTGTCGCTTAAAATTTTTTCTTATTTTTCTTCCCATTTCTGTTTCCTAATTTTTGTTGCTCTATTTATTCTGATGTTGTCAAAGCTATTACTAGTTGCAATAATTAGTTTTTATTTACTCTTCTTAATGTAGACCTCGAGTCCTTGTATTGATGCTTCTACCCAATACTTAATGGTGGCAATCCTTTTCTTATTTTTTTGACACATATAGTCTGTGTCATCTCTCGGGTTTAAGGCCTTGTGCAAAGTCATCAACTTTCTTGTCCTTTTGTCTATTTGTCTAAGTTCCTCCTTTGTCCATTTTAAGAATGATCTCAAGTATCTTTCAAGGAGTACATCTCAAGTGTTTATGTCTTTTACGAAATTTCTCCTGCAGAGTTTGCTTTCGATTATTAGATAATCCTTAATCAACCTTATTTATCATCTTATTTATTTACTATGTCTCTATAAAAATCTTGCTGAGTAAGATTTGTCTTAAAACAGCTCATCTTATTAAAGGATTTATCCAATCTAACACTCGGTCATATTTGATACAAGTTCATTTCAATAAGGGGAACCACGCACAATTCGAGACTCATATGCGGGCGTCAGAAAAAAAAATACTTGATCTCCTTGGTATTCCTCTTTAAGAGCATCTTAAGCGCCAAGCGATAAACTTAGCATTGCTGTGAAGATAGTGCCTGGGGGGGGGAAAACCCTCTGAGACTAGGTGATCAGCTCAATAACATCGACTAGTCATGAACTACAGTTGTCCGTCTCTGGAAAACTCGAACGTCAGATGCTCCCTGAAGAACCAGGTGAGGGGATATTTATCAGGCTTCTCGCCAGCGTATTTGACATGAAGTCATTTTACAGTGAGGGAAGGGCTTTGGGATAACACACGAATCGAGACTCACGTGTGGCCGTCACAAAAATGCTTTATCCTCTCGATATTTCCCATTCACGTACGCCAAGCAATAAACTCCTCCCTGTCATCAGGTATTGCCTGGGGAAAGCTCTTGAGACCAGGCGATCAGCCGACACTTATGCGCTGCTGGTCATAAGTTCACCAGTTTCAAGTAAATGATTGAATAGTTCTATTTGAGCCATAGATGGGACCCTATCAGGTACTACTGCTACTGGTCAGGGTGATATTTGGGAGTAATAGCAATGAAGGGGTACTCCACATTCCCGAAAGCTTCTGGCCTAGAGACTCACCATTAGATGTTCTATTGTCATATCCAGGACACTTGTTTGAGCGAGGGTATCTTACCCCTCTGCAACGATGCATCAGAGTATCCTACAGCCCAGTCGACTGGGCTCATATTTTTTGTGCAAATCATTTAAAAGATATGGTTGTGTTTCATGGCATAGCATCCCTTTTTCAACGACAAATCTTGTTTACACACACACACACACACACACACACACATATATATATATATATATATATATATATATATATATATATACTCAACCACAGACAGACTGTTTCGTTGTATCACAACTCTTCATTGCGGCTAGACACGCGAGATGCTCGAAGCTGGGATCGAAACTCGGCAGACTTTTAAGCCAGCCGGAGATTCCACCGCATAGTCACCAAGAAACTCAGCATAAGCGAACAGATGTTAACGCATATGTATCACTTTTGTTTCGTTTACATATATATGCTTAACGGTTATCGAATGCTCAATTCATTTGAAGAGCTTTGCATTACCCGAGTGGCAACCGTTAATTCATTTGGGTGAGATCTAAACCTTCCGATGGGAAAGCATATAAATATCATTTATATGTATGTATGTATGTATGAACAGGATTTGGCATTAAATAACCCACAAAAGTTGATATGCCACACACACACACACACACACACACATATATATGTGATTTATAAGCTGACAATTTTTAGGTAACATTTTAAAACGAGCTCATTCATTTGCTTACAGTGAAATGATTTCAAGTGTTGCATTATTTATTCGTTTGCAAACAGTTAAAAGGTTTTAAACATTGATAAGTAATAACAATGAAGGAATTAAGAGGCTTGGCACTTGGTTATAAAGATATCACTCCCTCTCTCCCTCCTTCTCTCTCTATATATATACATATTTCTCTCGTAAGGGTCGAAGCTGACTGTAAGTGCGAGTGTGGGTCAGAGACAGAGACAGGGAGAGGAAGACAGACAGAGGACTTGGTGGACTGCTATATTGACCTTTTCATAACCCGCGTTGTGATTCCATATTCAGGCCCTTATGTCTCTGCTTCTTTGATGGAAAATCCTTAACCGGTGTCCATTAACCACCTCCACCAGCCGCCCGCCGGCCACTCGCTGGCGCTCTCCAGACCTCTTGACTGCTCGACCGTAACTTTGAGACTGACCGTATCTGACGTGGGTACCTATGTATATATAATTTCATAATGTCTACACGTTCATCCGGTTCATGATTCACGTGATCTGCTTATATCCACGCATTACTTGTTTGCACAGGTACATCCTGTGTAGAGAAATCCCTGATTGACAGCTCTGTCAAAGGTCTATATGCAACAATTACTCAAAGCTCAAGGACAGGAGCCTCATCATCGGATGGGTTATTTCTATATCCAGGATACTCATTTGGCAGAAATGAAGTCGGTGTATTCCACCATCCTAGTCGACAGGGCTTATTTTATAGATATTATTTATTATTTTTTCATAACTCATTTACTAACTAACAAATGAATGAATAAATAGATTAGGATAATTACACGATGTAATTTTCTGTTTATTCTAAATTTTTTAATGAATAAATACCGATTATTTTACTGAAATTGAATAATGCTGATTTTCGCAAGATTTTATCCATGAAATAATGTTTTGCTTAAAAATAAAATTTCAAAATAGGTTTTGATATAAGCATTTGTTATTTCTTTCTTTTACAGCGATCTATCTATCTATCTCTTTTTTTTCTTTCTCTCTTTATCTTTCTTTCTTCCATCCTTTCGTCCATTCCATTGAAGCAGACGTATGTTTTTACCTTCCTTTCCTCACAATCAAAACGGAATGGTTTATTATCTATTTGAGCTGATGACAGGGCATAAAATTGAAACCTATGCGTCCATGTTTTATCATATTATATTGTATTATATTATGAAAGAGTTTGACAAACGTACTGACTCTTTGAACCCTCTAAAAAGCACACGAGATAAAAACGATATATATATATATATATATATATATATATATATATATATATATCAATCGTTTTTATCTCGTGTGCTTTTTAGATGGTTCAAAGAGTCAGTACGTTTATCAAACTCTTTCATAATATAATACAATATAATATGTATATAATATATATATATATATACAATATATATATATATATATATATATATATATATATATACCAAAGACTCAAAATTGGTACTTGATACCTCCTTGCTTAACACTCAGCATTATATGATACGGATCAAGGGTAAGAGGAGCAATCCTGGGGAAGGAGAAGCACCCTCTCTTGCACCTCGGTGTAGAACCTATTGAAAAGGGAGCCTTAGAGTCGCCCTCAACGACGGTCGGCCACCTTACTTAACATATATATATATAATGACAATCAATCAAGTATTATCTTCTATTGTTTGTTATTATCTGATTCATTTATTTTATTCTTTTGATATTATTTGACTGTAACTTAATTCTTCTTTTTCTTATTTGTAGTGAATTTTATATTCGCTTAGATTGACGGATGAGGTAACTGTAGAACTCTAAATTCAATACCCAGTTCGCGTTTCTAATAAAACAACTTAAAAATCTTAATCAACCAAGACGCCAATACTTGACAGGAGAATGCCTTTCTTTGTTGTTATTTATTCGGATACTAAATTGTTTGGACAAAGTGGGGTTTGATGCACGATTAAAACCAGAATTTACTGTAACGAGCAACAATTACGTGGCCTTCAGCTGTTTATTCTTTACAAGTTTTATGTGTGTGTGTGTGTGTGTGTGTCACTGTATTTTTCAGTGTAGGGTACGCAGCACAAAAGAAAAGGTCGGGGCATCCGGAATTTTCTTTCTTCCCTCAGATAACCCATTTAAAAAAAACGACCCTAGAGCGCTAGATTCCACATATTTTGTAATGGGTCAAATACAATTTATTGGATCCGGAACTAATTAATTTCTAAAGTGAAGATATTCCCAATACTCTGCTTGACGTCACATATTACGTCACGATGAATTGATTTTTAAATTTTCAAACAAATAATGCAAATGCCGTTATTTCTCTGTGTGTATTTCATAATTTTTGTAGTGCATAATTATAATTTGCAAATAAATGAAAATTATTTAACAATAATAAGTAAAAGTAAAGATGGCGACCGTGGTCAAGGGTGACCCGAAGGCTCCATTTTCAATAGCAACTATACCAATGTGTAGGGGAGGGTGTTACTCCATTCACTAGATTGCTCCACTTTACCCTTGATCCTTACCTTATAATGCTGAGTGTTGAGCAAGGCGGCATCAAGTACCATTTTTCAAGTCTTTGGTATGACTCGACCTGCGATAGAGTCCCGGTCTCCCGGACCATTGGCGAACAATCTTCTCATTAGGAATTCTGAAGAAGGAAATTACTCAAAAAGTGAGCGAATTGATACTTTTCTTGCCATTGGCATTCCACAGAGTAATGGTTAAAATAAAACTTTTACAAGACCAGTGTTGTATACTGATAATTTATACGGAATTATATTGTTTCAATGATTTTTTCATCAATATTTTCAAACTTTGACGTTACATATTTTATATCTAACATTAGTAACAACATCATAAAAACATTTTATTTTAACCAGATATTCTTTCTTTCCTCTTTTGATGCTAGAAATTATTACATATTTTTATCAGCATTGGAAAGCCTTTTGTTTCATATATGGTAATATTGTAAAATGATTCGGGAAAATATATGAGAAAGAGAATCCAAGAAAGCAAAGAGAGAGAGAGAGGGGGGCTATATAAGGAAGAAATGAATGGGAAAGACCAGACTGGGATAGCAGCAGAAACCCGTATTAAAATAGAAATGTTTTTGCTGCAAATCTGCAACGAGTCCTGATTGGCTGAAAGAAATTCGAACAGAAAAACCACTGGAGGGAACGCTGGATAGATATCAGGAAGAGAATT
This sequence comes from Sepioteuthis lessoniana, assembly GCA_963585895.1. Classification (NCBI taxonomy): domain Eukaryota; kingdom Metazoa; phylum Mollusca; class Cephalopoda; order Myopsida; family Loliginidae; genus Sepioteuthis; species Sepioteuthis lessoniana. Next base: position 68,925,199 of record OY757920.1, on the reverse strand, counting down.
AGTAAAGACGACAGTAAAACACTAGCTACGACGATGTGGAGATGGCCGAAGAGGGTCTTACACCCCGACGCGTAGCTGCGAGGACGGACCTCGCGAACAAGTACGTGCGAAAACAACAACAGAGAATGACAATGTTAATAACAAGGTCTGCATCTGCCCCCATTCTCTTCTCACGACATTTTATGTCTCTTTGTCTAGCAAGAGTTGTCGACTCATTTTTCATACGCTATTTCTTTCTACTCAACGGCTACTAAGAGGTGTGATAGCGAATAAACTTTTGTATTAGCGAATAAAGACAGCGTTTTGGTGTGTTCATCAGTTTTTCTCACGGTGAGGTTACAACAGGAGTCCAACTGACTCTTAAGTCGTAATGCTACGTAGACCCGTCAGAATCGTGGTGGTACAAATATCTTTGTCATGTCGTAGCGCTATAAAGGGTATACCGAGAACCATGGTGGGGCAAATGTCTATGTCGTGTAGTAGTAGTAGTAGTAGTAGTAGTAATAAAAACGTCCATTTGAACACTGTGACATTACAATATTTCTTTTATCATGAATCTTCGTTATTTGGTTGGTCTAATGTTGGCCATTAGCCTAATGAGTAGAGTATTCGCCAATGGCCCGGGAGACCAGAGTTCAATCTCAGGTCGAGTCATACCAAAGACTCAAAAAATGGTACTTGGTTCCGCCTTGCCTAACACTCAGCATTATAAGGTATGGATAAAGGGTAATGTCGAGAAATCCTGGGAATGGAGTAGCGCCCTCCCCTACACCTCGGTATAGTAGCAATTGAAAAGGGAACCTTCGGGTCACCCTCAACTACCGTCGCCAACTTTAAAAAAATGTTGGCCGAGTAGATAGATTACAGCTATATTTCAAAAAGTAAAGTATTACTATATATATCAATTGCACTCAAGTTTTTCGGCTTTTCTTTAGCGGAATCCCTTCTCATTTTTAGAAAAAGTTTTGGGATAGAATGAAATAAATTTGGACTAATAAAGAAGATATGTTAATTCATTGAAAGGTTTTTATTCAGAATCTGTTAATTCTGATTTTTGGTTTCAAAGTGATGTTGCTTCTTTGATAGAGAAGTTTGTTCAGATATGTTTATTCTGAAATTGTATACTGCAAGAGATATTGTTTAGCAGGAAAAAATATTTTCTGTTGGAGGTAATTTCGATGTTCTTTATCTAAAGGATACTTTTTTTTAGAACCTGTTAATTCTGAAACTGTTTATCGAAAAGACTTTTTAATTCAGAATCTATTGATTTGAAAATTGTAATTTTGATGCTGTTTATCAAAAAGTTTTCTAATTCAGAACCTGTCCATTCGGAAATTGTATTTTCAGTACTGTTTATCGGAAAAACTTGCTTAGAATAAGTAAAATTCTGAAATTTTGGAATGGTCATAGATATTCGATTCCATATATTCTTTGAAAGGAAAAGTGTTTCCTTTCGTTTTGAAAAATAATTTTTTTAAAGATGAATTCCTGATATTTTGGAAGCCTAAAACGCCAGATTCAAATTTTGCGACAACCAACAACTGAATGCAGAAGTAACAACCGATGAAAAAAAGAAACAAACAAAGAACTTATACAAAAAAATTGGAATGTTTTTTCTTCCTCCCAAAAGAAAAAGAGAAGTTTTGCTTTATTCATATTTACTTAATTAATTCCATTGCATTTCATTTTTATTTTTTAAACAGGTTACTAAGAGTAGTTATCATCTTAACTCACTAGAACTTTTCACATTAGCATTAGCTGATGGTCTTTCACTAGAGTTTGAGTGACAGCAAGTCTCCTCAAGTCTCCAGGACTCTTCTCAGTATTCTGGTAGTTCTCAATAATGTTGTAGTTTGGATGGTCTCCATTCGTCCTCCAACCTCGAAGTCCTTCAGTCTCTTTAATAATCCTTTGGTTACTGTACCAAAAGCACCAATCACAATTAGTATAATTGTTACCTTCATGTTCCATAGTTTTTTCAATTCCCTCGCAAGGTCGAGGAACTTATCCTTTTCACATTCTTTCAGTTTTATTCTATGGTAAGCCGGGACAGCAAAGTCCACAATTTTGCAAGCTCTCGTTTTTTTGTTTTTTTTTGTTGTTGATTATAATAAGGTCTGGTCTTCTGGCCGAGATTAGGTGATCCGTCTCTATGTCACAGTCCCAGAGGAGTTTATGTGTGTCATTCTCTTGGACAGCTGCTGGGTTGTGTATATACCATTTATTCGTATGGTCAAATTTAAAATTCTTGCACATCTCCCAGTGGATCACCTTGCCTACCTAGTCATGTCTAGTCTTATACTCCTTCTATGCTTATTTGCTGCATTCGCTTATTATTTGATTGATGGTTTTGCCTCTATCACCACATGCCATACATTTGCTATTTTGTTGCGTCTTATCTATTCTCGCTTTGATATGGTTGGTTCTTATGGTGTCGTTTTGTCCTGCTATTAGGAGAGATTCTGTTTCTCTCCTAAAGTTTCTTTTTCTAAGCCACGTCCAGGTTTTCTGGTGTGAGATGTTTATTAGTCGTTTAAAACACCCATAGAGTTGTTTTTCTTCCCATTTTTGTTTCCTAGGTATTGTCATTCTGTTGTCCATCGTGTTGTCAGTATCGTTTCTGATGGCTGTAATCAGTCCTCCTTCGTGTTTTTCTATGTAGTCCTCGAGTCATTATATCGATACTCCTTGAGAGTTTTTACATCAGTTTTAGCAGATGGTCTTTCACTGGATTTTGAGTGACAGCAAGTCTCCTCAAGTCTCCAGGACTCTTCTCAGTATTCTGGTAGTTTTCAATAATGTTGTAGTTTGGATGGTCTCCATTCGTCCTCCAACCTCGAAGTCCTTCAGTCTCTTTAATAATCCTTTGGTTACTGTACCAAAAGCACCAATCACAATTGGTATAATTGTCATCTTCATGTTCCATAGTTTTTTCAATTCCCTAGCAAGATTGAGGTACTTATCCTTCTTTTCACTTTCCTTACTCAGTTCAAGGAATAATTGTGCAATCCTTTTCTAACTTTATGATAAATATATTCTTATAAATTCGAGAAAGACCTTTTCTCTTTTATATTCTGGTAATTTCCCCAAAACTGATTTTTAAAATTTTATAAGTATCCATTTGTTCCATAACGTCGATTTTAACGAGATATAGCTAAAACATTTTGACAATCCTTGTGATATGGCCCAGGACCTTACAGATATTAGAGATCTTCTAGGCAGAGATCCAGGGAGAAGTGCACCTAGATACTCAGATCCAAGATAGAAGTTCCAATCTCTTTTTACATATTACTCTATGCAAATTATTAGTATCAAATTTCGGCATTAAATAACTCAAAAGGGATTGATATGCGGTTAAATAAACCATAATGTTTTTATGATGTTGTTACTAATGTTAGATATAAAATATGTAACGTCAAAGTTTGAAAATATTGATGAAAAAATCGACATAAAAGTATGTTTAAACTTAAAATAATTCCAGTATGTGTATGTGCGTGTATGTGTGTGTGAGAGAGAGAGAGAGGGAGATAGAAATAAGTTATTCTTATGTGACCAGAATGGACATCAATTTTTCTTCGATTGTATCGTGTGACGTAATAATCTCTACCATTCTCAACATTTTGGATAGCGGCTGTGTTGGACATCTGTGACCGTAAATTTGACCTGTGACAATTCAAAGTTTATTGCAGCTGAAGCAAGTCTGGGAAACTAGGAAACGCGTGGGGGTTTATTTATTAGGTGAGGAAAGTTGCATACCCAGAAAGAAGGAAAAGAAATTGGATTTTTTTTAGTAGGGCTGGGATTTGAGAGCGACAAACTCAGTCGGATTTGTTTTGAGGGTTTTACCGTCTTAGAAGCCTCTTTGAAGAAGATATGAAGGGCTTTTTTTCTCTCTTTGAATGACGTTTGAAAACCGACTGAAAAGGGCTAAACTCTTTAAATTAAAACATCAATAATAAATGCGGAAACCACACTACAGTTGCGTGTTTGTAAACTTCTTTCGTCATCTAGACAGGAACGACGATCGATAGCTTTTGAGTCCTGCCCGGAAGCAAGCACCAGCAAGAACACCCACCCTTTTATTTCATTTGGCGTCATTAGATTTTCTTACGCCGGTGCTATTTTAATTTTATACAGGAGTGTTCCGGCTCATATCACTCATCTTAAGTGATCTTACGTGCCCTCACGGAGGCAGGTAGGTTATTAAACACATATTGTTTACATACTTATGTTACTCCTGTATATTTTATTTTGTGTAAACGAACTTGCAACCAGTATCTATATCCTTTATGCACATTTAATATATATAAGCATATATCGTCGTGTGTATTCTTTACACATATAATATGTATATGCTTATTTCAAAGTTAGGCACCATTCACTGTGTGTATCCACATCATTATGTCTTGCTGCTAGCACAGATTTCCCTGACTCTCTCTTTCTCTCTCTTTCAATATTCGTCTCTATCATTTATTGCTTCCGGCTAGTCTTCTAGACTACATCCTGTGTCCGTACAGAGCTGTTGTAGATAAGTTCTAGTTGGTCGTCTAACACTTGTACGTGCGTGTGTAGGGGTCCATAGGAAAACGTTGCTAATGAGTTCGTCTTTACTTCTCCAGCATTTCTTGTTCGTCTTATTTGGATGGTTTTAGAGATGGGAAGTACATGATCGTACAACGACTGTTTTGTGGGGTGTTGCTTCCAGATTTTTAATAGTTGGATATAGTAATCTATCTGTATGATGAACTTAAACTAGTTTTTCTTTCTTTCTTTCTTTCTTTCTTAAATTCATCTTTCCCTTCCGGTGTTCCTTCTTCCTTCCTTCCTTTCTTCCTTCCTTCCTTTCTTCTTTCCTTTCCTTTTCTTTTTTGCGACTCTTTTTCTTTCTTTCTTTCTTTCTTTCTTTCTTTGCCCGTTCTCTTTAGTTTTTTGCACCTCTCCCTCTTTCTCTCTCTCTCTCTCTTTCTTTTTTTCTTTCTTTCTTCATTCGTAACTTCTACATTAATGAAAATATGCCCATTTGCTCGTTTTCACGTAGAAAATAAGGTATTGTTCTAAATCTGATTCTTCAGAGCCCCCCCCCCCAAAAAAAAACACTTTGGAAGGAATAAAGGGATATTTTCTGTATTCTTATGACATAGGTAATTAAGAAAAAACACATTCTATCCAGGAAAAAAAAATGTAACAGTTTCATGGAGGGAATGGCGTAACGGTTATCGTCGTATCAAGAGGACTTGGAGACGTCAGTTCAAATTCAGGACAAGGGGGTTTGCAGTTTACATATCGCCATTTCCCACTGAAAAAGTATGAATCTAACAATTCTTCCTCTCCCCAGATATTGATAAATAGTAGGGCAGACTGGGCTTTTAAAACATTTTGTATGGCAACTGGTCTAAAAAAAGAGGGAAAACTCTGAATTCAAACCAACTATACAACGCTTCAAAACGGAGCTTATGTTGAATTCTGCTGCTGGATAGCCATCTTCACTGTTACCACTGTGACCGTCTGGACTCACAACGTTGTTTAAGATCGGGAGCATCTCTGGTTGGGAAGAATAAATAACAAGCTATTTTTGCGAACTCATTTGAGTTTATTTCAGTCTTAACAATATAACCTGTTACATATAACCTGTGTACATCGAGGAGTGGTTCTTCGAACACAGTCGAAAAAATCTGCACACAACATCATCTGCTCGTGTGCATCTCAGTACCAAGAAACCAACTCGATTTTTAACTCTAGAACCATTTTGGTCACATGATTGTAACTATCCAATCTACGCGTGGTCTCAGATTGACTTTGGGTTCATAAGCTTTCAATTCTACCAAGTTGACCCACGGTGTTTTCCCACGCGTTCAACTTATTCGAATTCTACATCACATGTCAATAATAGGTTTCGCCAATCTGCTATGTAACTCTGCTCACAGTGGAGTGGCTGCGTAAATACGTACATGAGATCATGTGACAGAGTATTTTTTAAAGTATTAATTTTTATACTTTTCGAAATAAATTAAATTGGGAATTGTTCTTCTTTTAGACCAGTTTCCATCTAAGGCAAGAGAGACTGGTCAGCCTGGTTATATTAGCCAGAGGAAAAAATGGGTTCACGGATTCATTAGAGCAGAGTGAATACAATCTGTCTCAGCCGTAATTTAAACTTGGTTCGCCGTTCATGGTCAGGTAACCCACCCACCACATCCATCCGCTCCTGGATCCTTGTGGAGGTTAATGCCAACACATGACTGCCATTCTTTTTGTTAGCTGTAATTTTTTATATCCAAATTTGATTTCGTCGCATTTGTGGGGTTCTTGGGATAATCGCCATACTACAAAGCTAAACTGTTCTCATCCAGGTGCCGTCCAGATGGAATTGCGCAAGAAATGAAAATTTATTCGTACGCTTCAGCGTCCATGGCACTGCTGATCCTGACAATATCTCCAACGCCATCACAGAGCTACTACGATGCTTTAATGAAATCTGCAATGAATCTTGTACCTCTCTAAAACGCTTTAACTTCCCACATACTGTCGACGATTATAAGAAATTCCTTGCATCAAGTCATCTCATCCAGCAAACTCTTTTCTGTTGACCCCTACTTTAACCCTTCGAAATCGTAAACCCAATATTTTAGTCAGTGTGCTATTTTACTATACACCGAAAGCCCTATATTTATTCTACTCTGTAAACCTGAAACAGTATCACCCATGATTAATTGCTTGATTTTAACGACATATCAATCCTTATGGGATTATTTTATGTTTATAGGTTAGGGAATTGCGTACATTGTACCTTTATACTTACATCTTTGTGTTGTTCCTTGACAGTTTTTGTTCACAGTTATATGATATCAAGTATTCCTATCAAATACTAATAATTTGCAAACAGATTTATTTGACTCATTGGTGGGATATTAACAGTAATTACCACATCAGATCTGTAAAGAATTGAAAATCTGAAAACGAAAAATAAAATTGTAACACCTCTGTTAGCAGAAATAAAATTGCATAAACATTTACATTAGACAGATAATCATTTTTGAATTGCAATATATTCGTATTTTTGAGCATAATTTCCCCGTGAAGACGACATACTCGGCTATATCGATGGACAATACAAACTTAATTCCTTACGCCTCTACCAACTTCTCTATGAGTTTTCTTTTAGTTGAATAATGGTTAAAAGGCAGAACTGCGGCCTTGAAGTAAACGAATTCGAACTCCTGTTATTACGTGTTATTGCGTTCATTTTCGAACTAATAATCCCTTGGGATAGGTATGATCCCCTTTATCTCCTCAGCTATGGGTTAAATAGCATCACAACTTTTGTTCTACAAGGATGGCTATGGCATTGAATAACCTACGAAGGTTGATATGCCATTAAACGAAAGAAACCAATCTGTAAGTTTCTTCATAAAAACGTTGGCCGCTCGTCGTTCTAAATATTAACTTTAGCAAAATTAAATTAATTCAGTGTGTTTTGTATATATATATATATATATATATACGGCCACCTATCTCCCATCACGAAAACTATGAAAGTTAGACGAAGCAGACATGCAGGACACTGCTGGAGAAGCTGGGACGAGCTCATGTGATGTACTCCTATGGACCCCCACATATGGCCGAGCAAAAGCAGGACGACCACCTCGAACATGCATACAACAGCTCTGTGAGGATACGGGATGTAGCCCTGAAGACCTGCCAGAGGCGATGAACGATAGGGAGAAGTGGCGTAAGAGGGTCAGGGATATCCGTGCTAGCGACACGACATGATGATGATGATGATATATAGCACAAATCGCTCCTTTGGTGAAATTATCAACAAATTGTAACATAAAAAAAGCATCAGGACTCTTGAAAGAAAAAATAAAGACCTCTTAAACAACAATGATTCGATTTTATTTCATCAAACTGTTTATACACACACACACACACACACACACACACATATATATATATATATATATATATATATATATATATATTACCTTAATATTAATAGATTCTATTGATATACTTAAACGAAATTATATATATATATATATATATATATATATAAAGAGGGAGAAGCCGATTATGCTTTTATCTAACATGATATCTTGGGGTATATTGCTGGAAATCATAGTTTTCTGCAAACATTGCATTTTTTTTTCACATATTTTTGTTTACACTTCCTCTTTTTCGGGTTATTCAGCTATTAGCACTGAGAAACCGACGTTGCAACGAATAAATCTGAAATTTTTGGTTCAGTTGTGGAAAATTCTGTCTCAACCACTTGAAAAACTTCAGCAAGTGTATGGATATAACAAAATGTCACGCACACATGTTTTTGAGTGGCAAAAAAAAAAAGAAGGAATCAAAGAGGGATGCAAGGTGAAAGATGACTTTCAGTTGGGGTATGCCTTCAACCAGTAGAACTGGAGTCAACGTCGAGTGGCAAAGGTCTGTAGCGATCGTCGGCAGACAGATCGAAGATTACAAGTCAGTGTTTTGAAGATTATCACCGAAAATTTGGGCATGTGGAAAGTATGTGTAAAAATGGTGCCAAGACTGCTGAATGATGATCAGAAAGAGCGCCGCATGTAGGTGTATGAAGACATCATCGAGCGTCTTCAAACTGAACCAAACTTGCTTCATAGTGTTGATGAGACATGAATTTTTTTATTTCGACACAGAAACCAAGAGCCAGAACACTCAGTAGTTTCTCCGGCGTCGCTGAGTCCATAAAAGCAAGAAATTCTTCGATTTTAAGGTCATCATACACATTGATATTTATCAAAGGACCAGACGATCCAGCAGCAAGTATACTAGGAGGTCCTGTGGTGTGTGTTCTGCTTAATGCGCGAGATGATAATTGTGGCAGGACAAATCGTGGCTGCTTCACCATGACAATACCTTACTATCCGGCAGTTCTTCATCGCGAGGAACATCGCCAAACTGGAAAAAACTCCCAATTTACTTGCTTCGTGTGACTGTTTTCTTTTGAGGATAAGAAAAAAGTCACACGAAGCAAGATCATGTGAATAGGGGGGATCATCAAGGGGCCCCCTTTTGAAACTGTGAAACTATCAAAGGAGCCGTAACGATCAAGCACATGGTTATCACAGGAAAATCCTTCCACCAGTGAAGAGAAAAGTCGCAGATGAGAAAGTACGTAAGACTCTAGTGTATTACTTTCAAAGGGAAAATTTATTGTGTCAATTTAAATAAATTTAAATAAATTGTTTCTAACACCAGTTCCGTTACTTTTCAGACCGGCCCATTGGTCAAGTGGGTTGAGTGTTCGCCAATGGCCCGGAAGAATAGTATTCGGTCTCAGATCGTGTCATACCAAAAACTCAAAAATGGAACTTGATTCCTCCTTGCTTAACACTCAGAACTATAAGGTACGTATCAAGGGTAAAGTAGAGCAGTCCAGGGAAAGGAGCAGTGCCCTCCCCGACACCAGATCATTATAATTTTTTTAAAGGAAGATATCGACGATAAAGTTCTCGTTCCGAACTGGTTAGCTTTTCAAGTACTGAACAGAAACCGGTGCTTTCAGCGTGACTTGACCAAAAGTCTAATAACTTACTAAACTTACCTTAGTTTAGCACCAGGCTTGATTTATTGGACACCCAGTGAGAAATAAGCTCACTAGCTGTCGCCTGTGAGCCTTGCTCACGTACCATTACACCACACGAGGTGCCGAAATGGTTGATGTTTCTTTCTGTTGTATTTGTCAATTAGCAAGCAGACTAATGATATATATCCCCGTGGGGAGCCATTAGACGTGGGAAAACCCGCAAAAACTAACCACGCATATAACTTTCATTTTTTTTTATCAAAAGGTTATTATATACTTAAAAGAAAGCTCAGATAGGTTGGTGACGCTTTTCCAAGGATGTTGGTTCTTTCTGGATGATATAACTGGATCAGTCCCGCACCCAGATACATCTTGGATGGGGTGCGTAGGGGGTATTAGATTCCCTATTTACACACCGCATTTTGATATTAGATTCTGACGTAGAGAGGTTGTGTTTCTTTGCCACCCTACGATGAAACAAAGGTCATAAATCAGGTTTAATGTGAGGCCCCCCACACATGTATGGATAAAGGCAAAAATTACCCTGTCTCTAGGGATTTGCCGCATCCCTGACACTACTTCTTTAGTGCGATAGTCCCAGAGATCGTTGTTAACCCTTTGAACTACCGATCTCGATATTAGTGCTATTTTGCTGTACACTGAAAGCCCCATGTTTCGGAATCATGTTAGATACTTTAGCGACTATTCATGTGGTATCTTTTTTTAAAAAAAAGAAAAGATGTTTTTGCTCTGAAGCGAAGGATAAACATTTTTTCCACCATTTAAAAAAAATTGTGACTTTATGCAACAGGGTATCTGAACGCTGAGGGTAATGTATCTGAAAGTCAAGTGTTTGTATTTGAAAGTAAAAAGAATGTATTTGAAAGCCATGACTGTATCTGAAGGCCAAATAACTGAAACGGAAAAAAACTGTAATGTATCAGATCAAGTAAGTTCATGTGAAGTCAAAGGGAATATATTTGAAGTTCGTGACTGTATCTGAAAGCAAAACGACCGTATTCAAAGGCTAGAATTATATCTGAATGCCAGCTTACTGCATACGAAGAAGATTATGTATATTGAAATAAAAGAGACTGTAATTAAAGGCCATGACGGTATATGAAGGCATCTGAAGAAAAAGGTAAGATATAAGAAAGTCAGCTGACGGTTTTTGAAGGAAAAGAGACTAATTAGAAGGTCAATGGTTTATATTTAAAGCAAGGACAATATCTAAAGACCATCATCATCATGTCGCGCTATCAGCACGGATATTCCCGACCGTCTCTCGCCACACCTCCCAATCGTCCATTGCTTTCGGCAGATTCTCAGACCTGTTCAATATTGCTCGCAGCATTCTTGTGCAATTGCCGTCAAGCTTTTTCTCCATCCGTTCTGTCAGCGTCCATGTGGTGCATCCATATAGCAGTATCGACACGATCGCTGCTTGAAAGAAAGATCTAAAGACCAAGTGACAATAATTAAAGGCGAAGTGACTGTATCTGAGGACTAAATGACAGTATTTGCAGAAAACGTTAATGTACCAGAAGTCAATGTATGTAAAAGCAAAAGGATTGTATTTGAAGTCAACCAACAGTATTTGAAGGCATGTGCATCAAAACCTCAAGTACTGTATTTGAATGCCAACTAACAGTATTTGAAGGTCAAGTAACTATATATGAAAGTCTCGTGATTGTATCAAGGTAATGTATAAAAATTTCGAGTCACTGTAATTAAAGGCCATGAGTATCAATGTATCTTAAGCCCAAGCTATTGCATTTAAAAGCAATGTGACTGCATTTGATGGTCGTATCTGTATTTGAAGCCATGTGATTGTATCTGAAGGTCTATTGACTGTATATGATAGAAAAAAGTCTGTATTTGAAGGTCAATGGACTGTATTTGAAGGCAAAGTGATTGCATGTGATGGCTATGTGACTATATCTGAAGCCAAATAACAGTATTTGAAAGTCAAGTGATAGTATTTGAAGAAAAAGTTCATGTAACAGGAGGTTAAGTGAGGGTAATTGAGAGTAAAGACACTGTATACCAAGTTAAAGGGACAGCATTCGAAGGCCAACTAATTGTATTTGAAAAAAGAGGCAATCTATCAGAATTCCAAGTAACGATTAAAAGGCAAAAAGACTATTCTGATAAATTTGACTGTACTTGAATGCCAACTGACTATTTGAAAATCGAGTGATTACACTCGAAGAAAAATGTAACTTATCAGGAGATTAAGGAAGAGTATTTGAATGCATAGTGACTGATGGTCAAGTGACTGTCTTTGAATTCCAAAAGACAGTACCTCATGGTCCAGAGTCTCTATCTGAAGATGTTGGGACTGTATCTGAAGGTCAAGTTATTATATCTGAATTTCTAGCGTCTGCATTTGAAGGTAAATTCTTTATATAAGAGAACTAAGAGTTTATATCTGAAGGTCAAGTGACTGCATTTAAATGCCAAAGGTCATGTGTTTATAAATGTCGGAAGATCAAGCAACAATATCTGAAGGTCTAAGGTTTGTATCTGAGGATCATGCTTTTACAAAAAGGGCTATATCTGAAGGTCAAGCAACTGCATCTGAATGCCAAAAGACTGTATCTGAAGGTTAAACGACAGTATCTGAAGGTTCAGGGTTTATATCTGAAAATTTCGTGGGAAATGGACACGGCGACACGAGTTCAAATCCTGGACGAGACTGATTGCATTTCACATTGCACTAATACTCTTGGTAAAGGTATGAATCCAGTTATTCTACCTCCAGCTATGGGTAAATAGTAGGGCAGACTAGGTTCTTCAGCCTTGGTAAGGCAACTAGTCTAGGAGAAGGAAAACTCTGGATTCAAACCTGTTAAACTCCGCTTAAAAATTGACCGTGTGTCATATCCTGCCCGAGCGGAGGGGTTGGGTAAATATGGTATCTGAAAATCCTGTATTAATATATGAGGGCTAAGGGACTGTATTGGAAGATCAAGTGACTGTATCTGAATACCAAAAGACTGTATCAGAAGGTCAAGCGACAGTATGTGAATGTCTAGGGACTATATATGAAGGTAAAGCGTTTATATATGAAGGCTAAGGGCCTATATCTAGAGATCAAGTGACTATCTGAATGACAAATGACTGCCTCTAAAATTCAAAAGACTGTATCTGAAGACCAAGGTCGGTATATGACGGTCAAGTGTTTATATATGAAGGATGTTTATATCTGAAAGTCAAGTGACAGTATCTGAAGATCAATGAGCTTAGATGTTTATCTTGGCTATTTAATGGCATATCAATCTTCTCGGGTTATCTAATGCTAAATCCATTCTTTTTGAAGGATAGTAGTGCTACTATTTAACCCATAGATGGAAGGGTAAGGGGGTTCATACCTTTCACAAAGTGAACATAATAGCGCGACTGGAGTTTGAACTCGCGTATTAGTCCAGCGCCTTAACCATTACACCACGGGGACATCCACAATGAGCTTAGAGTTAATATACAGTTATGAGTTCAATTGCTATCCTAATACTTTTACCCTGTTACTGTTATGGCTATTTAGTAAATTTTTAGCTAAAGTTCCTAACGTAGAGTGATAATTCACGAACAGATCTCATAAATCACTCCTATTGTAGTGAATTTGTTTCGTACTGAGTTCACCATAACACTAACCTTGTGAAAGGCTTGGCTAGTTTGAGTAAGTTGTTTCATATATAATACCAGCTGGCAATCGAAGACTTCATAAGCAACCAATACGCTCGCTACTTGTGTTAATTAACAGGAACACTCTCACCTTCAAAATATTGGCGCAACGCAATCTTTGTATTCCTATTCCACCCATTTGGCTTTGTAAAGCACTTATCTAAAGCTTATCTACAGCGTGCATTCTAAATGGCATCAGTGCTGCCGCTCTACATTCGTGCTGGGTGGTTGGTGTGATAATGTTAACGGCTCATGTAATAGATGGTCTTCCCCACGGACAACATATGCCCTCCTGTCTAAAAGACGTAAAGGCTGGTTTGATTGCTCGGTGCCTGAGACAACCGTAAAGCAGAATACTGATGGATTCAAGCAACTTTTGCACGCACGAGAAGCTTGCTTCCGGCAGGGCAACCCACATTAAACTGACCTTGTGTAACGTCAAAACACCTTGATGATGGGGGTGCAAATAACCGTATTTTGAATGGCAATTTTCAGTTCATGCCTTCTTCACAATTTTCTACCGTTTGAACTTTTAAGTTACTAAGATAATCTCTATATATTTGCCTGTCGTTTTTACCTCATTAAAGTTTGTTTCAATGGAGAAGAGATTTACAAATATTATTTTGAAGTGATAACAAGTGGCATCTCATCTTTTTATGGCAACCACAATCGTTTTTGTTTTTTTCAATTTTTCATTTGAAGCAGTTTGCTGCTTAAAAATAGTATTATTACTTATCTTTTGAAATGCAACGCGCCAGTGGTCCGGATTGTGTCATTCGTTAAATGTCAGCTCGACACCAGAGGTTGGTTTTCGTGCCCAGGTCAAAAGTTAAGCTTTCGAACGTTGATTTTAAACGCAGTACTGGTATTGACTAAAATTCCCAACAAAAATAGGAAATAGTTCAGAACATCCCCGAATTAGCTCTAAAATACACCAAAACCAAACAAATCAATATTCATGAGTATTTAAGTCATAATAATAAAAACAAACAATTCAACTTACTTTAAATAAAAGATATTTTTGGATTATAACTTTTAGGAATAAAATCTTATTTATCAAGGCATTCTTGTCGAGCTTTAAGCATGGAGACCAAGCAATTCAGCTTTGCCTAAGGTGTGGAGTAGTGTATCTACTTAACGGGATATCAAATCCTTAGAAACTATTTAATGACGAAATTATAGTTACTTATAAAAGTTTAATTGTAATCATAACTTTATCTTTAATGTTCAATTGACTTGACTATAATCCTTTGTTTACACATAGTTATATGATATCAATGTAAATAATTTGCATGGAGTTGCGAAGTTTTAAATATTTCTATGTAATACTAATAATTTATAGACAATCATATTGTTTAAAGTTACTGATATTACTTAATAATAAATTGTTGGCACACTGTTTCAATTATTACTATCTAACACCAATAACTGTCAGCAATTATATGGTTTCAATTTTTGGGGATTAATTAAAAAGACATGAAAAATAGATAAATAAAAATGTAGCAGTTTCTCTGGAGGCCTCTGACAGGAGGCAAGAATGGTACATGCCTAAAGAAAGGTGTTTCCTGACATCAGGGGAATTTCGTTTTCAGTAAGCAGTGACCACTTTGTGTGCATGAACCCTTCTCTCTGCTGTCTGAAGTGAACGCACGTGCTTATTGGGTCCTGACGCTTGGTAGCCAGCCTTAAATCCTGCTAACAATTGCCTCTGCTGAACATACTTCACTGAACAAACGACCAACCCTCGGACTGGTAACCCACCGAAAATGACTCTAATATATTTCAACAAATTTTCTGGGAAATGCGAGTACTTCTGCTGGTTCAGGAAAACATTTTTCCGCCACTGAATAGTCGTGAACCTAAAAATAAAGTTTTGAGTATAAAAGTATCCGGGTCTCTTTCCTTCCGCCCTTAATTCTCTTGCAGCTTCCAACAAAGAAGACTACTAGTGAATAGGGTGAGAAGAAGAAAACGTGGTCTGATATGAAACTCTGATTTCTCCCAATAAAACCAACGACCACTACCACGAATAAATAATTAAACCTTCTTATGCCCCATAAAGTAACTTATAAAACTAACAGTTAGTAAACAATTATAACTTAATGTACCTATTAATATAAATAATTTGCACAGCTATATAATATCAAGTATTTCTAGTTAATAAATATAATTTTTTCACAGATTTGACTCATACATGGAACCCTAACAAGTGCTATCACTCTAAGTCAGGATAGACCTGGGAGAAATAGCAATGGAGGTATACTCTACACTCCTCAGAGAATTAGAAAAATAATATTAAAAAGAAAAATATTTTTCATTTGAAAATTATTTTTTCAGATGAAATATTAAATATCAGTTACATTGCCTGGAAGATGGTCATAAACGCCGAAACAATGGCAATTTCATATAAAGAAAACATCCTCTGAATTTTTTAATATAATATATACATATATATATATATATATATAGAGAGAGAGAGAGAGAGACAAGAAAATTAAGCGAACAAACAAGCAACGTGAACAATCAGTGCAATTATAAAAAGAGCGTCTATTGGAAAACAAATTCCGAGTTAAAAATGTCGTCCACCAAGCAAGAATAAGACGTGATAATGGACAGGAGATGATATACGCGGATCGGCTGAAAGTTTCAAGGCATGCAAGATACTCGAATGGAATGGGGCCAAATGAGATTCATTCTTCAAGATAGTCCTCTTTGTAGTCCACACACTTTTTCCGTCGTTGTTGTACAGTTTGGATCTCATTTGTCAAAAATTCATCCTCAACGAATATGACGTGATCATATGAACTTTTCAGCCCACCCTCCTATATAGAATCAACAGTGCAACCATGGCAGCAATGATACAATAATCACAAAGCTTACTTCAGGAACGACCGATACGTACATAGAACAAGACTCTCAAGTTACATTTGGGGATATGAAGAAAAGTATGGGAAGAAGCCAGAAGTATATCCTAAAAAGAGTGTATGCTTTTAATGATTGTTTGAAAAATTGTAGATGGTGTTCAGAAGAAAAATCCCAAATAAGTTTTCTGGATTCGAATAATTTCCTAAAATGAAAAAAAAAAAAAAAAAAAATTGCCAAACAAGTTGGAGTAGAAATTGCCATAATCTTTAAATTATTCTAAAGTAATTGTCCGACAATGCCAATCTAATCTTTTTTTCTCTCGTTTCCTTCGTTCAAATTCTGCATCAATTTTTATAATCCATTATTCCTTCTCTTTCCATATTTTATTTACTGGTGTTTTATGCTTGTGTGTTAGCGGTATAGAGTTGCTGGTTTTACGAAGAAAATTGACAGAGACGAAGAAACAAAGATGACGATGACGATGAGTCAGATACATTTTCGCCAAAAATAAATCCCATTCATTTTATTATCGATATTACAAGTCTTTATACAGGTCTCAAAGACATGAGTTCGTATTTTCAAGTCGCTCAAAAAAAGATCTAAATTTTGACAAATTGTAGCTCATTTCCAATGGTCTTTGAAAATATACAGATTCAATTCAATACAGCCCAGTTAGCTGGAACTGTTGAATAGATCGACTTTATCTCTGCAGAGGGTTAAGCCATCTCCCCACCTAGAGTCCTGGATATGACATTAAGCCATCTGATGGTACTATTTACCAACCCCTCCGCTCGGGCAGGATATGACACAAGGTCAATTTTTAAGCGGAGTTTAACAGGTTTTGAATTCAGAGTTTTCCTTCTCCTAGACTAGTTGCCTCACCAAGGCTGAAGAACCTAGTCCGTCCTACTATTTACCCATAGCTGGAGGGAGAATAAGGGGGTTCATACCTTTCCCAAGGGTATTTGCCCGAAAGTGAACGTGATAGCGCGACTGGAGTACGAACTCGCGTACTACGATTCCGCAGTTCATCGCTTTAACCATTACACCACGAGGACACCCATCTGATGGTGATGTTGTAGTTCAGGAGCTTTGGGGAATATAGAGTACCCCTTCACTCCCAGTTCCACCCTGGCCCGGAGTGGTAACACCTGATTGAGTTGTACCGATGGGTCAAATAGAACTGTTTGACATTGAAACGGTGTGCAAAACAAATGACTAATGTTAAATCGAATTGTTAGAAATAGATCTCTTTTATCATTTAACAGTGTGTAAACAAATGACTGGTGTGAAACTGAATTGTTAAAGAGCTATAATTGAAATCATTTAACAGTGTAGAAACAAGAACAATACTAGTGTGCAAACAAATTAGTTCTAACGCATTTAAAAATGAAATTACCTACAAACTATTCACAAAAAATCATGTATCTATATCTATTTACGACTAGGACCGTTCACTCAAGAACTCGACTCGGTTCTTAGAAAAATTAAAAATAGGAAAGCTGCAGGGCTGGACGAGATTCTCCCAGAAGTATGGAAGACCAGACAATTCGACGACATACGGCTCCGACACTGCAACGCAGTCTATAATCAAAATCCGATAGACAGATGGATGAAAGGATACATCCTCCCCTTCCCTAAAAAGGGTGACCTCGGATTAGCCAAGAACTACCGAGGGATAACACTTACATCCATATAAGCCAAAATTTACAATGCCCTACTACGAAACAGCATAGAACCCAAAATCGACAATATCCTTAGGAAAAACCAAAATGGCTTCCGAAGAAATAGATCCACGACCTCACAAATATTGACCATCCGTAGAATCCTTGAGGGCATACGGGCAAAAAAACCTACAGGCGACATTACTATTTGTCAACTTTACCAAGGCCTTCGATTCCATTCACAGAGGGAAGATGGAACAAATCCTACTAGCATACGGCCTACCAAAAGAAACTGTTGCAGCAATAACGATTCTCTATAGAAACACCAAAGTGAAAGTACGTTCACCAGATGGAGACACAGAATATTTCGACATTGTAGCAGGAGTACTACAAGGCGACTCGCTAGCCCCATACCTCTTTATCATGAGTCTAGAATAGGTGCTTAGAACATCGATTGATAAAATCAGAGAAAACGGCTACGAGCTGACAAAGAAAAGAAGCAGAAGGTACCCCGCAAAAACAATTACCGACGCCGACTACGCCGATGACATAGCGATTCTGGCAAATACACCCAACCAAGCCGAAACACTACTGCATAGTTTGAAACGAGCCGCCGCAGGCATTGGCCTCCGTGTCAACGCACACAAAACGGAATATATGTGCTATAATCAAACAGACGACATTACCACACTAGACGGAACCTCTCTAAAACTGGTAGACAAATTCACCTATCTAGGAAGCAGTGTCTCATCAACCGAAAAAGACATCGACATACGGCTAACGAAGGCATGGATAGCTATCGATAGGCTTTCGATCATATGGAAATCAGACCTGACCCATAAAATGAAACGCAGTTTCTTTCAGGCAGCGGTCGTATCGATACTGCTGTATATATGTACTACTTGTACGCTAACTAAACGGCAGGAGAATAAGCAATTACACAAGAATGTTGCGAGCAATATTGAACAACTCCTGGCGGCAACACTCCACAAGGAACCAACTATACAGCCACCTGCCTCCCATCACGAAAACTATCCGAGTCAGACGAACCAGACATGCAAGACATAACTGGAGAAGCAGGGACGAGCTCATAACTGATGTCTTCCAATGGACCCCCACATATGGCCGGGCAAAAGCAGGACGACCAGCTCGAACATACATACAGCAGCTATGTGAGGATACGGGATGTAGCCCTGAAGACTTGCCAGAGGCGATGAACGATAGGGAGAAGTGGCGAGATAGGATCAGGGATATCCGTGCCTGTGGCACGACATGATGATGATGATATCTATTTAAATGTGTGCAAATGAATGATGTTAAATCGTTACTGTTACATAATACTTTAAATCATTTAACTGTGAGCAAACAAATGATTTATAGTAAATAGAATTATTCGTATAAGGTAGAAATAACCTACTAGGGTTGATATAGCATAAAATCCAACCAAACCAACAAATCAATTCAATAGCTAGATATCTCTGCAAAAAATCGAGGAGTATAGAAGAAAGTAGGTCGAGACAAAGAGACAAAGACATGATGAAGAGATGACGGAGAATACATTTCAAGAAAGAAAAGTCAGACACATGGTCACAGAAAAATTCCACTCAATTTACTGCTGATGTTACAACTTTCCTCAGGAATACAGGAAGTCATATTTTCATGTCGATCAAAAAACAAAAGCCCTACCTTTCATAAATCGAAGCTTCTCTTAATTGAATAGAGGTGTTTCTGTAAGCCCCGAAATTTAGATCATTTCTTATTGCTCTCCCAGCCTTTCATCAGAAATATCCTTATCGTATCTCGTACCTAGCCTGAGAGTTCCCATAATTTACGTTTTGTTATCGGTCGCACAGCTGGTTGTTGGAGACAACCACTACATTATAGTGGCATCAATGATCACTTTTTGAAACTTTTTATTTTTAGTCGCCAGAACTCATTTCTTATGGTGACTGTAATTTGAAATTTAAAAAAAAAAATTAAATTAAAAAAGAAAAGAAAAGAAAAGATAACCCCTGGTCGAATTTTATTTTGTTTGTGGAAGAAATTATTCAATGGAGATTTTAAATGCTCTCATTTCTGAGACGGATTATGACACGGCTCTGTACTCTCTTCAGGGTGGGCCGGGTACATCTGGCAATGCTTGCGTGTCAGAATTGGACAGCCGCCCGCAGACGATCAGCTATCGTTTGAAGATTTTGCTTATAGAAATCCTGGCAGTAAAGTCAAGTGTCAGTGTTGGTTCTGGCTGACACAGCAGGGTGAACAAAGATATTTTACATAACTTAACCCAATGATGTCCGGCTAGTCTCACCATAAATACAGAACCCTACACCTTCACAATTTTCTTGGAGGCGCTCTTAGTATGACGGTTATCATAATAGTAAATGGAATCGGCTACCCGAGTTCAAATCCTGGAAGAGGATGTTTGCGTTTCTCTTCTCTCTTATGTCCTTGAGCAAGGTATGAATCCATCTATTTTCTCTAAGTTATAAGTAAATATAGTTGGGCTGACTGTTTTTTAGCCTGGGTTAGGCAACCAGACTTGGAGAAAGACAACTCTGAATTCAAAACAACTGTACTTAACTTAACAATTGGCCTTGACGGAAGGATTGGTTAAATGCACAGTTGGCAAACACTAACGGAGACCCAAAAGTGAGCACAGTTCGGTAGTGTGTAATGCGTTTCAGCAACAGTTAGTGCGATAATAGAGATTAGCTACCTTCAACACAACTGCCAACTCAGAGTAGGAAGTGCGTCTCAATCAGCAAATCTGCACGAATCGAACAATGAAACCTTTTGCTAACATCGACACTGTCACCATTGCTGTGAAAAAAAAGTAAGCTGTCTTCGACGGTGCAGGTTTTTACGAGTCTTGTACGTAAGGCTCTTGCTCATCAAAAAACGGAGAGCCAAAAGTTACGTGGAAAAAGTTGTGTTTTAAAACTGAAATCTTACTTCACTCAACGGTGTTTTCCTGCTCTCTATATTTATTATTGTTTCCATGGAAATAAATAGCTGACGTTATTTTCGGAGCGTTCCTCCCTCTCTCAGTGTATTCAAGAGTCTCAGACAAGTTTCGACCTCCTTGGTTTGCTGGAGTCTTAGAGTCTTATTTCTTACCGATACCGAAGTCTAATTCTTTGACTTCAACTCAGCATTTTCAGCAGAATTAGAACTTGAAATACTTCGGCTTGGTTTCTTTGTTTTTAATGGTATATCAACCTTCGTGGGTTATTGAATGCAAAAGCCATTTTTGTTGAAGAACAGTAGGGGTATTATTTTGACTCATAGTTGGAGGAATAAGGTATTTCATACATTTCGCATGGGTTATTAGTTCGAAAGTAAAAGCGTGACTGGAATTCGAACTCGTTTACAACGACGTCGGAATTCAGTTCGCCATGGAGACACCCCCCACCCGACTAAATGCATTTTGGCAATTTGGACCAAGAGGAAAAATGTGAGATTCAATGACAAATTATATTATTTCAAATTAACGTATTAATTAGTTCTTGCCTGTATTTTATTAAAGATTTTCATATATTTTTTTCTTGTAATCAGACTGTTTTCCTCGTCTATGTTTTCATTTTATCGATTTATATACGACGTTTTAGTCAAGTGACTTCCGATAATGGTGGTGGTGTTGGGTTGATTCAACCGGTGTCAACTGGTTTCCAATATCCACTGCAATCGAATTACAAATAAGATTTTTTTAATCGTTAACACGTTTCGGACTGTTCTCCTTCTCGTTGTTATTATTTTTTGATTGAATTTCATTAATTTCCCATTGTAAGTTTTTTACATCACTTTTAATTGGTTTATTTCACACTGAAGTTTGAGTGACACCACCAGGACTCTTCTAAGTATTTTAGCTGATGTAAACCATTCGGTTGGTCTCGATTCTTCCTCTTATCTCCAATTCTTTCAGTCTTCCTTCCAAGCCCATGTGGACTATTCCAAGTGCACCAACTATAATTGGTATCACCGTAACCTTCATGTTCCACAGATTCTTCAGCTCTCAGGCACATTCTAAGTATCTAACTCTATCACTTCCCCACTTTTATTTTCCCTCTAGAACAGCACAATTCACTATATGACAAGTTCTTTTCTTTTTGTTTAATAATAGTCGGCCCGGCTTTCTCGCTGTTTGTATTTCAAAACTCCAGAGAATTTTCTGGGTCTCTTTTCTAGATTTTGGTGTATGTTCATACCATCTGTCTGTGTACAAAATTTAATCTCTTGCATAATTCCGAGTGGATCACCTTTCCTATCCAGTCATACCTCGTCTAGTATTCTTTTTGAGCTAGTTTGCTGCATTCAATTATTATGTGATTACTCGTTTCATCTGTCACTAGATAACCTGAACTTGCTATTCTTTTGCATATTACCAATTGTTCTGATATTATTGTTGTTGTTGTTGTTTCCGCCACTACCACCACCACCAGTTCAAACTGGCATGAAAAACTTGCAAGCTGTGAAAAAAAAACAAACTTTTAAATATAATTATGCAGTTTCAACTATGTATTTACCAACTCCTCCGCATAAGCAGAATGTAGTACGAGGTCAATTTTCTAAGTGGAGTTTGAACTCAGAGTTTTCCTTCTACTAGACTGATTACCATACTTAAGTTAAAGAACCCAATCTGCCTTACAATTTACCCATAATTGGTGGGAGAATAGTTGGATTCATACATTTCCCAGGGATTTTAGCTCTATGTGAAACAGCCTCACCCAGGATTTGAACTCGACTCACCGTGACCATTTTCTATGACGATAACCATCACGCCATGATCGTGTCCAATATAGTTTCACATTAACAAGATTTATTTAGATAGGACCCCGCCAGGTACTACCACTTAGGGTCCAAGTGAATCTGGTAGTAAGGAAAAAAGGGTGAGGTTCTATAGTCTATAACCGATACAGTTTAGTATTATACTCAGCCACGGGTGAAAAAGTACTACTATTTTTCTTCTACAAAGGTGGCCTTGACATTAAGTAACCCATGCAGGTTGATATGTCATTTAAAAAAAGAAACCACACTAAACATAATTTGCCCAGTGGGCTGGGGTGTAGAATACACCGACTGCTTCTCTGCTGACGAGTAAGACACCCCACCAACAAGTATCCTGGATATGACACTAAACAATCTGATGAATGCTGGAGCTTTGGGGAATGCGGAGTACCTCTTTATTGCCACCACTTCCAGTTCCACTCTGGACCCTAGTGGTAGTACATGTAGGGTCCTATCTACGGGTCAAATAAAACTAAACTGTGTACTTATGCTAAACTGAATTGTTTGAAATAGAACTCTTTTGATATTTAAACTAACTAGTAGTTAGCGATTGTAGTCGAGGGCGACCAGAAGGCTCCCTTTTTCAATAGCTACTACACCGAGGTGTAGGGAAATGCGCTACTCCTTTCCCTGGATTGCTCCACTTTACCCTTGATACGTACCTTATATTGCTGAGTGTTAAGCAAGGGGTTATCAAGTACTATTTTTAAAGTCTTTGGTATGACGCGATCTGAAATTGAACCCAGGTTTCCCGGACCATTGGCGAACACTCTACCTGCTAAACTGAATTGTTTGAAACGAAACTGTTTCTTTGTATAAAAATGGATTTGGCATTAAATAACCAATAAAGGTTGATATGCCATAAAACCCAACCAAACATACTCAGAACACGTTTTTGCTGCTTTCTTTGACTTTTTTTTTTCGCTACCTCCTCTTTATCAATCTCAGTATCTCTCTTTTCCCGCCACCATTACATTTGCTTTCAGTCTCATAACTCTTAGAAAAGGTATGAATCCCCTTATCCACCCCCACTACCAACTCCTCTGCAGGAGATACAATCGGTGTATTCTAGACGTCACCGACGGACGAGGGGGAGTTTTATTCGTTTAAATATAAATTCTGGGCAGTCACTTTTTAGCGTCAAATCGAATTTGCTGTAACATATTAGTAGACAGGGCGTAGAGTTCATGCGAAGAAGAAATAATAATGATAATAATTAGTATTATTATTATGATAATAAAAGAAGGATAAGTACTTCGATCTTGCAAGGAATTGAAAAACTGTGGAACATGAAAGTGACGGTTATACCAATTGTAATTAGTGCTCTTGGTACAGTCATCAAATGAATAGTAAAGGAATTAGAGGACCTGGAAGTAAGAAAATGAGTGGAGATCACCCAAAATACTGCATTATTGAGATCGGCCTGAATACTGAGAAGAGTCCTGGAGATTTGAGGAAACTTGCTGTCACTCAAACAACAGTGAAAGACCCTCAGTTAACGCTGGTGTGAAAAACTCTCAAAGGAATAAAACTCTCCAGCAGAAACCTCATCAAAGGAATAAATACTTGGGCTGTGCCACTAGTCAGATACTCGGGACCCTTTCTCAAGTGGACCCGAGAGGAACTTAAACAAATGGACCAAAGGACAAGAAAACTAATGACCATGCATAAGGCATTACACCCCAGAGACGACGGTGACAGACTATATGTATCTAGAAAACAGGGAGGAAGAGGACTTGCCAGCATCGAAGACACCGTTGACGCATCCGTACAACGGCTCGAAGACTACATAGAAAAACTCGAACGAGGATTAATTACAACTATCAGAGTCAATACGGACAACACGATAAACGAAAGAATGACAACTAGGAAACAAAAATTGGAAGGAAAACAACTCTATGGCCGCTTTAAGCGTCTAATAAACAACATCTCACGCCAGAAAACCTGGACCTGGCTAAGAAAAGGAAACCTTAAGAGAGAAACGGAATCCCTCCTAATAGCAGCCCAGGACAACGCCATAAGAACGAATCATATCAAAGCGAGAATAGATAAGACGCAACAAAACAGTAAATATAGGCTTTGCGGTGACAGAGACGAAACGATCAATCACATTATAAGCGAATGCAGCAAATTAGCACAGAACGAGTACAAGGCGAGACACGACTGGGTCGGCAAGGTAATCCACAGGGAAATGTGCAGGATATTTCAATTCGACCATACAAACAAATGGTATATGCACAACCCGGCGCCTGTCCTAAAAAATGACTCGCATAAACTCCTATGGGACTTTAGCATACAAACGGATCACCTAATCCCGTCCAGAAGACCAGACCTCATAATAATCAACAAAAGAAAGAGAATCTGCAAAATTATTGACTTTGCTATCCCGGCGGACCACAGAATAAATCTGAAGGAAAGTGAAAAGAAGGATAAGTACCTCGACCTTGCTAGAGAATTGAAAAAACTGTGGAACATGAAAGTAACGATTGTGCCAATTGTGATTGGTACGTTAGGCACAGTAACTAAAGGATTATTAAAGGGCCTGAAGGACTTGGAAGTTGGCGGACGGGTAGAGACTATCCAAACGACAGCATTGCTGAGGACGGCCAGAATACTGAGACGAGTCCTAGAGACTTGAGGAGACTTGCTGTCACTCAAACTCCAGTGAAAAACCATCAGCTAACACTGAGGTGAAAAACTCTAGAGGAATGATAATAACAATAATAATAATAATAATAATGATGATGATTACGACAACAACGATGATACCAATCAGATATAAATACTTTCATGGGAAAAAAGTATTTTATTCATTCCACGAACGGCTAATTACTATTTACTACATACGTCTAAATTTCTGGGATAAAGACTTATTGGCATGAGTACCAGACATTAGCAGTGTAGTAGCTATCGAAAGGGGAGCCTTCGGGTCACCCTCGGCTATGGTCACCAACCTTAGTTATTTACACTATTAACAAGCATCAAGGATGTATTGCCCTAATCTTGATTATTATATTCAAGTTTTGGCTGCTACACATAGCGGCCTTCTTCAGATGTCATTTGTGGTAATCAGTAACCTTGAGGCAATTTTAAACCGAAATCTTTATTCAATCTACGGGGGTAAACTGTTCTCATTCAGCTACTCGTCTTTTGGATTATCTCGAATCAGTAAATTCCTCTTAGATATTTCGCCCTTGTAAAATCATTTTTCTATCCGCTGAAGCTGGGTCCAGGGATTGAACTCACTCTTCATTTTATCATTCTCTTTATTTTTTTTTTCTCTTTTGACTACTTTTTATTTTTTACTTCTCTCTCTCTCTCTCCCAACTTTTTCTTTTTGCCTTTTTATCTTGTTCTTTTTAAACTTTTTCTTCATTTCGATCGTTTTCTCTCTTCTTCTTTTTCCTTCTTTTCTCTTGACCTTGTTTCTTTTTTTCTATCTCTCGTTTTCTGCTAACTTTTCTTTTTCTCTTCATTCTCTTTTCCTTTTCTCACTTTCTCTTCCTTTCTGTTTTACTTTTCTCCATTTTTTCGTTCTTTTTCTTTCCTTAATCTCTCTATGCCTCTTTTCCTTCTCCTTTCTTCTCTCAATCGTTTTTCCAATTTCTTTCTTCTTTTTCTCTCTTTTCCCCTTTTTTCTATTCATCTTGTTTCTCTTTCTCTCTCTCTTTTCTTCAACTTCCTCGCTTCTTTTTCAGTCACTTCCTCTTTTTTCATTCTCTGTTCTTTTTCTCTCGGGTATGTTGCTTTGTTTCTCTTTTCTTCTCTTTTTTTCTTTTTTCGCTGTCTCTTCTTTCTCAATCATTATTTCTCTTTTCACGCTCTTTTTCTCCCATTTTTCTTCTTCTTCTTCTTCTTCTTCTTCTTCTTCTTCTTCTTCTTCCTCCTCCTCCTCAATCTTTCTTTTTCTCTCTCCTATTTCTTCCTCTCTCTTTTCTTTACTTTTTTCTATTTCTCATTTCTTCTTTATACCTCTCTTTTTATTTTTTTTTCTTCTTCTTCCCCATTTCTTCCTCTTGCCACTAGCTTGAAACTGGATCTTCAAAATTCCGAACTATTCTCCCAACCCACTTCACCATCGATGTAAAATGTAGGTTTCTATTACTGATTACAACATTATGCGAAGAGACTTCCCTTGTGTCATTCGCTCAATCGTTATGAAACATTTAGTCAGATTTGGCCCCACTGGGAGGAGGGGCTTCTCATTTCCCCCTTCTCTCCAACCCTCTTCACATCTTATTCAGAAACGGGGGGGTCTCGACGGACTCCAGTACGATTCGTTTATTTACTTGCAACAGGAAGTTGATCAGTTAATAAAAAAGTTAACGAGTTAAATAAAGCACTTCTTCATTTCGTATAAATATGGTTGGTTTGAGATCAATTCTTATGGTATCATTTCTTGTTTGTTTTCCTTTACAATTGTTTACTTTCACCTACCTCGGAAGCAGCGTCTCATCAACCGAAAAAGACATCGACACACGACTAATGAAAGCATGGACAGCTAGCGATAGGCTCTCGATCATATGGAAATCAGACCTGACCGATAAAATGAAACGCAGTTTCTTCCAGGCAGCGGTCGTATCGATACTGCTATATGGATGCACTACTTGGACGCTAACTAAACGGCTGAAGAAGAAGCTAGACGACAATTACACAAGAATATTGCGAGCAATATTGAACAAGTCCTGGCGGCAACACCCCACAAGGCACCAACTATACGGCCACCTGGCTCCCGTCACGAAAACTATACAAGTTAGACGAACCAGACACGCAGGACACTGCTGGAGAAGCAAGGACGAACTCATCAGTGATGTACTCCTATGGACCCCCGCATATGGCCAAGCAAAAGCAGAACCACCAGCTCGAACATACATACAGCAGCTATGTAAGGATACGGGATGTAGACCTGAAGACCTGGCAGAAGCGACGAATGATAGGGAGAAGTGGCGAGAGAGGGTCAGGGATATCCGTGCTAGTGGCAGGACATGATGATGAAGATGACTATACAAATCTACTGCGCTAATTAGGTAACGACGAAAAAGATTTAATGTATTTGGGTACCAGTGTATATATGGTGGACAAGCGACTACTTCGAAGGTGTTGTAATAAAATATCCTACACCCCTTCTTTTTTATGTGGACTTACTAATACAGAGAATTATATATAGTGAGCACCGTATTCACTGGCATCTTGCTTCAAAGATTAATAATGTCTAACTAATCCCTGTCAATCCACTTATTGTACTGTCTATTGCAATAAACCTTTCTTTCATCTACTATCGTACTGATTGTTCCTTCCACTCAAGTAACAACCTTGTATATTGTAATCCTTCTCAAGGATAAAACAGAAGGATACAGTAGAAAGTAAGTGTTTTCTATTTTTATTCTATTTCATCTTTTATTTTATAGTTAAATGCTTCAGATATTCGTTTACATCTCTGTCCGTGGGAATTCGAAAACGCTGACTGTATCTCATACGGAGGGGTCAGAACTAAAAAAAAAGTGGGGGGGGGGCCTGGGTATGTCACTAAACTACATCTGATGGTGAGGCTGCAATTGTAGAGATCGGGGAAGTATGAAGTATCAATTCATTGCAAGTATTCCTATGTCCACTCTGACCCGAAGATATAACACCTGTTAGGGTCCCCTCTACGGGTCAAATAAACCTGTTTAAAAATATTCATATCTAATAAGACTGTGCGCAACAACAATAACAGCTAAAAACTCTTAAGAAATAACTACACAAAAAATATAACAATTCACGTACAATGAATACGATTCGCTAACCTTTCGGCATAAAATAACCTTTGACAGGTTGATATGCCGTAAAAATCAATCAAGCAATCAAATATTTGTTTTGAAGCTTGTGTATAAACATGTAAATATATATATATATATATATATATATATATATATATGTCCAACATTTTTGCCAAGGACAAGAGGCGACACAAGATCAGTTGTTAAACATATTTAAACTGATTTAAATTCAGCAAGAATGGTTGTTGTATTAAGGCCAAAGAACACCTTTTACCTCTTACCAAGGAGATACGCGTATTGTAACGGTTATTGTCGCAAGAAATGGCTTTGGCAACCAGAGTTCAAACCCAGAAAGGCATGAATCCATTTCTTCTCTCAACAGCAAGGAAAATAGTCGGGCAGACTAGACTCTCTAGCCTAGGTAAGGTAACTGGTTTAGAAGAGGGAAAACTGCATTCAAACCAACAGTGCTCCGTTTAAGAATTGACCTTGTGTCGTATTCTGAATGTGGAGAAGTTTGGTAAATACCATTTACCCAGAGCAAGTGGGAGAAGAGATGGATTCACTCTTTTCCCAAAGGCATTAGCGTGTTTTGAACTCGGGTTGCTGAGTTCATTTCTTAAGACGATAACTGTTACGCAAAGCGTCTCCAAATACAATATATATATATATATATATATATAGAGAGAGAGAGAGACACACACACACAGATACAAAGACTGTATCCATTTTTTCTAATTTCTTTATTTCTTTCTTTACCGTTCTTCTATCCATATAAAAGATGGATACTGGATGCAAATACAGTTCCTACTTATTTGATGAAGCACTTTCGATTGTTCGTGTAGCTATTTTCAAGATGCAAGATTTTAATCATTATGATAGATCGCTGGATCCCTAAATGGGCTGTGCGCCTCCTCCGCAGTCGGTGTAAAGAAAACAAAAAAAACAAAAACAAAAACACAAAACAAATCAAAACAAAACAAAACAACAAGCGAGCAGTGAAGAAAAAAAGGATGGAGTAGGGGTGGCAAGATAGCATCTGAACTAAGGGATTTTTTTAATACGAAATATCTTTTACAAACACTTAAGTAACGTATGTTTTACAAAACATACAATATGAAAGCATAGCTTTATTTTATCTTGTGATCCTAAATCAGAGATAGAAGTCTGACGTTTATTTGTATCTTGGTCACTTCGTTTAGACAGAGTATACACAATATAGATCATCCTTTTTATTCACTTTTATTAAAATCAAATTGAAATCATATGAACCGTAATTCTGATTTTCGAATTCAGTTTGTTGTGGAGCAAAGTCGAATAAATCTTTTAAATATTTCTGGCTTACAAAAAATCTACCTCATCCAGTCTGTTTATTCTATCATCTTATTTTGTTAACCAAAGGCATAAATCTATATCAATAATTGGGAAGTGTTTGTTTGTCCGTTCACAATAGACGGGCAAATGTAGGCCTACTAAATTTCCTATGTATACCTACTGAATTGAAATTTTCAGATGAGAATTGCATTTATTCAGTAGCCATTGAGAGAGAAACTCTAAGAAGAAACAACGATCAGCAGGAAGCCATAGGTCTTTTTTTTCAAGATTTCAATAGACTGAGATTTCTTCACATCTATGTATTCGTCAAATCATCAGTGGAATAGATTTATATATAATGAAGACTTGAGTACTTGTTTAGAATTTGTGTCTGTCTAAGAACGAGAAGAAAAGTACGCAACAAAGTATGACATCACACAGCGTTGGGTAAAATATGAAACTCTGTCCAAGTTTTAACTTAATAGACCCAACTTTAAACTAAAAGAATGAATGAAAAAAGAAAAATCACGCAGAAAATGTGTTATAGTTTGTTATGAAATTGTCCTATGTTTAGAATAAATAAATAAACTGTTTTTATTTGGTTTAATAATTTTGTCGGCTGTTTTTTTTTTTTTTTTAGTTATTTCATTTAAGTTAAAAAACAGACTCCATGTTCTACACAACACTGTATGACGTCATACTTTGTTGTGTACATTTTGTCACAATCTTGGAAAGACATAAATTCTAAACAAGTAACTACATTTAAAAGTAAAAATGATAATATTAGAGCACCTTTTCTAGTGTTAACATTATTAGTGGTCCAAGAAAACAAGAAAGAAATTAAATAAAGAGGTACGGCAGACGGTGGCGATATCAAATACAAACTCGTCATATTTTTGCCTTGGTCATTCATTGGTTAAGATAGTCACGTGGCTAGGTACAAGTAAACGTCATTTATCCAAGTCTTTTTCGGCGTAGGATTTGAGATAAATTGGACGTGACTGCTTTGCAGATCGCTTTTGGGACGCTTTAAATCCACGGATTCCTTCTGTTCTGGGCGGAAGACTTGATTGCTGGAGGTAGAGCTGAAAAATAAAAATAAAAAACAAAGGCAATTATTATTTTCAAAAGATTCGAACCATTAGTTACTTTAAAAGAAAAGTAAATTTTTTATTACTACTCACCACTAGAGTTCAGATTGTTGCAAAATACTAGTCTAAGCTACAACAACTACTACTGCTTCTATTACTAATAATAACAACAGTTCTCAAAGGTTGGAAAAGGGGTCTTGAAGAGTGGTAAATTGCAGGACGAATTGAGGCTGTTCAGACATTGTTAAAATCGGTTGAGAAACCTGGAGTCTTAGTGTCACTCAGACTCCTATGAAATACCACCTGCGTCCGCCGGTGTGAAGAACTCGCAAGGAGTGAGATACAACTATTACCACTACTATTAATAAAACACACACAAATTCTTTATAGATTGACGCTTCTCAAGACATAATATAATACAACCCACAGAAAAAACAAACTATAGAATTAGCACGCTAATAGGATGTTCACCGCCATTTTTAAAGCAGTAAATAAACTAACAGATAACAAGCAAAACATTTTTATTTAATTGCTGAACATTCTAGATTCATTAAGTATAGCTTAAACAAACCCCGTGGTGTAATGGTTATCGTCGTAGGAAATGAACACGGCGACACGAGTTCAAATCCTGGACGAAACTGATTGCATTTCACATAGCACTAATACCCTTGGGAAAGGTATGAATCCAATTATTCTCCCTCCAGCTATGGGTAAATAGTAGGACAGACTAGGTTCTTCAGCATTGGTGAGGCAACTAGTCTAGGAGAAGGAAAACTCTGAATTCAAACCTGTTAAACTCCGCTTAAAAACTGACCTTGTGTCATATCCTGCCCGAGCGGAGGGGTTGGTAAATAGGATAACTTAAACAAACTATATTACATAAACTGAAATAATGGTATAATTTTTCCAAGCTATGCAGAGGGAAATATTATGGAATAACCTAATACTATATATATATATATATATGCACACATACACACACACACACACATATATATATATGCACACACACGTATACATATATATATGCACACACACATACACACACACACACACGGACGCACACACATATATATATGCACACACACACGCACATATATATATATATATATATATATAAGCAAACACACACATATATAAGTTGGCGACCTTAGTCGAGAGTGACCCGAAGGCTCCCTTTTCAATAGCTATTATGCTGCAGTGTATGGGAGGGCGCTACTTCATTCCGTGGATTGCTCCACTTTACCCTTGATCCTTACCTTGTAATGCTGAGTGCTAAGCAAGGAGGCATCAAGTATCATTTTTTGAGTCTGGTATGACTCGACCTGGAATTAAAACCTGGTCTCTCGGGCCATTGGCGAACACTCTACTCCTTTGGCCAATGGCCCGATATATATATATATATATATATATATATATATATATATAATTATGATTAAAATTTACAACTGAAAGCGTTTTTAATCCCTAAAATCTTTACAGTGCTCAATGCATTAAAATGCAGAGCCATATCCAAATATTTTTCAAGAATAAAATGTCTCTGAATTTCCTTTGATCGATCTACGAGTGAGCTATTACCCTTATTCAACTGTATTTTTAGGCAGATAGAACGTACCCTAAATTTTTCTGAGCCTGCGCTGAAGCTCTCAAGGAAAGGTACTAAGATTTTAAGATAGACCATCACAGCTTTGGAGGCAACGTGCTTTTATCGATGAAGGATATTTTTTTAATGCGTCTTATGTTCTTTAAAATACAGTATATGTGATATATAGGTTCATACCATCCCTATCACATAACATGAGTGCCGGAAAAAAAGTGTGTGTGGAAGGGAGATTTCAGTTTTTTGGGGGTGGGTGGGGGGTTTGCCAGTAGGGAATCACTGAGTGTCGAGAGAGTCAGAATTCGTCTCTCATTGCCGCCGAAAATACGACAAAAGCGGTCAGTTAAAATAGCACCCTCCAACCCATCAGAAAAAAAAAATCATCTGGCACTAAACAAGTCAGCGGAAAATAGTCTCCTCGAAAGGAATTACGTAATTAACTAGGTCGGAGGAAGCAATGGATTATTATGAAAGCACAGTCATTCTCGTGAAAGTAATTAGATCCCTCCGTCCCGAGCCCTTTTTTCTTTCCCTATATTTTTTGCCTTACGTCACCTTCTTCCCTTTCCCCAATCCTCATCTCTTCTAAACTTTTCTTATTCATTTTGAGTGTCAATCTCGTACTCAATCCCATCTTTTTTTTTTTTTGTTCTTCTCTTTCTCTCAGTCTCTCTCCCCCAAACGCTCAGATTTTTTTCTTTAATCTCTGTCAGACAAAAATAGAAAAATTCCTCTATGTTTTTTTTGTTTCTATTTTCAGATCGCTTACTCTCTAAGATCCGTAAACTTTCGGCCCTCAGAAACGCTGTGCCTGAGTTCGTAAAATTCACACACACATACACAAATTTAGCGTAAACATATTTAATCTATCCTCCAAGGCACAGCAACCATATTTTCTTTTCTTTTTTGAGCTTACTCCATTATCCCATTAGAAGAAAGGCTGTGAAGAGTTGCTATATTAATTCTATTATTAGCATGTAACGTCATCTCCCTAAAACAAATGCTCAGCTGGAAATATCGGGCTTACGAATTCAAAGGATTAATTCAATTTATAGGATGTTAAAAATATTAACCTTTCTTTATGATATTTTGATGGCAACATCTCCACTTGTTCACCATCCCTGTCAACTCATTATTGGAATCTTCCCCAGGTGGTTTTCGCAATATCAGTTTTGCTTTTCTTTTAAAGATACTCCCATAGGAACATAAACATTTTTAATCACCTGTGGGAAATTCCAAAGATATGTTGATTGGAATAGTGAACACGTGGAGACTGAAATTATATCATAAAGATTCTCCCATAAGAGTGTTAATATTTTCTTCGAAAGTTTAAATATAGTCATGTTACACATGCGCATTCTCTTTTCCTGTGAGACACTTCTGGCGGTGTAATGGTTTGCAAGGTTGGTTGGTTGCTTGCTTGCTTGGGTTTTATGGCATATCAACTTTTGTAGGTTATTTAATGCCAAAACTATTTTATATGAATAATTAGTTCTATTTCAAACAATTCAGTTTAGCACGAGTACACAGTTTAATAGACAAAAACATAACTATTTCAAGCTATTCAGTTTAGTCAAACAGTTCTAATTCAAACAATTCCTTTATCGTAAGTACAGTTTCAATTTCAAAAACAGTTATCGTAGGTACATTTCAATGTAAAAAACAGTTCTATATCAAGCAATTCAGTACGCAGTTTAAATATCAAAACAGCTCTATTTCAAGTAATCTAGTTTAGCATAAGTACCAAAATTAGTTCTATTTAACCCATAGATAGAGCCATATCAGGTGCTACCACTCCGAGCCAGAGTGGACCTGGAAGCAATGGCAATGAAGGAGTACTCCACATTTCCTAAAATTCTTGCATCACTGGAACCTCACCATCAGATTGCTTAGTGTCATATACAGGACACGCGTTGTGGAGGTCTTACACCTCTGCAGAGAAGCAGTCAGTGTATTCTACAACTCCAGCCGACTGGGCAAGTGGTTAGCTAGCTAAACTAGTAAACCTACAAGAGTGAGTTCGAGTCTCCCTGGGTGTCCCATTCACATGGCCTTGTGTTACATATAAGCAAAAAGCTTAGTAAATTACCATCCTTTTTCTTTGAGGCAAGTCAACCCTTAATGGGTTATTTCATGCTGAAGTCAGTTTCACAATTATGATCTTTAATTGATTGGTTTGATTTTATGGCATATCAACCATTGTAGGTTATTTAATGACGAATCCATTTTTATACATATAATCAGTTTTATTTCAAACAATTCAGTTTAGTTCTATTTGACTCATAGATAAGACCATATCAGGTGCTACAACTCCTGGACAGAGTAGATGTGGGAGTGATATCACTAAAGGGGTATTATGCATTCCCCAAAGCTCCTGCATTACTGGAGCCTCACCATCAGATTGTAGAATACACAGACTGCATCTCTGCAGAGGGATAACCTCTGCAGAGATGCAGTCTGTGTATTCTACAGCCCCAGCCAACTGGGCCAGATCTCTAATTGAATTATCGCACATAGGTAAACTCTTCATGCTCACAAACGGACCTATTTGATCCATAGATGGGACCCTAACAGGTATTACCACTCTAGGACAGAATGGACTAAGCAACGAAGGGGTACTCCTTCTTCTCAGAGATCCATATCTGGAGACTCAACATCAGATGCAGTTTCTTCCCTGTCAGCGGTGCTTAGAATACACAAATTGCATCCCTTGCAGACAAGTAAGACCCCTCTCCTAAAAAAAAGGGTGTTCTTGGTAAACTGCTTCTGATGGTGAGGCTCCAGTTCTGAAGCTCGGAGAAGAATAGAGTACTCCGTCATTGCCACTACTCCAAGGCCCACTGTAACTCAGAGTGGTTGTAACTGGTAAGGTCCCATCTATTGGTTAAATAGATCTTTTCGGAAATTATTAGTTTTAGAGTACCTTTTGACTGCAATTACTCCCAGGTCCACTATGACCCGGAGTGGTATTACCTGTTAGGGTTCCATCAATGGGTCAAACAGATATATTCTGTAATTTAATAGAGTTGAAACTATTTAACTGTTGGCAAACAAATGATTAATATTAAATTGAATTATTAGTACTAGACTAAAATGCTTGAAACCATTTAACAGTGGCAAATAGAACTATTAGTGTAAGCAATACTTGAAAACATCTCAGTACAAATAATAAATAGCAATACCTGAAAACATTTAACTGTGTGCAAACAATAAACAGCAATACTTGCAACCATTTGTGTGCAAAAAAATGAGCTTTGACTCGTTTAAAAATGTTACCTACAAACTATTTACTTAAAAAAAATCATATATAGTATATGTATAAACAGGATTTGGAATTAAATAACCATCAAAGGTTGAGATGCCATTAAACCATAACTGTGTGTAAATTATTTGTATTTAGAATAATAACTTGAAGCTGTAATTGTATACAAAGGATTATTATTATTAGTTGCTTGAAAGCATATAATTGCTCGAAATACTTGAAATCACATAACTGTGAGCAAATTATGAGTATTAGATAAGAATACTTGAAACTATAAAACTGAGTCAATAATTCATATTAGGAATATTTAAAACTATATAAATGTGGGCAAACAAAGGTTTATTATTATTAAAAAGAAATAATTGTTTGAAAAAAAAACTGTTAAAAGACTGATTAAATAACCCAACTAGGGTTGATGTGCCATTCAAACAACTATTCAATAACCAGAGGCAGTTTAATGTCATGGCCAGGATGTAAAATTCTGGTGGAGGGGATGCAGTCGACGTATTCCAAACCTCGCCGATAGGGTGGTTTAAGTAGGGACCCCTAAATGTACGTCATATATAGTTCTTTAACGCAGGCGTCAAACAATTCTGCCCGCACCTTCCGAGATGCAGTACAAGTGGCGCAACCGTAAAGTTGGAATATTCAAGACCAGACTCGTCATGATTTTTCTTACCGACATACAGCCGAAGATAAGAATATACTACAATTCGAGCCCTTTGGTCGAAGAGGAGCCACAGGTATATCAGGCACCCAGTAAGGATCGAACTTGTAGTAACGATATTTATATTTTTACAAAATAGCCATACTAAGCAGCAGAAATCTGGATTTGCCATTCACTAAGCTTAGATTAATCTGGCTCAGGGCAAAGAGTATAGATCACCTAGTGAGTATCAAACCCACAAAAAGTGTCTGCAATCCAATCTCACTAACCATGACACCCCATGAAGTATCTAAAAACGAAGCTGAAAATATGAAAGACTGAGAGGATCAAACTCACTATGACAACACAACGAGGAGAGTGAAAATAAAAGATTAAGTGCGTAATAAAGTCCAATGCATGGAGTACCTGGTAAGGATAGAACTCAATACTAACTGTTTTTGGAAGATAAGCTTGCAGAACATTACACCACAACGATGTGTCAAGCTGTAACTTAGATTTAGTACAAGACTACAAGTAAAAAAGGGATCACTCTAGTCAGAAGCTCTCATTAAATAACCTTACCTTAGTTTGGCACAAGACAAAAAGTATCAGTGAGTATTAAACCCTCTGACAATAATCTGCTACCCTAGCTCGCTAACCATTGTACCAGGCGATGTTTAGAAAATAAAACAAAAATTGGAAATTAAAAACTAATTTGAATACCTTCCATTTAGAGTTGT
This sequence comes from Sepioteuthis lessoniana, assembly GCA_963585895.1. Lineage (NCBI taxonomy): Eukaryota > Metazoa > Mollusca > Cephalopoda > Myopsida > Loliginidae > Sepioteuthis > Sepioteuthis lessoniana. The sequence goes on along the minus strand of OY757920.1, from coordinate 68,888,224 downwards.
TATTTAGTAAGCTTAGCTTAGTTTGACATAAGGCAAGAAGTATCGAGCAGTTAATGAGAATCGAACTCACTAACAACAGACCGCCAATCTAACTCGCTAACCATTACACCTACCGTTTAGACTAAATTCCCAGAGTTCATGTTGGTTCGATTTCTTTAATAGCATATCAACCTTCGTGGGTTATTTAATGTCAAAGACAACCCTCTTAAAGAACAATTGTGAGATAAGGATTCCAAGCAAGATTATTTTTTAAACAAAGTTTCATCCATGTAGGTATTATAGTATCATTATATTTATATTTATTTATGTTGGTATTATAGTAACCTTAATCGAGATAGAATAAAAAAAGAACCACAAAAGTTAGTAGGAGCCAGCTTGTCTACAAATACATTCGCGTGGGCGTTTGAAAAGGTCGAAGAACAAGTTAATCTTGTTTCAGTTAGCAGTGAAGCGTCCACGTATTGCAAAAATAAAATCATTCTAGTATCTTAAGCCTTAGAATCCTGCACCCAACATACTCGTGGATCTCAAAATCGTGGGCTCTTGGCTGAAAATTTAAAATGTTGTAATCTGTTATTTAACAACCTGATTGGCTGTACTATTTCTTGGCAACAGCGATGTAGAAATGCGGAATCAAGCCGGCTACGTATTTTTACTACTCGATATTAAATATTGTTCATTTTTTGTATTGATCAGAATGTATTACAGATGTTACAAGGAATGTTTTTGTGCCCGTCACGAAATGAGCAATATAGTGAATGAAGACACTCGGTACAGGTGACCCATTTCAATACCGGCTTAATGATTGACACTTTTTGTTGAGTGTATCAGGTGTCACATCAGGAAAAAAAACGAGAACCAAAATACGAATTTTCATTGGTTAATACGAACATATAGGAAAAGGCAGAAGATTGGGGTTTTCAGTTAGATGGTTGCAAAGGAAACAGAGAGATATATAATTTGAGAGGATTTGGGCTATAGCCCTTTCTGTGCCATTATATAGAGAAATGACAAAAGAATTTATCTTCCTTTCACTAATGTCAGCTGGATTTCAATCAACAACTATCAAAATCTCCTTTAAAATTTCAACACTTGATTAATTGATTTTAAAAGCATGTCAACCTGTCTAGAGTTATTCTAAGCCTAGACGTTAATTAATCACGTTCATTGTATGCTCATATTTACATTTGTTGTGTAGTTATTTCTTAATTTATATATATATATATAGTTGTAACCTTACAAAAGATTACTGTTGGAAGTGAAATGGAAATCTTTATAACTTTAACAAAATACAATATTCACCAGTGGCGCGACGAAGGTAAACAACTGCTGAGAAAGCATATTACTGTATTTGTGGTACGTCAGACCCCGTCGATATTCCCTTAAAAAGGGGCGCCAGGCAATAGATCTAGCCCTCCGAGGAGGGGTTGAGACTGTGGGGACGGCTTCCTGAAGCTCGAGGAGGGCGGTCGTCTGACGTGATTGCACCCATGCCAGGCAGCCTCGACCGAGTAACCGCCGCCAGAGACAGTCAGCATATTACAGATAAGTTTGGCACAAGGCCTTTTTAAGGTGGGCCGTAGTCCAGACACGCCCGGCGAATTCAAAAATGCCACAGGCCTCGTCGGCATTCTCCTAAAAAGGGACGGCTCAGACGCCAGGCAATAAACCTAGCCCCTCCTAGGAGGAGTAAAGCCTGTGGCTTCTCTGGCACCCACATCAGGCAGCCTTGACCGAGTAACCGCCACCAGAGACAGCATATTACCCTCTCTTGCAATAGTGTCCCACGTATTTATGAGGATAGGGACATAACCATTGTGGTTCATGGGTACGGTATATATATATTTGCACACGGTCTTATCAAATACGAATCATTTTTAGACAGCTCTATTTGACCTATAGATGGGATCCTAACAGACACTACCACTCTAGGTCAGAATGAACCTGGTAGTAATGGTAAAGAACAACAACTCCACATTCCCCAGAACTGGAGCCTCACTAGCAGATGAAGTTGAGTGTCATACCTAAGACAACATTTTTAATGGGGATCTTATTCATCTGCAAGGGTACAGTCAGCACATTCCAAGCCCAGTTAACTGGGCGGAGTTGCAATGAATTGCTAGCTAGGCTAGCAGGCCATTGTATATGAGTTCAATTCTCACAGGGTGCCCTTTTTTCTAGCCTTTTGAAAAACTAAGCTAAGTTTACTAAGTAAATACTGTGAATATCTTTGCATCGCTAATACTCTGTTATTTGATTATAACCTCAGCTTTATCGTGAATGTGTTTACAAATTTTCACTATGCTTGGATAAATACGAGTATGTTTGGCAATTTAGTCAAGACTTCGAATTTCTTCGCTTCATATATGAATTGTTGGGACGCATATAGTTTCTTATGTACAAAGGACACAAAATGCCAACCCTTTTTATAAAGGAAGACTTAGGATTACCCAATTTAACTATGTGCAAACAAATGATTACATAGCAGTACCTATAACCATTTGATTGTGTGCAACTGAATGAATAATGTTAGATAGAATTATTAGTGTTATAGCAGTTTTTTAAACCATTTAGTGTCCTGGTTATGAAATTAAACTGCATTTGATGGTAAGATTCCAGTCTTGGAGTTTGGAGAATGTGGAGTACTCCTTCATTACCATTGCTCTCAGGTGCACTCTGACCCCGAGTGGTAGTACCTGTTCGGGTCCCAGCTATAGGAGGAAATAGATCTCTTCAATCTTTTATAAGGGATTATTATGAAAAATCGAATACAATTAAAAGTGTAAAATAGCAATACTTAAAACCATTAAACTGTTTGCAACCAATAAACAGCAATACCTGAAACCATTTAACTGTATACAAATAATAAATAGCAATACTTGAAACCCTGTAAATAAAGGATTAATATTAAATAGAATTATTAGTGTGAAACAACAATACTTGAAACTCGTAGTGTAATGGTGAAGGCGATGGACTGCGGGATCGTAGTAAGCGAGTTCAAACTCCAGTCGCGCTATTACGTCCACTTTCAGACAAATACCCTTGCGAAAGGTATGAAGCCCCTTATCCTCCCAGTTATGGGTTAAATAGCATCATAGCTGTTATTCTAGAAGGATGGTTTTGGCATCAAATAACCCACGAAGATTGATATGCCATTAAACAAAGAAACTAAACTTTCTTATTTAATAATAATTGTTTGTTTGAACACAGTTATATAGTCTCAAGTATTCCTATCTAACACCAATAATTAGCAAGCAATTATATGTTTTTGCTTTCTTTGTTTAATCGCATATCAGTCTTGGTGAGTAATTTAATACCAAAGCCATCCTGGGAGAAGAACAATAGTGATACTATTTAACCCAGAACTGGGGGGGCGGATGGGGGATTCATAACTTTTGCCAGAGTATTAATCCGAAAGTGAACGTAATAGCGCGACTGGAGTTCGAACTCACTTTCTTCGAGGCTGCAATCCAACAATTTAGCTATAACGCCACGGGAATTCACCCTCTATGGTTTCCAGTAACTATTGCCGCCGCCGCCGCCGCTACTACTACTACTACTAATAATAATAATAATCTTCATCCTCCTTTGTAAACAATTACAGCTTTAAGCAACTACCTTTATCTAAAAACATGGGGGTGTCCTCGTGGTGTAATGGTTAAAGCGATGAACTGCGGAATCGTAGTACGCGAGTTCGTACTCCAGTCGCGCTATTATGTTCACTTTCGGGCAAATACCCTTGGGAAAGGTATGAACCCCCTTATTCTCCCTCCAGCTATGGGTAAATAGTAGGACAGACTAGGTTCTTCAGCCTTGTTGAGGCAACTAGTCTAGGAGAAGGAAAACTCTGAATTCAAACCTGTTAAACTCCGCTTAAAAATTGACCTTGTGTCATATCCTCCCCGAGCGGAGGGGTTGGTAAATAGTACCTTTATCTAAAAACATTGTACATGTTTTTTGAGCATGAAATCCTAATCAAGCAACTATTCTTAAATAATTTGCACATAGTTTTATGGTAACCGGCTCATTGGTCTAGTGGGTAGAGTGTTCGCCAATGGCCCGGGAGACCAGAGTTTAGTCCCAGGTCGTGTCATACCAAAGACTTAAAAGAAATGGTACTTGAGAGCTCCTTGTTTATAAGGTACGTATCAAGGGTACAGTGGCGCAATCCCGTGGAAAGAGTTGCTCCCTCCCCTATACCTCGGTGTAGTAGCTATTGAAAAGGGAGCCTACCGGTCGCCCTCGACTACGGTCGCCAACTTACTTACTTACTAAGTATTCATAGCTACTACAAACAATTTTCAGACAGATCTATTTGATTTCTAGAGGGTCCCTAACAGGTCCTAAGAGCCACCAACAATATCATGGATAATTTACACAATTTTAAGGTTCTAAGTAACTGATAATAATTCTTTCCAAATGTAGCTTCAAGTAACTATTCTTAATACAAATAAATTGCATAAACATAAATTGTTTCAAGAATTCCTAGCTAACAGTTACTTCTATGAAATGATGACTATTTGTTTGCACACAGTTATATGGTTTCACGTATTCCTATCTAATACCAATAATTTTCACGGGGAATCCCCATGGCCTAATAACAAACATGCTAGACAGAGACATCGTAGAAGGCGAGTTCGAACTCCAAGCAATGCTATTACATTCCCTCTCGGAGTAATATTCTTGGGAAAGGTATGTATCCCCTTACTCCTTGATCTAATAATACTGCTGTTCCTCTGCAAAGATGGCTTTAGCTTCAGTTTAGCATGAGTACACAGTTTAATTGTCAAAAATGTTTCTATTTCGAGTTGTTCTGTTTAGTCAAACAGTTCTAATTCAAACGATTCAGTTTAGTATAAGTATAGTTTTTGTCCACACACAGTTTGATGTCAAAACAGCTCTATTTCAAACAATTGAGTTTAGCGCAAGTACAGTTCTAATATCAAAAACAGTTTTATCTCATATAATTCAGTTTAGCATAAGTACGCAATTTAGATGTCAAAACAGTTCTATTTCGAGCAATTCAATTTTGAAAAAGTACGCAGTTTAAATGTCAAAAAAGTTCTATTTCAAGCAATTCAGTTTAGCCTAAGTACTCAGTTTAGTTCTATTTGACGCATAGATGGCAATGAAAAGGTACTCCGCATTCCCCAAATTGTCTTGGATATGACACTAAACAATCTGATGGTGGGATCCCAGTGATACTGGAGCTTTGTGGAATGTGGAGCACCCCTTTATTGTCATTGCTCCCAGTTCCACTCTGGTCCGTAATGGTAGCACCTGGTAGGGCTCTATCTATGGGTTGAATAGAATTAAGCTGCATACTTATGCTAAACTGAATTGTTTTAATTAGAACTGTTTGACTAAAGTGAATAGCTTGAAATAGAAATGTTTTAGTCAATTAAACTGCGTACTTATGCTAAAGTGAATTATTTGAAATGGAACTGATTTTAACATTGAAACTGTTCTTGCGCTAAACTGAATTGTTTAAAATAGAACTGTTTTGACATTTAACTGTGTGTAAACAAAATCTATACTCATACTTAGCTGAATTAGAACTGTTTGAATAAACTGAATTGCATGAAATAGAAATGTTTTTAACAATTAAACTGTGTACTCATGCTAAACTGAATTGCTTGAAATAGAACTGATTATTTGTAGACAAATGGATTTAGCATTAAATAACCAACAAAGGTTGATATGTCATAAAACCTCAACTAACCAACTGGAGGCAGTGTCACTTGAAGACTTCCAGTACATCTTTGTCGGTCTGTAGTTACCCAAACATAACTGAAGATGATTTGTAATTAAGTTGATAATAAAAATCGTTTATGCAATCAGCGTCGTTATTAAATGGACTAAGCTTGTATTTAACGGTAATAAAATTACCAAAGGTTGAGACAAAATGATAGAGAAATAAGACTAAGAAAAATCTTGTGAAAAATTTATAACGTTAAAAAAAAACAAAACTATATTTAAACTTATCTCTAGTGTTATTTATTTGCACTTCTACAAAGCTGCATGTCGTCTGTTCAGCTATTATCAGGTACTGGTTCATTTTCAATTTGACTTGATTTTTTTTTTTTTTCGTTCTTAAGTGAATCCTTTACAAGATAACGTTCATTTGTCGTTGTTATGTTCTTATTTTCTTGACGATTTCTGTTTTAATTCTAAGATGATGTCTTTTATTTATTTATTCATTTATTTGTATGTATGTGTGTAGGTATGTATAAGCAAACGAAAGGATGATAAGTAAAGATAAGAAATAAGGAGACCCACCTGCTATAAATACCGAACCTACTAAGATATATGTTAAATGAGATATTAAAAATCGCGTATTAAAGAGGGTAAGCGAGAAAGGACGTGAAGTTCTTATCTTGTTTTTATATAAATATATAACTTTAAATGATCACACACATAGAAAAATAAGTTCATATGAATTTGCGTTTAATATCTCGCCATCAACACTCTGGTATATAGATACAATGATGGCAAAAAATGTTTTCAACACTATCTAAAATGCCGCCATCGCCCAAAAGTAAACGAAAACGATCGGAACAATTAACTGGAATCAGTCTATATATCCCTCAGCATTATCATTATTTCTGTATCTGTAATCATAACCTAGAAAAAACAGCACATTATAGCAAGATGCTTATAAGAGCAATACACGGAAAATAACTCAACTGTAATCTGACTGTAGATCCCTTAACATTATCATTTCTGTATATATAACCGTAGCTCAGCAACAACGGCACACTATAGTAAGATGTTTATAAGAGCAATGCACATAAAATGCTCTAAATTATAGATTAAAGAAATCTCAAGTCCAATTTTATGAAGTCATCATCCGCACTGAACAGCATCTTTTATCATTCAAATTATCAATATTAAGATAAAATGCTAATTAGAATCTTTCATTCCTTTGTAAATATAAGTTAGGTAGTTGGTTGGTTGCGGTTTATGGCATATCAACCCTTGTGGGTTATTTAATGCCAAATCCATTTTTATATATGATTTGTAAATAAATAGTTTGTGGGTAACTTTATTTTTAAACGAAGTGTTGGTGCTAATTTTTTTGCGCATATTTAAATGGTTTCACGAATTCTTATCAAACAGTAATAATTCTATTCACTATTAACCATTTGCTTGCAGTTAAATATTTATAAGTATTCCTATAAATCACTAATAATTCTATTTGATAGTAATCATTTGTTTGAACACAGTTAAATGGTTTCAAGTATTCATATTTAACACTAATAATTCTATTTGATATTAATCCTGTGTTTGCAACAATTGAATGGTGACAAGTATTGCTATTTAATATTAGTAATTCTATTTATCAAGTATTCCTATTTCATAGAAATAATTTGTACACAGCTGTATGGTTTCAAATCATTATCATCAAGTCGCGCTGACAGCACGGATTTCTCTGACTTTCTCTCTTTCGCCATCCGTCCCTATAAACAGTCGCCTCCGGCAGGTCCTCCAAACTACATACAGTGTCCGCACAGACCTGATATAAATTAATATTTTTAGTTCAAATAACGAATAATAATTCTTAATATCTTAGCAAATGAATAAACATTTCTATTTGATAGGTAGAGGGGTTTCGTCTAACAGGTACTACCAATTCGGGTCAGAAGGGACATGGGAGTAATGGCAATGAAGGAGTACTCCATATTCCTCAAAACTCCAGGACTGGAGCTTCATTATCAGATTTAGTTTAGTGTCAAACCCAGGACACTCGTTGATGTGTGCGTGGGGTAATTACCTCTCTGCAGATGTGCATTCAGCGTATTCTATAGCCTCAGTCGACAAGGCGGAATATATCTGAAAGATATCTGTCAGACACCCCAGGATGAGGTTCGAACGCGTATCTCTTTCTTTAGTTTAAACAAGTTTGTCGATTTAATCTCATCATATTTTAGACAGCTACGATATATATATATATATATATATATAGAGAGAGAGGGTCATGGTGAAATAGTTACCGTCGTAGAAAATGGATACGGCGACCGGAGTTCGAATCCTAAATGAGAGTATTTGCATTTCATATAGCGCTAATACACCTGAGAAAGTTATAAATCCAATTATTCTCCCTTCAGCTATGGGTAAATACTAGGGCAGATAGTTTTTTTTTAACCTTATTATGGCAACTGGTTTAGAACCAGGAAAACTCAAAACTTGTTAAACTCTGCTTAAAAATTGACCTTGCATCGCAACCTGTTCTTGCAGAGGGTTTATATATATTCTGATTTTCATATCATAGTTATCTCCGTTATATCAGGAATTCCGATGATTAAAATTAAAACATGATTTTATGGTATCAATGGCAATATATTGTCAATATCGTCAAGGGCTGTTGTTATAATGAGAAACAGGAAACCAACAGGTTCACGGGTCATTCAAATTACTAAAACTATTTAGTATATGTACTAAAAAGCATATATATATCAAAGAGAAAGTGAGAGAGAGAGAGAGAGAGAGGCCGTGTTGAAGTTGGAAAGATATATAACGATTTTTTACGGTTAGTAATGATTGGGCAGCAATTATGTGAAAAGTGGCTAGCCCTAGTGTTCATTAATTTATCTCTAAGCCATTTTGGAATATCAAGCTGTCTCGGTTTGAGGAATACATTTTCCATGCAAATGGCCGTGCTCCATATGTTAGGCTCGTTCGGAAAGTATCTAGCTATACTGAACAGTTCGAAAGCCATGTGAATGGGCAATCAGGAGGAACATTACGGCACATAAGGACACCATTGAGTAAACTTAGACGGGGAGAGTTGTGCCTCACCTTTTTGCTTTCTGAGACAAGGCCAACTTACACCAGACAGGAAAAGAAACTCAATAGCTTCCAGTTGCACTGCATCCACAAAATCCTCGACATCAAATGGTAGGATAAAATTTCAGATGTCGGTGTTTTCTATCATACAAACTCCCAGTCCTTGCCTAGTTTGTTTTCTTGTTTTTGTTTAATGGAATATCAACCTTTGTAGGTTTTTTAGTGCTAAAGCCATCCTTCTAAATAAGCAATTGTACTATTTAACCCATAGCTGGAAGGATAAGGGGGTTCATACCTTTCCCAAGGGTATTTGTCCGAAAGTGAACGTAATAGCGTGACTGGAGTTCGAACTCGCCGACTGCGATTCCGTAGTCCAGCGGAGTCCATTACACCACGAGGACACTCTACAGTCCTTGCCTGATCTCCTTGGAAAAAGTTGGTTGGTTCATATATCTCGCATAGAAACTAGTTGCATTCCCAGAAAACTGCTCTAGAAATTAAAGAGGGTAGAAGAAAGAGATGGGGACGTCTGCAAGTCTATCATCAAACTCTTGATATCAACCCTACATCTTGTGAACCTCTTCCTAATGAAAGAAGACACTGGTGATCTATGGGTGTCATAGGTATGCTAAGAAGTAACGAAGCATCTGGGGTCAAATACCAAACTTAGAAACGACAGCAAAAGGACAGCTACATATCTGTGAGCAGAGTCGAGCTGATCAGTTCCTACTATAAGCGTGTTCTTGGGACTAACACTGACTGCAGGATTCACGAGAGAATTTACAAATCAAAGCGTTCCAATAAGTATTCCAGTCACGAATGTAATGCTACGACACCAAAGGGAATATTGGTGTAACGTTATCCTTTTTTAACACGACACGAAACGAGTCTGTTACGAAAGTTTATTCGTGGTCTACAACAGTCACGACAAGAGAGAGAGAGAGAGAGAGAGAGAGAGAGAGAGAGAGAGAGAGAGAGAAACAAACTAAGAATGTGACAACTGATTAAGATAGGCAGGGAGAAATAGTCACGGGAGAACGGAAATAGGGGCTTAGTCTTTTCTTCGCTGACCCGACAGATTTGGTTGTAGTTCTGCGTGCGTGAATTACTTAGGGTCCCGTCTAATCTCTCTGTCTGTTCTGGCTTCAACTAACTTTGTGTCTTAGAACTGTTCTTACATATCTTATTCTCATTATTTTCTTAACCAGCCCGATAATAACACGTAAACATAAAACTTTGCTGTGCCACGTCAGTTGACTCCTATCCAAATGTCTATTTGAATATTTCGCCCACAATCGATTTCAAAACAATCCTTTATTATGGCAGGAGAGACATGTGTACACAAACAAGGTTCACCCGCTTTGACCTTTCCAAAGCTAACTTCCTCTTATGAAGTCAATTTATCACTATAATAAAACGTTACGACGTTAGTAGAGGGTGACCGAAGGCTCCCTTTTCGATAGCTACAACACCAAGGTGTAGGTGAGGGTGCTACTCCTTTCCCTGGATTGCTCCACTTTACCCTTTATCCGTACCTTATAATGCTGAGTGTTAAGCAAGGAGGCATCACTTACCATTTTTTGAGTCTTTGGTATGACTCTACCTGGGATTGAACCCAGGTTGACCGGGCCATAGGCGAACACTCTAACCATCACGCCAATGTCCGGTAGCGGGAACATGGGTAAAAATAGAACTGTTCAAAGTTCATACGTCAATAGATCTTTATAGGTCAAATACTTTTGACTAAAGTAAGTCGTCATGAGGACCAAGTTATTGCAATAGAAAGTTAAAATTCGGAGCTTGGTTCTTATTTTTCTTATATGTATTCATTTATCACGTGCTTTCTTAGGTTTGGTTTCTTTGTTTAACGGCATATCAACCTTAGTAGGTTATTTAATCCCAAAGCCATCTTCCTAGAACAGTAGTGGTACTATTTAACCCATAGCTGGGAGGATAAGGGGGTTCATACCTTTCCCAAGGGTATTTAACCGAAAGTGAACGTAATAGCGCTACTAGAGTATGAACTCAGGTACTACGATTCCACAGTTCATCGCTTTAACCATTACACCACGAGGACACCCCCGTGCTTTCTTATAAACACTAAAAGGCACTACTTCCGGTCATAGAGCAGGTCTTTTTATGGCCGATTTTCTAGTTTTAATTAAAATCGCTTCTCGGGGAAAAAAAAACAAAGCACAAACTTCAAACTTTTTACTTCAACAACTTGTTCCTGATGACGACTTATATTAGTAAAAGCATTTAATCCATTGAGATAAATTGAAGCGTGAACTTTGAGCAAATCTTTCCTATCTGTGACCCCGTGATTCAAACACTTACTAACTGATAGGAAAAGTTAGAAAGAAGGTTGAACCGACAGAAACTATCCCTGACCTTTAATGTGAATTGTTTGTATATATATATATATATATATATATAACGTGTGTATGCGTATATATTTTATAAATATGTGTATACATTTCATGAATTTATTCACATACAAAGATCTATATCACTAACGCCACGCACCTGTGCAAATATGCCCAGATCTATTTCACCCAAGCTTATTTGTATCTTGACGTCAAATTATGTTCGCATCAAACGCACATATAATCAAGTCAAACTTAGATAACGTGTATGGCAGAATACATAAATATAAAAGAAGTACATGCCATTAAATATCTTATTTGGGTTCAGAGATAGTTTTTACTTTATCGTATTTTGTTTGTGTGTTTTTTAACACAACGATCAAGTTAGAATACACGCGAGTCGTTGAAATGAAGAAAAATAGATCTGTTTAAAAATTAGACGTATTAGATAGGAATACTTGATAGAATAGAACCTCATGAAAATTATTTGTATTAAGAATAGTTACTTGAAACCATATAAATGTTTGAAAAAAAAAAAAAGAAAGACTAACGTCGGCATTAACTTAATTAAGATTGATATGTTATAAAACCAACCAAACAACCAATCAAAATTCTAGATAAATAGGCAGGTGACATATCCATTATACCATTAAATTACCTGCAAATTATTGATATTAAGAATGGTTACTTAAAGCTATAAGTATCTATTAAGAATTATTATAATTAATTTCTACCTTAATTTAAAATATAAGAAAAAAATTATTTCTAAATACAATTCATCGAATTTGCAGATTTGCGCAGCTGATACTTGACAACTGACCATTCTACAAAAACGAAACAATTTTTCTTTATCTGTTGTATTAAAAAAGGTCTTTGCCCCAAGTTAAGCGCCTGTCTCAGTTGCAAATAGAATCTTTGATGTTAACCGTTCACTGTTTGTGTTAACAGAACAGATACTCTCCACATATACAAGCACTCACAGAACTCGAAGCTAAAATATTTTGTGCCCGATGTATTATTAAATTTCCTACTTATAAAATTATAATGAACAGAAAAAATATCTACAGTCAAAATTTTGTTGTCGAGTTGAAACAAAAATATATCTTTAAGAAACGGTGAGTGGAATATATTTGCGATTTTCAAAGATTTTTTTTTTTTTGTCATTTCAGACATAAAATCTATTTCTCTGAGTTATATTATTTGACGAATTGGATTTATTTTCATGATCCGAAAAAAACTAGTCACAATTTTTTTTCTTCGTGAAACATTATTATGAAAACTGTAAGCAAAGTTTATTTAAATCAACATTTTAAGACATGAAAATAAAAGAAAGCTATGAAAGTTGGTGAGTTAAAAAAAAGAGTTTCATGACGATTAAAGCTAGGACGTTGAGTTCAAATATAGTCATGGATAAATCACTTATTCTAAGTGAATTATATGACTTCAGAATATATTAATTTGAGAAAATAGGTTTTCAGATTGAATCTAAAAAGCCCTACCCTACCCTCGGAGTCACTACTGAATATATATATATATATATATATATATATAACAAAAGTACGAGTAACGTTTATTTTCTTCAGTGGAAAATTTAAGTCTTGTAGACGATCATCATACCAAGTCATGTGTGTGTGTGCATTTCTATATGACCATACATATTTGCTTCTTCGGGGATGGATTTCCGCATTAATATAGGGACCCATGTAACTGCTAATAGCTCTACTACTAATATTTTTTTTTTGTTTTGTTTCAGATTTGAAAATAGTATACTATAACATCAATTAATCCTCTATCACAATGCCTTGGACAAGAGAGGAAAAAAATTGCGTCACTATTTTGGAGACAAAAAGTTTCAAAATAGATGCAACCCATTAATATGATAATGATTTATAATTGAGACAAGAAACTCAAAACAAAGATTGCATGTCCAGGAAGCTAATATAATAACAATAAAAAACATTTTTTATAGGACCTGTTCCAAAGGACTGCCATTGTGCTTGTCTCAGTACTAAACCATTCTCATATTAATTGGTTTCCATCTATTTTGAGACACCCTGTATTTGTTTGTAGGTTGACCGATACCACACACATATTACATCATATTTTAAGAAAGGTCAGTTAATAAAGAATTTGTACTATATATAGCATCATCATTAGTTTGGACAAGTATCGACAAAGAAATAGTTTGCTACAACACTGTCCACTGTGAGGATATTCTTTCAGTCTCCTTCAAAAATCAGTATCAAACATTCTGATTCTTGCTCGAGCGCAAATACTGACCACTAGCACTGGTAATAAACACGGAGAGACAAATACACCCTTCTGTATTATTGATATAGATTTTTACGGCTGTCGAGAGAAAACAAGATGATAAAATAAAGAAAAAGGATGATGTAAATATTCAGCAGTTGGTTTGTAAGCAAGAAATATCTAAAAGATTTATTTGACTTTGCTTAAAAAATAAACCGAATTCGACAATGATTTTACGGTTCATGAAATTTTTTATTTAATTAAAAGAGGATAAAAAAGACATGAAAAAAGTCGGGAATTTACATTAAGTTTGTTAAAACTACAACAGAAGAAACACGCGTTTTCTGATGATAAAAAAAATTATAATTTTAACAATTTTGATATTTGCCAAATTTTGAAAAATCAGCAAGCGGCATTTAGTATTTTTTAATGGTTTCGAATAAAATAATGCTTTTTTTAATTTTTATAAAATTGTGCCAACCTTCAACTTTGGAATTCGTCGCTAAAAATCAACAAAACTTGTTTATCCGTTTCGATTCAGTAAGAAAATAAAATCAAAGAAGTACGTGACCCCCAGAAAACAGTGAACGGCAATTCTCTACATAAGCAGGAAATGTCTGTTTCTAGACTAATCAACGTTAAGCTGCACTAAATTAAATTAAATTAAAGGGTTAATTTTTGCCAAGAGGTTAGAGAATCGTGTTCATTGACGGTTTATATTTCCATTTTTTATGTAATTGTTTTCTTAAGGCTTTCTTAAAAATCATATACGAATAACTTTTAAGTAAATCTATTCTACCGAAAGATTATGCGACCACTTAAGGTCAGAGGGAAACAGACAGAAATAGCAATGATGATCTACTCCATACTCTCCAGATCTCCAGATCAGGGGCATCACTTTCAGATGCAGTTTCGTGTCATACTCAAGACACCTCATCTCTCTTTGGTAGAGTTCTTACCCTTCCGCAAGAAGTACATTCAGTGTATTTTAAGCATCGTCGACAGGGCTGAAAATCATTCCAAGAGATCCGACAATGATGGGTACTATTGTTACCTTTGCATTCCTTTTTTCTTAATTCTATAGCAAGGTCCTGCTATATTCTGCTTTTCTAATACCCTCTGTGCTTTATTAACTGATATTTCTCTCTCTCTCTCTCTCTCTCTCTCTCTCTCTCTCATATATCTATATACATAAGTTTCCAGCACCCATTTTAAAACTAGAGGCAGTAGAAAACCATACTTTTTTTAACAACGGAATTTCTGATTATTCTGTAATTTGACCAAGGTGTATAGTTTATATAAGTCTATAGTTTATATATATATATATCACAGTCTATAGTTCATATATATATATATATATATATAAAGTCTATAGTTTATATGGATATATATAAAGTCTATAGTTTACATATATATATATATATATATATATATATGTATGTATATAAATCTGATCTTGCACATTTCATACAGTAATTGAGGTAATGATTCTTTCTCTCTTTCTCTCTTTCTCACTCCATTGTCCCACGTGTCTTGAATAGCCAGTGTTAGCTCAGCTGTCTGAATATTATTTAACCAGACGCCCGCGGTGTGTGTTTATAAAATATTTATCCCAACTTGATAAATCACAACCATTAATCGCATGTTGCCAAACACAAATGAGTCAGACTCTATAGTAGAAAATTCCCAAACGAAGAGCCGTGGCACACAAATACACAAGTAGTAGCTGTACGCACCGTAGGACTGTGTGCACAAAAAAGAATAAATAAAAAAAGCTCTTAAGAAAAAAACCACACAAAAATGCAAATATGATCGTACAATGAACGCACTTCCCTAACCTCTATGTATAAAATAACACTATACTAATTGATATGCCGTTAAAATTAACCAATGTGCGCACCATGAAAAAGTATATGTAAAACCAGTATAAAGGAAATCACACCGACTGGTAAAGAGAATTTCTCCCACTTTGGACAAGGAAAATTTTTATATTATTAAATACAGAAAATTATGATTTGGTTCGAAAGCATATATATATATATATCTCCAAAGAAGATGAGTTGGGAATGGTTCTCTTTGAAAATATCTAAGAGGATTCTCATAAATCTCCAGGAGCGCTCAATGTATGATGATTAATATATAAATTTCTTAAAGAGCAAATTTCCATATAATTGAAAAACTCAACCAATCATCATTTGGCTATTATAGATTTATTACAGCTAGCAACTCAGTTGTGTGATGGCTATCTGAAGAGGTTAGTTTCTCTTATTAAGCTGAAATAAATTTGTAATAGCCAAATGACGATTTATTGATGGTTGGATTTGCTTTCTGACATATCAACCATTGTAGGTTATTCGATGCCAAATCCTGTTTATACATATATATCATAAATACACATATGATTTGTAAACATATTTTGAAGATAACTTTCTTAAAGGAGCTTGAGACCTTTCTTGCATACAGTTGAATGGTTTTAAGTATTGAGATATAACAGTCACAATTTAACATCGGTCATTTGTTTGCACTTTGTTCTATTCAACCCCTAGATAGGACGCTATCGGGTGCTAACACTCCGGGTCAGAGTAGACCCGGGAGCAATGGCAATGAAGGGGTACTCTGCATTCCCCAAAGTTCCTGCATTATTGGAACCTCACCATCAGATTGTTTCGTGTCATATATCCAGAACACTCGTCGGGGGTGGGGGCGTCTTACTCCTCTGCAGAGATGCAGTCGGTATATTCTACAGTCCTAGCCGACCGGGCTGGACGGTGTGTTGAGTTTTTCCAATTATGCATACATATATATATATATATATATATATATATATAATTTGACATTTTTTTTTCTCATTAATTGAAGATTCAGAAATGGCTTCAATATTCGGTTACTGTAGACGTAAAATCAAACAAAGAGAAACCTAGTGATACATTTTGGTTTGGTTTGGTTTCTTTGTTTAATGACATATCAACTCATTTTAGGTTATTTGATGCCAAAGCCATTCTCCTAGAAGAACAGTAGTGGTACTATTTAACCCATAGCTGGGAGGATAAGGGGGTTCATACCTTTCCCAAGGGTATTTGCCCGAAAGTGAACGTAATAGCGCGACTGGAGTATGAACTCGAGTACTACGATTCCGCAGTCCATCGCTTTAACCATTACACCACGAGGACAACCCCTTACATTTTGGATTTCTATTACATTAGTCAAAAAAAGCTATGACTACATAGTTTTCCATGATGTTTGCTCTGTCGATTAGGGCTCTAGAATAGGCCGACTACATCTCTGCAGAGTTGTAAAACTTCCCAACGAGTGTTCTGGGTATGACACTAAACTATCAGATGGCGAGTCTCCAGTCCTGGAGCTTTGGGGAATATGAAACACACCTTCATTGCCATGACTTTCGGGTCTACTCTGACCTGTAATACTAGTACCTATTAGGGTTTCATCTAAGATTCAAATAGAACTCTTCTATCATTTACAATACTTGAAACAATTAAATTATGTGCAAACCAATAAATAATATTAGATAGAATTATTAGTATTAAACAGCAATTTAACAGTATGCAAACAAATGATTGATATTGAATTAGACAGAAAACTTGATAAATAGAATTACTAATGTTAAATACCTGAAACCATTTTATACTCTATGAAAATGAATGAGATCTAACTCATTTACAAATAATATTTCCTACAAATTATTCGCTTACAAGTAATATATGTATAAACAGAATTTGGAATCAAATAACCATCAAAATGTGCCTTTAAATCAAATAACCTAACCGTAATGATGTGAATAAGAATTTCCATCTCTTACTAAGATTGAATAAATGAAAACAGGCATGTTTCTATACATTGAAAAGGAAATAAGTCTGGAATGATTGATTGATTTTAACGGCATCTCAACCCGTCTAGAGTTATTTTATACCTAGAGGTTAACGTTCATATTTACATTTTTTTGCAATTGTTTTAAGAGATTTTTTATTTGCACAGGGCTTTATTGAATACGAATAATTTTCGAACACTATTAGTCAGAGTGGACCTGGGAATAATGGCTTCGTAAAAGTACTCCACACTCCTCAGATCTGAAGTCTCACCATCAAATGCAGTTTAGTCTTATACTCAAGATACCTCTTTTTTTAGTGGGGGAGATCTTACCTCTTTGTAGGGGTTACAGTTTGCCTATTCTAAACCCTGCTGACACAGCAATCACATAAGTTTTTGTTTTTTTGTGTACAGTATATATAATATAAACTGTACCAGTAGTCTAATGATTGTGTTCGAAGATATGAATTGGTTTGGTTTGGTTTTATTAGGTATCAATCATTGTAGGTTATTTAATGTCAAATCAACTTTTAAGTTCAGTTTAGGCAAAGTACGCAGTTTAAATGTCAAAAACAGTTCTATGTCAAACAATTCCGTTTAGCATAAGCACACGGTTTAGTTCTCCTTGTCTCATAGATAGGACCCTATTAGGTGCTACCACGCCGGGCCAAAGTCAATCAGAGAGCGATGGCAATAAAGAGGTACACAGCATTCTCCAAAACTCCAGTATTACAGGAGTCTCACCATCAGATTGTTTAGTGTCATATCCAGGACACTCGTTTACGGGGGTGTTCTTACTTCTCTGCAGAGAAGCAGTCGGTGTATTCTACAGCCCCAGCCGACTGTGCCCGACGATATGGAGTCGGTGAGCTGAGATCAAATTCTAGACGAAGTTGTTTGAATTTTATTTCACACTAATGCTCTTAGGAAAGGCATGAAACTATCTATTCTCTCTTATCCCAGCTTTTCATTGAATACTTTTCGATCAACGTGATCGTTA
Organism: Sepioteuthis lessoniana; assembly: GCA_963585895.1. Taxonomy (NCBI): domain Eukaryota; kingdom Metazoa; phylum Mollusca; class Cephalopoda; order Myopsida; family Loliginidae; genus Sepioteuthis; species Sepioteuthis lessoniana. The sequence continues at coordinate 68,869,996 of OY757920.1, read as the reverse complement.
TTCATAACTGAATTAAGTGCCTAGACACATGTTGAAAAGTAGTTAAATTTTTTTTTCATTTTTTTCCTCATTAGGCTACGAATATGTTCATTATCTATGTAGATGAAATAAACGAGCCTACAGCAGTGATGAAATCAGATTTGAAAAGTAAATTCCTTATGATTCGGATGTTTCTTTTGATTAGGGAAGTACTTGGTTCCCTGTAAGTTTTGTATATCAATTTTGCCACACGCAGAGATCATTTTGATAGACGAGCTAATATATATTTAGCCTCGATCCTTTTTTGAACTCGTAATGTCGTATACATTGGAAATACTTTAACTACCATCTCTTTCTCTCTCCATCTCACTCTCTTTTATATATATATATATATATATATATATATATATATATATATATGTGTGTGTGTGTGTGTGCGCGTAAATATAAGCATAAATGAAAACAGTAAGATAATTACATTTGTTATTATTTTAAGCGCCAATTAATTCTAATTAAATGAATGACAGTTGATTTTTAAAATATTTTTTAAAGACTTGTGAGGGTGTTTAGGCTATAGCCAAGAGGGCATTGTCAGAAAATTTTTCTCTATCACACACACATACGTATTTACGAGACTGGATACTTTTTATTTTAAAATGTAAAATCTAAACGAAGACATGTGCAAAGCTCAGCAACTTATAAAATAAAGTCATGATGTCTAGACAGCTGTCTAGATGTGTCAGAGGCAATTTAAAAAATATATAAGTGAGGCCAATCTCGATATTTTTTTACAAGCTGTTTTTGGCAAAAAACAAGATTATGAAAGTGTTGCATCTTCCGTTCGACCTTTTCTTGTTTCCGAAAATGAAAATGTGTCTCGAGGAAATGATTAGAGGACATGGAGAACAGTATGTCCAAAGTGAAATCTCAGAAACACTTCGACTAATGAAAGACTCACTGGAATAAGTTTGTTGAATATTAAGCAAACTATTTTGAAGAAAATTAATATTTCATTCATTGTTTATTTATCGCGGTAAAAAGTATCTTCAGTGTAGATTATGTGTAAACACACACACACACAGGTGAAGGAACGAATTGTTTTAAAAACGTTTTGCATAAAAATTTGTTAGTAGAGCAGGAAGAAATCGAGAAGAAACTATTATTACATTTCATATCGGCTTCGTAACAAAAAAATTCATATATTGAAAAAATACAATAGTAAGAAAAAATTCTTCCCATAATACCGAAGGAAATTAGTGCGACAAGAAACTGTTTTTAAAAAGATTTCAACGCAGAAAAGAAAAAACACATTCCGATATTACTGAATCGAATGTCAAAATAAGCAACAAGTTTGTCCTAGGTCCCAGAGGTGTCTAGCCATACTGAAGAGTTGAGATACAACGAAACAGTCTGTCTGTGGATAACTATATATATGTGTGTGTGTGTGTGTGTGTTGTGTGTGTGTGAAAAATTTCATTGGCAGTAAAACATTGTAATCATTTGATTAGATACATGAGATTTTCATTACCAGAAATGCGTTCTCCTCCTTTTATAACCATTACATACCTACCTTATGAGAATTTAGTTGTAAATTGGTTTAAATGATAGTTTGAGTCTATGTAGGAAAAACTATCCAAATATTTGAGTCGAAAATCATCCAACATGTGTCTAGTTCCATAAGACACTCGAATATCATAATTCGGGTATTCAGAGGCCCACGAGTCCATCATTGGCGAGCATTTTACAAAAATAAATATCTGTTCTGAGCATTATTCAGACGAATGTTTCCAGTCTTACACAAGGCTTGGATTAAAAAATCATCCCAAATTTTCTTGAAGTCGTAGAAGTTATTATGCAGCGTCTGTCCTTATGTAGGCAGACAGAACTCACTCACAAATTTGATATATTCAAGGATATGTCATTTTGACTTCTTGGAATTCAAAGAAAAAAATTTTCTTTGTCTCCTAAACAATTTTATGGTGAGGTTCCAGTATTACTGGAGTTTGGGAAATGTGGAGTACCTCTTCATTGCTATCGCTCCCTGGTCCAGTCTGGCCCAGAGTGGTAGCACTTGAGAGGGTCTTCTCTATGGATCAAATAGAACTAAAATGCATACTTATGCAAAATTGAATTGTTTGAAATGGAACATTTTTTGACATTGAAACTGTACTAAGGCTAAACTGAATAGCTTGAAATAGAAATGTTTTTGACAATCAAACTGTGTACTCATGCTAAACTGAATTGTTTGAAATAGAACTGTTTATTTGTATAGAAATGGATCTGACATTAAATAACCTATAAATGTTGATATGCCATAAAAACCAACCAACCAACCCTCAATCTATTATCGACGATTATTTTTGCTTTGAAAAGGGTCAATCGAAAGGTGCCTCAGAAATTATTTCTGACGGTTTAATTGTATTATTAAAATCATGTTTCCATTCGTTTTAAAATTACTATTTCATTGGAGTGGTATCACCAATCTGTCATATATATATATATATATATATATATATATATATTACGTCCACCAGAGAGGATATAAAAACAAATGTAAGATGAATTTTTAAAAATATCATTACCTTTAATTTCAATGACTGCAACCCGAGAAGCCTGGGAAGTTCTTCCCTGTACTCTGTACTCACCAGATGAACAGCCAACAGATTTCAATTTTCATCGATTACAAGAACATTTCACAAATGGCAGAACATTCAAAAACAAAGTTGAAAACGGTCTTTCGGGGAAAACCCTTGATTTTTTTTATATGTGGAAAATTTGTCTTGCTGTTTAAACTGCTTTGACTATTCTCTCTTTTTCTGTCCCCTCCGAAGCTCTTATCGTCCGGCGGATCCCTGAGTTTGTCGGTCCTTGCAGTCAGCAACTATTCTCACTTTTATCATATTTTAAGAATATCTATATATACCGGCTTTGTAGGCAGAGTGTTCACCAATGACGCGGGAGACCGGGGCTCAATCCCAGGTCGAGTCATACCAAAGACTCAAAAAATGGTACTTGATGCCACCTTGCTTAAAACTCAGCATTATAAGGCAGGGATTAAGGTTAAGTGGAGCAATCCAGGGAAAGGAGTGGTGTCCTACCCTACACCTAGTTGAAGTAGCTAATAAAAAAGGAGCCTTCGGGTCACCCTCGAGTATGGTCGCCAACTTTACTTTTATATATATTTATAAACAAAACATCTGCCGGGACAAAGGTTTTCACAGACAAATAACTCCAACAGGAAATTTACAGATACAAATCCAGAAATTAAAAAAATCACCACTCTATTAAAACAATCTTCACTATAAAAGCCAGAAAGAAGACTGCTATAATCATTATTAGTTTCCTGAAGAATACCAGAAAGTCGGAAACACATGGAGCATTATTGTAGAAGTCACTGCTCTAACGAGCAGAATAAACAACAACACTTACCGGTTCAGCGGCCTCGGCTAGAGTCCAATGGTAGACAGAAAATAAAATGAGCAGCAACTCAAACCGATCCGTAACATCTTAAGCAAGCCAGTGTTTATACACACAAATATACCCATTCACTGAGCCTGCAATCAGTCACTATCCAGAGAATTGATTGAACCACTTGAGAACAATGGAATGCCCCAACGTCCATACCATCTCGCCTTAGTCGTAGCTCATAGTTTATTACGCAAATGATATTCACTCACAGCTACCGAGCTTTACGAACGAATTCCAACAATTATATAAAATAAAACCTTAAATGCCGCATTAAGATTCTTTTTCAGACCTATTCATTTATATATATATACATACCATAAAAACAAGAAAATTAATAGATATGCTCCATTAGAAATTTATTTCACCAACTTATTAACTGGCTCTTCAGATGGGTTTGAATAGAAATTTGTTTCTCTTCAAACCCATCTGAAAAGCAATCTAATAAGCAAGTGAAATACATTTCTAATGGAGTATATCTATTATTTTTCTTGTTTTTAATGATATATTTTCCTTTGCATCTGTTTTTCATATATGTTTATATGTACTAATTAGCCGTGCATTGAGAACTCTATTAGGATAATTCTTTTTAAGTTTATTCACAGACTTAAACGATACAGTATTTTATTTATATAATAATAAGTAAATATATATTAGGTTTTATATATATATATATAATTGCATGGATGCTAATCTGTAACCACTGGTTCCAAGCGGTCTTTATACCACAATCATCAGGCAGAAGAAGAAAGATTTAGGAAAAATCGAAAAAATACAGTTAAAAGAATGTTTACGTTAGAATTACGTATAACTCTCTTTTTAAGCATCCATGCAATTAAATATATATATAAACTAATATATATATATTTATTTTTATATTATATAATAGCTCTATCACAGATATTGAGCACTCTCCATACTACATTTGGTCAGCCACAAACCCACCAATTGAGATTGGGACAACCATACATAGTTTATATATATATATATATATATATATATATATATATATATATTACTCAGTCTGAGTATATTTTATGTGGAATATATTGAGACATTCCGTTTCAAATTTTGAAATTCCTTTTAAATGTAAACGTCCTTGGATTCATGACATAAAAGAATTATTCTGAAGTTAGAAGGACAGGACATATTCTTCTACCTTCTTGACAAGCTTTTGACATTAGTATTTTATAAGTTTTCACGTAGGTAAATTGTAAATATCAAATGTTCAATTTTAGTCTCTTTCACTGTATCAGTTCACATGATAAATGTGCTATGAAACTTTTGGAGAGTTTTTTAGCATATGATGCGTAATTATATAAGCAATCTTTAATTATTATTAATACATTGGACGATATCTCTTCATACACCCAATGTACTAGAGTAATTTTGGCATCTACTTACTTCCTCTGTGTGTGTGTGTGTGTGTGTGTGTGTGTTTTAGCATTTGCTGTATCTCTATGTAAGTAAATGATTAGAATGAATGGAAATTTTGATGTATTTGTTTAATAAACACTACTCGTTATATCGCGGGTAGTGTTAGCATCTACGCCACTGCTTTACCTTTCGGTGGATTTGATACACGACACGTTATGGATGGGTAGTTGCTTACGCCTTCCACATTTTAAATATTGTTAACGAATATAAATACCACATTAACAAAATAGTTTATTTAATGAACATGAATCATCAATTAAGTAGCTTTGTACAGACTGTATAATTATTGGCTTGTTTAACGGCATGTCATCCCTTATTGAGTTATTTAATGCTGATATTAGTGTTTTTCCAAGTAATCATGTTTCAAGTAACTATTCTACTTAATAATATTCATTTGTAAACAATTACAGCTTCAAGTAACTTTTCTTGATACAAGTATCTATTCTTATATAAATTATAAGAACGTAGTAAGCAAGTTCGAAATCCACTCGTGCTATTACGTTCACTTTCACTTTCGAAATAATACCGTTGGGAAAAATATGAATACCCTTATTCCCCTAACTATTGGTTAAATAGTACAACTACTGTTCTTCAACAAGGATGGTTTAGGCCTTAAATGATCCACGAAGGTAATGTACCATTATATAAATAAAGCAAATTAAACAAACCAAACCAAACCAAACCAAACTATGATGTGGAAGAGCCTAACTTCTGACGAGAAGGAATGAGAAAACTTTATGAAACCTGTACATAATTTGATCTCAGTGAGAAAGAATATGGAAGTGCGCACAAAGCAAAATAGGGTCATTGACTAGGTTTGGTTGAACGTGACTGGATCTCGAACTCGCTTACTATGTTGTCGCAGTTCAGCTCGTTAGCCAGTACACTATAGGGATACCCCTCTTGGACAGTATAAGGCTATTATATGTATAACGATTAAGGAATATATAAGTTGGCAACCGTAGTCGAAGGTGACCCGAAGGCTCCCTTTTCATTAGCAACTGCACCAGGATGTAGGGGAGGACGCTACTCCTTTTCTTGGATTGCTCCACTTTACCCTTGATGCATACCTTATAATGCTGAGTATAAAGCAAGGAAGTATCAAGTACCATTTTTTGAGTCTTTGGTATGACTCGACCTGGGACTGAATCCCGGTCTCAAGGCCATTGGCGAACACTCTACATACAAGGTCAATGGGCCGATAAAGATATATAAAACCCTTTAATAAAGAACGTTAATTTCTTGTTTATTTAAAAAAGAAGAGATTTCATCTAATTTAATCAATTAACATTAATGGGATTAAGGACTATAAATTACTTGGCATTAGATATCTGTGTTGTACTAAATACTGGAAGAACAGTAGTGGTTAACATCGTGGAAAATGAACTTGGCAACCAAAGTTCAAATCTTAAAAGAGGATATTTGTGTTTCTCTTTAAGTTAATGTCTTTAAGAAAACCATGAATCCATCTCTTCTTCTTTCCCCAGTCATGGGTAAATAGTAAGGCAAACTGGCTCTTTATCTTTGGTACTACAATCTATCAAGATGAAGGAAAACTCTAAATTCAAAACAAGCTGTACTCCACTTAAAAATCACTCTTGATTCCATCTCTTTTTCAAAAGAAGAGATGGAATCAAGCTACAGGGAAATGAGAAACTCCTACACCATTATGTTGAGCTTTTTACGTCTGTCTCTCTCTCTCTCTATATATATATATATATATGTATTTACGCAAGCCTTTCACACGAGAAGGATATGACACAAGATCAATTTTAAGAAGAGTTTAATAGATTTGAATTCAGGGTTTTCTTCCTCCAAGACAGATTGCTATACTAGAATTAAAGAGTCCATTCTGCCTTACAATTAGAGAATAGTTAGAAACAGACCTTTCCCAAGAGTATTAGCTCTCTGTAAAATGCAAGCAGCCTCGACAGGATTTGAACTTGGTTTTACGTATCCATTTCCAGCGACAACCTCCGTTACACCAAAACCACCACCCCTTCCTCCCGATCTCTCTCTCTCTCTCTATATATATATATATATATGTGTGTGTGTGTGTGTGTGTGTGTGCGCGCGCGCGCGCGAACGGAGACACACACGTACATGATAGATACATTGTGCTATATAGATGGACGACCGGTTTAAAAACTAGGTCAAATTCAGATATTCGGTGATTGGATAATCATATTCATTTTCTGACTAGTTTGGGAGGACAAATATTGAAATTCATTTTTTTTTTTACTGATTAGTATTTGTTTTTTGTTTTTTGTTTTTTTTAAAAAAAAAGACTGTCCTCGAAAATGTCATTACTTGCATCAGCGAGTGCCGCATGCGCACAGCATCACAATCATCGCTAATGTTAATGGAAAAGTGGATTAGCCTTAATGAGACCAAAAGCTACAAAGTTGTACTGCGTTATTTTTGTAAGATCACATTTGGGTTCTCTCAGGTAATAGGCCGTGACAAGAGGAAACCTTACAATTAATTATGAGAGGATTCAGACACTTGAAGAGGAGCATGAAATAATTATTTCTTGCGTCGATGCATAAAATAAATCATACACACACACACACACACACACTCACAAATGAAGATAATAGAGATAAGATGAATAGTCTCAGTGGTCACCAACTTGGATTCATGAAAATCTATGGTGAGTATAAATGCAAAGAACTAGAGTGTAATTACTTCGGTGCGAACATACTTTTCAATTACCTGCCCTTAATTCGGAAAACATTTTTTGTAGATTCATACTACGAAAATTATTTTTAAAAAGATACAAAAAGTACAATCGATTTACTTATTTCTCCATATTAAAAAAAATATATAAAAGTTTTAGATTTCATACACAAAATTTTGTTGATTCTGCTCATGAGGAGATCCATGCAAAAATTAGAGTTTATGGAATTCTTTTTTAATACAAATAATATACGCACAATTAAATAGTTTAAATTAATTATGCCTATCTAATAATAGTCATTGGGTTGAACCCAGTTATATGGTTTCAAGTATTCCGATATAATACTAATAATTCATACTCAATTATTTAGGCAGTCATATGGTTTCAATTACCTATTTCTATTTAATAATCATCATTAGTTTGCATACAGTTATATGGTTCCAAGCATTCCTTTTTAATATAAATAATTTACGTGCAACGGTATGGGGTTAAATAACTAGCAATAACAATAATAAAAAGGTATACAAATACTTGGACCTCGGCAAAGAACTAAAAAAATATGCGGTTTGGTTATTTGGTTTAATGGTATATCAACACTTGATGGTTAATACGAAATCATATATATATATATGTGTGTGTGTGTGTGTGTGTGCATATACATGTGTGAGAGAGATTTGTAAATTAATAGTTTGTAGGTGATTTCATTTTTTCACCCAAATAATTTCAAGTATTGCAATTGTTTGTACACACTTGGATAGTTTCAAGTATTTCTAACACGAATCATCCAGTCTTACCCCTTTGTAGACATGCAGTCGGTGTATTCTATAGTCCCAATCGACTTGGCTTCTGGACCATGAGAGTGACGGTGATACTAATTGTAGTTAGTGGCCATGAAGTGGTTCCCAAAGGTTTGGAAAAAAGACAGGAGGAATTTGAAATCAGAGCAAGAATCGGGACCATAAAGATGACAGAATTATTAAGATCGACAGAAATAATGAGAAAACTTGCTGTCACTCATACTCCGTAATATATTACTCATATGTACATTTACGACGTTGATATAATGTTTCTTAAATCTTTTGTAACAATGAGAAAGCTTTGAGAATACGAAATAAAAATCCCACGGACAAAAAAACGTATACGAGAAGAGAGAACTTTTCAAAACATTCGGGTTTAAAACAGAAATCAAAACCAATTTAACAATAACATGAGTTTTTTGAGGGATGAAAAGTTTGTAGAAGTATATCTTGCTGATTGCTGAGTTTAATGATAAACATTTGTTTGCATACAGTTGTATGGTTGTCAAGATAAAGTTCACATGATCAAAAAAGTACAAAGTAAATATCTATAATCTGCTTTACTATTATAATAACAATAAAACAGTGCCTTTTCAGTTTTAAACCAAAGCTTAATTTATTAAGATAAAATTGAATATTAATAAATAAGTAGGAATGTAATATATCTAATACAAAGAAACAAAAGTAGTACAATATTTTTCTACTTCAATAATAATCTTGAATTATATTTTATATATTGTTGAGTAGAAATTGTTGGCTTTGTTCATAGAGAAAGGGGAAATTTTCCTTTAGTGTGTGTGCGTGTGTGTGTGTGTGATGAAGAGGAGGGGGGGAGAAAGAATACTGAAAACAGAACTCACTATTCATAATCTACAAGAGCAGCTAGTTAACCATTACTCCTGTGGCAGCAGAAGTCGACGGTCTATCTTGCTGATTGTTGTGTAGGAACTTTCAGCCTTGTTCAGAGAAAAAGAGGGAATTTCCCTTTTTTGTCGACTTGGCAAGCGAGAACAAGATTTTTTTTTTTTTTCAGTTTTTACAATTTGTTATAGTTAGCATGTTGCTTACAAGTCTTAACAAAAAATTTCAAACGCCAGGCTAATAGTTTCCTCAAGAAATTACGAAAAAGAAAAACACTAGTCAACTTTTAAACACTTCTCTTTTTCTTCTTGCTTTTCAGAGCAAAATAGCAATTCTGGACTAGAAATGAAAAATAGATTTATTACGAGATTCAGGACAACCCTCAAAAGCTAAATAAAAAAAATTAAAAAAAAAAAAACAGAATCTACTGGGAAAATAATCTGTGTTTGGTGCAACTTGAAAAACATCTTTGTTACGAATTGCTTGAACCTGAATAAAGCGTTACAGCGAGCAACTGGTTCGTTTCAATGACACATTAAATTAGAAAACATCTTTTCTTGAACAATGAGTGACATTCCCCCAGACTCGACAGCTTGAGAGCATCACTTGTTTTGAGACAACGCTCTTTATTAGGTCAGGGGTTCTAACAATTTGTAGATATCTAAAAACTTCTACAAATTAAAAGTGTATTATTTAGATAAAAGAATGCAGAATCTAGCTGAAAAGTGATGTAAGGTCACAAAAATCCTCAGGGATATTTCAAAATGAAATTTTTCAGTATAACGGTGGTAAATGAAATACTAATAAGAATGTTTCAATCCATCCAAAATAGAAGCATTAGAACCCCATGAACTGCTGTTAAAATCAGAATCCAAATGACTTTGCATATGTAGTGAATGTCATTTTTCAGTTATCCAAATTCTTGATATAAAGGAGGAAACTACAAAAACCTAATTAGAATCATTTGGTTTGGTTTCTTTGATTAATGGCATATCAACATTTGTGGGTTATTTAATGCCAAAGCCATCCTTGTAGAAGAACAGGAGTAGTACTATTTAACCCATAGATGGAGGAATAAGGAGGTTCATACATTTCCCTAGGGTATTAATCTAAAAGTGAACTTGATAGCGCGAATGGAGTTTGAACTCGTTCATTACGATGTCACAGAGCAGCATGTTAGCCATAACGCAACAGGGACCCCCCCTTAGAAATCTTTACTCTTTCCTATATAAAATCATCAGTATTATTATATGAATACATACGGAATTATGAAGATTCGGTTTTTCTATACTTGTTACCATAATTCAGTAAAAATGTCAGATTGTAGCGAACTTTTTTCTTTGTAATTGTGATCAAAAACTCTTAGAAAGTAAAGCGATTTTAAACTTAATAACAATGCGGGGTTCACGTTCGCGTTAATCTCAACTACTTCTTTTCTCAAAAGCGATAATCTTTTTCCTGGTGTATTTTACAATTTTCGGCAGTTCTGATTTTCTTTTTTAAAAGTTACTTCAAAACCTTTAAGTTTCTATAAATTGTTATCATAATCAATGTAAATATCTCTGAATAAAATCATTAAATTTTCTGTCTTGTTCTTTTTGTCTTTTCTGGGAAAAGTCTGAATGAAAAATATGGCAAAAATAATCGAACTTAGTGTGAACAAACAAAATTCCCCAGCGAGTAAGAAACACATGCCAACAAAGGGAACGTAAAAGAAAATTTGATAATAGTCGCACACGGCACAGTGCTCTGGATTCAAATATAGTAGGGGGTGTCCTCGTGGCGTGATGGTTATAGCGATGGACTGCGGAATCGTAGTACGCGAGTTCGTACTCCAGTCGCGCTATGACGTTCACTTTCCGGCAAATACCCTTGGGAAAGGTATGAACACCATTATCCTCCCAGCTATGGGTTAAATAATACCACTACTGTTCTTCTAGGAGAATAACATTGGCATTAAATAACCTAAAAGTGTTGATATGCCATTAAAACCAAGAAACCAATCAAATATAGTAGCACATGACACGACAGTAGGAATACGACTACGGTGCTTGGAATTTGACAAGTAGCTAAATGGTCAACCAAGTTTGAAAAATAATATTTTTTAATATGTTAAATAATTCAGCAAAAATCTTATATACACATCTCTCTCTCTCTCTCTCTCTCTCTCTCTCTCTCTCTCTCTCTCTCTCCCAAGCTTAGATTGCTCCTAAAACTCTTACCAGGGGACTTGGGATTGAATTTCTGAGAATGCCGTATTAATGGACGAACTAACACGAATTTATAAGTTTAAAATACCTTTTCCTAAATCTTTCAAATTATTAACTTCGCTTTCTGCTAGAGGCACAGCTTTTAAACATTTTATCCCCTAATCTATCATTAACGATTTAGTTACTGTCTTCAAGACAGTCTTTGTTCCACTCGATTAACTCGATACTTAGAGAGGTACTCACAAATCTGTATTATGTTACCTTCGTGACAAGGCTCCTAAACAAAAATCGTTTTCTTACCTTGAGAGCTAGTTGTTGACCTCTTTGAAGATTACAGCAGTTGAGCATTCGACTTAAAAAACCATACATATCACGCGAAGTGAAAGACAACCCGAAATAACATTAGTTTGGTGCCAAAATAATAGCTATTTTTAACCATCATGTTTAAAGCAGTATAATTCAGCTTAGAATTTTAAAAACATACTAACCAAAATGAAAAACAATTAGAATCTATGCATTATTGCTAAAAATAAATAAGTCCACCAATCCAGGAATTGATGAATCCTTCGAAGAGCTGCTAGCTTTTGGAGACCTCTCGCAGGAAATTTTCGAGAAGCTTAAAATGTAATAGTTGAAGAGAAATCTTGTGTGTAAGCTGGATGAGGTGGATAGATTGATTGATTTTAATAGCATCTTAACCCTAGAGGTTAGGGAATCCTGTTCATATTTACGCCTTTTGTGTTCTTGTTTCTTAAGAGTGTGTTTTTGTTTTGTCTTTTTGAATACAGTCCTACCGAATACGAATAACTTTGAAAGATATCTATTTGTTCCATAGATTGGACCCTAACAGGTACAACTACTCCGGGTCAGAGAGGACCTGGGAGAAATGGCAACGAAGGACTACTCTACATTTTCCATGTATCCATAACTCGAGCCTTACCATTAGATGCGGTTTAGCATCAGCTCCGGAAACCCCATCTTTGGGGGTGGTCTTATTCCTCTATAGGAGATACCATCAGCATATTCTAAGCCATACCAACAGGGCGAGATACATTTTGGGGCCTTACTCACTCTACAGGGGATACATCATCATCGTCATCAAGTTCTCTCATTCTCTCAGGTCATCTGTCCCAATCATTCATCGCTCGTGGTAGATCTTCTAGGCCGCATCCAGTGTCCGTATGTATGTAAGCCTCGCCAACAGAGCGAGATGCAGTCTGGAGGTTTTTTGCCCTCCTGCAGGGGATTCAGTCAGCATATTCTAACCCCCATCGACAGGGTAGAGATGATATAGAATTTTGTAGCTCGATTCGTTCAATTTCTGTAAAGACATTTGCTAGACATGCAGCCGAGCATTTTTATGAAGTAGAACCGATCCTTTTTGAATGGCCAATCCTAGGTGTAAACACTGCAGTTCTTGCTGTATTTTGAAGATTTCTTGGCAGTAATTCGCAGCTGTGATAGTTTCGCCAGGATTCAAGAAGCTGTAGTGCATGATTCAACTTGCCGAACGAGAAAGAGTAACCAAAAACTCCTTTTGGTGAACATCGTCGGTTGTTTTTTACAATCTATTTTTCGTCAAGGATCCAAAATGCATCGTTTTTGTTGTGCAAAAGAAGTAGACTTTGTAAAAACCTTTCTTTTTTTCATTCAGTACGAGCGGCATCGATTAGTCGATTTTTTTCTTTAATTTAGTTCGAAGATAATATTTATTTACTAAGGTTTGGTTTGGTTCATTTGTCTAACGGTAGATCAATTCTTTAATGACTATTTAAAGCTCTGCTGAAGAAAAACTGTGAAATCGATTAGAATTAATTCTTAGTTTCTCCTTCCAGAGTTTAATTATTAACAATCTTAACTATTTCAAGAATGGATTTCTCTAATTTAAAACAATATTCTTTATCAAAGTTGTTTCAACTTTCTCGAATGGCAGTTAATAGTTCTTCTACGGAGCTTTCTCATGGAATATTTTAAAAAGATCTCCCCCCAAAGTTTCCATTTGGATTTAGATCCAGAGTGTTTTCTGACTATGTCAATTATTTTATGTCTTACCTGAAAAAAAGTTCTAATTTCTTTTGCTTGTGGTCCAGATGTTCTATCGTCGTGAAAAATGACTTCATCATTACCAATTCAATTTATTGATTGAATTAGAAAATTACCCAGGATTTCAACATACAAATGTGCGTTGATTATTGAGGTAAAGATTGCCATTTCCCCAGGTTCTTTAAATGATATGCAGCCCAATATTCATAAATGGAAAAGTTATTTGTTTTCTTCAAGCAGTCATCTTTATATAAGAACCTCTTCTCTCTCTCTCTCTCTCTCTCTCTCTCTCTCTCTCTCCTGGCTTAGACTTTGTTAAAGCATTTAATTTCAGAAAATCAACCGACACCGAATGTATAACAATATGAAGTGACGTAAAAGTCACATACCATCTGTAAAATGAATAACATATTTCATATATAATCGGATCTTGGGAAATATAAAATATTTCAAAGTAAATTCCAAAAGTCAAACGTCTTTATTTCTTTTAATGCCAAAGTTATTCAATTTCTAAATTGGTAAGTAACTTTTGAATCACACTGCATAACCTAAAGTGCGATATGCATAAGCGTCAGATACGTAATGACAAATAAACGTATAGATATAAAGATATAAGGGTAGATCAGAACTATTTTCATTAAAAGAGCTTCAAATCACAATGATACCGTAATTTGGTTTGGTCGTAGAGGTGCTAATCCTGCTCTGTAGAGTTTGTGTTTTTGTATCTTTGAACATGTTCATATATATATATATATATATATATAACGAACATATCCACACGAGCAGGATGTGATACAAAGTCAAATCTAAACGAACTTTATCAGGTTTGAAGTCAGAGTTTCCCGAGACCAGTTGTCATACCAAGGTTAAAGAGCCCAGTATGCTCTACTATTTACCCAAAGCTAGAGGGAGAATAGTTGGTTTCATACCTTTCTCAAGAGTATTAGCACTGTTTGAAATGCAAACAGCCTCGTTCAGGATTTTGAACTCGGATATCCGAGTCCACTTCCTACGCCGATCATCGTTATCCCCGATCTTGATATACAAGTTGTTAAAAAGAAGTTTGCATCTTTATTTTTCAATCACTGTGTATATGAGATAAAAAGATCGTCATTTTTGTTATTTTCTTCTTTACAGTTTTTATAACTCTACGGCAGACAAACATTTCATTCCTCTAAGACAAACAATCAGTGGGTTATACGAGAAATACCTAAAAACAACTGTTTATACTCTTTTTTCTTTCTTTCTTTTTTCCAGTACTTTTCAAAACTGTTTTTTCTATGGAACGCGCTGACTTAAAAAGAAGAATCGAGAAAGCCATATTTCAAAATTACACCTATCAGTTCCTTCTCACCAATATTCAAACATTAAAGCCTTTTACGTAGAACGTTTTGTCAAGCAAACTATTACAATATACTTGAGTTTTCTGACTCAGCTTCGCCTCTACTGTAAACATGGCTCGCGAATTAAAAGTATTTATTCCGTAAGCCTACAGTGCAAAACACTATATTACATTTCGCTTCACGCCTTCTCCTAAGAGTCTCCTTAGTACGAAAATCTATTGTGGACGAAAACTATACAACACTTTATCTCCTATTATTAAGACCGTAATATATAAATAACTACACTTACTAAAACAAGAAAGAGGTAAGTCTTACTTTTGTAAAGACTACAAAGATAATTGCTTTAAAAGAAAACTATTTAAGATTACTGGTTAGTTTTACGGCACTTCAACACTTGTTGGGTTATCTTATGCCGAAAAAAATTTTAAGCAAAAATTAAGTTTCAAGTAAATAATATTTCTAATCGCTCATAAACAATTATAGCTTCAAATAATTATTCTTAATACTAATAATTTACATACAATTTTATGGTTTCAAGCATCTGTGCAAGAAATTAAAATTTGACAATACAATTAATGGTATATGCACAAACCAGAAATCATTCTAGATAAAGAGACCTATAAAATTCTCTGGGATTTTGAGAGACAGACTGATCGCCTAATCCAGTAAAAATACTAAAAGTTGCATCGACGTAAAGTAGATTTAAACACATCAAATTTAAGTAGGATATATAAAATGATTAATAAATGCAAATGAATAAATTTGCCCCAACCCCTGTCAACCCCTAATGCTTTATTCTCCCCTTTTAAATTTAAAACAATACAGTTTAGAAATAAATTCAGTCAGGAAAATTTTAACAAATACCTTTTTTCAGCATATAAAGCACAATCGTAAGAATAAGCAAGGTTTGAGATCGCTATGCTGAAGCCTAAGTGTACAAAACACTTCGTTATTATGACTTTTAATATATAAAAAGCAGGGGAAATCCATAATTTCTAATAGTATTTGGAAGCCTCAAATCGATATCGCATACTTTTTGCTGCATATAAATACAATCGTAAAGGGTTCGATTCGAAATTCACAGAAAGTTATCATCTATAACAGAAGACACCTGAAGGCAGGAATCTACAACGATAAAAACACTGTGATGATAATATCAACTAAAATGAAGATATCAGTCCATGTAAATAAATGTATAATACCAGAAATTGTTTGTTCAATTAAAAGTCTTCTTTGGATTCTTGAAGTCGCTAAGATTACATTTCGACCGATCCATTCTTCAGTCGACGCAAAGTACATAATCCAAGAAAAAAGATGAAAAATAAATCCACCAAGTACAGATTTTAACACAACTTGGCTCTCTTTACTAATTTGGCTTAGGATAACTATCCTAAGAATTTTTTTGAATTACCTGGCTACTTGCTTTACCTAACGCTACAGGACTGAATCGACCCTATTGGTTCAATTAGTAACCATTTTTCTGTTCTGTCTTTTTAATAAAGAAAAAGGAAGGTTTCCCTTTGTTTCTTTCAGATTATACAACTGGCAAGGACCGAAGAATAGAACAAACGAAACGTTTTATAAACAACATCAAGAATACAACGAGGATAAATTAGGTGAATAATTTTGGATAATACAAAGTTAAATTAAACCAATCAGTAAGAAGTCCCAATTGATATATCGAAAACTGTTTACTAAACGTAAGAGTCCCTAAGACTGAAAACAATGTTACACTCAACTCAAATTCAATGGTTTGTTTATGTAACAATATTTTTATAAGCTAAGATAACGTAAACACAAAACACACACACACGAAAAACTCAACTGTTTTCAATTCAAGCTCATCCAAGTGAAAATCTGAGAGTACAAGATCCAAAATATACCTCATTTTTTTTTCACAGCTGTTTTTCCACTGTTTAGCACTCAAACCAAAATCTTTTATTTTTCAATCTTGAAAAATTCTTTCAATTCCAAGAGAAATTACCTTGATCAAACTTTTAAATACAGCTCTCTCTCTCTCTCTCTCTAAAATTTTCATTATATAAGGAATTGCTCCTAATGCGTGAGGACATTTTTTAAGTGTTCGATGTTCTTATTAAGCAGAGTCAATAACACTGAATTTCGCCATATATATAAATATATATATATATACACACACACATACATGTAGATGGTGACACCAACCTCTTCGACATTATAATCTGCCCAGAGTGTGTACTACGAACGTTAATAGAAAATAAAAGAAAATGGTTATACATTAAAAATGACAAGAAGCAGACAATAGCTCGCAAAAATTATGACACAGACTACGCAGATGATCTAGCGCTTCTAGTAAATATATCTGCTGAATCCCAGGAGGAAAAGTAAGGACCAACTCAAAAGCGTCGTTATCTTATGGTATCCTCTACATAGACACGCCAGTGTTGTCTGACCAGGAAGGACTTATATAGATAAGCGCTTTGTGGACACTGGATGCAGTCTATAAGACCTGCCAGAACACACACACACACACGCACAAAGGTGTGTCAGTACAACTTAGGCTTCTTCATTTTTGTCTCGATTTCAATCAAACTTTCAAGAATAGAGTTATTCCTGAAAGTTAAAACAGTATTTGACCTAGAACATCTGACTTTCTATCCCCGAAAATGAAACTACTTCTTATGCCAATATATTATTATATTTTACTCACCAGTTGTTCGTCTGTCCGTAACATTAAAGCATCTCCATTTTTGGCCCGATTTAAATCAAATTTTCAGGAACTATTAGGTCATTCCTGAAAAGCTTTTAAACTATATTTGGGAAAGACTTTTTGATTTCTCCTAAAAATGAAAACACTTCTTACGCCAATAAAATTTTAAGCAATCGCATTCTTTGCCATTTTTTTTTTGTACTTATGGTTCATTCTAAGTCATACTATACACACCGTATGAACATCAGTGACCATCTTAAAAGACGTATGCGATACGGGTAAGTGTTGTTAGATAAAAAAGACTTAGCTAAGAAATTCCTTGATCATTACATCTAATACAAAAAATCAAGTAATAATAAGACGAAAGGAATTTGAAGACAGATACATACATGTAAATCCATTTAAAAAGCACGACATTCCTGTGTCATTGCACAAATAAAGACGGTTTCAGTTCTATTACAATGGGCCCCTATCCTCTAATTTTGCCTATTTTGTTTACAAGGTTATACGGAAAACAACCTTATCAGAGTGTGGCTTCATTTAGAATTGTCAAGTAACCCTCCAGTTATTCCTTTCTGTCAGTTCTGCAACCCTGATCTCTTCACAGAGTTCATATCTCTGCAATAAAACCCCATTTCTATCACCACTCACGTTTATGAGTCGTTCAAGAGTTATCTCCCATAGATTTGTTTTGTTTTGTTTTGTTTTGTTTAATATATTTAAAGTTCTTATCTATTAAGACATGGCATTGATCCTAAAAAAGAAATAATAATAATAAAGAAATAAAAGAACAAAAAAAAAAACACTACAGACCAAAGAATTTCTTGGATGTTTTTTGTGCCAAAATATTTTAGTTGTGTTCAAGCGTGCACGATAGAGAGAAGCTATAGCCTCGCGCCTTTATCAGATACACACGTGCCAATTTGAAAATTTCATCGAACAAATGACAAAATGAATCTATTATTTTAAAATTTACAAGGTTTTTACCCTTCATCATCATCAAGTCGCGCTGCTAGCACAGATTCCCCTGAATTTCTCTCTCTTCATCCATCCCTATCATATATTGCTCTCAGCAGGTCTTCCAAACCACATCCTGTGTCTGCGCAGAGCTATTGTCAGTTCTTGCTGGCCGACCAACACTGAAATGACCATGTGAAGGAGTCGATAAGAGAATGTCATTTACGTATTCATCTTTGCTTCTCCAGCAGTGCCACGCATGTCTTGTTTTTCTTACTTGGATGGTTTTAGAGATCATATTTACCTACCCCTCCGCTCGGGCAAGATATGACACAAGGTCAATTTTTAAGCGGAGTTTAACAGGTTTGAATTCAGAGTTTTCCTTCTCCTAGACTAGTTGCCACACCAAGGCTGAAGAACCTAATCTGCCCAACTATTTACCCATAGTAGGGAGAATATTTGGATTCATACCTTTCCCAAGGGTATTAGTGCTATGTGAAATGCAATCAGTCTCGTCCAGGATTTGAACTCGTATCGTCGTGTCCAATTCCTACGACGATAACCATTACACCACGGATGGTTTTAGAGATAGGCGGTAAGTGGCGGTACAGCTGTTGTTTCGTAGGGTGTTGCGATTCCAGGATTTGTTCAATATAGCTCGTAGCATTCTTGTTCCTATCCAGCTTTTTCTCTATGCGCTTTTTCAGTGTTCATGTAGTATAACAGTAATACTGACACCACCGCTACTTGGAAGAAATCCCGTTTTATTCGAAAGTAATACTTTTTTTTACTTACGCGTTAAAAGCCACTTTGATGGCCAATGTGTCGCTGCCACTTGTTTCAAATGCAAGGCAGTGACGCTTCTATTTGCAGTTTCAGTGACTCGCGGACAATGCCAGAAATAATGAACTCACTAGAAGATCCATGAAATCAGTGGGGTTTTGTCTATAATTATATTAGTGTTTCTATTTAGGAAAGAAGTGTAAGTTTCTGTTCAACATTTCATAGTTATCTTGCCCTTTTGTCAGGGCTTAGAATACGCTCACAGAATCCCTTGAAAAGATGGGTAAGACCCCTCACCGAAAAAAATAGGGTCTACTGAGTATAACAGTAAATTGTATCTGTTGGTGAAGCTCCAGTGCTCAAGATTTGGGAAATGTGAAGTACTTCATTTCACTTAATCGGAGTGGTAGTACCTGTTAGGGTCCCATCTATGAGTCAAATAAATATGTTTAAGAATTATTCGTATTCGATAGAACTATGTCCTAAAAACCACTTAAAAATAAGAATACAAAAAGGCAAATATAAACATACAATAAACGCAATTCCATAAAATTCAGTCATAAAATAACCTATAACAGTTTGGTATGCCATTAAAACCAGTCAATTATAGTTATTCTGAGATATCGGATGATTGAAAAATAGTATCATTAGAACTCCACGCCAAATTATAATTTCGTTGCAAACTGTACCGGAAACTACTTTATTCTCGACAAAAATTTTAAAAGTATTGCGTTGATCTTATAAAAAATTCACTATGACGTAGTGATTTGGCTGGATTATATATATATATATATATATATATTGTCTGCTACATTTATAAATAAAGTGTTCTCAAAATCAGTGATAGAGCTTATGTATGTATAAGTTTGAGTAGCGTAAACACAGGGTCAGTGAAGCTTGCTGACTGTCAGTTTCTCGCCAATGCTATTATCAGGCTAAGCTCTTGGAAAAGAATTGGATTGGAGAGAAAGAAAGAATGGGCTATGGCAAAGGAAGGAAAAGGAAAAGAAACGGTAGCGAGAGTTGTCAGGAAAAAAAAAGTAAAAGCAAAATGTTTTAAAAGTTGTGTCTGTTTCTTTCTTTCTTTACAAAGAAAGCTAAATAGAATGATAAAAACTGTGAATCAATTACTATAAACAGTATTTCGGCGGGAGTCCGGGCGCTGACCAATGTCCTTTCCGAGTTGTTTCGAGTCAATCCGCTTTTAACTGCTCACAGTCACTTTTAAATTAAGTGCTTTTTAGAAAATTACGAGTAGTGAGAAAAAAAATTCTGCCTGTCCTTTTGTTCACTAACAAATACACACACTGACACACAAAGGACGGTCTGACAATAAGACAGGGCTCAAGAACCCAAAGCAACCAGAGACCAAAGTCTTATTCTTAAGTGGTCTCAAATTGATCAAATGTCTTAGATAAATCCTTCCTGTTCTATTAATATATTCAGTTGTGTAAGTTCACAACAGTACATCGTAGTAATGGAAATATACACCTCAATAAATTGCTCTAAACTTTTGAGACTTTAAGCTTTTCAAACAAATCTCTAATTAAATCTACAAATCTGAATGGAATGGATGATAGGATAGGATGTCTTAAATTGCAAATAACCTTTTTTGTCCAGAGCTTCAAGTAACTATTTATATTACAAATAATTCATATATGGTATTATGGTATCAAGTATCTCTATCTAGTACAAATAATTTTCAGCCCAGTGAGCTGGGACTGTAGAATACACCGACTGCATCTCTGCAGAGGGGTAAGACCCCCTCCAAACGAGAGTCCTGGTTATGACATTAAAAATCAGATCGTGAGGCTTTCGATGTGCTAGAGCTTTGGGGAATGCGGAGTACTCCATCATTGCCATCGTTCCCAGGTTCACCCTGGTCCGGAGTGCAAGCACCTGATAGGGTCCTATCAATGGGTCAATTAGAATTGTTTGACATTTAAACTGATCCAAACAAATAACTTCTGTAAAATCGAGTTGCTTGAAATAGAAGGGTTTGATTTTTTTAACTGAGTGTGAAAAAATAACTGATGTTTAATTGAATTGTTAGGGATATGTGGCAATACTTGGAAACTTTCAACTTTGCACACTTATGCTAAATTGAATTCTTTGAAACAGAACTGTTGGATCATTTAACTGTGAGTAAAGAAATGACTGATGTTTAATTGAATTGTTAGTGATACATAGCAATACTTGGAACCGTTTAACTGTGGGCAAAAGAATGAGCTTTGGCTTATTTAAAAACGTTATCCACAAAATGTGTTCACAAATAATATATATATATCTAATATATATGTATAACGAGGATTTGGCATTAAATAACTTACAACGGGTGATATGACATCAAACTAAACCAAATAAATAATTTTTAAACAGATCTATTTGATCAATAGGTGGGATCATAACAGATACTACCATTCCAGTTCAGAGTGGACCTGGGAATAATGGTAATGAATAGGTACTCCAAACTCTCAAGAGCTCACCACCGGGTGATGTTTAGTATCGATACCCAGGACATGCGTTTTTTTTTTCGGGGAGGAGGTCTTATCCTTCTGAAGAGAAACTATTCAGTATATTGTGAGCCCCACCGACAAGGTTTCCTATTTAAAGCTAATAATCAATATACAATTGTATGATGTGAAAATTACTTTTCCTGTTGAATAAAAATCGTTTGTTTGCAATCACGTTTCATATATTCTTATATAACACCAATAATTTGCAAGCAATTATATGGTTGCAAGTAACTAATAATAACAATACTTAGTAAACAATTATAGCTTCAAGAAACTATTCTTAATACAACTAATTTGCAAACAGTTAAAAGGTTTCAAATCGTTTAAACATTAATAGTTTTATTGAATAATGAACATTTGCACAGTTAAATGATCTTACGTATTCGTATTAAATACCAATGATTTTCAAAAAGATCTATTTGACTCTTAGATGAGACTCTAACAAGTATTACTCCTACTGATTAGAGTTGACCTGAGAGTAATGGCAATGGAGGGCTACTCCACGATCCCGAGATTTTCAGAACAGGAACTTCACCATCAGATGCAATTTAGTGTCATAGCCGGGACATCCTTTTGGGGAAGTTTTACTTCTCTGCAGGAAATACAGTCGGCGTATAACTCCCAAGGATTTATTGAATAATAAAAATAATATATCGTAGAATTTCAGACAGCACTATGAAAGTAGGAGAACCAACTAGTCGAAATGTGAATTTAATCAAACCGAACTTTACCGTTAGATTAGTAACAAAAGATAGAGTCGCGTTGTCGATACTCCTTAAAAATCATTTAAAACCCAGACCAAATAATTGTGTTCCATCCAATAAAAATTCATTCAAAATGGCTAATACGAAGTGCGATCGAAAAGTATGGAGATTAAGGCCTTTTCTGTTTTTATTTAAACTTTACATACAGATGTGTGCACAGTTTAGCAACTTACATAACAAAGTGGTAATGTCTCGATTAATACGAAAAGTAGACAAGTTAGTGTTAATTGGGAAGAAAATTATAAAGACAATCTTCGTCTAAATAACTACACTTGTTAAAACAAATAGTAAAAAAACACAAAGACAATTGCTTTGAAAAAACAACAGCAGTTGATTGCTTGGTTAGTTTTACGTCATGTCAACCCTTTGTGGATTACTTAATGAAGAATAAAGTCTTTTAAAACAAAAATATAGTTCCATGAAAGCGTCTGTGATCGAATCACTAGTAAATAATTATAACTTCAACTAACTATTCTTAATACTCATAATGTATTTAAAAATATAGTTTCAAGTAACTGTTCCTGTTTAATGATGATGTAGATAATGATAATAATAATAAGCAGAGATGAAAGAAATTTTTTTAAAAAAGAGTACCTCAGACAAACAAGAAAACATCTCGAAACCAAGCACTGGAGCAGAAATCTCATCAAAGGGATTAACATCTAGACATTCTTAAAATGGACAAGGAAGAAACTCAGACAACTAAATCAGAAGAAAAGAAAGTAGATGACGATGTACAATCGAGAGATAGCTATATATGTCAAAAAATGAAGAGAAGTCGCCAGCATTGACGAAAGCGTGGATACATCAATACAACGACTCGAGAACTACATTAAAAAGAGTTTTAAAAAAGGACTAATTACAACGACCAATAACAACACTAACAACATAAGGAAACAAAAGTGAGAAGAAAAACAACTGTACGGAGATTTAAAGTGACAATCTGGTGAAATTTCACACAAGAAGACCTAGACATAGCCACGAAAAGGAAGCCATAAAAGTGAAGCTGAATCCATTCTCATAGCAGTAGAAAAAAAGAAGAAACACCGTAAGGAACAATTATATGAAAAGGAAAGTCTATAATGTGCAAAAGAATAGCAAGTGGGGATTATGTGGTGAAACAATCACATAAGTGAATATAGCAAACAAACTCTAAAAGTGTATAAGACAAGACATGAGTGGTTAGGAAAGGTGATCCTCTGGTAATTGCGCAAGAAATTGTAATTTGACCACACTACCAAATGGTATATGCATAAACCAGAATCTACCCTAGAGAATGAGATGCATAAACGTCTCTGAATTTTGAAATACAAACAGATCACCAAATCCTGGTCAGAACCCAGACCAAGTGCTGATAAAAAAAGAACTCGTATAGTGGACTTTATCAGCAGACCACAGAGTGAAAACCAAAGAAAGCGAAAAAAGAAGACAAGTACTTAGACCTTGCCAGAGAACTAAGAAAGCTAAGGAACATGAGGATGATGGGGATACCAATTATAATTGGTGTACTTGGAATGGTCTCCAAAGACTTGGAAAAAGGACTGGGAAAGTTAGAAATCGGAGGAAGAATCGAGACCATTCAAACTACAGAATACTGAGAAGAGTCCCAGAGACCTGACGAGACTTGCTGTCACTTAGACTCCTATGAAAGACCACCAGCGTTAGCTGGGGTGAAAAACTCGCAAAGCGGAGAATAATAATAATAATGATAATAATTTGTTTGCACATAGTTATATGGTTTCAAGTATTCCAATGATTATGAGCTCGATTGGCTTGGCTTCTTTGTTTAATGGCATATCAACTTTCGTAGGTTATTTTATGCCAAATCCATAATTGTAAAAGAACAGCAGTGATTCTTTTTAACCAATAGCTGGGAAGGGAAAAGGGAGTTCATACCTTTCTAAAGTGCATTAGTGAATAACGTGACTGGAGTTCGAACTCGTTAAGTACGTTAGCCACTACGCCACAAGGGCTCCCTCGCCCATTAGTTTGAATTTCAGTGAATAGTCCTCTATTTTTATTTGGTGCCAATTCTCTGCTAATTTCAGTAATCATCTAATTAGTCATACAAGTTGGCCTCGCTGACTATTTGTAGTGCAGTCTGTTCGAAATTAACAGGGTGATCTAGTAGCTTGGCCTTGGGCCAGACTGGTCAAAGCCTAGTAAAAATCTACTCAGGCATTTCAACTGGGACTTAAAATGAAGTGATAATGGCCGTGTGTTTTCAAGGGGTCATTTTATTAACTCATAAAGATAAGAGTGCCGTGACGGAAAGTCACGTGAGTTTATATTACCCCATCCCCCACCCCGTAAAGATGCGTGTCACACTCCGAATGTCTGGAAGATGAGAGAAACATAAGAAATAAAAAGGAATGAGAAATAAATACCATTAATTAAGTCTACTTAAAATTTATTTTTATTCTTTGGACGAGGGATTACAACGTTAGAAATAAAACCGATATTTGTAGAAGAAAGAAAGAAAAAAAAAAAAAGAAAAGAAAATGTTGCTAAGAAAGAAAGAAAGAATGAGTGGGTTAAAATCTAGAAAGCAGAAAAAAGGGAGAGAAAAAGCTTAAAGAAATAAATCTGAGAAAGATAGAAATAAGAGAGAGAGAGAGAGAGAGAGAGAGAGAGAGAGAGAGAGAGAGAGAGAATGGTAAAAAGAAAGAAAATAGAAATAAAAGGAAAAAGAACAAAACGAAGAAAGAAGGAAAGAAAGCAAATAGAAATAAAGTATAAGGCTAAAAAAGAAGGAAGAAAGCAAAACCGAGTATAAAAAGGCAAGAAAGGGGGAAGAGTAAGAAAAACAAAGGTGGGGTTAAGGAGAAAAGAGAAAAGGTAAGAATAATAAATCTAAGAAAAGAAAAAAAAAAAAACAAAAAAAAACAAAGAATAGGATAATTGAAAAAAGAGTAAAGGAAATAAAGAAGCGAAAAGAAAAATAAAGGGAAAAGGGCTTAAAAAGAAGAAAGAGGGAAGTAAAAGCGAGAAAAAAGGTGGAAAAAGGAAAAAGAGAAAGGACAAATGACTTAGAACCAGAAGAAAAGACGACGAAGAACAATAAGGGATGAAAAGCTTGATTAAAAGAAAAGAAAAATATGAATAGGAAAAACCGCCAAAAAGAAGAGAAAAATTTAAAAAAGAAAAGAATGGTAATAAGCAATAAGAAAACGAAAAAGAAAAAGAAGAAAACACAGGTAATGAAAATAAAGACAAAAAGAAAGTGAATGAAAGAGAAGATAGATGAGAAGGTAAAAAGTGAATCAAAGAAAAAAGAAGAAAAAAGAAAGAAAAAATAGAAGGAAAAGAGATATATGAAATGAATGTATAAAAGAAAAAAAAAAGAATTAGAAAGAAAGGAAGAAGAAGAGAACTGAGATATTTAAAGAAAAAAAAAGAAAAAACAAATTAGGAAAAAATGCAAGAGAGAAAAACGAATAATGAGAAAGAGAAGACAGGAAGAAAAAGACGCGAAAGAGCGGAAAGAAAGAAAGAAAGAAAGAAAGAGAAATAAAAAGAAAAATATAAGGGATGAAAAATAAATTGGAAACAAAGAGAGAGAAGAAATGAAAAAGTATGAATCAAAGAAAGAAAAAGAAAGAAAAATACAAATGATACGGAAGGAAAGAAAAACATAAGGGGGAAAATAAAGAAAACGGGAAAAAGAGGAATAAGGTTGAAAAGAATGAATTAAAAAAGGAAGAAAAAAAAAAGGAAGTAAAAGGTGAGAGATAGGGATGAAAGGGACGATGAAAGTAAGAGAGAAAGTGTAAGAAAGAAAAAAAAAGAAAGAAAGAAAGAAGAAAGAAAGGGGGAGATGAAAAGAACACAATGATAAAAGAATGAAACAAGCAAGAAAAAGGATACAGGAAAAAAAAAGAAAGAAAGAAAAGAAACAGGAGAAATAAGGTTAGAAAGAAAGAAAGAAAGAAAAAGGAAATAAAAGATAAAAGATAGGGATGAAAAGAACAAATCAAACTAAGAGAGAAAGAGTTAGAAATAAAAGAAAAAGAAAAGTTAAGGGTTAGAAAGGAAGAAAAAAAGAGGAAAGGAGGCAATGATAAAGGAACGAAGATAAAGAAAGAAAAAAGAATGTTACAAAAAAATAAAAAAAGGGGAAGTACACTATAAAACTTAGAAAGTTTATGAAACTGAATTGAGGAAAATGTAGGGAAGGTGAGAATGAACAAATAATTAACTCAAAGTGAGAAACGAGATGATAGGAATTATTCTTCTGGGTGTGTTCCCTGTACTTGAGTGCCTATCATATTATGCAGGGTTATAAAAACTTCAAACACACTCTAGAAATTATTAATTTAGCAATACACATGCACACAAAGAAATTTTAAATCTATCAACAGAAAGACTTAATAAAAATCACGAAGCTAGCCTCGAAGGTTTGTAATGTTGGAGTACATTTCTCGCTGTGAGCTTTACGATTATGGCGTGTGTCAGATTAAAACAAAGAATAGTAAATACTTTATTTATCACATCTTTAGCAATTTGTTCTCGAAGAAGAGTGTCGATGCTAATTCGAGCCGCGTTACACATTTCACACTTGTTACCTTGCTTAGTTTAATAAATAGGTCGGCTTATTGAAACAGCGATCAGGTTCGAGTCTAGAAGAAAGCAAAGGAATACTTTTTTGCTGATTTTCATGGCATAACATATATCATAATAATGTTCTTTCAATGGTGTCGATGATAACTATTAACTCTACCAAACTCAGTAAATAACTTGCATAGGTGAATTGTTTATTAGAGTGAAGACTTTTGGATCAGATAATAACGAAGATAATGTGCCACAGATTCTCCAAGGATTTCAAATTCAGAGATACAGCTTCGTTTAGAAATTTAAAGCGAGCTGGCCGAGTCAATTTTCTTACGCGAGTATCATTACATTACGCACATCTCTTTCACTATATATATATATATATATATATATATATAACATATTAGATTTATCGAACAATGCCAAGAGCTTGAACAAATAAACAAGTATTTGGAGCTTTGCTAATAAATAGACGAGGATAGATCATCATCATCATGAATCGCTGTCAGCACGGATCTCCCTGACCCTCTATCGTCCATTAGTCCCGGGGTGTCATTAAGGCTACATCCTGAATCAGTACAGAGCTGTTGTATATAGGTTCTAGCAGGTCGTCCTGCCTTTGCTCGTCCATGTGATGGGGTCCACAGGAGTATGTCGCTTATGAGTTCGTCCTTACTTCTCCAGCAATGTTCTGCATGTCTGGTTCGTCTAACTTGGAGAGGTTTCGTGACAGCTGGCCGTACAGCTGCTGTTTTGTGGGATATTGCCTCCATAATTTGTTCAATACAGATCGTAACATTCTTGTTTATTGCCGTCAAGCTTTTTCTCCATACGTTTAGTTAAGAGTCCATGTAGTGCATCCATATAGCAGTATCAACACGACCGCTGCTTGGAAAAACTGCATTTTATTTTATCGGTTAGGTCTAACTTCCATATGACCGATAGCCAATCGATAGCCGTCTTTCTCGATTGATGAAACACTGCTTCCTAGGTAGGTGAACTTGTCCACTAGTTTCAAAAGCCCACCCTTTAGTGTGGAGATGTCGCCTCTTTGATTAAAGCACATGTATTCCGTCTTGTCTGTGTTGACATGGAGGTGGCCTATGGCAGCAGCTTCTCGTTCCAGACCATGCAGCGGAGTTTTGGCAGGGCGACTGTATTTGCCAGAAGCGCTATGTCGTCAGCGTAGTTCGTGTCTGTAATTGTTTGTGCGGGGTACCTCCTGCTTCTTTCCTTTACTATAGCTTGAAACCGTTATCTTTCACTATATCTACAGACGTTCTAAGAACGTAGTCAAGGCAGATCATAAACAAGTATGAGGATAATGTGTCCCCTTGTAGCACACCTGCTTCAATGTCGAAGTAGTCTGTGTCTCCATCCGGAGAGGATAGATAAACGTTTAAAAAGCGTTTGATAAATTAAGAAGTGCTCAAATGCAGACCAGTAGAGCAGTATAAAGACGTTCTCAACAATATTACGAAGGCAGATAAATCTAAGTTAGGATAGCGTAAACACAGATCCAACGGCGGTTGTAGATAGTCAGTTTCTCACCAATTCTATTGACAAATAAAAAGTTCTTGATCCGATGATTGCATAGTGAGGAAACTGATAGTTATCAAGCACCGTTAACTCTGTGTCTATGCTATCCTCATTTAGATCAACATATAGTTTATTGTCAATATCGAGCATTCTTTATTTATAAATATAGCAAACTATATACATTTATATATAAGGGAGAGAGAGTATCGTCAGTTTAATCTCTTTCTTATGGATTCCAAATATAATTAGTTAGATGCATTAGTGTAAAATATTTGACAAAGTGATCATCAAAGGAACTATCATGCCTCATTCGTAAATATAAGTCTGATATTATTTCAAATATTCTGGTATACAAAGGAAGCAGAGGATACTTTTTTTGAGTCTGAATGCAGAGTTTGTAGAGATGCATTTTACAATGGTGCATCAGGTTTGAAATGGTTTAAAGGTCTGTAATCAACAATACTGCTACTACTACAACTAATAATAATAATAATAATCGAATACAACTAGCTGACACAAAGAAGTACCGAGGGGGCATGTATGAGTGGGGAAAATTATTCACTGGGAATAGTGCAAGCAACTGAAGTTTGATTATATGGACAACGGGTATGTGCATAAAATAGAATCATTTCTAAAAAATGAGACGCGCAAAATACTTTGGGATTTTGAGATACAAACTTATCACTCAATCTTGGCCAGAAGACCAAACCTATTTTTAATTAATAAGAAGAAAAAAACTAATCAGCTAGAGAATTTTGCCGCACCAGCGTAGCACAGAATGAAAGTAAAGAACAGCGAAAAAGTTGACAAATTTGGGGCCTGAGCCCAGGAAAAATTATGGAACATGAAGGTGACAGTGATACCAAATATAACTGTAGCCTTTGGAAAAACCTTGAAAAAAGAACAGGTAACTAGAAATCCCAGGAAGAACAGAGACTGTCTAAATTACAGCACTGCAGAGACCGGCTAGAATACTGAAAAGAGTTCAGGAGAGTTGAGGAGACTTGCCGTCACTTGGACTCCAGTAAAAACCACCAGTTACAATTGGCGGGAAAACTAGAAAAGAGTAAAAGAACTAGCCGTATAGTGAATTTTGCCATTACAGCGGGCCGTAGGGTGAAAAATCAAAGAAAGCGAAAAGAAAGACATGTTTTTAGACATAGCCAGAGAATTTAGAAAGTTGTGGAATACGAGGGTGACGGTAATACCAATTATAATTGGCTCGATTGGAACGGTGCTCAAAGGCTGGGAAAGGGAGCTGGAAGAGTTGAACATTGAGGGGTGAGTGGAGACTATCCAGATTACAGCATTGTTAAGATCGGTTAAAATATTGAGAAGAGTCCTGGAGACCTGAGGAGACTTGATGTCACTCTGACTCCAGTAAAATACCACCAGCGTTAGATGGCTAGAATAACTCACAAGGCGTGAAATAATAATAGTAATAATAATAATGTTGATGAATTTTACTATGTATACAAATGGCACAAGCACGACCTAAAAGTTGACCTTGAAAATAGAACAAAGATTCTTTAGAACTTCAAGCCAGGGGACCAGATATGGTCTGGTCTTTATAGTTGATGTTATTTTTTAAAAAAAGGGGGTATGCCAATGGATGTAGGTCTATAAGATTATCACGGAGAAATTAAAATTGGAAATTTGGATGAACATACAGACCTTGCCAGGAACACTTGAAAAAAAAAAATAGCTGGACCTTTCCAGAGACACTTAAAAATTTCTGGTCCCTGCCAGAAGCACTTGAAAAAAACCGAACTCCTGCCAGAAGCACTTGAAATATATATCTTTTTGGATATATATATAACACAAAAAGAACTTCCGCAGTGATATAATTTGGCCAATTTGTGGCAAAATAGTATACTTGTAGGGTACACAGTGAAAATAAAACCAACTTCAAAAGTGATAAAATGAAGGCTTAACCAGATAACCACATGTCTACAAGGAGCCACTCTACGCATTTATTAACCTAAGTTTGACACAAAACCACAACATGGGGCACCCAGTGTGGATCAAATTCACAACCGTAATATAGATTTGCAAACTACTGCTTGATACCGAAGGATTCTTGTCATTTAATTAGCTTATTTGGCACAAGGTTACAGTGAGGATCGAACTCGACACAGAAGTAACGGTGTCGTGTTATATAATCAAGGTATGTTATATAATGATGTTATCAGCTGGCTTTGTAAAGCGAAATTATGTTATCTGATACGCACTGGGGGGGACATTGATTTTCAAAATTCTTTTCAAATATAAACATACCTGTTTACTACGTCATATATCAATCAAGCTAGATCGACAAGCTTTACAAACCCGACGGAAGACATTATTATATAATAATTGATTATGTACCACTGTGTACCTGAGGTATGACATTAAACTATATTTAGTAGTGAGGCTCAAGTTCTTGACCAATGACGAAGGGGTAACTTCGCACTTCCCAGAAGTCAAGAACTATGGATTAAGTATATCTTTGAGAGAATGTTTAAAATGATACTGACCTACATCAACACATGGGATCTTAAAACATTGGCATTGCAACTAAGTATTAAGTTGGGAACACCTCGTGGTGTTATAGTCAGCAAGCTAGATCAGAAGACGATTGTTACTGATTTCGATTCACACTGGGTGCTCCATACTTTTTACCTTGTGCTGCAACGAGCCAAAACTTCGTAAATAACAAAGCATGAAATGTGTACCTGTTTAAAATTAGGGGGAAGATACATTTTTATATGGTGTATACTTGGAGACGATAATTATCAACAATTATAATGTCCAAATTTATACGTTTTCAGTCGAAAATAACCCATCAAAGGTTGAAATGTTGTAAAACTAACCAACATGAGATTAGTTTAATAACTATTGCTCCACTGAGGTGTACGATTAGGTGCTAATGTAAACACATAAGTTGGGATATAGAATACCCAACTACACTTCCGTAGAGGGATAAAAAAAAAGCTTTCTCAGCGTTTGATTTGGTAGGGTTGGGTTTTATGGCATATCAACCACAAAAAGTTACTTAATGCAAAACTCTCTTTATACATAAATTAGATATATGATTTCCAAAGATATTTTGTAGGTAACAATTTTTAAACAAACCTGAGTTCATTTTTTTCCAAGTTAAATGGTTTCAATTATTTTTATCTAATACAAATAATTCTATTTACTATTAATCATTTGTTTGCACAGAGTTAAGTGTTTTCAAGTATTGCTAATTAACACTAACAATTCAATTAAACATCAGTTATTTGTTAACGCATAGTTGAATGATCAAATAGTTCAACTGCTAAAAATTCAATTTAGCATGTCAACAAAGTTAAATGGTTCCAACAATTCAATTAAACAACAGTCATTTGCTTACACAAAATCAGATGATCAAACAGTTCTATTTCAAGCAAGTCTGTTTAACCTAAATCATTCGTTTGCATTCAGTTCAAATGTCAAACAGTTCTATTTCACCCACAGATAAGACCCTATCAGGTGCTACCACTCCGGGTCAGAGTAGAACTGGGAGTGATAGCATTGAAGGGGTACTTCACATCCCCCAAAGCTTCAGCATAACTGTTGGCTGACGATCAGATTGGTAACTGTTATATCCAGGATATTCATTGTGGGAGTTTTACCCCTCTGCAGATATGAAGTCGGTGCATTCTACAGCCCCAGCCGACTGTGCCACCTCCAGCAAGGAGGCTACCAGTTTGCCGTAATTCTTGAGAACGGGATCCTGTTGGCTGGGCAGCCCTTAAGCCAGCAGCCGAAGTGGTTACATGACTTGCAGCACACTTCTTGGGCCCTTGCTGGGCTAAATTGGCGGTCAGGGAGGCCCGATTCGATCAACCGGTTGGTTATGTCGAACCAAAGCACCTAGAAGATTGTAGCGACAGTAATTCCTCAAATTGCTGTGGTGGCAAAGAAGTTCCCAATTCTATTTCATCTTAACAGTGTTAGAAGACGGAAGCTGAGAGACATCGGTGCTGAGGTAGCAATACTTGAAACTGTATCCAAATAAATGATTAATATTGAACAGAATTATCTGTGCTAGATACCAATAATCGAAAACATTTAATTGACTTGAAAATAGAATTACTAATGTTAAATACCAATATTTGAAACGATTTAACTGTGTTCAAAGAAAATGACTGATATTAAATAGATGGTGAGGTTTGTTGGGTTTTCCGGTGTATCAACCCTTGTGAGTTATTTAATGCCAAATCCTGTTTATACATATATCAAATATATATGACAGGTAAATGAATAGTTTGTAGGTAACATCTTAATCAAGTCTGAGCTTATTTGTTTGCACACAGTTATTAAGTACTGCTATCTAACACTAATAATTCTATTTGATAATAATTATTGGCTCGTGCACAGTTAAATGGTTTCAAGTATTGATATCTAACACAAATAGTTTTATTTGCTCAAAGTTAAATAATTACAAGTATTGCTATTGAACACTAATAATTCTGTTCAACATTAATCATTTGTTTGCACAGAACAAAATAGTTTAACAGTTTTATTTGACCCATAAATGGGACCCTAACATGTACTAACACTCAGAGTCAGAGTGGACCTGGGAGTAAAGGCAATGGATGGGTACTCCACATTCCCCAAAATTCCAAGACTGAAGCCTCACTATCAAATGGATTCATGTTATAATCAGGACACTCGTCGTGGGGAGTCTTATCCCTTTGTAGAGATGCAGTTGGCATATTCTACACCTCAATACTTTAAACTATTGGGTAAAAAAATAATCAATATCAAAAAGAATTAAATATATTAGTATTAGATAGTATAACTTGAAACCTTTTAACTGTGTGCTAACAAATGAAGTCTTGCTTGTTTAAAAATAATAAAAGTATTCGCTAACAAATCATAAATATATAAACAGGATTTGGCATTAAATAACCCAAAAGGATTGATATGCCATAAAACACAAACAACCCTAACCAATCGTACCTTCTTTTAAAAAAAACGCTATTTTGGCAGCGTACTCATCTTAAAATAGATTTACTGAGAAACACGCTGGTGATTTATTTCTAACTTCGAAGACTGGGCCAAGAAGTCAAGTACTGAATATGGGAAACCCTAAGCTTTACATCCAAGGTTGTTGTTTTGTTCAGCTCATTATCATAAACAAAAAAACAAATGCGATTTTTTTTAGTTGAAAACCTGCTCTACAGAATGGATTTTAAGTTATGTAAACCGACCATGAATTTATAAGTTCCACTTTGTATTGCACCAAAATAGACGGGCATAGCAATAAAACTTCCTGTGCGTATTAACAGGTTAATAAACATCATCGAGAGGTTAATATACATAATATTCATTTACAAAGCTGAGCTTAGTTTGGCTCAAGCCAGAGTTAGTTATTTACGAGGCTTTTACTTAGTTGAAGCACAAGGCCAGAAATATTTGTTTCGTTAGGTTTCTTTGTACAATAACATATCAATCTTCGTGGTTTATTTAATGCCAAAGCCACCCTTGTAGAAGGAAAATCGTGGTACTATTTAACCCATAGCAGGGACCAGAAGTATGAGACACTCACTAACAATGGTCTGCTAGTATAGCTTGCTTATCATTACAATACGGCGCTCGTAGTCATTGACACAAGGTCAGAAGTATGGAGCACCACGTGAGAATCGAAAGCACTGACAATGGTATGCAAATCTGCCTTGATAACCATTATTTGACACGAGGCGTTCTAGTTATGTACTAAGCTTAGTTATATTTGGCACAAAGCGAGAATTATAAGGCAACCAGTGAGAATCATATGGTTTGTGAGCCTCGCACACAAACCATTACATACCATATCAAGTGCTCAGGGTAACGGTTATCGTAGCAGACCGAGAAACTCGCAGACCTTTAGACAGACGGAGCAAGGAGAGTCCCAAAAGAGAGAATGAGTGTCACGTAACAGTTCGAAGAAGATGATCAAGATGATGTCATTTAGAAGTGACTGTCAAGGTCCTGTTTTTAATACGGTTGTTGTTGCTACTGTTGATATGCTTCTATCAACCAAAGACGATCAATTGTGCGCTTCTTACAAGCACTGGAGGTTAGTACTGTGATATCCCTCTCCCATTATAATCAGCGTTCCCAAACTAAAACCTTCTCTCATGTGGATAATGCTAATATAAAAAGCACAATTTCTATTCCTTGATATTCTAACGAGCGAAAACAAAGTTCTTAGTTAGTTTCTGATGAAGAAATTTCCGTCTTGATTTCTGCTTTATACGGTCAAGAATGATCATTTTATCTAGAAAAAGACAGAAAAAATATTTCTTTCAAAATTACAGCAGTTGACTTCGCTGAGCAGTGAAGCACTGGATAGGTGCTCTAATAAACACATTACTTAAAACCAATCTACAAGAAACCAGGGACCAACGACAAAATTATCCTTACAATCAGGAGGCAATGGCAATGAAGGAGTACTCCACATTCTCCAAAGCTCCAGCTTTACTGGAGGTTCCCCATTACATTGTTTAATGTCATATCTAGGACACTCGTTGGTCGGGAGGTAGCCCTCTGCAAAGATGCAGTCGGTGTATTCTACAGCCCCAGCCGAAAGGGCTTCTTGAAGTGAGGGAAATACGTTAAAGAGAAACAAGAATTCCCAAATCAATCCTCTAACATATCCAAATCATTTACTGATAATACATCAAACAATCTTTACATTTATATCTGAAGGAGTGTATGAAAATATGTTTATAGCAATTATTTTTTAAATTTCATTGAATCTTTTACTTATGAAAATAAAATAAGATATATTTATTAGATTTGTTTTAGCAAAACAATATATTTACTTTTCTATCTTAAATAGGTGAGTTTTTGAAATTTTCAGTTCAATAAATAATATTTAAAATTCAAACTTAAGCCATATTTTGATTGTTAAAAATCGAAGTCTCAAAGATGAAAAAATCTTGCAATTTATATAATTGGAATTAGACTCTTTTTCCGATTAATATTTCCTGCTATGGAATAAAGATATTCGCAGATGATGTAAACACAAGACGAGATCGCAAATCGGTCGGTTGGTTGATTGGGTTTAATGGCATATCAACCTCTATAGGTTATTTAATGCCAAAGCCTGTTTACACGTATGTACGATTTGCAGACACGTAATTTAATCATACCATACTAAAACTATACAACTCATTTACTCGCATACGAGTAAGTATTTGCAAGTATTTCTATGTGACATTAGGTTATTTAGTGATGATAGTGTTTTTTTGTTTTTATTTCTCACTACTATTTCTACCAACACAAGCATAAATCTATTCAGCAATAATTTGCTTTCTGTTGATTACTTTGTTGTGTTTTCGGGATTGTAATCAAATCTATATTTTCTGGTACAACCCGGTCTCTTTCAAGAACGACAAGACATCCATGTGGACATTCTCAAATAAGTCCTTCATGGTATTTGCGTGGAAATAGCGCTTTCTGGTGTCATTAAAAACTTTACACTCAAGGAGAAGGTGTTTGATTGTGCAGGGCGTTTGGCGTGTCGAGCACTGTGGTTGCTGTTCTTGCTTGAGTATAAAAGAGTGCGTAAGTCTGCTGTGACCAATACGCAATCGCGTTATTGTTACTTGCTCTTTTCGCGATTTTCGAAAGGCTGGGCGCCATTCTCCCAAAAAGGGTTTGACCTGAAATAGTTTATTGCTGGTATTTCTATTCCAGCGTTGTTGCCATTTTTTATGGAGGAAATTATTTATTTTCGATTTCAGATCGGTGTATGGGATGTTGTACTTATCAGGGGTCAAATCTAAAGCCGATTTTGCTGCCGCGTCTGCTCTATGATTTCCTCTCACCCCAATGTGGCTTGGAATCCAACAAAAAACGATTTCTTTGTTTTATGTTGAGTGTAGTCTGCAAAGTAGTTTGATAATAAGTGGGTGCTCTAGTTTTTTGTTGTTTAATGATAATAGGACAGAGAGCGAGTCTGAGAATATGATGAATTTTTTGTGTTTTTCTTTCGAGATAATGTCGTGAGCCAAGTCTATTGCACAGGCCTCAGCTCTGAAAATAGAACTATCCATTGGCAGAGCTTTTGTTTTTATTATTTTGTTTAAGACTGCTGCACATGCTGTTTTATTGTAGTCTTTGGATCCATCTGTATAGATACATAGATAGTCGGGATACTGCTGGAGGATATTTTGATGTTTTTCTTGGTAAGTGAAGGGATGTGTCTTTGTTTTATGGAGTTGATTCAGTTGAAGGTTAACTTTTGGATTTTTAATGATCCAAGGTGGTATTTGTGGCAAGATGCTTTTATGGATATTATCTAGAGCAATGGTGGCTTCTTTGAGAATAGGCTCCATACGGAGGCCAAATGGTCTAATTGATTTTTCTTTTTGGTCGAAATATTGTCTGTATTTTGGATCAAAGGTGCAGTCATATGCTGGGTTAGAGGGAGAAGATTTAAGTTTGGTGTAATACTGGAGGGCTAATTTTTCCCTTCTGATCTGAAGAGGTGCTTCGTGAGCTTCGGTGTATAAGCTGTCAATTGGAGAAGTTCTAAATGCTCCTAATACCAGTCTTAAGCTTCCATGGTGAATAGGGTCAAGTTGTTTCAGATATGATTTCCTGGCAGATCTATATACGAAAATGCCATAGTCGAGTTGAGAGCGGAGAAGAGTTCTATATAACTTAATTAGAGTTTGACGGTCAGCTCCCCACTCTGTGTGGGCAACGACACGCAGAAGTTGTTGGGCACAGGTTGATTTGTTTTTTTAGGTATTTTATGTGTGGGATGAATGAAAGTTTTTTATCGAATATTATGCCGAGGAATTTGTATTCGTTAACGACTGGTATTTCGGAGTCATCAATTTTTAGGAGAGGGTCATTGTGCATTTTCCTTAGAGAGCAAAAATGCACGCATTTAGTTTTTGACTTGGAGAACTTAAATCCATTTTCTCTTGCCCATTTATTTACTTTGTTTAAGTTTAGTTGAAGTTGTCGCTCTACTATGTTCATATGAGTGGCCCGATAGCATATCACGAAGTCGTCGACGTAAAGAGCACAGTCGATTGAGGGGGTTAGACATTTTACAATGTTATTGATTTTTATGGAGAAGAGAGTAACGGAGAGGATGCTGCCTTGCGGAACACCCTCCTCTTGATGTTGTGAGTTTGAAAGGGTGGATCCGACGCGTACCCTAAATGTTCTTTCGAAGAGAAAGTTTTTTATGAACATCGGCAGTCTTCCTCTTAAGCCTAGATTATAGAGGTCCCGCAAAATACCATACTTCCACGTAGTGTCATAAGCCTTCTTTAAGTCAAAAAATACTGCCGTCAGATGTTGTTTTCTTATGAAGGCTTCTCTGATGAAGGTTTCTAGTCATATCAAATGATCTATGGTTCCTCTTCTTTTCCGGAATCCTGTTTGCATATTTGTTATTAGACCATTTGTCTCGAGATACCACGTCAGTCTACTATTTATCATCCGCTCCATCGTCTTACAAAGGCAGCTAGTCAATGCGATGGGTCGATAATTCTGCGGGTTCGATGTATCTTTGCCTGATTTGGGGATCGGGACAATTATTGATTGTCTCCATGTTTCTGGGAAAGTACCGTTCACCCAAATATTATTATATAGCTTTAGTAGGCATTTGACCGATTCATCTGGTAGCTGTTTGAGGAACTCGTTGTGTACTTCATCAGGACCGACAGCTGAGTGGTTGGATTTTTTTATGGAGTCCACTAGTTCAGTTAGGGTAAATGGCTTATTGTATTCTTCGGAGTTATTTGAAGAGAACTTTTTTTTTTTTTCTTTTCGAGGGTGGGTTTGATTTTATAGAATTCTGTGTTGAATTGGCTGGAGGAGTTTTTAGAAAATGTTTCTGCAAGAAGATCTGCTATGGCTTTTTTACCTGTTATTTTGTGGTTTGTTACGGAGAGGTGTTTTAGTGGAGTTGATTGTTTTTTACCGGCTATTTTTCGAATCATGAGCCAAACCGTTTTGATGTTAGAAGAGGTATTTAGCTTGCTCACGTAATTTTGCCAGGATTTTTTCTTGGCTTCTCTGATGATTTTACGGGCGTTAGCTCGGTGGAATTTAAAAGAGATTAAATTGGAGGTTGTGGGTTCAGTGTTGAATTTCCGCAAAGCTGCTCGTCGTAGGTGAATAGCCTGTTTACATTCTTTGCTGAACCAAGGTCTGTCTCGTTTATGAATTGTTGGGTTGTGTGGAATGCAAGTTTTAGCTATATTTATAAGTTTTTTGGAGAATTCGGGAATAGTTTCGGTATTGTTTACTATGAGGTGTTTCTTACATTGAGAGCGAAATTCTTCCCAGTTAGCTTTATTCAACCTCCACCGGGGAAGGTCATCGTCTTGAGGGTGCAAACTCTCGAGTACAATTGGGAAATGGTCGCTCCCGCATGTGTCCTCATACACCCTCCAG
Organism: Sepioteuthis lessoniana; assembly: GCA_963585895.1. Classification (NCBI taxonomy): domain Eukaryota; kingdom Metazoa; phylum Mollusca; class Cephalopoda; order Myopsida; family Loliginidae; genus Sepioteuthis; species Sepioteuthis lessoniana. The sequence goes on along the minus strand of OY757920.1, from coordinate 68,830,963 downwards.
GTGAAATCAAGGAACAATGAAGTGTCGCAGAGGGTTAAATCAATGGCTGAGTATGTAGCAGATCCTATTTACCAACCCCTCCGCTCGGGCAGGATATGACACAAGGTCAATTTTTTAAGCGGAGTTAAACAAGTTTGAATTCAGAGTTTTCCTTCTCCTAGACTAGTTGCCTCACCAAGGCTGAAGAACCTAGTCTGTCCTACTATTTACCCATAGCTGGAGGGAGAATAATTGGATTCATACCTTTCCCAAGGGTATTAGTGCTATGTGAAATGCAATCAGTCTCGTCCAGGATTTGAACTCGTGTCACCGTGTCCAATTCCTACGACGATAACCATAACTCCACGGGCACATCCAAAGTATGAGTATCTAGCAGATGATGGATCCAGATGTGTTGGTGATTTTTTGTTGAATAGGCAGAGATTATTATTTTTAATGATATTTTCAAGAGTTTGGCCTTTGTGGTTTGTGCTTCTACAGCCCCACATGGTGTTATGGCTGTTAAAATCGCCAAGTAGAATAAAAGGTGTGGGTAGTTGCTGTAATATGTTGTTGATTTCACTTTCATTTATGGCATCGTGGGGCGGAATATATAGAGAGCAGATATTAATTGTTCTGTGTAAAGTCACTTTGACAGCTATTGCTTGGAGTTGAGTGTTGAGGTGAATTTTGCTTTGAGGTATGTCGTTCCTAATAAGGATTGAGACACCACCCGAAGCTCTATGACCAGTATTGTTGATGAAATTGTAACTTTGGTGCTTTTTATTGTGATATCATCATTGGTTTTCAGAAATGTTTCTTGAAGGCAGACAATGGCAGGTTGTTGTTGAGTCATCAATAAGAGCAGTTCGCTCCTATTGGCTTTGATTCCGCGGCAGTTCCACTGGATTATTTTGTGGTTCATTGTTAGGCCTTAGATCTGGACTGTTTGATCGTTTATTTTTATGGCCTTTATGTTTATGTACTTGGGGGCTGTTTTCCGTTTCCATCTTTTCTAAAATTTTTAATTTGTTACTTGCGTCAACATTTTCATTTTGTTTTGGATTAATTTTTGGCTTGTCTTTTTGTAGTTTCTTGTTTGGAGAGGTATCTGTAGAATTGGGTGGTCTTATTGGGGATCTCCTATCTTTAGGTCTTGTTTTAGAAGGGGATTTCTCCGTGACACATTTAGTTGGTTGTGTGGTTGGTGATAGCTCCATGCTCTTTTCTAGATCGGTCTTAACCGTGGAGGTGTGTGAGTGTGCAGGTGTCTTCACTTTGTCTGCTACAAGATTTGCCTTTGTAGTTGGTGTCTCTGAAATTTTGTTAGTATCAAGGGAGGCTCTTATTTCATTGATATAGCCTTCCCAGTTGCCCGGCTCCAGCTGAATCAATTTTTTTACTATCCTCTCGTAATTATACTGGGTTTTATTGCGCTGGACAGCTTGAGAGTAGGTTGTAGTCTTAGATCCTACTATCATTTTCCGTGCTTCATTGAATGGGATGTTGTTCTTGTGTTTGATTCCCAGTATTTCTTTTTCTAGCTTCCAACTCTCACAGGATCGTGCATAGACGGGATGATCGCCTCCACAATTTGCACACTTATACGGATTGTTGCAATTGTCAATATGGTGGTCAGGATCTTGTTGTGCACATTTGCCACATACTTTTCGACCTCTACAATTATTTTCGTGATGGCCGTATTTTTGACAATTGTAGCAACGCAATGGATTGGGTATGAATTGCTCAACTCTCTCCATTATGTAGCCTACTTTTATCCTCTCCGGTATTTTGGGTTGGTCAAATGTCATTATGTAGGTGTTTGTTTCAATGAGTTTACCCTCTTTTTTGATTAAAACTCTCTTTACTTCTGTTACACCTTGTTTCTTCATTTCTTTTTTTATTTCATCAATTGTGCATAATGACAATTCCTTACTTCTTACAACCCCTTTACTTATGTTCAAGGATTTGTGAGGGTAAGTTTTAACGTTTATTCTGTGGAATTTCGTCATTTTCAGTAGGAAATCGGAAATTTTCTTTTTATCTACTTCAACGAGCAAAGTTTGATTTTTTAGTTTTTTTACGTGGATGGGCGTCATATTACTTGATATTACCTTTTCAATTAAAAAAGGCGATAAGTTTGTTATTGGCGTTTCCGTGGATTCAATTATTATGAATCTGGGGAAACTTGCCACACCTTCGTAGTCCGATTCAGTTTCCGTTAGGGTACGTTTCAGTTTTTTTGACGAAGAAAAAGCCATGATTGGTAATTGTTGTTCACTGGTCCTATGCTCCACCAGCCACCATGGACTCCAAATTGGGAAGGGAATGAATCAAGGGGACAACCCATTCGCCTTGGCTGAGACGGGGATACAAAACCAGTATACTCATGCAAAGAGTATGATTCTGAGCCTCTGCCAAATTATGCTTTTTTAAAAAAACAACAATCTCACAGCGGTCATAAGTCCTACCTCAGCACAATTGACCCTCAGCCCCCGCCTTCTAGCACATATGGAAAAAAGAGGGCTGGAAATAGTTCCGCAAAAGTAGATCGAAGTGTTCCACAAGAGCAGATTGTATGATACGATCGGGAAAGTAAAAAAACAAAAACAAAACCACATATGTGCTAGGGCATGTCGGGACCAGCCGATTGATCGGATCGGGCCCAATCCGACCGCCCGTCAGACCAAGTAAGGGCCAAAGTGGTGTGTTGTAAACCATTGACCACTCTGTCGCCCGATCAATGACTGCTCAACCACCAGGGATCCGTCCTAGCGCCTTACGGGTCGCCACCCACGGCCAACAGGTGGCCTCATTGGGTGGGTGGGGGTCTTACCCCTCTGCAGAGGTGCAGTTGGCGTATTCGACAGCCCCAGCCGACAGGGCGTTCGCAAATCGGCTTCCAAATCCACTGAACAAAAAGTTTCCCGTTGAATGTCTCCAGGTATCTTTTTTATTAATTCGCTCATTACACGGAAAAAATCAAAAGAATAATTGTTCTTTGGCTACTAAAAAAATTGTTTTCTTCTTAACTAAATTCAAATCTGAAGGCACAATTTTAGATATCGTGAATAAAGATTCTAAGATGAATGTTTATTTCAGTTCTTAGTAATACTTTCTGAACATTACTGATTCTGAAAAGATATCCACCGCAAAAAACTATACCATCATATAAGAATGACGTTTTCTCGAAAGAAATCATTTTGTCAAAAACACGATCAAAATGGAAGAATATTTGGGAAATTCAGCATCACGGATATCTCCAAATTTTAAAAATATTGTTAAAATATTCAACATAAGTGTTACTAACAACAACATTATACGAATATTCATTCCAGTTGTATATATCCTTTATTGAAAAAAAAAACCCTACAATGATATCCTCCATGAAAAGATGTATATTTATCAATCCCTCAGCACGGGCAAGATATGACACTCGGTCAATTTTTAAACGGAGTTTAACAGGTTTGAATTTAAAGTTTTCCTTCTCTTAGAATGATAGCCTAACCAGTTGCAAAATAACCTAGTCTTTCCTACTATTTACCCATAGCTGGAAGAGAATAATTGGATTCATACCTTTCCCAAGGGCATTAGTGCTATATGAAATGCCAGGATTTGAACTTATATCGTCGTGTCCATTTCCTACGACGATAACCAGTACACCACGGGCACCCCCATCATTAGAAGATATAATGCCATGATTTTTATTACTTTTAAATCCAAACGACGTTTCTCGAAAGAAATCTTATTTTGAAAAACACGATCGTGATGGAAGAATATTTGCGAGATTCAGAATCTCAGGTATCTCCAAACTTTCAAAAACAATTGTAAAAATATTCAAGATAGGGTTTATTAAAAATATGTTTTTTACAGACCTTTAATCCAAAAATTATTCAACGTTCACCTTTTAAGATATTATTTAACATTGACTCAACCACCCACTGTGCTTAAATGTGACACAAGATCAGTTTAAAGTGGTGGACCGGACAGGAAGTAAGCCTCCTGGGAGGAGATGTCAAAAATAACTCAGCTTCATCGATATTCTCTATTCGGGGCGCCTCATGCACCGAGCAATAAAAGCAGTATTTACTATAATAGACAAAGGGTCAGGTGCTGCCTGGTGTTGGAGAGACCCAATGGAACCGAGTTATTTTATTTTTACACCAACCAAAATACGACAGAACAAAGTAAAGATGATTTGTATTCACTATTCATTATTTTACTCTCTGCGAATTTGTTCTTTTTTTACCCCAGTTGTAAATAGTTGTTTTTTTTTAGGATTCTTTTTTAGTCCGTGCGACAGTAGGTCTCCTAAGCATTCTAGGTCTCTTCAAAGTATTCTTGCTGATTTCAGCTTTTCGAATCTAAGCACTGCAGCAGACATATCATCAAAGGAATGAACACCTGGACAGTTCCCCCTGTAAGATACTCTGGTGTATTCTTAAAGTGGACAAGTGATGAACTCTCCTAAAGAGAGCTGAGCACAAGGAAATTGATGACTATGCAAAGTATTACATTCGAGAGGTGACATAGACAGATTCTGTGTGTCAAGAAAAGGAGGAGGAAAAGAACTCGCCAGATGCAACAATTCAAGGACCCAAGGAATAGATAAAAAGAACAAAGAAAGACATGACATCAGCCAGTAACAGCAATATTAACATGAGGACAAACAGTGAAATAACAAAATCTAGAGAATAAAAACAGAGAGAAAAACAACTGTATGGATACTTCAAGCAACAAATTAGAGAGATTGTAAGCGAGATGCCTAGACACGGCTAAGAAAATTAAACTTTGAGAGAAACTGAATCTCTGTTACTAGCAGCAAAAATAATGCCGTAAGGACAAATTATTATATTTACCACCCCGTCCGCTCGGGCAGGATATGACACAAGGTCAATTTTTTTAAGCGGAGTTTAACAGGTTTGACTTCAGAGTTTTCCTTCTCCTAGACTAGTTGCCTCACCACGGCTGAAGAACCCAGTCTGTCCTACAATTTACCCATAGCTGGAGGGAGAATAATTGGATACATACCTTTCCCAAGGGTATTAGTGCTATGTGAAATGTAATCAGTCTCATCCAAGATTTGAACTCGTGTCGCCGTGTCCATTTCCTATGACGATAACCATTACACCACGGGCACCTCCAAATGGACAAATTATATCAAAGTGAAAGTTGATAATGCACAACAGAATAGCAAGAATAAGTTATGTGGAAACAGAGATGAAACGGTTAATCATATGAGTGAATCCAGCAAGCTAATGCGAAAGGAGTACAATACTAGTCATGACTGGGTGGAAGAGGGTGATCCACTGAAAAATGTCTAAGAGTTTATAATTTTCTCTAGGATTTTGCTAGAGAAACGGATCCCCTAATGCAGACAAGAAGTTCAGATCTAATATTAATTTTAAAAGAATAATTAGTCATTAAGTGAATGTTGCTGCTCCGGCTGACTAGAAAATGGAAATTAAAAAACTGAAAAAAAAACAAAACAGACGAACACTTGGATCTTGCCAGAGAGCTGAAAAAGCTGTAGAACGTAAAGGTGACGATGATAACAATTGTAATTTGTGCACTTGGAACGGCACTCAATAAATCTGAAAAAGAGACTAAGGAAACTGTAAATCATAAGAAAAATTCAAACCACAACACTATTAAAATCAGCAAGAATTCCTGGAGACCTGAAGAAACCTACTGTAATTCAAACTCCAGTGAAAGACCACTAGTTAAAGCTGTTGTGAAAAACTTGTAAGGTGCGAAATAATAATAATAATAATAATAATAATAATAATAAAACTAGACCCAAAAATGTACTTATGGCGTGGATTGACTACAAAAAGGCATACGATATGATCCCACAAAGCTGGATAAGTATACAAAATATCCGACGAAGTCATAAAGTTCATCGAGGAATCCATGAAAATCTGTCGAGTGGAATTGACAGCTAAAGGAAACGTTTAGCTTAGGTGAAAATCCAAAGAAATATCTCCAAGGGAGGTGCACTATCACCATTACCATTTGTAATAACAATAATGCCACTCAGTCACATACTTAGGAAATGCACAAGGGCTAAAAACTTTAAAAATTGCAAGAAAAGTTGAACTGCGTAATGTAAATACAGGTAATGAGGATGCTGAGAAAAATATGCCAAGCTAATAATGAAAAACGGAAAACGACAAATGACGGAAGAAATCGAACTACCAAATAAAGAAAACATCAGAACGCTCGGAGAAAAGGAAAATTACAAGTACTTGGGAATATTGGAAGCGAAAATCGTCAAAGAAGAGATGAAAGAAAAAATTTAAAAAAGAATATTTCAGAAACCAAACTAAATAGCAGAAATCTCATCAAAGGGATAAACACTTAGGCTGTCCCCTTTGTAATATACTCGAAACCATTCTTAAAGTGGATCTGGTAAGAATTTCAACAAATAGACCAGAGGAAAAGAAAACTAATGACGAAGCATAAGGCCTTATATCCGAGAGATGACCTGAACAAACTATATATGTCAAGAAAAGAAGGAGGAAGAGGACACACCAGCATTAAAGATAGCATCGATAAGACGACACAAACACTACATAAAAAGACAAAGAAAGGCAAATTATAGCGAATACAAACAGTCCAGGGATCAACAGAACAACAATGACCAGAAAACAGAAATGTGAAGCATAACGACTGTATTCAAGCGGCAAATGAGCGAAATCTCGCACGAGAAAACCTGGACATGACCAAGAAAGAGAAACTTTAAGAGAGAAACTGAATCTCTTCTAATTGTAGCACAAAACAACGACATAAGGTCCAACTATGCTAAAGCGAAAATAGATAAGACGCAACAAAATATCAACTGTAGAGTATGTGGTGATAGAGACGAAACGATCAATCATATAATAAGCGAATGCAGTAAATTAGTACAAAAAGAGTATAAGACTAAATATGAATGGGTGGGGAAGGTTATCTACTGAGAATTGTGTGAGAAATTTAAAGTTGACCAAACAAATCAGTGATAAATGCATAACTCGAAATTCTTCCTGGAGAATGAGATACACAAAATTCTCTTGGATTTTGAGATACAAACAGGTCACCTAATCTCGACCAGACGACCATACCTAGTGATAGTCAACAAAAAAAAAAAAAAAAGAACAAAAAAGAGAACCTTCCGAATAGTAGACTTTGATGTCCCGGCAGACCATAGAGTAAAATTAAAAGAAAGTGAAAAGAGAAATAAATATCTAAAACTTGCTAGAGGACTAAAGAAATATGGAACATGAAAGTGACGGTGATACCAGTTATGATTGTTGCACTAGGAACAATCCCCAAAGTATTGGTAAAGGGACAAGAAAACTTAAAAATCAGAGGACAAGTAGAGATCGACGAAAATAGTGAGAAGAGCTCTGGAAACCATCGGCTAAAACTGGTAAAAGAGTAAAATGATAATAAAGTGAAAATTAATCTTATGAAACAGAATAGCAAGTGTAGGTTATGTGGAAACAGATAAAATGTTTAATAACATAATAAGTGAATGCAGCAAACTAGCGCAAAAAGTACAAGAACACTAGGTATGATTGGGTGGGAAATGTGATCAACTGAGAATTGTGCAAGAGCTTAAAATTTGACCATACTACCAAATGGCATACGCAATAACCAGAATTCACCGAAGAGAATGAGATGCATAAAATTCTCTGGAATTTTGATATACAAATAGATCACCTAATCCCGACTAGAAAACCAGAGGGGTGTCCTCGTGGTGTAATGGTTAAAGCGATGGACTGCGGAATCGTTGAACACGAGTTCGTACTCCAGTCGCGCTATTACGTTCACTTTCGGGCAAATACCCTTGGGAAAGGTATGAACCCCTTTATCCTCCCAGCTATGGGTTAAATAGCACTACTACTGTTCTTCTAGGAGAATAGCTTTGGCATTAAATAACCTACAAAGGTTGATATGCCATTAAACAAAGAAACTAAACCAAACCAGAAAACCAGACACTGTTAATTAACAATAAAAAAAAATGTTTTCTAGCGGATTTTGCAGTTCCGGTGAAAATAAAAGAAAGTGAAATAAAAAAAATATTTGAACCAGGTTAAAAAACTAAAAAAAAAACTGATACATGAGGATGACAGTGATATCAATTGAAATTGAAACAATAGCCAAAAAGGCCTGGAAAAAAGACTGCAAGAATTAGAAATAAGAGAAAGAATTGAGACCACCCAGACAACTGCATTGTTAAGATCAGCTAGAATACTACGAAGGGTCCTGGAGACCTAAGGAAACTTGCTGTCACCCAGTCTGGCGTGGAAAACTCTCAGGGAGTAAAATGATAAAAATAGGAGTCGAAATATTAGTTTGGGTATTGCTTGGATTTGAACGTAGACGCACTGGATCGAGTGGGGAAACACACAAGTACTCCAGCTACCACGTAGGTCTATTATCAAGCGTAGCACTGTTGGTTTCAGTGAGGTTAAGCTATGTGCAGCGACGTCACAAAGAAGGTGGATGACAAGAAACAGGAATAAATAGCCTAGAGTCATGTGTGTTTACATAAGTTTTCTCAGTAACTCTTAACAATAACTATTTCCTTCATAAATTTCGCACTGAGGACAAAAATAATTACCTAAAGCATGGGCACTGCAATTGAGACCAGATTTAATGAGATGTATATTAACTATTTCGTCAGCAGCATCAGGTACAGCTCGATAGTAATCGTAGTGGACAAGAGGCTAATCTTTTCATCCGAGAAATATATTCAAAAGATTAGATATCAATGCTGAATTCCGCTGTAATTACTAATGCTGTGGCTTTATTTTGTAAATAGGGATGATAACAGATATTAGAAAACCGAATTAGAATTTTGGTTGACGCTGTATGTGTTTAGTTCGTAATAAGATGACTTGGCATCTCTGCGGTCTATTCTATCACGAATTATTTGGGCAACACATGTCTAGTTTCTGGAAAGCCACGAGAGTTAGCGAAGAAAACCACCTTCACAGAGCCACCTTAAGGCCAAAGCAGTAGTAAAAGTTTTTAGCAAAAGATAACCTGCGATCTGTTCCCATCAGCCGAGGCCCATTCATCCTTTTGGGATTGATAGATTTTAACGGCGTATCAATACGTTTAGGGCAATTTTATGCCCACAGGTTAGGGAATTGCGTTTGCTGCACATTTATATTTAGTTGTTTCTTTAAAAGGTTTTGTTTTTGCTTTGTTTTTTACACATTGTCCAAACAAATACGAATATTTTTTGAATAAATCTATTTGACCCATACATAGAACTCTCAAGGGTCAGAGTGGACCATGGGGTAATGGCAATAAAGGAGTACTTAACACTCCCCAGATCTTTAGAATAAGACTCTCATCATCTGATGCAGTTTAGTGTCATGCCTAGGGTACCCCATTTAGTAGGGAGGGAGAAGATAGAGTCAGAGTATTCAAGACCTCACTTACAGTGCGTTTATCGTTTTGAGGGTCATTTCCAGAAAGACGTTTCTCTTACAGGCACTCCCAGAAGAGCAAGCTGACTACTCGGCGGACAACCAAGGCAACAGAGAGAATGACAAAGATAATATCCAAAAAGAAACTAGTCGTGAAGAGTAAAAAGTTCTAAGTAAAAAAAACAAAAAACGAAAAAAATGCGCATACACATACACATTGACGTATACACTAATATTCCTTTGTCAAGTCCCTTCCGAGGTTTACAACAAGCGAAAATATATTTTTTCTTAAATGAATTAATATCTTTTTAAAAATAAAAGAATCATCAATATACTTATTTTATATTTATTTTTGAGAAACCATTAAATTTTACACTTTTGGAAATAATGACATTTATTTGCATGTTTTGTATCGTATAGCTTTTAAAATAAGGGCAGAATGTTTATGGTATGCTATTTTCTGGTCATAAGCAGTGGGGACGATACTTTCATCCTAAGCTGGTTGCATAGATACTACGCTCTCATTTAACAAAGCAATGATGCTGGGACGTGGCCCAGAGGAAAACTAATAAAATAAAGACATGGTTTGTCTAAATTTCTGAGACGAAGCTTTATAAATTTTATCATTTCGGACTATTGTCTTCATCTTTATTATTATATTCTCAACGTTTCGGCCGATGTGTCCTTCGACCTCCTTCTGATGTTTCATGTTCCGTGCAGGCTCCCGAGTTCGACACGCAACACTTGAAGAAGAGTGAAGGATATATCAGCCGAAACGTTATGGATATAACAATAAAGATAAATACAATAGTCGAAATAAACTAAATGATAAAGACATTGTGTCTAAATGTCTAGACTACTGTCTGGAGATCTAGATGAATCAGGGTCACTTCTCGATACTTTTCATAAGCAGTCCCGATACTTTTCGATCACCAGTTTTTGGCGAAACATTTGATAGTGCAAGTGCAGCACCGGCTAAGTCTAAGCGACATTTTTCTTCTTTCATGAACTGAAAATTCATCTCAAGGGGAAATTTTGAAGACATGCATTACATTAAAAATTACGACAATGCAGCTTTACACCATTATAAAAATAGGCGTTTCGACGGTGTTTTGACAAATGAAAAGCTCAATGGGACAAATGGTTTGAATGCCATAGGAACTATTTCGAAGAAAATTAACGTTGCATTCATTGATCATTTTTGGCTTGGTAAATACAGCTTTAGTCAAGATACTTTCTGAACATACCCCAAAAGAGTCTAATAGATACGAGATTCATGTCAGAAAAAAAATGACATGATTTTGTAACAAGTTGTTTCGAGTAAGTTGTAGTAATTTTGACTCACACGTTTCTTTTTTCTTTGTTTTTTTTTTCCCAATATCTTTATATTGGAACAGGTCCAGATATCATATTAAGAAAGAGCCAAGGGAAAACAAAAAAACACAAATTCTATCTTGGTTGGTTTAGTAAATATTAATGACTAATCCATATTTTGACATTTGAGACAGGAAGGAACATATATTGTAAAGTTATTTTAAGAAGTCCAACGAGAAGAACATTCAGAGAGAAAGCACAAAACTATAAAAAAATGCTTTATATATATATATATATATATATGCATATTCATTCATATACATACACACATACATATATGCATATCTATTCATATACATATATACCCATGCATATGTATATAGATATCTATCCATATACATTTACATATTTATATGCATATACACACACACACACACATATATATATACACACAAGCATACTTATGTATATACAAATCCATATACATATATATATATATATATATATATTCACATAAGTCCATAAATATACACACACACACCCACATATTTCAAAATGAATAGGTCCACTAGGAGATTTATATTTTTTTAAGAGTCATTTATTTCGTTCTTATATACGTGTATGTTTTCAGCTCGTTGCTTTCGTTATAGAATATTTAGTAGTTTACTAGGTTTTTGCTTGGATGTAGCACAAGGTCATATGAAATGGGCACCCAATGAGACTCGAACCCAATCGAGCAGGTTTGTTAGTCGAATGTTTTTTCAGTTTTTATCTAGGTTTATATAGAGGTCACTGTTTTGTGCTAGATTTATGTTCCTCCTCCTCTCTTTCTCAGCGTGTCTCCTGGTCTCCCTCTTGGGTACATTTCCCAATTAGTCTTTGATATTTGATATACTATAAAGTTTTTCGTTGTTTTACTCTGGGTCATTTTGTGTGTGTGTATGTGTATAGTTGATATGTTATAGAGTTTATTGGTCATTTTTTTTTTTTGTTTTGTTTTTTTGCTAAAGTGGTTTAGAATTCAATTAACAGTTCTTGTGCGCGTGCGCACGTGTGTGTGTATAGTTTGGGCTTGAGCATTTTTCTTTTGAAGCAATATGGTTTAAAATTTGATTGGCAATTACTTTTTACTATTAATTTTTGTTGGTGTATATATATGCACATATGCATATGTTTGTTTCTATTTGTGCGTGTATATGTATAATCTATGTTTTATTCAACGTCGGCTTGAATTTATCTATGAAGGTTTTTCTTTTATTTGTGTTACTGTGAAGTCGTTAGTTTGATATATGGGCATTGTTTTAAATTATCCGTGACTACATTCGTTTAGGTGTTTAGATACATTTAATTTTCTATTTTTTTGGGGGGGGTATTTTAATGTTACTTTTGTTAAGTGATATCCTGGTATTAAGAACTTGTGTCGATCCTATGTATACATATTTACATCTGTTACATTCGATTATGTAGATTACGTTTTTTGAGTTGCTGTTTAAACCTTTATTATGAATTTTGTTTCCGGGTTTTTATATAATAATATAACATACTTTTATTCATGCATTAGGTAACTACTTGTGTTATATTTTCCCAGAATGTAGAAGAGGTGAGTATTTATAAAAAAGATTTGTAGGTTGTCCCTGGCTTTTAATGACTTTTGTCGCGCCTAGTATTTCTTTGATTTTGTCATTGTTTTTAAGTTCTAGATTTATTCTTATTTTTGTAAATATTTCTGGGTTGTTTTTGCAGGTTGCAACATATACTAGGGGTTTTTCAGAGTTATGTTTTTTTTGGGTGGGGGTCGTAGTTTTTTGTGGTATTTTTCTGCTAATTCGAATCCCTTATTCATTATTGTTGTTGGATATCCTCTCTTGTGAAGGGTTGCGAGTAGTTCTTTAAGGCGAGTTTTTCTGAAGTTATTATTATTATATACATATATACCGAGGCGCGTTCAGCGTTAGGATTATCGTCGTATTAAATTAGATCGGTGACCAGAGTTCCAAATCTGCACTAAGAAAAAGCATGAATCTATCAATAAACAAATAATAGAGGCGTCTTGATACTTCAGATTTAGTTGAGCAAACAGTCTAAGATAAACTCCGAATTCCGACCACTTTAACTCCTCTTACAAATTAACCTGGTGTCATATTTTGTCTGTGGTGGAGGGGGTTAAGCACACACACATACAGGCGCTTTCGTGTAATGTCTATCGTCATATGAAATGAGATCGGCAATAGGTTCTGAAACTGTAGGAAGAGTAGAATCACGACTTCATTGCCATTACTTCTAGGTCCACTGAGAACCATTGTAGATCAAATACAACTGCTGGAATTTTGTTTTGTATTAAATGAGAAAACTTGAAACCATATAACTATATACGAATAAATTGTATTAAGAATAGTTACTTGAAGCTGTATTTGTTCACAAATGATTATTGTAATTACATCATTTTTGCTTATATTTATATAAATAAAACCAAACAATTAGAAATTAATAAAACCAAGCAAATATTAATTAAAATAAAGTTTTGAAGTTACAAATTAACCTTCCCGTTCACACGGTAAACTGCAACTTGGTCGTATGTATAAAGTAGCTTATTAGTAGTATGTAGATAAAGTTAACAGTAGTAATGATATAAAACAATTTTCTTTATAATAGCGATTTGAATAAAAATAAAACCGTAGAGAATATGACGTCAATAACAAAAAGGAAATTGGAACGTCGGTGGTAACGTAGTTCCGGTAAGACAAAGATACATACATATGGGCCCAGTTGGCTGGGGCAGTAAAATACACAATTACATCTCTACAGAGAGGGAAGAACCTCTCGCTCCAAAAGGTATCCTGGATATGTTATTAAACTGCGTCTGATGGTGAGGCTTCAGTCCCAGAGCTTTTGGGAATATGAAGTAGCTCTTCATTGCCTTTACTCCCAGGTCCACAAACAGTGATAGTACCAGTTAGGGTACGATCTATGGGTCAAATAAAGATATTCAATCATTTTCTGTACTTGAGAAACCATTTAACTGTGGGCAAATAAATGACTGATATTAGATTGAATTATTGGTATAACGTAGCAATACATGGAATCATTTTACGGTGCGTAAATGAATGAATAGCGTAGCAAGGAACTATTAATGTTAAATAAAAATACTTGAAATTATTTAATTGTGTGCAAATAGAACTATTAGTGTTGAATTGCAATACTTGAAACTATTTAACTATGTATAAACAATCATCATCATCATCATCATCATCATCATCATGTCGTGCCGCTAGCACAGATATCCCTGACCCTCTCACGCCACTTCTCCCTATTATTTATCGCCTCTGGCAGGTCTTCAGGGCTACATCCCGTATCCTAACATAGCTGCTGTATGGATGTTTGAGCTGGTCGTCCTGCTTTTGCTCGGCCATATGCGGGGGTCCATGCGCAAACAAATAATATCTAACTCATTTAAAAATAGAATTACCTACAAACTATTCCTTTACAAATCATATATGTATGAACAGGATTTGGAAATAAATAACCTCCAAGGATTGATAAGCCATTAAACAAAAATAACCCTAACCCAGATACAAAATCACCATTATCATTATTTTCATTCTATATTGTTTTTTTACACGAGCTCTAACAAGGTTTTTTTGCCCAGTCGGCAGGGGCTGTAGAATACATCGACTGCACCATTGCAGAGGGGTAGACCCCAACGAGTGTCCTGTTATGACACTAAACAATCTGATGGTGAAGTCCCAGTAATGCTGGGGCCTTGGGGAATACGGAGCACCCCTTCATTGCCATTGCTCCTAGGTCCACTCTGGCCAAGCGTAGCAGCCCCCGACAGGGCCCTATCTATGAGTTAAATAGAGCTAACAACATACTTATGCTAAACTGAATTGTTTGATTAAACTGAATAGCTTGAAATAGAAATATTTTTGACAATTACTGCGTGCTTAGGCTAAACTGAATTATTTAAAATAGAACTGTTTTTTGACATTGAAACTATACTTACACTAAACTGAATTGTTATATATAACTGCTTGAATAGTTTGAAATAGAAATGTTTTTGACAATTAAACTGTGTATTCATGCTAAACTGAATTGTTTCAAATAGAACTGATTATTTATATAAAAACAGATTTGGCGTTAAATAACCTACAAAGATTGATACGCCACAAAACCCAACAAACCAAACCAAACAAGGTTTTTCACTGGAGTGTGAGTGAAAACAAGTCCCCCCAGTTCTGCAGGCCTCCTCTATGTATCCTCGGCAATTTTAGTAGTACTGTGGTCTGGATAGTTGCAATTATTTCTTTCATTTCGAGTTTACTGAGTTTCTTTTCTAGGTTTTTGGGGAACGATGAAGGATTCCATCTGCGATTGATATCACTGTCACCTTCATGTTCCTCAACTTCTCTGCAAAGATTCGCGTATATGTCCAAGTTTTCACCTTTTAGGTTCACAGTATGCCCTGTTCATTATTATTATAATTAGTAGTAGAAGTAGTAGTAGTTACTTGTAACCATATAATTCTGCGCAAATTATCTATATTCATAACAGTTAATTGAAGCTTTTATTATCGACAATTTTTACCATAATTAGTTACTTGAAACTTTATAACTGTTTACAATAGAAAAAGACCCGATTTCGGTATTGAATAACCCAACAAGGGTTGATATACCATAAAACCAACCAACCCACCATCTCATACATTTAGGAAACCTTTCTACTGGTCTTTAATGACCAGAACAAGACACAGTAGTTTCTTTGTTCGTGACTTTATCAAGCAAATTGCCAGTTAAACATGGAATTCCTAGTTTTTATGTTATTTAACTTAAAAAAAACGGCTCAATAAACTGTTAGGCTCGGTCGGTGGTATATAAATATGCTGACTGTATCCTCGCAGAGGGGTAAGATCCCCACCCACAAGCCAAGAAGATCGGTCTTGCGTAAGACACTAAAGTATATATGATGGTCAGGCTCATGTTCTTGAGATTTGGGGAATGTGGAATACTCTTTCATTATTACTAATGCCAAATCTATTCGAATTTAGAGTGGTAGCACCTGTTAAGGTCCCATCTAGAGGTAAAATAGAACTGTTTAAAAAGTATTTGAATTCGATGGGATCGTTTTCAAAAATAAAATTAAACTATTGCACAAAAAATGTAAATATGGATGTACAATGAACACTATTCTCTGACTATTATTATTATCATCATCATCATTATTATTATTATTTTTATGCCTTCTTGAGCAGCTTCCATTTTTACAATCTTCTCATGTCAACTTAAAAAATTTTGGTAAAAAACAACGATTTACATTAAACATACACTATTTATACAATATCTATGTACAGGTCAAATTCTGTTAAGTAATTAATCCAGTAGTTCAACAGTAGCGTTTTTAATTTTTGGATGACGGACCGGGTGGGATCAACCCGAGTGGGGCCCACCTGGCGAGGGTAGTATTATATTGAAAGACCCGAAATCTCTCTAAGACCCAGCTAAAGATATAACTGATGACGTTACTCGGACCCTTTTTGGGGGTGTCCACGTGGTGTAATGGTTAAAGCGATAAACTGCGGAATCGCAGTAAGCGAGTTCGTACTCCAGTCGCGTTATTACGTTCACTTTCGGGCAAATACCTTTGGGAAAGGTACGAACCACCTTATCCTCCCAGCTATGGGTTAAATAGTACCACTACTGTTCTTCTAGAAGAATGCCTTTGGCATTAAATAACCTACAAAGGTTGATATGCCATTAAACAAAGAAACCAAATCAAACAAGCATATTTCTTACACAAATTCTCTCTAAAATTCTTTTTCTTAACATTATTTCTGAAATCATCCAATTTAATCTTAAAATATATTGCTGTTTTTGATCTGATTTGGCAATTTGTTCCAATAATAGATCTCTACTTCGCCAATGGCCCGGGAGACCTGGGTTCAATCCCAGGTCGAGTCATACCAAAGACTTTAAAAATGGAACTTGATACCACCTTGCTTAACACTCAGCATTATAAGGTACGGTTCAAGGGTAAAGTGGAGCAATCCTGGGAATGGAGTAGCGCCCTCCCCTACACCTTGGTGTAGTAGCTATCGAAAAGGGAGCCTTCGGGTCACCCTCGACTATGGTCGCTAACTTTACTTTACTTACTACCAAAAATATAGTTCGTTAATAGACGAAGTTTTTTTAAAATCTGTCCTGACAATAAATTTTTGGTTCAAGGAGAAATATTGAAAAAATCTCTACCATGATAAGAAATTCCATTAATTATTTTCAAAGTTTAATCCTAATTTCTTCAATCTCTCTCTGTGATTGTAATCTTTTACTTTTTTATTATTATTATCGTTGATATTCGTTTTTGTATGCTCTTCAATCACAGTATTAAATTCCAATTTCCATGTCTTGACACTGGAGTCTAATATTCGATATGAGGTTTTATTAGGGTTTTATTTATTTTCAAAACAACATTTGCCTTCTTGAAATAAATAAACCATACAAAGAATCATTCCATTTGTCTTCGATGCACTACACATAAGATTGTCATCTTTAAAGTATCATCAAAGCTAACCCCAAGATCGCATTCCTCATTTACATTTTCAATTTTCTTGTTGCTTTATTTATATTCAACTATAATATTTTGGGATCGAATATCTAGTACTTTATATTTTTCTCTATTGAATTTTAATTTCTAAATATTCAAGCATAAAATAACTCCATACGCATTGACACACCGTTAAGAACAATCAATCAATCACAAATAATTGTCCATATGTAAATAGTAGATCCTGGTAAAACAATGAAGTTTATATACTACGCTAAACGAGGGTATAAGAGTTTGAGAACAAGGAACATAAAAGAAATATAGAACAAAGTAAATAACCAGCATCTGAAAATAACCTTACAGATATCAAGAAGAAATTGGTATGCATCTTCCATCTTCAATATAAGAAACTCTAACGCCTAGAGTTGCCTCCCTTAATCAAAGTTAACGTACCATATCGGCATTGTCGTTAACAGTATTCAACCGTTCCGTGAATTAATGAATGGTGTTAATTAGTTTACTCAACGCCCGAAAAAAAAAAGAAGAGATAAGCATAATATGATGAGGATAAAAATTATGCTGGTGTTTCCTAATGATTTGGGATATGACAGATAATCTTGTGTCCCGGCAGGAATTGTTTTTCTGCAAATATCTACGCTCTGTTACTCACTGTTTTGTTTTGCTTTGCTTTTTAAAAACTTCTTTGTCTTGTACACGAGAAAATCAGATCTCGATTTCGGGTCAAGTGAAAACTTCTACAGAAGAGATATTCACTAGCTGATGTATCAGTCAACGCCGCATACAAGGTCAAGATTTAGAACGAAGACATGGCTAAAGAAAGAGATAAGTGCCAAAAATACTTTCTAATCATTTCATTTTTTTAAAAAGCTTTTTGTTGTCAATTAAAAATCTACACCGAACTTTTATAGTAACTACAAGTGGAAGCACTCGAGGTGTAGTGGCTATCATCGCACGAAATGGCCACGGAGACCGGAGTTCAAATTCTAGACGAGACTGCATTTTATATGTTACTAATACCCTCAGGAAAGCAATGAATCCAACTATCCTCAAAGTAAATAGTAGGACAGACTGACTGTTTTAATCTTGGCACGGCAAGCAGTTTAGAAAGAAAACTCTGAATTCAGACCAATTATATCCCGCTTAAAAATTGGTCTTGAGTCATTTAACATCAGTCATTTGCTTGCACACACAGTTTGTTCAATTTAACTCATAGATGGTATCCTATCAGGTGCTACCACTCTGGATCAGAGTTGAACTGGGAGCAATGGCAATGAAAGGGTACTCAACATTATCCAAATCTCTAAGGCTAGAGCCTCGCCATCAGATGGTTTAATATCATATCCAGGATACTCGTTGGCGGGGTGGGGTCATCCTTCTACAGAGATTGTGTCAATGTATTCTACAGCCCCAGCCTACTGGGCTCGGGACTTAGATGAATACAGAATTGGTAGTACTTATCCTAAAAGTCACGACGTGTCAATTAACAGTCAATCCTTCGACTTGAACCGCATAAAAAGAGTTTACAATTGAATGGGTTGTTCAAGATTAGATTCACCAAAAAAAAAAAAATCCTTTGACTCTCGCTCCAGAAGAAAAAAAAATTGTTAATCTACAACAATTTCCAACAAATCTATCATTTTTCTATATTGAGAGAATAATGTTTGCTGTTACCGTTTGATTTATCAAATAGATATTTACAGGACTATTTTCGTGGGTAATGTCGAGTACCCCATCAGAATATCATCTGATGAAGCTAATATTGTTCTGTGAAAAATTTCTTTGTAAATTTCGGAGAGAAATATTTCAAGTAGGTGATACTTAAAAGATGTATTGATTTGAACATTTTTGTTTTTGTCCGTATCCTTAATCCAATTAGGCTATCCAATTATTTTACATTCCCTGCTTGAAGAACTGCCAATAAACTTAATTAGTAATATTTAATTAACTGGAAATAATTATTTTAGTAATAAAATTCGTTAATCTTTTCTTTCACATGGAGAAATTGGTGTTATAATAATAATAATGTCATAATGCCATAAAGACCAATTATATAAAGGCGAAAATTGATAATACGCAAGAGGATAGTTAATGTAGATTAAGTGGAGACAGAGGTGAAACGGTTATTCATATAAGCGAATGCAACAAATTAGCACGAAAGGCATCCAAGATTAGGCACGATTGGGCGGTAAACTTGATCAACAGGAAATTGAGCAAAAGCTCAAAATTTGACTATACTGACAAAAAGTATTTGGACAAATCAGAATCTGTCCAAGAAAATAAGATCCATAACATTCTCTGGGATTTTGAAATACAAACAGATCACCTAATTTCAGCAAGAAGTACAGATTTATAGTTAATAAACAAGAAGAAAAGAACATGTTATCTAGTGTATCTTACTGTTCCAGGGGACCCCAGTGAAATTAAAAGAAAGCGAAAAGGTAAACGCATTCTTGAATTTTGCTAGAAAGTGGAAAAGGCAGTGGAACATGAAGGTAATGCTGATAGGAATTATGGTTAGAGAGCTTGAAATGGTCCCTAAGGAGGAAGAATGGAGACCAAACAGACCACAGCACTGTTAGGATCAGCTAAAACAGTGAGAAGAGTCATGGAAACTTAAGAACTCTGGCTGTCACTCAGACTCCCGTAAAACATCACCAGTTAAAACTGGTATAAAATATTCGCGGGGAGTAAAATAATAGAATTTCTGAAAAGATATTAGAGCAAGTCGTAAACTTTATCACGAGAACTGTGAACCGCTGGAGAGTGGAAGTAGTAGCAGCAGAACAAACCCTAGCAGAGGTAAAAATCCAAGAGGTATCTTCCAAGGAAACTCACTACCACCACTATTATTTGTTATAGCAATGACACCACTAAATTATATCCTAAGAAAAGGTAAAGCAGGCTACAAATTTACAAAGTTGCAGAAGAAAATACTGCCTCATGTATATGATGTTGAGGTATTTGCCAAAAATGAACATGACTAGAAAATTTTATGCAAACTATTATAAACTACAACCAAGATGTCGGAATCGAATTAAAGGAGGTCTGACTACAGGACTTGAACCTGGAAATGGATTGAGATAAAGAACCGAATAATAGTACATATGAATTAAAAGTTTCATTATGAGACATCAAGCTAATATTGGTTGGCTTTACAGCATGCCAACATTTTGTTGGGTTATATCATGCCAAAGTCAGTTTAACAATTACATTCTTCAGTCATATATATTTTCACAAACATTTTAAACACTTCACACTTAGCTGCAATATCAATGTTTTAATAGCTAATGTATTAATAAAGATCTCAATCGTTTTAAACAGTTAAATATTTCATACTTATGTGACTGAATATTTGAGATAAAGTTTGATAATCTATATTATTTAGAATATTTGGATTATTGTCCTCATCTTTATTGCCATGTACAATGGTTAACGGGAGCAGAACAATCTACTTTCGTAAATTAAATAAAAGGTTCGGTTCGAAGTTCTGTGAAGGTTGTCGAGTTTGACAAGAAACATCTGAAGAAGGCCGAAAGGCACATTGACAAAAACGCTGTGTTAATAAAAATAAAGTCCAGGAGAGTATTCCAAATTCTCTCAGTAATATAAACTTCATACTTAGTTGCAATATCAATGCTTTAAGAAACAATACATTTATGTACTTCAAAATCATTTTAAACATTATTTATAAAACAAATTTATCTGACTCCTAAATGGGACCTTACAGATATTACTACTCCGGGTCAGAGTGAACCCGCGAATAATAGCAACAAAAGGGTGATTCTACACTTCAAAACCGAAGTCTCAACACTCTCTGCAGCTTAGCAACGTACACAGAATCAACTTCCTTCTGGCAATTTTTGAAATGTCAAGTCGCTTGAAGAGACTGCTATTGTTATTATGTAATTCAGTACACCCTATCATATAACTGAGAGTTCAGCGACTCAGCCGATACCCCAATCGTGCTTACCTGGTGATGACAGTGGCTAGAGACCCAGTAAGATATTCCAAAGGGCTGAGAAATCCACGCGGAGGGCAAAAAATGCTCACACTGAGAGTGAATTATGAAAAAGATTCAGGTTGTTTCGAAGATCTTAGATACACTTAAATCCCACACAAACACAAAAAATAAAAAATTAAAAAAAATAGATATTTCGAATAAATATTTAACTTTATTATTTTCCGTAATGATTATCAACAGAGTAGGTAAGCACGGTGAGGTGGATACCCTGCGACAACGAGGGTGTCAATTAAAAATAGATGGTGAGAGACAGCTCCAATCGGAAAAATAATCTTAGTTGGATCTTATCATAGTCCTTAAAACCTTTCCAGGCATAATTTCTGATAGTTTAGTTGAAATGGGACCAAAAGTGAAGTAGTCTTAGCTGAATGGACGGGTGGACAGACGGATATTTGATTAGTTATTCTAATTTACCAGTCCGTTCGTGTGAACAGATAAGGGTTTGATACTTTTGGACCGATTTCAAGAAAATTTTCAGAAATTGTTAGAGCTATCTCTTGAAAGATTTTAAACTAAAAGAAGAGTTTTATCTCAGACTATTTTTTAAACAGGATCTCTCTCTCTCTCTCTCTCTCTCTCTCTCTCTCTCTCTCTCTCTGCAAAGAAGGTGTCTACTCCACGTATTTCTATTCTCGGTAAAAAAAAAACTATTTCTCTCTTGGCATGCAACAGAGGCAATTCCTAGTTTCAATTTGTTTTGGGAGGTTTCATTTCTCTTCTTTGTTGCCATTACTCTCAAAGCACAATGCGCGTAGGGCATCCCGTCTTAGTTTAGACATCCACAGCATTTAATTCGCTACCAGCTGACCTAGTCTCTACCTTTCTGCAAGATCCGGGAGAGGATATCGGGGGGGGCTGAACATGTGCAACCTCTTACTCACTCAAAATAAAAATTAAAAACATTTATGCATATGCTGTACATTTAAATCGAAAGGAACTGTCATCATCGCTCGGAATGGATAGCAAGAGAGGGATATGTTTTACCCTTCATTTTGTAATAGCTATGGTTCTGAACATTTTACAAAGGTGTTTATCTTCCTTAGGGTATAAAAGATGACGACATCTCACCGTCCCCCTCGCCAAAAGTAGCATTTTTTTTTCTGAGACTGGCTTGTTTCATTAATGAACACTCCGGTACCACAAGCATCCCCCTACCGACAGAACGACCAGTACTCCTCTGTGCCAGTCCAAATAATTAATACAACATAAGTGCTAAGCAACTAATCAAAACGATCCCCTACAGTTAGGGACCACATATAGAGGAATGTGAATTACAGCTCAGACACTGAACTGTTGCCCAAAGAGTGCAGAGATATTTTTGACATCACTTCAAAAAACAATCTCTCGAGCTTTTGTTATCGATCCCGGGCAACGCTGTGGTTGTCTTGCGACATAGAAACAAAGCGCCCAGATTTAGACATTTACCATAAGTACTCGTATACAAGTCGAAATTCGAAGGCATAATTTAAGGACAAAAACTCGGCGTGCACATGACTAAGTGCACAGATTTAGACATTTACCATACATACTGGTGTACAGGTCGAATTCTGAAAATGTATGTTTTAGGTAAAAAATTTAGCATCTAACTTTTAAGACATTTACCATACCGACTCGCGGACAGGTCGAATTTTGAAGGCATAAGTTTATATATATTTATGGATTTACTCAACCCCTTACGAGCAGGATGTGGCACAAGGTCAGTTTTTAAGTGGAGTACAGCTGGTTTGAATTTTGAGTTCTCCTTCTCCTAGGCAGGTTGCCTTAGCAAAACTAAAGAACCTAATCTGCCGGACAATTTACCCATAGCTGAAGGAAGAATAGACGGTTTGGTTTCTTTATTCAATGGCATATTGTTGTAACCTAATAAAAAGGTTACTGAATGAGAAATAACCCAACGGAGGTTGGAAATCAAATGGGAATTTTTATAACATTAACTAATTACAATACTTGCCAGCAGCGTGAAGAAGGTAAACCACTGCTAGAGGTGACTACTTAGTATATTTTCACCCACTAACAATAGTGCCTAACGTATTTATGGGACATACCAATTAATGTTCAGAGGTAGGGTATATAACACATATCAACCTTCATGGGTTATTTAATGCCAAAGCGATCATTATAAAAGAATAGTTGTGATACAATTTAACCCATAGCTTGGGGAGGAGATAAGGCAGTTTAACTCTTTCCCCATAGTTCGAAAGTGAACGTAATATCGTGACTTGAATTCGAACTCGCTTATTTCGAGGCTGAAGTCCAGCAGTTTAACCATTGCACCACAAGGGCAACCCCAAGAGAACAAATGGATTCATGCCTTTTCTAAGATCATTGGCCCAAAGTGAATTGTAAACAGTTCAGGATTTGAATTCTGGTCGCTGATACGATTTCCTACGATGATAACCATTACGCTAAGTGTACTTTCAGATTACATACATATAAGTAACTGACTATATCCCCCCACTAAGGTGGGGTTAAGAATTCCCTCTCCCCCCACCAAAAAAAGAAAAGTTGTCCTGAGTATAACACTAAATTGTATCTGATGGTAAGGCTCCAGTTCTGGAGATCTGAGGAAGGTAGTTTAGCACTTCATTGCCATTGTCAAGTCTACTCGAACCAGGAGCGTTGGAACCCGTTAAAATCTCATCTACGGCTTAAATAAATCTATTAAAAAATTAATCGAATTAGACAGGACCATGTGCAAAAAATATTCTTAAGAAACTATAGCACAAAAGATATAAATGTGAACGCACAATGAACGCGATTCCGTAACCTCTAAGCATAAGATAACCCTTTAAGGTTTGACATGCCGATAAAATAAATCAATCATTGCTTTATTGGTAAGTGTTTGATCGCAATCATTTGAAGCATCAATATTATTATGGGACGAGGTTACAATGGAATCCTAACCAGGTTCACGGATCGTCTAGTTGAAAATAAAGTTCAGCAAGAAAGACGAGTAAGAAAATATGGTATCTACCGGTTAGTTTTTAAGTTTGATTTTCAAAAAATGCATCTATTTATGAAAAACGGATCAAAATTTGAACGATCTAAACGGAGCAACAACAACAAGTCTAAACGATAATTAACTTAATCATCCTATTAATTAGCCTACAGCTGCTGATGACCAAATCCTTACGTATTGGCGTGGGGAGGAGAAAGATGGATTCCGGGATGAAGCAGGAAATAACATATTGTGCACTAGCAGCAGTTAGTGAATAACATCCTGTTATCATAAATCAACTGCTTATCACAGTGAATAGTTTTGATTAGGAACACCATCGCTGCACGAGTATTTGTAAGTTGCTCTCCAAATTGAGCCGAAAAGCAGATGGCAATAATTATTAAGGGTTCGAATTAGGGACCCAAGTAAATGGGTGGCTAGCCTCGTGGCTAAGGTACTTAAAGCTTTCTAACTGATAAAGAAATCAATATCTAAAAAATATAAGATTGAAAAACAATCTTTGTGTATTACTGAAACACTATAGGTGTCCTGTGTATGAGAATAAACTGCACCTAATTGTGAGGTGTCGGTTTTGAAGTTCCGGACAGTCTGAAGTACCCCTTCAATGTCATTATCCTGTGGGTCACTCTGACTCGGAGTGGTAGCACATGTTAAGGTCCCATCAATGGATTAAATAGATCAGTTTAGAAATTAGGATTTGGTTTGGCTTTATGGCATATCAACCATTGTCGGTCATTTAATACCAAATCCTCTTTGTACATGTATATTAAATATGATGTGTAAACACATTTTGTTAATATCATTTTTAAACAAGCTTAAGCTCACTCTTTTGCACACAGTTAAATGGTTCCAAGTATCGCAATGTATCACTAACAATTCAATTAAACATCAGTCATTTGTTTACACAGTTAAATGATGAAACAGTTTTATTTCTAACAATTCAATTTAGCATAAGTCATTCGTTTGCTCTTAGTTCTATTTGACCCATAGATAGGACTCTATCAGGTGCTACCACTCTGAGTCAGAGTAAACCTGGGAGCAATGGCAAAGTAAGGTTACTCTGCATTCCCCAAAGCTCCAGCATTACAGGAGTCACACCATCTGATTGTTTAATGTCATATCCAGGACACTGTATTCTACAAACCCAGTCGATTGGGCTGTATTTAAAAATTATTGGTATTAAATAGGAATATTTTATGCTATATAACTATAAATCATTTTTATTAGATCGGAATACTTTATAAATAACTATAAATTGTTTGTATTAAGAATTGTTTCTTGAATGTTTACTAAGGACGGTTAGAAATTACTTGAACTCAAATAACTGTGCAAATGATTATTATTCATATAAACAATTGGTTTAAACCATATAATTATCAGTATTAGATAAGAATTGTAGAAACAAAACAAATGCGTACAAATTATCAGCATTGATGGCTGGTTGTTTGGGTTTCATGGCATATCAACCCTTGTAGGTTCTTTAATGACAAACCCTGTGATTAGATACATATGATTTGTAAACGAATAGTTGGTAGATTTAATGTAATTTAAGTAACAACGAGTTTCAAGTATCCAGGACTCTTCTCAGTATTTTGGATTATCTTAATGCTGTAGTCTGAATTGTTTATACTTGTCCTTTTATTTCCCAGTCCCTTTACTAATCCTTTGGGGATTGTTCCTTGTGCAACAATTACAATTGTTATTATCGTCACTTTCATGTTCCAAAGTTTTTAGTTTTCTAGTAACGTCTAGGTATTTATCTCTCTTTTCGCTTTCTTTTAATTTTACTCCGTAGTTCGCTGGAATGGAAAAGTCCACTATTTGGCTGGTTTTTTTTTTGTTTTGTTTTTTTTGACTATCACTAGATCTGGTCGTCTGGTCGAGATAAGGTGATCTGTTTGTATATCAAAATCCAAGAGAATTTTGTGCGTCTCATTCTCCAGGGTGGATTTCGGGTTGTGCATATACCACTTGTCCGTATGGTCAACTTTATATTTCGTGCATAATTCCCAGGGGATCACCTTCTCCATCCATTCGTGTCTAGTCTTATATTCTTTTTGCGTTAATTTACTGCATTCACTTATTATATTATTGATCGTTTCGACTCTATCACCTCATAACCTACACTTGCTATTTTGTTGCGTCTTATCTATTTTCAGTTTAACATAGTTAGTCCTTATGGCGTTGTTTTGTGCTGTCATTAGAAGAGATTCGGTTTCTCTCTTAAGGTTTCCCTTTCTTAGCTGCGTCTAAGTTTTCTCGTGTGAGAT
The DNA here is from genome assembly GCA_963585895.1 of Sepioteuthis lessoniana. Taxonomy (NCBI): domain Eukaryota; kingdom Metazoa; phylum Mollusca; class Cephalopoda; order Myopsida; family Loliginidae; genus Sepioteuthis; species Sepioteuthis lessoniana. The sequence continues at coordinate 68,804,437 of OY757920.1, read as the reverse complement.
TTCGCTTGTTTGTCGCTTGAAATGTCCATTCAGTTGTTTTTCCTCGTTATTATTGTTCTGTTGATCCTTGGGTTGTAAGTGTTGTTTTTAGTTGCTGTAATGTCTTTCTTTGTTTTTTTTTGTTTTTTTTTTTGTTTTTTTTTAAAGTAGTATTCGAGTCTTCGTATCGATGTATCGACGCTATCTGGGAGATGTAAGGTCCTATTCATCGTCATTAGTTTTCTCGTTCTCTGGTCCATTTATTGAAGTTCTTCCGTAGTCCACTTGAATAATGGTTCCGAGTAACTTACAAGAGGGACATCCCAGATCTTTATCCCCTTTATGAGATTTCTGCTGCATAGTTCTTTTGCTTATTCTACATCTCCCACTGTCTCCCTGTAATAGCACATACACAGCAACCAGACCCCAACAACAAACCACACATATATCCCCACGACTTCGATCATCAAGGATTTCCCGAGCTCTCTCTAGGTTACTACCGCACAACAAACCAGGCCTAAAAGAGAGACACACCTCTCATGCAACCCGGCCTACTCGTGAGGGGGGAGAGAGGAAATGTAGAATAAACAAAAGAACTGTAGAAGGCAACAACACACAACAGCAATAATAATGATAATAATAGCTTCAACACTTACCAGAGGTCCAGCTTATTTACAAGACCGACAGCTTGAGCTGTACTGAGGGCTGGTATTTATGTACAAGCATATCCAATGAGATGATCCAGCCCATCACAATCCAAGGAATAGACTGGCCCATGTGTGCACGATGGAATCTCCCAATGTCCCATAAATAGTTCTCCTCTTTCATGGAGGAGCTATTCTTCTTGGTCTTAGCCAAGCTATAGACTACAAGTCTATTCCATGATCCAACAGGTTTTGAGTAGTTTTCTCGTTCTCCTAAGATTATTATTTGTGAGTTTTTCCTGTATTTGAAGCTATACAACTGTGTGTAAATTAATCTTATTAGGAATACTTCCAACAATCTGTGTGAAAGCAAATGATTATTATTAATTAATATTTACCTTTAAATACATAATTGTGTATCATCATCATCTTGTCGTGCAATCAGCATGGATTGTGAGTAGTTTCCAAGCGAGATTTTCGGGTCCACCACGAGACGGTGGAAAAGAAAGGAACAAATATGAAAAAAGGGAAACGAATGAGAGAGAGGAAGGTAGGTACATAAAATCCAGATTATCATAGCAGTAGGCTCTCAAGTTAAAAATAGAAACATATCAGCAGCGAATCGGCCACGGGTTTTGGTTGAATAGAAGAAACTCAAACTGAAAAACCGTTAGGAGAGTGAACGCGTGATAAAAAAAAAAGAGGAAAAGGAGTTAGTTGGCCACGAGACACAACGATGCAAAGACGACAGTTAGTTGCAAGATGCGACGATATAAAGACCACAGCTGAATACCTACCACGACGATTTGAAGACGGCCGAAAATTACGGCCCCCATTTTGGGGTAAGCCCCTGCGAAAGGATTACACACTAACCGCGAAGGTGTGGACGGAATCAGCATGCAAGCATATATTAGAACAAAAATAGAAAACGGGAATGAAATTTCAAATCTATTACTAATAATTGTATGGTTTAAAGTAAGTTTATTTAATAGATACTTTGTTTGTACGCACTTCATATGGTAACTCATCAAAAATCCTTAATAAAAAATTATAGCTTCAAGTGACTATTAATAAAAATAATCTACAGTTACATGGCATTGTAGCATTCCTATCGAATAAAAACAATTTTTAAAATTTTTAAACAGATCTATTTAAGCTATAGATGGGACCCTAACAGGAATAACTATTCCAGGTCAGAGTTGACATGGTAACAAAGGGATACTCCATACTTACTAGTGCTCAAGAACAGGAGTCCCCATAGGGTAATAGTACAGGACTACGGACTTTATACCCACTGCTATGGTATAGATAATACCACAGCAGTTCTTTAACAAAGATGGCTTTGGCATTAAATGACCCACAAAGGTTGATATGCTATTAAACAAAGAAACTAACCTTAACGCTGCTCTGAAGGGGATACAAGCAAGACTCGCAATACAGGAATCACCAGTCTTCCATACAGCCTTGCCCGGGCCGAGCCCAAATCCAAAGTCTCACTTTATGATCACCATATGTTTCTTTCAGCTTTATAGTTACACTAAAAGCTACACACAGGTTATGCTGTTTTCATGAATTATCTATTCAAGCGGAAGAACCATCCTACGAATGGAATTTGAAGCAAGTTCCTGAATAAGGCTCATGGGCCCAATAATAGAACACAAGTTTAAAACTATACTTTTATTGAATCATACCTTATTTGAAAATCATCGCCAACATAAACTCTTATATCCTCTTTAATCATCAAAAGTATCGTGTGAGATTTCAGAAAATCGCTTAATGACTCACATTTTCTTTTTATTAAACTGAAATTTCAATCTTCTTTTTAATTTGAAATATGGATATCTTAAATCTGAATGCTTGAAAGTACTCAAGGATTCATTTCCTCTATTCAGGGGCAGCAATAAGCATATGCATAAAACTGGACTGTGAGAACTTATAATTTAATAAACGCCATCGAGAGTTTGATATTTATAGCTCTTAATGGTCATTGCTCGTACAACAAATGTAATTACAACAACGAGATCTTTTCAAGTTTTGATTTTCAGAGCAATGGTAAAAATCATAAGAAAATAAACCTAGGAACAACTTTATGCAGTTAATAAAAACGATGAAGATTAGGTTTACTTTGACTGACGGACAGAATCTAATTCTTGCACGCAATTATATGGCTTGAAGAAACTAATAATCTTTTGTAAACAACAACAGCTTCAACACCTATTCTTAATACAAATTTGCACACAGATATATTATTTAAAAAGATCCATTTGACACGTGGGTGGAACCTTGAGAGGTACAACCACCGGGGTATAATCCAACTGGAAATAATTGCAACCAAAGTGTAATCCCACACCCCTCAGAGCTCTAGAACTGAAACCTCACCATCGGATACAGTTTGGTGTCATATGCAGGACCCTCGTTCTTTGGTGGAGGAGCCTTACCGTTCACAGGGTGTAGTCAGCGTATTTTAAGTCCCGTTTTGTCAGTATGCTTAGATGTTCCAGCCTATTTGTCGCTGTTTTTCGGTAGTAAGCTTATTTGTCAGTCAATCTATCTGTTTATTTGCCATTGTGTTTAATTACTCGTAACGTAACGGTTATCGACAACACGAGTTCAATTCTAGAACGCAGCAGTTTGCATTTCACATAGCGCTAATACCCTTAGGAGAAGTATGAATCCAACTATTCTCTCCCCAGTTACGAGTAAATAGAGCAGACTAGGCTGTTTAACCTTGTTAAGACAACTAATCAAGGAGAAAGAGAAGTCAAACCAGTCGTAGACCTGGAGAGGGATGGGTTCCGCCAGGTTATTCCTGCCCCAAAGGAAAAATCTGGTTAAAAGACTCGTGAGTGGATGGCTAATCCTAATTAAGAGAATTAAACGTTTTACTCAATTATATGTGTTATATCCCATGGGTTCTTAAGAAAAAAGAAAAATATTCGTGTCTCTTTCAAAGCTTCTCCGTTGATTTTCTTTCGGAGAAGATTCTTGATTTAAAAAGCAAATCCAAAATGAAAGAAACAATAACAATGCCTTCGAGGGAGCAGCAAACTTTCAGGATTGTATTCAAAAGGAATATATAATTTTAAAAAATACACCATAGGCGAAAAAAGATAATACGTCCAAAGACACAAAGAGTGAAAATTCCAGATGGAAAAACATGTTAGATCATTCCTGGAAGTCTTGGATAGATTACCAGTGAAGGAACGTGGATAAAGTTTGATGCTAATGTTTAGCTTTATGTTTATTCATGATTTCACAAATTCTTTCTTATCATAGTTTCCCTTTGGACCCTTCTGATGTAATAATCTCAAACGTTCGGGTTACAGTATGTTTAGCCCTACCACACCAAAAGAATTTTTAAAAAGGAAAGAAGGAGGGTGTTACTTACACAAACAGCTCTATATTCCCAATCTCTGTTCATCAAATAACTTCAAAGTAACCTATCAATGGCCAATGTATTCCTATCTCAATACAAACCACACATTTCTATCATGCTGAGAGAAAATAAAAATCAGACCAAATAACATGAAACTGGTTTTTAGAATGAGAATCTGGAAGAGTAATGTATCTCTGCGTATTTAACACAAAAACTTTGTTTCTAAATCATAGCAATCGGCAGGGCAGAGAACAGAGGTGTCCTGAGTATGACACTACACTGGAGTATGGCCATTACTCCCAATCCCACTCAAACCCGGTGTGGTAGTACATGTTGGGGTCCCATAAATCGGTCAGATGTTTGTTTTGAAAATTATTAGGATTAAAAAGTACGAGGGTAAGCCGAAAAGTTCATATTCTGTGACCAGAATATTCTCATGGAATATGACCAAATGAGGTTTATGTTTCAACATAGCCCACTTCCTCGCGCTTCACACACTTCTTCCCTCGGTGTTGAAGTGCTTAAAGTCATCACCAACATATAAGACTTCAGCTTATGGACTTTTCAGTCCACCATAGTAATACTAGAAACCATACTATATGCAAGCAATATTTTATTAAATAGAATTAGTAATATCAGAAATACTGGAAACCATTTAACATGACACAACTCAAGTATATTAAATAGGAACACTTGATGTCATATAACTGTGTGCAAACAAATCATGATAGACAAAAAGAAGAGTGATTTTTTTAATGCAATAGAACATTGAAAATATAGTTATGATTACAATCAAATATTTACAAATGAACAGGGAATATCCTTCATTGCTCCTACTCCCAGGTTGTTTTTGACTCGGAGTGGTAGTACCTGTTACGGTTTCATTTAAGGATCAAATAGAACTGTTTAAAAATTAGAAGTATTTGATAGGAATACTTAATACCTTATAACTAACTGTAAATTGTGTTAAAAATGGTTACTTGAAACTAAAGTTGTTTCCTGATTATTATCCTTTAATTGAAACTACATAACTATGCGCCAACAAATTATTATTATTAAATTGAAATGATTACTTAAAATCATATAATTTTGTATAGACAGTTTATATTAAACAGGAATACTTGAAACCATACAACTGCGTGTAAATTATTTGTATTAGATAGTTTTTTGTTTGGTTTTATTGCATATCAACCATTGTAGGATATTTAATGCCCAATCCATTTCATACTATAAACAGTTCTATTTTAAACAATTCAGTTTATCATAAGTCTGCAGTTTAAATTTTAAGACAACTTTATTTCAAGCAATTCAGTTTAGCAAGAGTACACTGTTTAGTTCTATTTAACCCATAGACAGGACTCTATCAGATGCTACCACTACGGGACTGAGTGGGCTCGGGAGTGATAGCAATAAAGAGGTACTCCGCATTCCTCAAAGCTCCAGCGTTACTGGAGCCTCACTATCAGTGTTATATCCAGGAAACTCGATGAGTGAGTCTTACTTTTCGGCAGAGATGCAGTCGGTGTATTCTGCAGCCCTAGCCGACTGGGCCAGTATTAGATAGGAATAATATGATTGGGTATAATAAAAAAAACCTTAAGAAAAAGCTGCATAAAAATCTAAACATAAGCGTACAATTAATCTGTTTCCTGAACCTCTAGGCATGAAATAACCAAAGATGAGTTGGCATGCCGATAAAATACATTAATCAGTCAATCATAAAATAAAATCAGTATCGTGACTATACGCTCTTTGTATGTACTTCCAATTGAACAGTACTGTTCAAGAAGACTGCTGACTTGGTGCATATTTCAGTTGTCTACTTACGGCCAGATCGAACGTTTGAATCGGAGGAAGATTCACTTGCTTCCTTTATATATATATATATAAATTACAAATAAAGAAACATATTGAGAAAAATCATATTGCTTCTTATTACATAGGGTTACTTTTTAGTTTTGACTCAGAGAATGCGATAACGACCTGTACGTGTGAACAAATGCAGTCTGGCGCAAGCCAAACACAGCATAGCTCTCTTGACTGCTTGAATTTGCTGCTTATTTATTTCAACGTGACTTAACCCCAAGAATGAAGATTGTATTTTTTAAACACACGCAGAGCAAATGTATTCCTTAATTAAAACTGCATGTTTACGACCAGAGTTAAACAGAGTGATTACATTAACAAATTTTTTATTTGGTTTTTGGTGTTTTGAGCCAAAATCATACAAGCTGCACAAACTAGACAACTTTAATATTTCTCCATTGACGAAAGGTTTAAAAGAAAAAGAGAGGAGGGGCTGGGAGAAAGTAATGGGGAGAGCCAGAGAGAGAAATGGGGAGGAGGAAGAGGTGACAGAAATTCTAAGCTAGAAATATAAAATTGATACAACAATGATGAATACAGACCCTTCAGAAGGTGAGCTATGAGCGCGATTTCCTACCTGTAGTTGGGGGAATTTCAGTGGCGTAACTGAAAGATCGCAGTTCGAACTTCAGCCGCTTTACTTTGTTCATTTTTAGACTAATACTAACCGGCTCTTTGGCCTAGTAGGTAGGGTGTTCGCCAATGTTCCGGGAGACCTGGGTTCAATCCCAGGTCGCATCATACCAAAAACTTTAAAAATAGTACTTGATACCTCCTTGCTTAACACTCAGCAACATAAGGTACGTATCAAGGGTAAAGTGGACTAATCCAGGGAAAGGAGTAGCGCCCTCCCCTATACATCAGTGTAGTAACAATTGAAAAGGGAGCCTTTTGGTCGCCCTCGACTACGGTCGCCAACTTTACTATACCTCTAGATACGGGTTAAATAGAAACACTACCGTTCTTCGACAAGGATCGCTTTGGCATAAAATAACCCACAAGAGTTGATATGCCATAAAACAAGCGCAAGTGATTGGTGTTAAGTCTCAACGTTTAGAAAAAAATAGGCCACTGTATTCTATAGTTAAGCATCCTTTACACAAAAATTGATTCTTCCCAATCTTTCTAATCCATTAACAATTTTTTAGTTTTCATAAAAATCAATTTTTATATTTTCTATTAAAAAGTAGTTTATTCTATGTAAATTTCTATTAAAAATAATCTATCTTATGATTATGTCACTGTCACCACTGACATCTCAATCCCTTAGTTATTTATATCAAATTCTTCAAAATTTTATTTTGATTTGAACATAACTTGCTTCGAAGATTGTTTTACATTATTACAGTTGGCATCATCTACAAAGAAAAAACATTAAATTGAGAGAGGGTCAATCAATAAATAAATTGAATTTTGCCCAAAGAATGGGCAGCAGTAGAGAATTGTTTATAGTCGCACTATTTTTCAAGGAAATCAATAGTGAAGTATCCTTTTATGACCCAAGTGACAGTCAGGATTACCTCCTTTACTGATGGCTGCGCCCGGAACCTTTTCTTAATCGGGAAGTCAGTGTGTTTTCAATTAAAAGACTGTCATTTCGATTCAGGCTATAAGTGGAAAACCTATGTCTAGCCAATTTGTAAATATTTTTCTTACAAAAACATTGGCGTATATCCTCATCCCCGTGGCGTAGTGGCTGGACTGCGTCATCGCAGTAACCGAGTTCAACCTCCAATAGCGCTATTACATTCCCTTTTGGACTAATGCCCTTGGGAAGGGTATGAATTTTCTTATGCACCCAGCCAGAGATTAAATAGTAGTACCACGGTCAGTCTACAAAGAAGGCCTTGACATTGAATAAACCCTGAAAGTCGATGTATCATAAAACAAATAAACCGAACAAAGCCTAATAGGAACACTTAATGTCATACATTCTTATGTAAATTTCATGTTTTGCATATTTCAGCCACGAAAAAATTTGATGACAGAACTCTGTTGGAGACTGGAACGCTCTAATTTGCTACTAAATTCAATAGTCACAAAACAAATATTCTTGAGAATTTTTTCTGCAAATAAAAAAAAAAAAAAACATAGTGTTTATATTTATAGAAACAAAAATGTGAATTTTTTTCTATCAACTGTCTTCAAAAGATATATATATATATATATAAAATTTAAGTTGGCGAGCGGAGTCGCAGACGACTGGAAGGCCACCTTTTCAATAGCTATTATACCGAGGTACAAGGGAGGGCGCTACTCCTTTTTAAGGATTGCTCAATTTTACCCTTGATACGAACAGTCTACCTGCTTGGCCAATTCTTATATATATATATATATATAATAAGTCTTTTAAAGCCATAATGGTGAGAGTGTTTGCCAATGACCAGGTAGACATGGGTTCAATAGCAGGTCAAGTCATACCAAAGACACAAAAATTGGTACTTGATGCCTCCTTGCTTAACATTCAGCATTATAAGGTACGGATCAAGGGTAAATGGAGCACTCCAGGGAAAGGAGTATTGCTCTCCCCTGCATTCGGTGTGTAGCTATTGAAAAACAAATGTTCGGCCAACTTATATATATATGCATATAATGATTCTCCCAGTATATACATGTATGTATATTTCGATGTATAATTCCTCAATATAAAATACATGTATACATATTTCCCGTATATATGTGCGTCTATGTGTATACGCATATACATACAAATGTGTAATAACAATATCTGTGTATATATATATATATATATATATATATATACATCCGCAATATACAATTCTTCTCTCTCTCTCTCTCTCTCTCTCTCTGTATATAATTATGCGTGAACTTCATATATGTATAAATATATATATTATATACACAAATCTAATATATATATGTATTCATGATATATATATATAGAGAGAGAGAGAGAGAGATAGAGAGAGAGAGATGGATGAATATGAATTATATATATATATATATATATATATATATATATATATATATATATATGTATATATAAAGATAGATAAATATATCAGAATTATATATATATTGATAGATAAATAGATATAACTTACATGAAAGTATAAAAATTTTATACACACACACACACACACATATATATATATAGAGTTATATAAATATACATAAATACTTATATGTCTATTTATATAGATGTGTTATATACATATACAAATTTATTCTACTAAACTGTTCATTTAAAAATGCACATATTTGATTTAAAATAGTAATGTCTTAAATCTCAGCTGTATTCTGTGTTGTTTAAATGAAGAATGAAGACTTTTGTCCGACTTAATTTTCAGGAAAAACTTTACTTTTGGAAGACGAACTTCTAAATTTGCTAAAGAAAACCCCAAAAAGGCCCCCCCGCCAAAGAAAAGAAAAAAAAACAAAAAAAACCCCCAAAACACGTCAAATGTAGTCTAACACGTGCTAAGTCGAAAACCATAAAAGAGAGTTGACTCCTCCTCTCTCTTACTTTCTTTCTCTCTCTCTCTCTCTCTGTCCACCCCACTAGATGACCATGATATAGGAGTGGAACTTAGATATAAATACTATTAAAATTAGTAATAATTCAATCCTTCATTTGTTAAAATAGTATGCATACGTTGGAAGTGATTCCGTTTCCAGAAGTTTATTTCACAGAGGTCAGTAAATTTATTCTACTAAACTGTTCATTTAAAAATGCACATATTTGATTTAAAATAGTAATGTATTAAATCTCAGCTGTATTCTGTGTTGTTTAAATGAAGAATGAAGACTTTTATGCGACTAAATTTTCAGGAAAAACTTTACTTTTGGAAGACGAACTTCTAAATTTGCTAAAGAAAACCCCCCAAAGCCCCCCCCGCCAAAGAAAAAAAACCCCAAAAAAAAAACAAAAACACGTCAAATGTAGTCTAACACGTGCTAAGTCGAAAACCATAAAAGAGAGTTGACTCCTCCTCTCTCCTACTTTCTTTCTTTCTCTCTCTCTCTCTCTCTGTTCACCCCACAAGATGACCATGATATAGGAGTGGAACTTAGATATAAATACTATTAAAATAGTCAAAAAAACGAATTCTACCTATAAAATAAAAAACCTGACAGGGCCGGAATCGGATGATAGGATTTAATATAGCCCAAAATTTCTTTGAATTTTAACATCTAGCAGTCCTGGACTTTAACTAAGTTAAAACTTAAGATAAAAAAGGTTTGTGTTTTTTGTTTTAACAGAATATATGTGCTATGACCAAACGGGGGACATCTCCACTCTAGAAGGAACCCCACTTAAACTAGTAGACAAATTCACGTACCTAGGAAGCAGCGTCGAATCAACCGAAAAGAACATCGAAACAAGGCTAACGAAAGCATGGACAGCTATCAATAGGCTATCGATTATATGGAAATCAGACCTAACCGATAAAATGAAACGCAGCTTCTTCCAGGCAGCGGTCACATCGATACTGCTATATGGATGCACTACATGGACGCTAACAAAACGGCTGGAGAAGAAACTGGATGGCAATTACACAAGAATGCTGCGTGCAATCCTGAACAAGTCCTGGCAGCAGCACCCCACAAGACACCAACTGTACGGCCACCTGCCCCCTATCACGAAAACTATTCAAGTTAGACGAACCAGACATGCAGGACACTGCTGGAGAAGCAGAGATGAACTCATAAGAGATGTACTCTTATGGATCCCCACACATGGCCGCGCAAAAGCAGGACGACCAGCTCGAACGTACATTCAGCAGCTATGTGAGGATACAGGTTGTTGTCCTGAAGACCTACCTAGGGCGATGAACGATAGGGAGGAGTGGCGAGAGAGGGTCAGGGATATCCGTGCTGCCAGCACGATATGATGATGATGATGATGATGACACGTGGGAAGCAGCATGATGTACGTGCGAGTCTTGCGGCTTAATGCTCAGGATTGTCAGTTCGATCGGGGAACTACTGCTGCTCATCTATAAGAGTGGCTTCTATAGTTGAGAATAAAAACAGCCATCGAAAGATAACCATGACGACAAATTCACCTACCTAGGAAGTAGCGTCTCATCAACCGAAAAAGACATCGACACACGACTGACGAAGGCATGGACAGCTATCGATAGGCTCTCGATCATATGGAAGTCGGACCTAACCGATAAAATGAAACGCAGTTTCTTTCAGGCAGCGGTTGTGTGGATACTGCTATATGGATGCACCACATGGACGCTAACTAAGCGGCTAGAGAGGAAACTAGACGGAAATTACACAAGAATGTTGAGAGCAGTATTGAACAAGTCCTGGCGACAACACCCCACGAGACACCAACTATACGGACACTTGCCCCCCATCACGAAAATTATACAAGTTCGACGAACCGGACACGCGGGACACTACTGGAGAAGCAAGGACGAGCTCATAAGCGATGTACTCCTGTGGACCCCCACATATGGATGTGCAAAAGCAGGACGACCAGCACGAACTTACATACAGCAACTATGTGAGGACACGGGATGTAACCCTGAAGACCTGCCGGAGGCGATGAATGATGGGGAGAAGTGGCGAGAGAGGGTCAGGGATATCCGTGCTGGCGGCGTGACATGATGATGATGATATACATATATAGTTAAATACATGTATGAATTATATAGATATACACATCTTTGAGTTATACGTTGTGCATTCAATAAGTTTCCAGCCTTTTTTGTACAGGCATCTGAAATTGCCGTAAACTCTTAAAAATTAATTATGTCATTGATATACATCTTGTGAGACGACTGACCAATTTTTATGATTTCAGGTTCAAATCAACAGCTACAGTAGGAATTGAAATACACCTTACTAAAACCTGATTGTCACAGCTGGTGAATTTTAAAAATGCAATCTGGACGTGAGGAAGAACGATATGCAATAAAATTCTGTTTTAAACTTGGAAAAAAATGCCCCAGAAACCTATGGAATGCTTCAGACTGCTTTTCGGCCATCTTGCATGAATCGAGCATCAGTTTTTGAGTGGCATAAGAGATTTAAGGAAGGCAGGGAGTCTGTGAGAGATGATGAGAGGCGTGGGAGGAGTAAGGGAGTCAATATACCAGAGTTGATTGGCCAAAGGGTTAGGGTTAGGGTTACTATGTTGAGGTTTTAAGGGAGTTCAGGAAGAGATTCCGTCTGAAGAGGCTAGCACTCTTCAAATCGGGTCGGTGGCATTTCCACCAGGACAATACACCAGTCCACAACTCCATCCTTGTAACAGACTATTTGATCAAGATTGGCATCAAGGCAGTTCCTCACCATCCCTATAGTCCAGGCCTTGCTCCCTGTGACTTTTGATTATTCACTAGGCTCAGAGGCTGTCGTTATGAGACAATTGAGGAGATGAAAGAGGCTGTGACGAAGGTCATTGACATGCTCATACAAGAGGACATCCGTGGGGCCTACCAGAATTTGTTGGAACGGTACAACAAGTGCATTGCAGCCGGAGGAAATTACTTCGAAGTGGACTACAGTTTCATGTGTGTACTATCAATAAAAGTGCCCATACGAAAAAAGTCTGGAAACGTATTCAATGATCCTCGTAAGTTTTAAAAGGTAAACTCATATGCTGCAATTTAATTTATTCTCGTATATTTATGCATATATACCGAAGGGAATATATATATATGAATATTTTATGTATATATATATATATATAAACATATATATGAATTATATGTATATTGATAAAATATATAAACATATACGTTATATACATATGTACATTGATAAAGATTATATATATGTTAAGATATATTGATATATAAAATTCATAAAGGGAGACATGAATTATATATATATATATATATATATATATATATATATATATATATATATGAGACTGTCTCCTTGTATCACAATTCTTCAGTGTGACTAGACATGCAGGACGTTTGAAGCTGGGATCAAAACATTTAGGATGAGAAAGAATCACAATGGTTTTATTTATTAGACTAAATACAAGCCTTTAAATACAAATTTAACCAAAAACACAAACTTTTAAAAATTTTGATTCATCAAAATGATCCAAGGAGCCCGTGGTGTAGTCGTTATCACCGTAGGAAATGAACACGGCGATACAAGTTCAAATCCTGGACGATACTGATTGCATTTCACATAGCACTAATACCCTTAGGAAAGGTATGAATCCAATTATTCTCCCTCCAGCTATGGGTAAATAGTAGGACAGACTAGGTTCTTCAGCCTTGGTTAGGCAACTAGTCTAGGAGAAGGAAAACTCTGAATTCAAACCTGTTAAACTCCGCTTAAAAATTGACCTTGTGTCATATCCTGCCCGAGCGGAGGGGTTGTTAAATAGTATCAAAATGATCCAATTTGGTCGCTTTCAGTGCTTCATAATTTTTGAGTGTTCTTTTCACCTAAGACTGATGGTAGACTGAAGATAGGTCTTCCCAGGTTTCTTGCTGGAGTTGTTTGAGTTGCGTCGCGCTTGTGGGTTGATGAACTCTGATTTTTCGATCAAGTTCAATGGGATCTGCAGATTGCACCAGCCAGGAAATTTAAGAGACGTGCTGTTCCTTTTTGCTTTTAATGTAATTAACAAAAGCTTTTTGGTGCTTACCTTGTTTTATTATAAATAACACTTTTAGGATGAGAAATAACATTTTTTAAGGGTGGCCAAATACTACCAAGATTAGTGTGAGTGTATATATATATATATATATAATTCATGTCTATCTTCATGAATTATATATATATATATATATGTGTGTGTGTGTGTGTGTGTGTGTGTGTTATGTCCTTGGAAAAGGGCATAAAATAAGCAAGACAAACGTCTTAAGAGAGAAGAATAAAAGTTGTATATTACAGTAAAACAAGTAATACAATGTCGTCAGTGTAGCTCTTGCTACCTACTCCCTGAGTGGATTACAAATATTATATCCTTATAGGAAGAGTCCATTGTGTATCGAAAATAGGGGTGATACCAAAACACCCCCCTTTTTAGATTTACTCCGTAGGAGAATATTTTTTCTTTTCGGATTAATTTCCATTATTTCCGTTGCTCACCGTTTTCTTTTTGACTGTCTCCTTACTTCTGGAGCTGTTAGGAGTGCCGGCATATTGAATGTGTCGAACATGATATCCATATGTTCTTCCTCAGGGTGGTTGTTCTGTTCGACAATCAAGTGTCGTTTTTTTTTAAATCTAGTTTAAGTGCCTTTTGTGCACCAATTTCAGTCCTTTGACCAGGTAAACTATATTCACGATCCTTTTTTTCAATACTCATTTCTCGGTATGTTTTATAGTTCAGGTAAATACGGTATATGACTTTCTCATCAACTTCATAATGATTATTTGTTACTTTGTTTCAATATCCCGATCTTGGCTTCTGTGGTATTAGTTTGTCGAACACCGACCTGATCTTTCTAGCAAACATCACCTCGGCAAGCATCATATCTGATGGGGTATTTTTATTTGGAGTAACCCAATAGACTTGCAAAAATTGTTGTATAGCTGTGTCTGTAGGCGTTCCTTTGGTTTTCTTTAGCGCTCACTTGAACGTGTCTACAAAATGTTCCGTCTGGCCGTTACTTCTAGGGTGATATGGGGGTGATCGTAACGTGTTCAATCACAAATGTCTGGCAAAAATCTTTAAATTCTTTGGACGTAAATTGTGTCCCATTATCGAACACAATGTAGTCATCAACACCGAACCTAACAAATAATTTGTGTAGAAAATGAATTACTGTTTCTGTGGTCGGCTTTTTACATTACAAAATCTCTGGCCATTTTGAAAAACTATCCACCACAATTAAGTAATAATAGTCATCAAACAGTCCAGCGAAATCTATATGGAGTCGCAATCAGGGTCAGTCGATTTTTGGCCAAGGACTAAATTTTATCGGTGGAGCTTTTGATGCCATAGCACAGCCTTTACAGGACTTTACTAAGTTCTCGATGTCCTTGTCCAACTTTGTCCAGTGAACATAACTCTTCATCAGGCTTTTCCTCCATGAAATTACCGGATGTCCTATATGGAATTCTTTGAGGATATAGGTATTACCACTCGTTCGCCGTACATTGGTATATTGATACAGATCGAGTATATGTCTATTTTTTGTGGGTTATTGTGTTTTATTCGATCATATCTTTTATGAATTTTTTATCCGACGCTTTTCTCCTGATTTCGTCAAGGGTAACAGGAAGTTCCCGCACAGTGTTGCATAGGGTATTTTTATCCACACTTCTTCCCTTAGGGAGGCAATTACAGTGACTTCTAATGATTTTTTTAAAATTTGGAATCAGCCTTGATAGTCCATCGGCATGACTTAATTTTGCTGATAACAGAAACTCCATTTTGAAGTTGTAGTTCAGGAGAATGGTTCCCCATCTTTGCAGTCAATTTGCCGTATAAGATGGCAAACCCTTTTTGAACCTTAAATAGTGAGCAAGGGTTTGTGGTTTGTCTGTAGTGTGAAATGTCTTCCATGAATAAATCTATGGAATTTTGTAACTGCAAATATAATCCCAAGTGATTCTTTCTCAATCTGAGAGTAATTTTTTTCCCGCTGGGAGTAGCATTCTAGACGCGTGAGCAATCAATTTGATAGACCCGTCATTAAACTTATGTAGGATGCAGGCTCCAACACCATAAGAACTAGCATCACTAACCACAATAATCACTTGTTTTTGGTTGTAATGGGTCAAGAATAAATTTGATGTGAGGACTTCGTTAATTTTCTCGAAAGGTTTCTGGCACTCTGCTGTCCAAGCCCATTCTTTTCCTTTTTTTCAGTATTTCATTCAGTGGGACTCGCAATTTGTGCATGTTTGGCACAAAACATTGTAATAGTTGGCCAAATGGAGAAAACTTTGAAGTGAACATACATTTTCAGGGGCCAGTATGTCTTTTTATTGCAATGGCCCTTTCTGGATCCAGGTATGGCACCACAAAATCAAGTCCGCTTATCATGGTGTCCATAATTTGCTAGAAGATAGCAGGACACTTTTACTCCGAAAGGCAATCTCTTGAACATATACATACCTCTATGGGTATAAATTGTTAGGAGTTTTGAACATTTTTCATCCACTGATATTTACATAAATGCGTCGCTCAAGCTGATTTTTGAGAAAATCTTTCCACTGCTAAGTTTTGAAAAAATCTGGTCCAGGCTCGGAAAAAGATAATGGTAACTTTCTGCCGAGAATCTGCACAGACACGAATTTCTTTTGTTTTCTTCTTTACGTGGGTTACTGGGGAGGCCCACTTGCTATATTCAACTTTCGAGAGTACCCCCCATACTCTCAAGTCTATCTGATTCATCCTTGATTTGACTCAACGAAGCAAAGGGGACGTTTCTTTTTCTTTTGAGGACTGGAGTAACATTTTCTCGTAGTTCACGTTTAGTGACATTTTACAACATCTTATCAGACATTCAGAGAAAACTTCAGGGAATTTTGCTTTTAGCTCTTTTCTTAAAATATCTGCCTCATTGTTAAGACTTTCAATTTTTCTAGAGAATGAGTTTATTTGCATATCGTAGAGCTTGAATTTTCCCACCCAATCAGTTCCCTTTAGATTGTGTTTATCATCAAAAATGTTTAGTTTTTACTTTGGCATAACATTTGATATTATTTCACCTTCAAACTTTATTTTTGGTCCAGTTACGCTTCTCGCAATTTTGTTTGTCCTATATATATTGTAGGCTTACCTAATTTCTTCTAAGTGTGTTCATTAATAATTGATAGATCCGAACCTGTGTCCAATTGTAGTCTTATACTTTTATTTAGAATTTTGACTTGCATATATTTCCAGCTATTCAGGCCTACTGACTCGTCAGTCTTCATGACCTTAACAAAGTTATTATTTTTCTTTCTTATTTTTAGTTTGCAGTGCATGCTTTTGTTGCCTACTTTTTTTTTTTTTTACTAATGATATATTTCTTTGTTCTATAAGGGAAATCCTTATACCAATGAAGATCTCCACCGGTGTAACACGGATTAGGGGTCACAAGTCTTTTTTTAAAATTCTTGTGGCGTATATATTTTTTTTTATCTGAGATACGCTACTTTCTTCAATGTTCTTTAGAGTCCTGGCGTACATTAACGATTTTTTCACAGTCTTCGGCAATTTGTCGAAGGGTCAGCTTTGCTTTGTTTTCCAGTTTATTTAGAACCCTTCATCGAATTTCTGCATCTTGATTTGAGACTAATCCCTGACAAAAAAAATTAAACACTTGAAATTATTAGGGCTTAATTCGGCAAGATTAAAATCATCACAGTGCTTGTTGACAACACTTACGAATGTTGTATAATTTTCGTCATTTTTTTTCTTATCAAATTCATACACGTCTATCTTTTATGGAATAGGGAAATTTTTGGATTAAACATTTCAGAGAGTAATTTAACAGCTTCACTGGATGTCAAATCGCAAGTTTTTCAGTAAGATGTAGAGACCAAATTTTGTGTACTTCGCCGTTCCTAATTTACTAAGAAATAAACGAACTTTCTTAAAGTCATCCCAGTTCGCACAGTCTGTATTGTACAAATCTTCGTACCTTCTAAAATACGATGAAAAAGTTATGTCTTCTTAGGGGGCATAAATGAATTCATACTGGCATTCCCTCTGGCATTTAGTAGAAAAGAATGTTCACAACTTCATTTTGTCGCCTTTTAACTAATTTCAACAGAAATTTCTGTTCCTCCTGAGTTCGTAGAAACTTCTCTTCGAACTTCCTTTGTCTCGAATCAGCCTGCCTTTGAATTTCTGTAATTCTTTAGTTCTTTTTTGTGGGGCATGTAGTTGTTCAAGTTGAAATTTAATTATTTCAAGCATTGCCACTATGAAATCCTCCAGTTATTCGTTTATTTATTTTACAAATAACCCTCCTCAATTTAGGTATTTTGTCTTTCGTTCAATCTTCTGAATTCCTATGTATGACTTGTTTTTTTTTTTAATCGAATAGTAATTCGAGTAAATTTTTCCAGTTTGTTTTTTCTTTCTTTTACTTTCTTCACGTGAATTAATAAACACGAACAAAACTGAATTACAATGTCGTTTTTAGAACAACCGTAAGTTAAATCCACGTAATCCTTTGAAACTTTTGTCTTTCATCAAAGTTTTGACGTAATTCGTTTGAATATCTTGTTGGATTAGACAAACAATTTTATTTTCTGAGGGTCTTTTTATGCATCCAACGTTTTACGAAATGTTGTATTGAGAATACGTATTTAAAAAAATCAGATTCTTGAGTTTCTTCACCGTTCAGTTGCTAAGTAAATTTTCTCGTTTAAAAATTATTAAATTCCTCCGCGTAAAATTCTTTTTGAATCGTCGGACGGAAACGGGGAGCAATGGTTAGTTGGCACTTGAATATTTTTAAAATCCTCGTCGAGGAGTGGCATTACTTAGTTTAGCACTGGAGCTAAGTTGTTATGCCATCGGAAAAGGGCATGAAATAATTAAGACAAACATGTATTAAAAGAGAAGAATAAGGGTTATATATTACAGTAAAACAAGTAATACAATGTCGTCAGTGTAGCTATTGCGACCTATTCAATGAGTGGATTACAGTGAAATATTAGATCCTAATTAGAAGAGTCCATTGTGTATCGAAAATAGGGATGATATCACAGCAATATATATATATATATATATATATACACAGACACGAATACATACATAATTACACAAATTATATATATGATATAGATATTGTCATCCACAAGCAGACTGTTTCATTGTATCACAACTCTTTAGTGTGGCTAGACACGTAGGACGTTTGAAGCTGGGATTGAAACCCGTCCAACTAACTCCCAGTGTTGCAATCAGGGCTTTTCCTTCTCTTGAACTGATCGCCCAACCAAGACTTGCACTAGTGTTTCATAAAGAGTTTCCAAGTTGAAGTTGAAGACAACGTTCGGCTATCTTAGCGACTCCATTTCTTGGTTTTGAATTGAGTAGATCAGTTTAACCTTGGTAGTCAACCGGTCTAGAAGAAGGAAAAACCTGAATTTATAAGGGAAATATACCCGTCTCCTTTCCCTTTTCCCCCGCCCCGGGTTTAATAGAAGATCCGACTGATCTTTCTCGTAGCCATGTCTACACGCCTCAGAATACACTGACTCTATCCTCTGCAGAGGTTTGATCCCTCTCCCACTAATAAAAAAGGCAGGACCCTGGGTATGACACTAAACACGTCAATACTGGAAAAAAATCTCCAATCGTCTTTTTACTTTTTTAAATAAAACAGCTACAAAGATATTGACTCTCGCTGTACAGAGTTTTTTTTAGCAATAAGTTTATTACTGCAATTCACAATTTCAATGGCATTCGTTCTCGTGAGTATATGGATTTGCACCTGGATTAGATCTGAGCAAGGTTGTATGGAAGATCATCAGTTGCCCATGCTGCATGTTTCCAGTCTTTACGTCAACGATGCAGTCAAAAGGAAGAGTAACCTAACATTAGTGTCCTCGCAGAAGTTGCCAGGTCGGACTATTCAAGAGATACAAGCTGCAGGCTTTGATTTAGGGCATTTCCTGCTCCTAGACCGGTTACCCTATCAAGGCTCGAAGTTCAGTTTACCCAACTATTTCACCCATAACTGGACGGAGGAGGGAAGAAATAAATACAAGCCAGTCCAAAGCTACGGGTAAATAGTAGGGCAGACTGGATTCTTTACCCCTTCTAAGAAGAAAACAAACTGAATTCAAACCAGCTTTACTTCGCTTAAAAATTGACCTTGGATCACATCCTGTCCATGTCGGAGGAGTTGGGTGAATTTTCGTTTCAGAGATGCGGTTAGCGTAATGGTTATTGTTATAAAAAATGGAATCGGTGACCTGAGTTCAAATCCCGAACAGGGCAGTTTTCGTTAGCTCTATATTTATTGGTAAGTAGACGAGCACGGGGGGGGGTATCGTCATAAAAAGAGGATTCAACAAGCTGAGTCCAAATTCAGAACGAGGCTGTTAGAGTTTTACTTTGCACTATTGCTCTCTGGAAAGCCATGGATCTATCTGTTCTCCCCTCAGCTATGAGTAAACAGTGAGGCAGGCTGGGTTCTTTAGCCTTGGTTAGGCAACAAGTCTAGAAGGAAAACTTCAGTTTAAACGAGCTTTATTCCCCGCCTTTTTTAAGTGACTTTGTGTCATATCCTGCCTGTGGCAAAGAGGTTGGATACATATATATAAGCCTTTCCCAAGGGCGATAACGCGAAGGAAAACTGAAATTGCATCGTCCAGGTTTTGAACTCAGCAAGTCTCTTTTTACCAATAAATAAACAGGGAACGTCTTTTGACTTAATGCGGTCATAAATAATCAGTACTAAATAGCAACTTATACTCATACTTACACAGATCAGTAGAAATGATAATTATAATTATTCTATGACAAGTTGATTTGAATTTAATGCACAGTTTTATATTAAATACGTAAACAAATGCCAAACTGAATTAACCTCCACTGGGATGGATTTTGACATATTATTACACAAATGATAGATGAGCAAACATTAAAAGAAAATCAGTTTGTCAAGAAATATCTGGTGTATATAGTTGCCAATAAGTAGAGAGATCTAGAGCCAAGAAATCATTCATTTATGACATGCCTGATGTATAGGTCGACCACAATTTTCGAGGACAGGCCAACAAAAACCGCATTCGAAACACACTTCAAGAATCGCCCTATTGGCAGCGCTTAGAATACGCTCATTGTATCCGCTGCAGAGGTGGATGTTCCCCCCTCTCAAAAGGGGAGATCTGGATATGGCACTAAACTTCATCTGATGGCGAGGCTTCCGGTTTGATGATCTGAGGAGTGTGGAGTACCTCTTCATTGCTATTAATCCCAGGTCTACTCTGACCTACAGTGGTAGTATCTTTCTATGGGTCCCATCTAGAGATCAAATAGATCTGTTTAAAAATGATTCTTATTCGATATTTTGTATCGAGTCTGTATTACTCGTTAGGGTCCCATCTACAGGTTAAATATATCTCTTAGAAAATTATTCGTATTTGAGAGGATCGTGTAAAAAAGACTCTTAAGAATCAATTACACAAATGGGTAAATTTGAATGTTTAGGGTTATTTTATGCCTACCTGTTAAGAAACTGCGTTCATAGTACATTTATATTTACATTTACTGTTGCAGTAATTTCTTAAGAGGTGTTTGCACATAGAAATACTTAATATCATACTCTTATCAATACAAATAATTTGCACACAATTGTATGGTTTTATCTATTTCAATCTAATACTAATAATTATATAGTTTTAAGTAATTATTTCTATTTAATAAATGATGTGTTGACACACAGTTATAGAGTTTCAAGTAACAAATAAAGATTTTAAATAGACAAGCATAGCTTCAAGCGTTTATTCTTAAAACAAACAATTCACTGTTATATGATGCTAACTATTCTAATACTAATAATTTTTTCAACATTCTATTTTATCTATAAATGGGACCCGAAGAGGTACTACCACTTTGGGTCTGAGTGGACCAGAGCTAATGACAATGACATTTTTTTAGGCAAAAACGTTAGCAAGTAGATGTTTCACTTCGATTATAAGTCAATTTGTATTATAATACAGTGTTGTTGAAAAACGTCATTTTTTCAACAAAACAGTATCGTAATATAAATAATTTGCACACATTTATATGGTTTCAAGTATTCCAATATTATACGAATGATTTTCAAACAGATCTTTTTGACACATACATGGAACTTAAACAGGTACAGAAAGAATCTAAGGGTAATGCCTATGAAGGGGTACACTATACTTCCCAGAACTCAGGAACTGGAGCCTCAGCATCTGATGTGTCATACCCAGGACACCCATTTTTTAGTGTGGGAGGTCTTACTCTTCAGCAGAGGATTCACACAGCATATTCTAAACCCCACCCATAGATTTTTAAAAATAAGCAACATTCGATGTTTCTTAATTTTTAAAAAATAAAACTAAGACTCGGACCAAGAATACAATTTTCTCAAAAGTGGAGATTTCTCGCGAAACGTTCATCTGCAGACAGTAATCATGGGCAAAATGACAGTGATTTTGAAGGAATCTTATCAGTTGTCAAAGTCATTAGTCAGCCGGAGCTCAATAGCGTCATAAGGGAGATAAATCTCACGAAGAATCAGAATTATTGACGTTCAGACTAGCAGTAAAGAACTTATTGCAATCGGGAACTAAAATCTCATACAATCACTAAGGAAAAACATATTTACTACCCTTCTCCGGGGAAAGGAATTTTGATTTTTTTGCAACGAAGTTCAAAGTTTGCTTATAAAAAAAGACATATCAAAATGTGTACCACGCCAATAGCATTTGTTTATAAATAGTTCTAAATGGAGCTGAAAATGTGAACTTCTAAACAATGGCAACAAATATCAATTAATCCTAATCGTTCGCTCAACTAAGATTACTGAAGATCAAAAAGCAATCGCCCTTGCCATAAGATATCATATCACGATCACTAGTGATCAATCTGTGTCATCTGAAAACGGTGAATTTTCTCCTGGGTTAGCAAAATAGATACACCAAGTATCCCTGTTTTATCTGATTGCGGGATAGTAGATACAACGGATGAGCACAGCAGGAGAAAAGAATTGAATTGCAGAAACATTGGTTGATAGAGATAAGTTCACTTTACCACCATTGCGCGTCAAACTAAGTTAAATGAAACAGTTTTTAAAAGCTATAAACAAGAAAGGAGACTGCTTTGACAACCCAAGCGGAACATTTCCTGTGCTGAGAATGAGAGAATCTAAAGGCATGTATATTTCAGGGGCCGCAAACCAGAGGACTCATGAAAGATCCACATTTCCAAGATTCAAAAAATAATAATGGGGCAGAAGCATAGTCTTCGTTCACTTTCTTTGTAAAGAATTTTCTTAGGAACAAGAAAGTAGATAATTACTCTAAACTAGTTGAGAATCGTGTTGTCTTCTTTCTGTCAGCTTAGCGGTAAAATTAGCATCAAAGCGCATTAACTCAGTAGCAAATTGGATCTTTTCCCAGAAAACCTTGGAGATCTAAGTGAAGAACAAGGTAAACCATTCCACCAAGATTTAAAACTAGAGTAGAAAGATACAGGGGACACTGAGATACTCACATGATGGCGGGTTACTTGCTGATCTATTCTACGCGATTATCCTGGGGCAGCTTACCACAAGAAATCTTCGAAACTGTATAATTGTGAAATTTCTGAGTATATTGATTGTGTATCAATGATAACATTCTATGCTTTTTATTTTCGTTATTTGATTCTATGATGTAATTTGATCATAAATAAATTCTATTTGTAAAAAACAGTTTTATTAATCAAAAAGGCAATAATAATGATTTGTACATATCAATTCTTGTGATTGATTAGTAGTATGCATAACATGTAGGGATATATCATATTTTAGTAACCAGAGCTGATGGAGAAAAAGTGATGACATTTCGAACCAGCGACAAAAATTTACCTTAAAAAAAGGTTTATCATATTTACCCAACCCCTCCGCTCGGGCAGGATAGGACACGAGGTCAATTTTTTAAGCGGAGCTTAGCAGGTTTGAATTCAGAGTTTTCCTTCTCCTAGACTAGTTGCTTCACCAAGGCTGAAGAACCTAATCTGCCCTACTATTTACCCATAGCTGAAGGGAGAATAATTGGATTCATACCTTTCCCAAGGGTATTAGTGCTATGTGAAATGCAATCAGTCCAGGATTTGAACTCGTGTCGCCGTGTCCAATTCCTGCGACGATAACCATTACACAACGGGCACCTTAAAAAAAGGTTTATCTTAGGCATCAAATTCTATGTTCCCCAGTGTAACCAACGTTATGTGATCCGAGAGATAGTTGCCAAATTATGATATTATTTGAAAATAAGGTATATGATCTGAGTATTTGTCTCCAAATGATTATTTTACTGGAGAATAATCAAAGTTATATGACCTGAGATATATAGTCTAAAAGTGTCCAGTCTGCCCAACTATTCTATCAGGAGCTGACATGGAGAACAGATGGATCTATGACTATATTAAGGCTTTCTGCGTACGGTCATATGATATCAAGTATTCATATTTAATACAAATAATTTGCAAACAGATCTATTTGACCCATAGATGAGACCCTAACTGGTATTACCAGTCTAGATCAGAATGGACCTGGATGTAATGGCAAGGAAGGAGTACATCACACTCCCCAGAGATCCAGAACTGGAGCCTCACCACCAAATGTAGTTTTGTGTTATATCTAGAACATCCCCTTTTTTGTAAGAGGTGCAGTCAGTGTATTTAAGCCTCTCTGGTGAGGCGATTATTTGGTTGTACATATGTAAATAAGTATCGTATATAGTATTTTTATATATTAGGGTATCTATAAGAGATATCGTTTCAATTATTTATTTTAAAAACTGCTTAAGATATTGACACTCACAGTACACAGTTTTTCAAAGAAATACATTTTATGATTGTAACTTAGAGTTGCTCAATGTGTGCACTCTTAGCCACACAGCCAATATCAGGAAGTTAATTGCTCGCCAACACGCATTCCTATGTACATAGCTGTTGAGATATATATGCCTTTTCAGATCACCTATATTATCGAAAAGAGAGGGAAAACACCTTGTCTTTGAAATATCCCCACCTCAGCAAAAAAAAAAAAAAAAAAAAATGAAAGCCATAAGATATTGACTGTGTGTTGGCCAACCTCAGTAAAGGCTTAGAATGGAGTCACACGACAAAGAAACGATAGCTTTTGGAACACTGGCAAAGGAATAATCTCGTGCTGCCAAAGTAATAAACATCAAGTGTTTCTTTATAAAATTGTGGGTCGTGAATGTTAATACCATAAGTATCATTTCTTTTATTATTCCAAATTTTAGCGAGAATTTCTTTTGTGAAAATCCTCTATAAATAAAGCAATAAAATGTAATATCAGGGTTTTTTTAATTAAAAGTTTGAATTTATAGAAATTCAAATAGTTTATATATAAATATATAGGTGTGTGAGAGTGTAAATATATAAGTACTTTATGTATATTACACACATATATATCATCATGATTGTGTTGATAGTCAGGATTTTCTCTCTCTCTCTCTCCATCCTTATCATCCATCGCTCTTGGTAGGTCTTTTAGATTGCATTGAGCTGATGTGTCAAGTCCTTGCTGATCGATCAACACCGGTGAGTCCATATGTAGGAGTCCATGAGAGAATGTCACTTGTGCGTTCGTCCTTACTTCCCTAGCAGTGTCCAGCATGTTTTGTCCGTCTTTCTTGGGTGGTTTATGAGATGAGAGGAAAGTTGCCACACAGCTACTGTTTTGTTGGGAGCTACCCCTAGAATTTGTTCCAAAAACGCACGTCGCATCTTTGTGTAGTTCTCCCATCTATTTTTCTCCAAACATTTTTTGTTAGAGTTCTGGTGGTGTATCCATACTGTAGTACCGATATAACCTCAGCTTGTGTAAACGAACCATTGCTTTCATGTTTTTGTAAATCATTATAAAGGTACCTGTTTCTTTAGAGAGATCATATGCTAGTTGTATTTGCTTCATCATTCTTCTATGTATGAATCAATTGCCTTGAAGAAATCTACGAACAATAACGTTGGTTCGATACTTTTTGCACGCGCAAACTTCACATATTCTATCTGTAGAATCATCGAAGATGTGGATCGACTTCTCTGTTTTAATTTTTCCTAAGAATTTTCTCGAGTAGGATTGAGAAACAGGGCATTATAAACCTTAGCAGTAAGATTTACGCCACTATAGTTCTTAGTGATTCCGAAGTTGCCTTTCTTAAGTAAAGGGAGGAAGCAGCTATTCAACCATTTCTCTATGGGGCTTTTTTCATACACAGCGTTGAATAATCAAAGTATGCAGATAAACTTACTCGTCTTCCATATATATATGTATACATGTATAGATACACACATTTATAGACACACACACACATATATATATATATACATATACTTAAATATGTATACATACACACACATATCATCATCAAGTCGTGCTGACAGTATAGAATTCTCTGACGCTCCCTCACCATTCATCTCTATCTTCTATCGTTTCTGGCAGGTCTTTTAGCCTGTACTTTCAGGCTGTTCAGGGTTGATGTATATAAGTCTTTCCTGGTTGGCTAACGCTTAGACGTCCATGTGTAGGAGTCCATAGGATAACGTCACTTATGTTTTGTTGGGTGTTGCTTCCAGGTTTTCTTCAAGACAGCACGTAACATTCTTATGTAGTTCACATCTAGCCTTTTCTCTTGGTGTTTTGCAAGTGTCTATATAGTGCATCCATATAGTAGTATGGATATAGCAATAGCTTAAAAGAATTCCCATTTTATTTTATCAGATAAATCAGACTTCTATATGATCGATAGCCTTTCAATAGCATTCTATGCTTTCCCAACGCATATGTGAACTAGTCAACAAATTTTAGAGGCTTGCCAATTAGAGTGAAGATGGATCCTTCTTATTTAAAGTACATGAATTCTGCCGATGTCTCCTGCAACTTCCTCTGGGTTATATCCCCGGGATTCTGCTTGGATTGGTGTATTTGCAGGAGTGGGCGGTAGATCGTTAGATTTTCTGCGATATGTCACCTTGTCTTTTTTTAATGCGAAACCATTTCCTTTTATTAGATCTATTGATATTAGAAGGACGTAATCTAAGCAGAGTAAAAGCAAATATGGTGCTAATGTATCTCCTTGCAGGATTCCAGTGACAGTGTCGAAATAGTTTGTGTAACCATTGTTTTCGTGTTTTGTAAAGCATCCTCATAGCGGTAACAGTTCCTTTTGGGAGACTATATGCAAGTAGATTTTGCTCCATCTTTACTCTGTGTAAGGAATCGATATATATATATATATACGATCAATCAAAACAAATGCCCTTTTCTCCCACATGTTAGAGTTCAAACACACATTCAATTTTTCCCAAGCCATCCTAATTAAACCCATACACTGAAAAAAATCCCGAAGATTTCTACAATCTGCGGTCATTTCCAAATCAAACCAAATAAAACAACGTCCAGGTTTTTACCAAATCTCACCATACTTGGCGAATATCATACTGAACGAAAACAAAAACCAAAAAAGAAAACGGATAGGAAATTAAAAAATTTTTTTCACTCTGTGCCACCATACTTTTGAGAATCCTTTCCTTTTTGCCTTTCCTTATCACTTTGCCTTTTAGCCCTTCCACACCGCAATTACAGCAGAGGCACCACAATATAGACAATTTTCTGCAACATCACATTATAATCAATATCTTTCCACGAAACATGTTTATGCCAAACCCCTTTCACACAAACCCTTCCCTACTTTTTTTTTCTTATCAGCTCCCTAAAATCTATATCCAGTTTCAAAACAAAAAATCTTAAATGGAACCTGATACATTTGACTTTAAACCCCTCTCAGCTTTCCTGCTACAACTACACCCCCAACCATCTTATCATTTCTCCTCATATGCTTTTAAATAGAAAAACTCATAAAACAGTCTCTGTCTGAAGAAGTTCGAGATGAAATAAAACAAAACAAAATATCCCACATCTAAATATGAGTTAAGTGTTTGATTTATCCAACTTTCTACATATTTCTATTATACTGTCAGATTCACTACAAATCTATCTTTTCAACATGCTTATATATAAGTGTGGATGCATATATATTTAAGTAAAAAAAGTAAAGTTAGCGACCGTAGTCGAGGGCGACCAGAAGGTTCCCTTTTCAATAGCTACTACACGAGGTGTAGGGAAGGGTGCTACTCCTTTCCCCGGATTGCTTCACTTTACCCTTGATACGTACCTTATACTTCTGAGTGTTAAGCAAGGAGGCATCAAGTACCATTTTTTAAAGTCTTTGGTATGACGCGACCTGAGATTGAACCCAGGTTTTCAGGACCATTGGCGAACACTCTACCCACTAGACCAATGAGCCGGTCGGTACATATATATATATATATATACTTATACATATGTTATTTAAATATATATATATATATATATATATATACACTTAAATAACAAATATATATATATAAGTGGTTATGTTTGTCTGAGTCGGTGTTCTACTTAGAATTATGTCGCCTAAAACAAGAACTTTAACCTCAACTACATGGGAAATTAACGAAACATAAACCATTATCAATTCACTAATTGTAATTACGTTTTTTAATTAGCATATGTCAAAAGAATTTTAACTCTACATTTTTGGGGGGTGGGGGAGGATTGTCTTTTAAACCTAGTTTAATTTTTTCATGGGTTTGTATGTTTGTGTGTATAACTACGCTAAATATATCTCATCATAGAGAATTTTTTAGCAAAACATTGCACTTAAAATTCTCTATCTTACAAAATAAAGTAATTTTAAGTCTTACATAGATATATATACATATAAGAGAGAGAGAGAGAGAGTGTATGTACCCAAACCTTTCCGTAACGAACAGGATACGACACAAGGCCAACTTTTAATCGGAATACAATTACTTTAAGTTCTGAGTTCTCCTTTAACTAAACTAGTTGCCTTACTGAGGTTAGAGAACCCAGTCTGCCCTACATGTTACTCATAATTAAGGACAGAAGAGATAGATTCATGCCTTTCCCAGGGGTATTAGCCCAAAGTTAAACGCAAACAGCTTCATCCAGGGTTTGAACTCGAGTAGTCGATTACAAATACATTTCTTCAGAAAGAGAAGGTACCAGTGACCAAACGAAGAGTCCCATATCACATCACGAGGCTAAGTAGCTTTTTAAGTGGATGATTTTTTACACCCTAATTGCAAATACAAAAGAGCTAAGTGTTACAAAAGAAACCTTTTTTTTTTATTTTGTTACTGGCACATACAAAACAGAGTAGACCCCGAAAAGTTATCATTCGTATTTTAGATCTCGAGTGAAATTACTCGTAAGCCCGGACATTTTTACGTTAAACTCTCTGAGCTTAATTTACAAATTCGCAAAGCACACACTATCAGCATCCATTCGTCTGTTTGAAGTTTGCTTGAGCAGCAGTTAATGTTCTGTAGAAATAGGAAAATTTCGACATAAAGGGGGGTATACGATGACACAAAAGAATTCTTGTATGTTTGTCCCTCTTTTAACAACAAACAAGCAATGACTTGGGATTTAATGAGTGGAGGAGGAGATAATTTAATATTCACAATTGCCAATTAGTGTCATACAGAGAAGCAGATGGTGTTTTTGTAAGTGAGCTTTGGTCCTCATTTCATTACATATGAGCATTGGGATTTTGACGACAGGTTGCCGTAATATATATAAATAGTTTTCGGAAAAGAAAATTCTGACAAAAACTGATATTCAATGCCCTAAAAATGTTGGAATATGATCACTGTCCTTAAACAAAATTTGAGAAATCTTTAAGGTGTCTCTGGGGATTGAAGAATTTAGAGTACTGCTGAAAAGTTCACAACCAAAACAAGAAAGTAATTACTTCCCTTTTTTAATTTAAAAAAAATGTAATCTTAAAGTCAATATTTCAAAATGTCATACGACCAGAATAAGTCAAAAAATAAATTTTCATCAATAAAAACAGCTATAAGTGTATATCCTGAAATTAATTTCATATCATAATGGAATCCCCACCACCACAATGCGGCATGGATTTTACAAGAATTACGTTAATACCTGGATTTTAGAAGATCGAGACAGTACATCGACAAATCGAGAAAAGTTATTTTTTCTTTCTGGTGAATGAAGAAAGAAAGTAATGGAAGACCCAGAAAAAAAATTATCCAAACAAAAAAAAAAGCTTATGTTCATTGTTATGTTTATGAGTAAAGAAAGTTATCGCAAGGTTTGGGAAGAGGTGAAGCTGGCAGCTGAGAATGAAATGTTTTTATCTTCCCAGAACAATGGAAAAACAACAGAATCCAAATATTCTCTGACGAATTTGGGAAGACATTATTCACACATTACACACCTGTGATAAAGGAGTATATTCTGTCCGGTTGACACGACCAAAAAATTGTAGAAAGGCGAGAAGAGGTCGTTAAAAAAACAAAATAATCTAAGACATTTAACAGGTCATGCAAAATTAAAGGAAGTATTTTTAAAAAGTACGACGTCACCGGAGAGGTGGGATGAGAAGGAGACGCTGGCGAACAGATACTACCGAGCCACCACTTCCTAGTAGTAAACACAGAGAAGCGTCTGTTAGGATCAATCAGAATGAAGGGACACCGTCTTACCCCTGGCGATAGCTATAGTAGCCGAAAAACGGAGCAGGAGAAGAAGCATTTGGCAGTGACCAATCAGAATGAATTACGAAACGAAGTTGTCAGGTATAATATGCCCAATTGAAGAAGAGAGAAAAATTGAATAAAAACCAAAAAAGTGGGCAGTTTAAAAGAGAGATTCCAGCTAGCGGCCAGACAAAATAAACAGTTCCGAGAAAAGCCTTGTACCAGATCACCCCTTTACTCTAATTTTCCAACAAGCTGAAGGAAATTAACAACACGACACTTGAGAAAAATTCGCAAGGTTCGAAATGAAAAAAGTGGACAGTGAACTTAGGCTAACCGTCGCATAACCCGGGGTGGCTTCGAAAAAAAATTGCTGCAATATTTACGAGAGATAGAACATTGAAATGGCAGCATTTTTTTTTCTCAATTGTTATTATTTCTTTATTAAAACTTTGTTGTTCATTTCAACCTTGTATTCTGTCGTCTCTGGATTTCAACTTCGATTTATTTTTGTTTTATTAACGAACTGTCATCTGACGAATTAGTAGATATCAGTTACCTGGAAAAAAAAAAATACACAACGTGGGCAGGCGGTTGATTCAACTGAGATTCGATCTCCTATCTGGGAAGATCAAGCGTCCATTGATCGAGTGATTGAGTGGGTGACAGTTTTTTGTCTTATTTTATCTTTAATTTCCATTTTTATTTTTGGGAATTTACCAGTGGTTTGTGCGGTTTTGACCAAACCTGGGAAACGATAGATCCCATTTTAGAAACAATCCCAACTTCGATGAGACATTGGCTAAAGGACGAGATAGAGAAGGACGGGAGGATACTACAAACGGGGGATCTTTTTCATCCATTAACATTTCATTTTTACAGTTGATTTATCGCCTGAGTTCTTCATATTTCTTGTCGAATAAAGTTTGATTAATTATTGATTAGAGTAGACATTTACTTTATAACTCTAATTTTAGGTAAAAATCAATGAAAATCTTTTTTTTTTTTTTAAATTTCAACTTTGTGCCTTTTCGGTTGATTTTTTTTTACATACGTCTAATAAATTATATTTTGTCAATGATATTCCACAAAGAATAATAAAATCACGGTATATTTCGTTTAGAAAAACATGAACTTTTTTTTTAAAAATGTTAAAGATGTACTTATTTATTAGCGACACTATAAGTAATAATGTCTATTTTGATTGAATAACAACTGCAAGAAATAATTAAATCCTGGTATCTGCGTTTTAAAAGAAAACTAACTTCTTATTTACTTATTAGGTTCCCTATAGCTCATAAATATATCCATTTTGATTGTATAATGTTCCACTAGAAATAATAAAACCTAGTATCTTTCGTTTACAAGGAAATTAACTTTATTTTAAAAGTTGTTCGGGGTATATTTATTTATTGGTAACACTGTACCTGATAATATCCGATTTGTCTATTTAATGTTCCAACTAGAAATAATAAAACCTGGTATCTTTCGTTTAGAAAAAATTAACTTTTTATTTTCCAATTGTTTGGGGTATACTTATTTATGGGCGAAACTAGATAAACTGGTGGAACGTCTTTTGCAGATTTTCTTCTCGTTAATCTTCATTTGCTTGAGAACATTTTCTTTTCTTTTCTTTTTCCTTTTGTTTTATCGTGGCATGTAGAGGGGATTGTTTTGCTCTCAGAGGTTGTATTAGGTGCAAGCACAACTTTGTTGATTTATTGTAAATCCTGCTGAAGAAACCTAAGGCCCTAGTTTTTAGTGTTTATCTTGTGTAATTGAAAAGTGGTTTCAAAGAGACTTTTCGCATCTGACACACTGAATGTTTGTTTCTGTATAGTTCAAAAATATTCTCGGTTATGTTTGCCTAAATTACGCCAAAGAAAAGAAAAATATACATATTTCTTTCTTTCTTTCTTTCTCTCTCTCTCTCTCTTTCTCTCTCTCTCTTATGCTCCAAAAATATGCTTTCTGCTTCACCTTTTCAAACTTAAAAGACTTTAAATAGTTTAAACATTCAAGATTTTACAGGTATACTGACACACTGAGCATATTATTAACCCTTTTGCAGGCACAGCGACATATTTGTCGCCAACAACACACAAGTAGACTAGTACTTTTTGTCTGCGAAAGGTTTTATATGAAAACTGCTTTTAACATGACCTTGGGTCTTTTTTCTGCTCGTGTAAAGGGGTAGGTAAAAACATACACGCGCATATATAAGAGAGAACTGCAGAATTTACATTGTTTTCTAATGATTTTTCTAACTACTTTCAAGGGTTATTTGACGAGGAGACATTATTTCAGAAGTTGTTCCACTTTTAGTTACAACGTGTCAGTCAACCCATTCAACGGCCTTCGTCTGGTTTGTATATACCTTCTCTAATTTTCAACCACTGTTATGAAATAGCCGAGGGATTTCGGTTCATGCCTTTGAGTTTAGTTAAGCTGAGAACCTTTCGGCTCAGCACATGGGTTGGTTGGGTGTAACATAGAAGCAGGTGCTAACGCGGGTGCACGCAGGCGGATGGAAGTGTCATTCAGATGTCATAACAGTCCGAGACGATACTGGGTGACAAGGTGCGGGTGACGTCACGCACCGGAAGCACCCGGAAGTTTGTGTGAGAATTTGAAGAAAATAAGAGTCGGGTTTTAGACGCCAAACGAGAAGGATCAATTTTGGAGCTCGCAGGCGCGAGGCGAACGTGCGCCCGATGGGGGCCGCTCGAGTTGGGGGCCAAATGAATAAGACAGCGTAGAAGATTGTGTCTCTCCTCCTTACGTCGAAACCTTTAACTCAAAGTTAATAAAAAGGTTTCGTACCTGAACAAGAAGTAGTTACGTGTTTTTGAGATTCCTGTTCTTTATATGTTCTGTAGTAATGAACATTACATGTCTATTTCGCACATGGCCATATTCGTGTATATGGCTACGCAACACCACCCTGTCGAGGGGACTTTGACTGTATCCTCAACGGATGAGTAAGAACCTTCCCTAAAAAAGGGGCTGTAATGGTAGATTACTAAACTGCATTTGGTGGTATGGTAGAGTATTCCTTCACTGCCATAATTCCCAGGTACACACTGACCCCGGAGAGGTAGTGGCTGTTAGATCAAATAGAATTTCAAAAGTTATTCGTATTTGATAGGACCGTGTGCAAACAAATAAACAAAACAAACAAAAAACACTAAAGAAACAACCTCACAAAAATATAAATATGAGCGTACAATGAACGTGGTCTCCTGTTCTCTTCGCATAAAATAATCCTAGACGAACTGAGGTGCCATTAGAATTAATCAATTATTTTCAAATGAGTCGTTATCATCCTGATTCTCTAACAAACGCCAGATGAAATAAATAAAAAATTTAGATTTGGGAGGGGTGCTCACTCACTTTGAACCTACATCCAGGTAAATTGAGTCAGATTCCTTGTCTGACGCATGATGCATCCCAAAAATGGGAATACCAACGAAGCTAAGCTATTTTTGACACCGTCTACGCGAGCAAAAGGGTATTTGTATAAAAAGAAAGCAGGGAAGCCAGGTAAATAATATTATCAACCTGAGTAGCCTTGATTACGATTTTTTTTTTGTTTCTGTTATTACTTGTAGCAGAAAGAAAACTTGAATTTTTGTTTGGCGCGTAATTCAATTTGACCGTTAGAGTCGCCGAACATTTTCACCCAATCAGGATGACTTGTCCTATTCAGCCTGAACCATATTTCCCAGAAGCACTAAAAATTGAAGAAAGCCCGCGAATCTCTCTCAGAAATTCCCAATGGGAACGGACGTCTATTCGTCTGCTCCTGAATAGAGCTGCAGCATCATACACTATAAGGAAAGTCATCTAGTTTATGGATCCCTTGGGTCTATTCTTCAAGACCATGGGATTCTAGTTAAAAACAAATTAGATGATACACTTTAACAACTTCCTACCTTCTTTCCTTACTACTAGTCTGGCAGCACACCAGCGTAAAATCCTTTACTTCATGTTGTCATTAAAACCTTCCTTTAAAACCTAACGACGTCTTCGTTCTTCTCCGCCACCTCTATTTTCCATCAACATTTAGCGAGGGGATAACAACCAACGAAATACCAACGCAACCAAAGTAAAACCAAAAATCGCAACTTAAACCTAAAAACCCAATAATAATAATAATGTTATCCCCATCGATATAAATGGCGGTCTTCCGACTTCTGAGAAGACGCAACCACATATAAAAACAAACTAAATATACCACTACAAAATGGAAATTAAATATCAAAACACAATATCAATTACTATATAAAACACCATTAGGACCAATTCGTTCCGTGCCCTTCCTAAGTTCGACAAATATACTGTCTCATATATTGAGAGTAGTCATTATTAACTAAAGAGTCGTCATAGAGTTTTGGTCGATCCATTTGCCGTTTCATGCATAGAGAATGATACCTTTTTTCGATTTTAAGATGAGCAATTATCCGGTTTCTCGTAATTATTCCTATTTAATAATAATCATTTGTTTTCACGCAGTTATATAGTTTTAAGCAAATAATAATTCTTAGAAATCAATTATAACTATTCTTAGAACAAATAATTTACAGTTATTTGGTATTAAGTATTCCTATCGAATATGAATAATTTCTGAGAAAAATTGAAATCAATCCGACATTATGAATTGTATAAAAATTGTCCTTATTTTATAAACATTTCTTTTTTCTTTACTTTTTTCACAAATTGATATTTATGTACAAATAACCAACAAAAGAAAAAAGAGGACGTTGTCTTTGATTTGGCATCCTTTTAGCAACGCAACATTGATGTACTACTTACTTGTGTCGGGCATAATTTGATTTTGAAAGCGTAAACGGCAAGAGATATAATTATTGTGGTGTTGAAGATTTTTCAAGTTGGGATATCAAAGAAGTCCGTGTAACTCTACTCCCAGAGATTGAATTGAATCGACTCGACATCAATTTCATTTTCATCACCGAGCAAATCTATGGTCACCTTAGCATAGAAAAGTTTATGCTAAAATGTCCCGTTTTCCCAATAATTCAGTAACAAATAAACACAACGTAGAGATTTATTATTTTACAATAAATGAATAGATGACCGAGTCATTTTGGTAAAAAAAAAAGAAAGAAAGAAAAGTATTGAAATTCTTCGTTCGGCATGATTCAAAGAGAATTCTTTATCCTGAATTTCTAGAACTCATACAAAATATGACTGCAGGAGGAAACGACTTTTTATGATGAGATACATAATTTACCTGCAAGTAAGGTAAAGTCAAAGAAAACCAAGGAGAATATTTTAATGTCTGTATAATGATTTTATCAATTTATATTAATAAAAGACTTTGCCAAAAAAAAAAAAAAAATTAAACTTTGGCGCCAACTTGATATACAACTTCGGGCTCCTGATGTCGTTTGGTTTAGTATTTTGTTTAATAGCATATGATCTTCTTACAGGTTATTTAATGCCGAAATTTGATCAATTTATAAATATGTGGTTATGATCATAACTTTATATTTTCAACGTTCTATTATAATCATTTTTTAATCACATTTTTCTTTTTCTGGTCGTAGTAATTCAATTTATAATATAATTGCTCTACTTAAAACAAGAAAATGTGCATACATTTTTCTTTGTCTAAAATAATAATTTATTTTCACAGAGTTACATGATATCAAATATTTCCATCTAAAAATAATTTGCATAGAGTTATACAGTTCCAAGTATCCCTATCTAATGCTGACAATCGGTACACAATAAGTTTTCAAGTAGATAATACTAATGATTTATATACAATTATATGTTTTTAAGTAACTATCCCTATTTGATAAGAACTAATTATGCTAGTAAACGTGAGTAAAGATTGAAAATATGTAGAAGAATAGCAAGTGTTGATTTTATCGAGATAAAACAGTTAACCACATAATAAGTGAATAAAGCAAGTTGGTACAAAAGTAATACAAGAGTAAGCATGGTTGAATAGGAAAGGTGATCCGCCAAGATTTGTACAAGCGACTAAAGTTTGACCATACTGACAAATGGTGCATACACAAAGCAGAATCTGTCCTGGAAAATGAGCCGCATAAAATTCTCTGATAACATTAAAATACAAATGAAGCACAAAATACCAAAAAGAAGACCAGACCCAGAACTTAAAAAAAGAAAAGAACTTGTCATCTAGTGTATTTTGGCTGTGCCAACGAATCATAGTGTGAAAATTAAAAAAAAAGAGTTAAGATAGATAAATTCTTGGACTTGGTCAGAGAGCTGAAAATACTTTGGAACATTAAAGTGACAATGATACCAATCGTACTTGGAATTCTTAGAATGGTCCCCAAAGGCCACACTTGGTGGTTTAGCTGGCCACAGGTTGCCCCCCGCCCGGGTATCTTTAATACCTTAACTTCACATATCAGAGCCTGAATCATAGGAGAGTATATCTCATACCGCATTACGGTTTACAAACAGAAGTCGGATACAAGTACTGGAGGTCTATGGCGTCCGGGTAAATGTTAGCAGATACTTCAACTTCACATGTAAGACCCCGGAAATATGTTAGACACTTTCTGGAAAAGAGAGGGTTGGTCTGATACGCTATCAAATAGAGCGATTAATAATGATTTAGTCTGAAAAATAATAAAGAATGATTTTATATTAATGTATATTTACCCAACATCTCCGGACGACCTGGGTGCGACACAAGGTCAGTTTTAAACCGAGTTTAACAGGTCTAAATTCAGAGTTTACATTCCCCCATACTGGTTACCATACCAAGGGAAAAGATCAAGAGGGAGAATAATTGGATTCATACCTTTCTCAAAGGTCTATGTGAAATTATATTCTATTTATGAAACGGCAAAAAAAAAAAAAAAAAAAAGAATACAATGCATTTTATTCTTATCAAAAACCTACACAAGGAGGCGTGTTTAATATAGCAGTTACGGTCGTAGGGAATGGAATAAGCAACCAAAGTTCAAATCCTGGATGAGGCTGTTTACGTTTCAGTTCGAGCTAAAGTTCTAAGGAAAAAGAGAGGGTTCATCTCTTCTTCTCCAGCTATGGGTAAATTGTAAGGCAGTCTGCTTTATCTAGTCTTGCGCAGGTAACCAGTTTAGAAGGAAAACTCTAAATTCAAACCAGCTTTACTCCACTAAGATTTACACTAAGAGTTACAAAAAAAGCGAGGCGCGAGAAAAAAATCTATGTCTGTAAGATAAAGCAAGTGCGAGGGAGGTCAGGTCTTCTTCGTTACCTTAACCCATCCACCTGTCAAGTTGTTTCCAACCTCAAACCGTCAGAGAAAAGAAAAAACAACAACAACAAAAATAACGTGAATTTTTTCCATCTACTTATCACCTGTTGAGCAAGGATTATGTAGCCCATAGGCAGTAATGACGTTTTGATCGCTGTATCAACAGACAACAGAATAAAGCTTGTAAAGAAAAAAAAAGAACAAGAAAAAAAAGATCACCTGTTGAAAGATGGCTAACTTGTAAAGAATGTCTCAAAGCGTCTGGGAATTAAAGAATTATCCTATGCATTTTTCTCTTCGGAAAAAGATGGGGGTATTGTTGCGAATACACGGTAAGAAAAAAAAAGCAAAGACGAAAAAGTATGTTCAACTTTTTAGAGGTGCTACATAGAGCGCTGAATTAGATCAGTCAAATACGGAAGTACCAAACGCGATCTTTTGTAGAATGCCAGGAATATCGAGATGCTTTGATGCTTGATTGATTTTAACGGCATATCAACCTTTCTATGGTTAATTTATGCCAAAAGGTAAGAGAATTACATCCATTGTACATTTATATTTACATTTTCTTTTTTGCGTAGTTATATCCTAACAGTTATATAATATTAAGTATTCCTATCTAATAAAAAGTAATTTGCACAGTTTTATGGTTTCGAGTATTCCTATCTAATACTACTACTAATAAGGTTTCAAGTAATTATTCCTTTGCAATAATATGTTTGCATTCTATAATATAGTTTCAAGTAACTGATAGTATTAATCCTTAGTAAACAAGCTTTATGTAATTCTTAATAAAAATGATTTACAAATTTGGTTTCTTGGCATGCCAACCTTGTTTACTCGTATTCATATTCTGATCAAATTCTGTTTCAGATCGACAAGAATCCCAGCTGTGGAATACCCACCAAGAAAGGAGTGTCCTGAATATGACACTAATGCTGGAGCATTTTTTTTTTTTTTTTGAAAGCAATTTTTGGTTTCAAGTAAAGAATAATAATGATATACCTTTGTGGTATCAAGTTACTATTCTTAATACAAAAGAAATTGGTCACAGTCATATGGCTTTAAGTATTTCTATCAAATAGTTAGGATTTTTAAACATAGATGGGACCCTAAAAGTACTATCACTATTACTATCTGGAAGTATTGGGAATGGATAAATAACTGGAGCTTCAAAACTAGATGAAGTTTAGTATCATACACAGGACATTCTTTTGTGGAATGTCTTACCTCCTCTGCAGGGTATGCAGCCGGTGTATTCTATGCCAAGTCAACATGACTATTTCCTACCATTGTAAGTGAATCCAATTCTCACTGGGTGCCAAATACTTCTATCCTTGTGCTAAACTAAGATATGCATAGAAAATAAATGCAACCAAGTAACAAATTGCTGGCTCTATTACTATAGACTAGACGACCGGTGAACTAATTTAGTTTCCGTCGTATTATCAGCCCATGATGATACGGGTGCTTCTATTTAGAAGGACTTCTAATAAGGATTTCATAGTTATTTCCGTGATATCAAGAATTTCAATTTTTTTTTTTTCAATTATGATCATTGCAGACGTAGATTGCATAAAAGAAACATCTGGTCGCAATTTGAATTGATAATTGTTTTACTATTAAAGTTAGAATATTTTATGTGTATTCACCGAATAAATATATCGTTATGATGTACACTTTTTGCTACTTTAGGTTTACGAATACATACACAAAAAAGAAAATTTTATTGATAGATAAACTGTTGATTACAGCGAATGCAAATGTACAAAACGATGATTCAAATGGAAATTGTTTATTCTCAAAGTTAGAGCATTTCTTGTATTGTTCGAATAAAAATCTTGCTATGATGGACCTTTTTTTTTTGCTGATGACAGACAATATAAATACAAGCATAATTCTAATTTTAGAGACAGCTAGGAAAAAAAAGTAGTCAGCACGAATACAAATCCCATAAAATTATCATTCAGTTGTAAATTAGACAGCAAATTACTTTATTCTATAACTTAGGGCATTTCAAATATACTAGTCGAATAAAAGTATCAATGTTTCTATTTTGTAACGGATATATACGGATATATAAATACGCCATCTTTTGTACTTCGTTTTTCTAAAACACAGGGCGAGGTTTTTATGTGATGTTGCATCCCCAAAATCATATATAAATATATACACACACACACACATATGTAAATAATATACATACATATAAACAATAAATTCAAATAAACATATATACTTATATATATATATATATATACTAGCATATTTCTAATATGTTTAATTTTCTAATACTTGTGGATACACAATATTCTTGGTAGTTCCAGTTTCCGTGTAGATAAAGAGATTGTCTGGATTGCCGACTCTGGAACAGGCAACATATAGTTGCCCATGAGAGAAGCAATCAGTGTGCAAATATAAGTCACACAATTCTAAAGATTGTTCTGGTGCTTTGTTGATCGTGATTGCAAATGCCAATCGAATTGGGAATTGCAATCTCTTAAATTGAAAAGACATATCTATTGTAATCATAGGAATTCGCGGATGGGGACATCTTTATCTTTGAAAGGCCCTGTCAAAATTTTTGCTTCTATGATGTTGGTCATTAATTTTTTTACTGAAAGACGTGTGCCATTACAAAGCTTGGGCCGGTTAATATTTCGCAACATGATAATTGGCATACCATAAAATATATATTAAACAACAAAATAAATGGGATATCAATAATGAAGAAAAAATTTAAGAATAAGTTTTTAGAATAAAAAGAAAATTTACTTAATACTGAATCAACGAAATATGGTTTAAAGTTTATTAACGAAAGAAAACTTTTTAAGGAAGGTCTTTCGTTGAAGTTAAACAACAAAAAAAAGGAATGTTGAAAAAAGAAAAGAAAATATTTAGTAAAAAACAATTCATTAGAATAAAAAGAAATTTACTTACCAATGAAATATGGTTTAAAGTTTAGTGTCTCTGTTTAAGTTAACCAAAAAAGAGAGAAAAGTGATAAAAGCAGAAAAAAATTCTCGTTTAAAATTCTTGGAAAACGAAAGTAATGTTTACTTTCATTATTTGCGTTCGGCTTTTCTCGGGGAAAACGACTTATTAAAAATATCTTATTTAATTATTGTAATATTTTGGGATATTATGTATATAAAAACACGCCCGTATTCGAATAAAATACCCTTACAAAATTTTAAACCAATTAGTGGTATAAAACTGGAGATTATCGGTTAGTAACAAACATTTACATATTCATTTATATAGATAGATAGATAAAAAATATATATACACATATATATACACACAAAGTAAAGTTGGCGACCTTAGTCGAGAGTGAACCGAAGGCTCCCTTTTCAATAGCTACCACACCAAGGCATAGAGGAGGACGCTACTCCATTCCCTGGATTGCTCCACTTTACACTTGATCCTTGCCTCATATTGTTGAGTGTTAAGCAAGGCAGCATCAAGTATCATTTTTTTTAGTTTTTTGGTATGATTCGGCCTGGGATTGAGCCCCGGCCTCCCAAACACACAACCACACACAGATATATATGTGTGTGTGTTGATATAATCATATTAATATTATGTACACATAGTATATATATATATATATATATAAATTATATATATATATATATATCTGCATACATATATACATACACAATATATGTTAATATATATATATACATCATATATATACACACATATTATACATACATAGATTATATATATATATACACATACACAAGATACATACATATATATAATGTACATATATCCATATATATAATAGATACATACATAGATATAATGTATATATATTTACATGCGTTACCTCCATATACATACATACATACATATATATATATATAACGCCCCCATAGGTATATATACATATATATCTGAAATACTTATATATATAACACATACTATACATACATATACATATATATAATACATACATTCATGAATACACATATACATAATACATAAATTCATACATATATATATATATATAATTTATACATATACATGATATATACATTCATATATATAATATATACATTCATATGTATACATAAATGTGGCACTATACAGTTCATCAACGAAGCTGAAACTTCCGACGTTGTCACTTGTTGAGGAATTTAAATTAGGTAAAGTGCGACTTTTCCAGATGCTGCGTGACTCTGGCAACCCACTAGTGAAGAACGCCTAACCTTCCGTAATAACCGTTCGGAAATGGAAGGCGAATAATAGCTGTAGAGAATGCACAAACGGCCCTTAAGATGAAAGAAATAATTGGCACTGTGACAAATAGAAGAGCAGGCCTAGACCTTCATCCACAGCGTTAGTGGCCCAAGGAATCCACAATAAACTAAAGAAAAATGGTTTCGGAAGAAATCCATCATCTTTAGGAAGTCACGCGTATTGCTATAGCTGTAGAACAAATGAAACAGGGTGCATGGACCAAGAGGAAGAGTGCAAAAGACAGAGCTTTCACATTGGGTGATCTTAAGCACATGGAATCCCAAAAATTGAGTTTCCTTATAAAGGCAGTCTACAACGTTTTACCAACACCAGTCAACCTTCATGCTTGAAGGGTAACTACATCTGACCGATGCGGAGCATGTGGGAAAACTGCCAGCCTCAAACATGTTCTCACTGGATGCTATACGTGGAGACATTACGAATTCCTTGAGATTTTTGCGAGGCTGCGAAGATATATAGTGATACTGCCAATAAAGCTCTAAATAATATCACAAATAGAACGATTCATTTCATTAAAGAAGAAAATATTTCGAAACTTACGCGTAAGAATAAGCGCAGATCATCATTGCTCGATGGCTGCACGGACTAGCACGTCGCAACTGACTTAGAACATCATTTCGTATTTCCAACAGAAATAGCGTTAACGACCCAGCGGCCAGATATTGTCATTTGGTTTGTTAAATTAAAAAAAAATTTTCGTTATTGAGTTAAAGGTCCCTTTTGAAGAAAATTTCAACTGGGTAAATCAGCGTAAGTTGGAAAAATATGAGGATCTGCGAAAACAATGTGTCAGAAATGGCTGGATAACCAAGGTACTTCCTATCAAGGTCGGATACCGAGATTTCATTACCAACTCAACCTTCATATTCTTAAATTAAATTTTGGACTTTCTTTCAGACAATATGAAATACATAAAAAAAGATCCAAGATAAGGCTCTAACTGCACCAGCGTGGATAGAGCAATCCCACAGAGTAACGTCAATCCAACAATGTCTGGTGGTATCGTGAGTTACTGCTGGGGCGCTTTGGGTTAGTGGTAATGATGCTTCAGCCCAAAAACCATGCCTGAACCAAGCGTCATCATTTGATGAAGGCATTGTTGGAAGCAATGCTGCTGTATAAACATTAGGCATTGCATGATACCTATAATACATACATTTATAAATATATATATATATATATATATATATATATATATATATATATATAAATGTATATATATATATATATATATATTCCTTGCTATCAGCGAAACTTTTATGATGGGATTTTCGTAATATATAGATAATAATTCAACGTGTTTTCTTTGTCAAACAAAAAAAAAACGAAATCGTAGTGAGCCCGTAAATACCGGAAGTGCTGACTACAAATCTTTATTATTATCTTCGCTTTTTTTCTCAATTTACACCAAAAAGCCTCAGGAATAGAAGACAAAACAAATTGTGTGGTTTTCAAACAACCCGTAATGTAATGTCTGCATCTCTCATACGATTCCATGCCAACGATCCCAAACAAAACAAAAATTAAAAATAAACAACAAATGCCAAACATTAATAGGAAACAAAAGCTCAACTTCCTTCCAGAAACAAATAAAAATAATCTAATCTAGATTTTAATCTCGATCTCACATCTACAAGTAGTCCTACTATCTTAAATTCAAACTTAAGTGACATTAAGATGTTATCAGCTTTATCTTGACATATCTCAAGATTTCGAGACGCTTATAAAAACAAATATCGCCAGGAACGCTAACATTTATGTCGTAGTGTGCTTATTTAACACAGTAAGAGGTACTGTCCTTGACATTTTACTAAATTACACGAATAATCTAAATTAAACGACTATTATAAACGGATTCATTCGGACTAGTTTCCTCGTCGCTGTTGGCTTTATTACAACGTTTCGTCAATTTCTTTGTTTCCTGTTTATTTACACACACTCATATTCCGATTAAATTCTATTTCATACCCGTTCTATCGGTGGGGCTCAGAATACGTCGATAATATTCCCTTCATTGAGGTACACCCTCTTAAGAAAGGGGTGTCCAAGATATTGTTATATTTTGACCTTCGACCCGGCCCAAAAATACTATTCCAAGGTAATACACCGGAAGGAAGTGACACATTCCAACGGCCAGTAATCGAAAGAGATCGCGTGGGCGGATTAAGGCTTATGATATGGGACAAGGTGAAGGTCCCATTGTGCCATTACAGTCATGCACCGGAAGAGAGTAACCTCTGAACTGCATGACAGTTATTTCCGCTTGATGACGATTAAACATTCGATTTCAAAGATCCAGTAGGCGATCGTGTGGGCGTTGAGTTATTATTTAACTCAGTTGAGTTTGGGTCCCAGAGCGTTGCCAGCAGACTCCCAGAGGGTTAGAGACGAGATGTGGTAGGGAAGGCCACACCAGACTGAGGGGGCCCTCGGAAAGCCCCGATGGAGTAGACCCCAACATCAGGAGAACAATAAAGACACAACGTGACGGTCATAACAGTGGGGTCAAAATATGAAGTTTATGTTCAGTCTCCAGCACCCTCTCACATGCAAACTTTGAGTAACCCTTTTCAAACCTCGCAATAAAGTGAGAGGTGAATAATATTGTAAAGAAGTCTTCCTGCTCCCTTTCTTCCTGCGTCTTTATCATGCGTCCTTTATTCGTGCGTCTGTCGTTTATCATGCGTCGGTATGTCTCCAGTATATATATGTATACAACAATATGACACTAAACTGTATCTGCTGATGAGGCTCTAGTTCTGTATATCCATAGAGTGTAAAGTACGTCTTCATTGCCATTACTACCAGACCCTCATTGACCTGGAGTGGTAGTTCACGTTAGAGTCCCATATATGGTTCAAATCGATTTGTTTAAAAATTATTCGAACTCCATAGGACCATGTGAAAAAAAACTCTTAGGAAAAAACTACACAAAAAATAGAATTATAAAGTATAAAGAACGCGATTCCCTAACCTTTCATATACTAATGTGAAGGAATACGCGTGGAGTAGCAGTTATCGTCATAGGAAATGGACTTGACGACAAGAATTCAAATCATCCATAATGTCCGCAGGAAAGGCATACCTCCATTTCTCCCTCTCTCTCCTCAGCTGGAAGAAAAATAGTTAGTCAGGCTAGGTTCTCTGAGCCCTGTAGTTTGGCAAGCCAGTTTAGGAGAAGAAAAACTCAGAATTCAAATCATCACCCACCGAACATAGCAGAACAACTTCCACGTGTGGTCAGATTCGGGATAATTTAAGTCAGGTCTTGC
The DNA here is from genome assembly GCA_963585895.1 of Sepioteuthis lessoniana. NCBI lineage: Eukaryota > Metazoa > Mollusca > Cephalopoda > Myopsida > Loliginidae > Sepioteuthis > Sepioteuthis lessoniana. The sequence continues at coordinate 68,759,598 of OY757920.1, read as the reverse complement.
TGGTGGTGAGCACATCTGAAACAGACTGTCACGTCTAAAAAAATTTCAACTTATTTTTGTTGTTTAGTACTCAGAAGCCCTTACTCTACTGAGGCAATTTGACAGATTTATAAAAAAATATAGCTAATCTATGGCATAGTGATTAGAGTGCTCGCCAATAGTCCGGGAGACCCGGGTTCAATCCCAGGTCAGGTCATACCAAAGACTTTAAAGAGGATATTTGATACCTCCTTGCTTAACACTCAGCAAGATAAGGTACGGATCAAGGGTAAAGTGGCGCAATCCAGGGAAAGGAGTAGCGTCCTCCCCAACACCTCGGTGTAGTAGCTAATGAAAAGGGAGCCTTTAGGTCCTCTCGACGACAATCGCCAACTTTACATTACCTTTATGGCATTAGATGGGAGTTGGTTGGTCGGTTGGATATTTTCAGTGGCATATCAACCCTTGTGGGTTATTTAATGCTAAATCTCATTTATACATCTTAGTAACGCGTTCTTTGCGGTTCAGGAAAGAACAAGAATACGCCGTAGTAAATTGCAGTACACTCTTCATTTTCTCAACTTCGATCAGTAATTTTCAAGGTTATATTGAGGGTGGACGAGTCCACCTCAACATGTGTATCTGTGTGTATATGTAAACGGATGGTTTGTTGATAACATTACTTTTAAACGAGCCAGATTTCATTGGTTTGGACACAGTTAAATGGTTTTAAGTATTGCTATCTAACACTAATAGTTTAATTTAACATTATTCATTCGTTTGTAGACAGTTGAATGGGTCCACAACTTGCTATGCAATGCTAATAATTCAACATCAGTTATTTGTATGCACACAGTTTAAAGGTTTCCAGTATAGTAAATGGTTAATTATTCCTGTTTGACCCACAGACGTATGGGTATTACCACTACGGGTTTAAGTGGACCTGAAAATAATTGCAATGAACGAGTACTTCACATTCCCCAAAGCTCAAGGAGTTGAGTCTCACCGTCAGATGGTTTAGAATTACATCAGGACACTCGTTAGGGCGAGCTGCAGAGATGCAGTCGGCGTATTCTATAGGCTCAGACAACTGGGCAAAGATGGGAGTTGTATTTACTATATAAATACAACATCGAAGCAATCTTCGACTTTTGGACGAGCATGTACACAGCTATCTTTCTCTTGTTTTTATGTCCAAATCTCAATTTTGAAAGGATACACGCACCATTGAAACCTGGACCCAAATAGTTTTCTCTTCTACTATTAAACATTCTCTTCCCCTTTCATTTAAGGAATAATAAAAATAAAACCATGTGAAAGATAACTCGTGTACATGCATGTCAAAGATTGTTTCGACATTGTATTTCTATTGTAAATGAAATTGGCTCGCTTTATTGAATGTCATATCAACTCCTTATAGGTTATTTGGTACCAAAATTTGATAAATTGTAAATATTTGATTATAAACGTAACTATTTATATTTTCAACTTCCCAATGCAATCATTTTATATCACAATTTTTTGTCTATAATAGTAACGCTGGTCAACACGATTTTTGGTGCCAAGAAACTAAACATGTTTTTTAGCTAATTTAATGGTGCTGATTCCAAAAAGAACCTTAGTTTTTCATGGTTAACTGCCATTTTTGCTGTATTGTAATTGTTCATTTTTAGAAAAAAGATCAATTTACGATCCTGGCTGATCGCAAAATTTAGTTAATAATGGTCGTAGAAACCCATCAATTTCAGTCAGGCCGAACAATTTTTGCCACCTACCTGAAATAATCTACTATAAGAAAAAAGTGTTTCTAAGCTAAAATTTTTTTTTTTAATTCTGATTTATCGCCAAAATTCAAATTAACTGAAACTTTATTAATAATACTCTTTAGCAAACCTGATAATAAAGATGACATGAAAAACGATGAAAACCTAAAATCTTCTGTTTGATATTCATAAATTTATCCCATCACTTTTGTCCTTTCACGACGGAAAAGAACCAATCCCATTGAGAGCTTTTTTTTCATGATTGGAAAGAAAATCCAACAAAAATATCCTAATTAAATGCACATAACTATTGCATTGTACACAATGAACATCATGAAAATGATTTCAGTACAACATCAAAGATGAAGAATTTATTAATTCAATGAATGACTTGGAATTACGCGCTTGGACAACGTTTATTGACGTAGTGAAAAACTTCTTAGGCAATCGCCAGGCCGAAAACTACAAGGAGTAGGTGGAAAAGCTGTTGAAAAGTCAACAGGACATAGGCGCTAATATGAGTATTATGGTTAACTGTTTACATAGCCATCTAGATAAATTTCTGGATAATAACAGCGATGTGAGTGATAAGCAAGAAGAACGATTCCATCAGGATATCAAAAGAATGGAAGAGCGCAACTAGGGATGGTGGGACAAACGAATGGTGGCTGACTACTACTGAAGTATCAAAAGAGACTTAAATAACATTGAATATGGCAATTAAGAGATAGAAAATTTTTACCGTACTTCTTATGTTCACGAAGGTTTTATTTCTGATTGTAAGTTTATTAAATGATTCGATGAAAATACCTGTTGGTCTTGGTATATTCAATCACGTAATTTTTAAAGACTTATTGCAAAAATAGTATTTCTCAATAAGCAGACCAATATTTGTTGGTTTAAATACGAATTGAGAGGTTTCTATGATTTTACTTTGAGAAATATTGCCATCGGTCAATATCATATATACAGAAAACAAATGAAAAAATGTTTTCCTCAAAATAAGGCATTTCTGTACAGCAAAAACGATAGCTAACCAAGGAAAGGTAAGGTGATTTTTAGATTTAGCTCTCAAATTAGCTGAAAAAGAAGTAAGGTGCCTCGACACAATTTCAATTTTTTTCCCCTTTTTGTTAACCAGTGTAATCATTTGTTTGTTCCTATCAAATATCAATCATTCACCTACAGCAATATAGTTTCAAGTATTAACGTCTAATACTAATAATTTTCAAATTGATCTATTTGGCTCAAACATGGAACTCGAACAGGTATAATCACTCCAGGTCTGAGTGAACCGGGCAGTAAAGGCAATGAAGAGGTACTCAACACTCTTCAGAGCTCTAGAACAGGAGTCTCACCATCGGATGTAGTTTACAATCATATTCCAGACACCTCTTTTTAGGGGAGGTCTCGCCGCTCTGTAATGGATACAGTTGACGTATTCTAAATCTCGCTAACAGGGCAATTGTAAATAGGATTCTGCTCTATATCAAAGTTGAAATGGTAGTAAAGGCAATGATGAAGTACTCCACATTCCCAAGAGGTCCAGATTTGGAGCTTCACCACCGGATGCAGTTTAGCATCTTATCCGGGACAGTTTTTTTAGGGGTCTTACCCCTCTGCAAAGGATACAGTCGACATATTCTCAACCCCGCTGACTAGGCAAGTGTACAACTGGGTAGCTAATATAATTAAATGATACAGTCTTGCGGAGTGGCAATTCTCAATACATTTCTATCGATAGATTTCCGTGAAACACAAGATTGTATAAATATAGCATTCTGCATTGAACAGACCTCTCCCAGTATAACTTTTTCTTGTTTCTAAAACTGAAAATTCATCTTCATGAAAAGATTTTAGGATGTGGAATATATTTAAGAGATACTGTTTTATTTTATATCAAAAGAGAAGTTTCAGAGATCCTTCGACTAATAGAAAACTCACTGGAATAAGTTTGTTGAATGCCAAGAAGACTATTTTGAATAAAATCAGTTTTTCCTTATAGTTCATTTCTTTCTCGGCAAATACAGCTTGAATCACGAAACTTTTTGTCTTATGTGAAAATATGGTGCAACCATAGGAGAAAATCACAAAGTAGTTTTGACTCATAAGCAGTGTAGCCTGTAAAAAAACTATGTTTCCATGAGAAAATATACGATCATGCATACAATTCATGAAAGGAATGAAACTTAGAAAATTGGTCGAAATTTGTGCATTTCTCTTTTGGGAAGCACCTCTTACATACAGACATTTAGAATACATGGGTAATTATTTAACAGGTATAAGGGGCCTTAGAAGGCATATTTAATTTCATTCTGTTTATTTCTTGGAATAAAAGTCATAAAGGTGTGAACCACTAAGGACTTGTCAAAGAGAGAGAGAGAGAGAGAGAGAGCTTACTGAGATTTCTTAACATGTTTTGAGTACGAAAATAGGCAGCCGTGTTGTTCAAAATCCCAGTAGAATATGGAACATGTCAAGCGTCAGACCAGTTTGAAATACCTTATCTTTGGACTGCGCTCAACTTAATAAGTATCAGCTTGATGGAAATTTAAGATTCTATGTTTGCACAAAGAGAACCTGCATATGTTTTTTCTTGTTTTGTTTTGTTTTTTTAATAAATAATGTCTTCAGAAACCTCTTATCTTTGGATTTTTTTTATAAAGACAAAAAAATCCTTCATCAAATGGATTATTCTTGCATTAAGATTTTTTTAAATCTTATATTAAGCTTTTCTTGAAGCATAATCTTTTTCAGTGATTAAAATAAAAGATATAACCATAAACTATGGTATACAAGACTCCTTTTCTTTCTTTTCTTTTTGCCTGAAAAACAACTCTAAAAACATCTCCCAGGTCAGATATATTAAGCTGAAGTTATATAATAGACTAATGATTATCCAGATGCCACAAACTTGTACGTAGTTTAACTTCATAATACTTTGATATTAAACTTAAATAAAACAGTTATACATAAATATGCTAGGCTGATGGAAATACTTGCAAGATTTTCTGACAAAGTGTGACGACAAATTAAAATAAAAAGATCCCCGGATGAGCAACCATTTAAAAGCGTATGGGAACTGGTGCATTTAAATATTGTTATCACTAAACGGGGAGTTTATGTTTTTGCACGTGTGAAGACGGGGCGGCCTGGCACTTGATCCCTCGTGGAATAAGTCCTTATTCAGAGTCCTTTCTCGGGCATATAGGCATATTATGTGGGGGTTAATTTATGTCTAGACTGACCGCCGTTGGCAAGGGGTTTCCAGATTTCACACTATTCACACACCCACCAAGGCCACTAGTTCTTCCTACCCCCAGATTTATGGAAAATATGGACCTCTAGGTTTCGATGTAATAATATTAATTATAGCAGTCGACAACTCCAGTTTCCCGTATAATATTTTTAAAGGAATTCATTGGACAATTTAAGCGAGAATAACATAAGGCGAATAGAAGCTGAAAAATAGACATGAGATAAACAATTTGATAGTAAACGATACAAATGAACAACTTCAACACGTGGGAACATTAAAATATATCAATCTTTTTACTATACACGCGGATAATATTTCAACGCGTCGGCTATATTATTAACGGATAGTACATAAGCATAAATGTCTTTCTTCTTTTCTTTTCTTTCTTCTTTAGTTTTTCTTCGAATTTTGTGAGAGAGAGGGAGAGTATATAATTGGGTGTAGGGAGAAACAGTCTAATAGTTTACTTATCTTTTTCCGATGGATTCCTGTGGAGAATATTTCCTCTTTTACGGGCTAACGGACTTTGTTATTTTTAGTTCTGGCTTGAAGGTATGGCTTCTTCTTGTCCAAGATACTTTTCGTCTTCCCCCGGTGATTTCGGCGGTAGTTTCAAGATATCTTATCACTTCAACTACTGTTCCGTAAATCCTGGTTCTGGTGCTTCACCCGGAGTTTGGCATTAGATCCATTCACCGCGACCTCTGTCCAAAAACTGATTTTCTTATTCCCTATTTCCGCTGACGGAAGAAGGGGGCTATTTCCGCTTTGGGATTCTAGCCAATCATTAGCCTTTTTCTTCCCTTCCCTGGCGATTCTTTAGGATTATTATCTCTATCACCCGAGTGAGGTTACAGAGTACAGATAGCCTGACCCACATTTTTTTTCTTCCTTCAACGGCCAGCCGAAGTTGACCTACATTCATTATTTGTCTTTTAACGGTTAATCTTTGGCTAATTCAAACACGGAGGAATAGTAGCAATTCCCTATTTCACTTCTCTCAGTGGGAGACCACGTGACACAAAGCCTCTAATTCATACCATCATTATTCAGTTTGTTTCTTTGACTTTACACCAAATTCCTTCTCTATCACCTATATATAAAAATATCTGAAATGTTAATTTTCTTCTAAACCAAAATACTAGGATTTCATTATATCTAGTGTCACATAATACAATCAAAACGGATATTAGTGAACACAGTATCATTCATAAATAAGTAAATTACCAATAATTGTTTTAAAAAAAAATCAACTTTCTTTTAAACCAAAAATAACATCATCATCATTGCTGATAGCAAAGATTCCTTAGATTCCCTTGCTATCCGTCCCTATTGATCATTGCTCTAGGCAGGTTCTCTAAACTAAATCTAGTGTCCAAGCAGACCTGGTCAGACAACACTGGCCCATCCATATGTAGAAGTACATAAGAAAACGTTGCTAATGAGTTCATCTTTACTTTTCCAGCAGTTCATCTTATTTGGATGGCTTGTGAGATGGGAGGCAAGTGGCCGTACAACTACTGTTTTGTGGGGTGCTGCTTCCAGGATTTGTTCAAAACAGCATGGAGAATTCTGGTGTAGTTCCCATCTAACTTTTTCTCCAAGAGTTGTACCAACATGGCAAGTTCAAAAGAAATCCTATTTCATTTTATCAAAGAGATCAGATTCCTATATCATCAACAACCTGCAAATAGCAGTGAGCACTATTCCTATGCATATATAACATCACTTTCAGTAGACGAGATATTGTTGTCGCGTTATGTGAACTGGTCAACTAATTTCAAAGGTTTGCTGCTTAGAGATGGCTCCATTGTTTATAAAATGTTAAGATTATGTACTACATACGTCAATATATCAAATAAAAGAAAATGGTTTCACATTAAAAAAGACAAGAATATCCCATAAAAACTATGAGATGCAGACTGCACAGATGATCAAATGCTTCCTGCGAATACATCTACCCAAGCAGAATCAGATAGCAAGAGACATTGGCCTTTTCATAAATAATAAAGTTTCTGAGTTTAGAACAAGTCTAAGTAATTAAAAAAAAAATGATTTTCAATAGATCTCTCAAAATTATCGTTCACATAGATTTTCGACTGGATTGATTTTAATGGCATGTCAACTCTGGGGTTAAGTTATGGTTAGAGGTTAGGAAATCATGTTCATTGTACATTCATATTTACATTTTATGAGCAATTGTTTCTAATGAGTATTTTTTCTCATACAGTCCAATTAAATACCAATAATTTTTAAACAGATTTATTTGACCCATAGATGGGACTCAATCACAAACTATCACAGGGTCAGAGTGAACCCGGAATTAATGATCTGACATAGAACTCAGCTGCCAACCACTGTATATCATCTCTCTGGGGCAGTTTTTGCCGAAATAAAATCACACGGGCTCCCTTTGTTGAGCTGAAGGAACCACCACTATTCGCCACGTTGTGAATTTTTTTTATCCAAACAGCGGTGATCTGTTCCCTCAGATTGGTCCAATTGTGGGAGTTGATTAAGCTGGGTTCCATGCCAAAAGGAATCGCTATGTATGAAGAAAATAGTTCCTGTTGCGCCCACAAGGACACAAAAAGAAACAAGCAACACTTTCGATTCATGTATAATAAAACCTTTTTAAGGTTTATCTCACCACAAAAGAAATTTCACAAATGCATAGAGTACAAAAAAATAAGTAACACGAGATTCACTCGTTCAATCAGGAGCCACAGAGAGAGAAAGGTGGAACCAATCTGATCTATTCAGATGATATAAGGGAGACAACTACAGATCTTCGTTATAGACACATCAACTCAGCAATTTACTTTCTCAATTTTGTTGACAAAATTATCTGGATTCGCAAAGATTCTATTTCCATCTCTTGGTTCTGATCAGACCAGCAAGATTTCACAAGTTGTTTTCGCAGCGTTCAGTGTCTCTGTCTGACCGTGGAAAAATGTCTGTCTTCTCTGTTGACTGCCGAAAAATGTCTGTCTCTTACCGCTAAAAAATGTCGGTTTCACTCTAACCACTGCTTCGGACTGACTGCTTATATCGAGTAAAGCGGAGAAAAGACAATATGCAAATCACTTTGACCACCATGTATTTTCGTCTAATCTCTGCAGAAGACTTCTTCTCAATTGGTACTAAAAATGAAATTTGATTCCCGGCTGAGTTTTTCACAGCCATCGTCCACTTAAGTCTGCTAAACCTACTTATCTTGTCTCGGACCTTGGGTCTGGATTTTGTCTTCAGACCACCCAAAATCCCATTCACCATTCATCAAAAGCTTTGATTAACGAACCCATCCATCAACCACCCTGAACCACCACATGCACTTAACTAACAAACTCAACTCCAGTAACGTTATTCCAAAAGGAAAGAAAAATAAGAAATTCCTTTTCTTTCTCAGTATTAAAAAAACAAACTTATTTTTGGAATTACCCTTCTATCCATTTAATTTGTAAATTCATTCCAATCCCTTAAAACTGTTAATTAATAAACCCACCTTGGTGGGCTCTCTATCTCTGTGTCTCTCTCTCTCTCTCTCTCTTTGTCACCAGACAAAGAAGGTATAGTCTACATGCCTCAGATCTGGAGTCTCACTATCAGGTGCTGTTTAGTGTTATATCCAGGACACCCCCTTTTTTTGGGAAGAGATCTTACCCCTCTGTGGAAAATTATTCTAATCTCCCACTACAGGGCTAGATTTCGACTGAGAACTTGTGTTCTCTAAGAGCATTTTAATTGTATTGCTCTAAAAACCTTTCTATTATGTGCCATTCTTATTGGATAATAGTTACAAACACATAAAAATAACAAGACTTTTAGCAATATTTAGATGTGCAGTACTATTGTATGGTTAATTTACTGTTTACAAAAGGCCATGAAATTATAATATTGATTACTGGTGGCTCCTAACTGCTTGCCAAACAAAATAATGTATGTAATTTTTTTTTCTTTTCCTCGAATGTTATCAAATACATTGTGGTAAGATAGAGTTACATATGGCAGTCGGCTGTGAAATTTAATGAAAGCCGCCGCTGGCTGTAAAAAGGTTAATGCAAAAATCAGGTCTATCAGTTGCAAGGAGAAGAACGGCAACCGTAAATGAAAGCAGCAAGAAAACAAACATTATATATATATATATATATATATATATATATATCTCAGAGCCAAGAACAAGAATGTTTTATTTGTAAATATAATGATTCCTGCAGTTGAATTCTTTCTTTTTTTTCTTCTTTTGCTGGCATGACAAAAACAAATAAACAAACGAATTTCGGATGAGACAGAGTAAATATTAGAAATATACATTTTTGTTGATCTTGTAATCAAGAAAGCTCATTGTTTTTTAGCAAGTGGGTGTATATAACAAAGAGAAGATAAGCACACCTGTTTGTTCTTTGGATAACTTGGAGGCTAGAATGTTGCCCAGATTGAAATAACCTGACAAGATAGTTCCTTGATTAAGCCAATTATCTTTGAAGACTAGAATCAGGGACTAACTCACAATCAATAGGTTGTAAATGTTGAACTGTTTTTCTGCAGATGCACTAAATTTCAGACTTATTACACTCAGATTTTGATACCAAGTTTCCAGACACAGAATATTTTGGAAACTTGATGGCACTTTTGAAATGAGGCATTATCATTATTCCAAAATTCATTAGGACTAGTATCCTAATCTTTGTTGTTTTAATCACTAAATTTTGGTTAGAATCTTTTCTTGCCTTCTTCCTTACCAAGAGCTCTGAGATGAGACATTGTTATTACGATGTATCATTAGGACTAGTATCCTCATTTTTACAGATTCCATCACTACTGGCTTAAATTACACTTTTGTGTGGGTGGGTATTTTTTTCTATTTTAAAATACAGTCATTACCTACTCTTTACAATGAAAGTTTCACCTACTTTTAGGAGCAAAATATAAATTCAGAAAGATTTTTTTATCCTTCAGTTTTTTTCACCTTAACCTCATGCAGAAATGAAGCATATTTTGAAGCCACTTCATCTACATTTTTTCCTTTCATGGAGGACATGTAACTCAGTGTTATTCTTTTTTCTGAGGATTAAACGACTTGTTGCATTATGACTAAACAAATGACTTTTCTTACCTTCCCTATGACTGACAATGACTTGTCTATATTCCAAAAACTTACTGTTGATACATAATAGGGTATCATAAATTTTAGAAGAACTGTTTTTCATACATTTGCTAGCATTTAAGAAGAAAGGTTTTGGAAATTAATATTTACAAAATGTGAGGTAGATTTTAGGTAATGTGCTTGAAAAAATTAGTTGCATTGTAAATTTAAGAGATAATTAAGTAGGCAGTTAAAGAATAGTGTAACTCATATCATGTTGGGTGACATTTATATTAATTTGATAACAGTAAAAAATAAGAAAATTTAGTGAAGTTGTAAAAGGACTTTAGTTGAGAAAATTGACTATGAACCAGATGGGCATGGATATGGGAGAGTGGTTTCATGAATACTGTTTCTTTTGGGTGCAGCACAGAATGATCAAATGGTGATGACTAAATGGAAAAAGACTATTTTGCAGTCAAAAAAACTTTCTCTATCCAATGATGCTATTCTGTTCCTTTTTCTTTCAAAGTTTCTATGGGTAAAAATGATTGAATGATTTCCTTTCAGAGAGCTCCTTCAAATTGCATTGGCAGCAACTTCTTGCAAGCATGTAAGTACACAAATACTATCCACATTCCTTGTAAACTTGCATAGATATAAAAAGTGTTGACTCTCCTTTCAAAGAAATGATAGTACAGAAGGTAAGGTAAGAATGAAGGTAGAAGATAGTTTTGTTTAATAGAACAAAAAACAAATTGGTAAAAATGAAAATGTCATTAAGCAAACGTTTTTTCATTTATTCTTTTGTGATCTCCTATTTTATTTATTTATATTTTGAGACTAGACAGTTGACTGATCTTAGAAGAAAGAAAATTGGAGTTTTCAAATATGAAAATCCAATTAGTCATCTGCAAAGAGTTCATAGCATTACCAAAAAGCGGGATTGCTCTTCTTGAAGTCAAAGATGACAAGATTCTGCATTTTGGCAAAGATGTTTAAAGATTTAAAAGTTGACAGCTGGTAGAATTTTCCAGTGGAATGAATTATCAAATTAGTGAAAGTTTTGAGCTATGAAACAAAACATATTTGTATACAGTATCATACATAAATAAGTACACCCCTACCAATTATATTTTTTCTATAAAAAAAGTTAATTTTCTTTAAAATCAAAGATACCAGGATTTTAATATTTCAAGGGGAACATTAAATAATCTGAATTAAGCATTATTTATTATCCATCTCTGAAAGTAAAAATTGGGGACCATAGTTGAGGGTAACCTGAAGGATCCCTTTTCAATAGCTACCACACCAAGGTGTTGGGGAGGGTGCTACTCCTTTCCCAGGATTGCTTCGCTTTACCCTTTTTCTGAACCTTATAATGCTGAGTGCAAGGCAGCATCAAGTACCATTTTTTTTAGTCTTTTGGTATTGAACCCTGGTCTCCCAAACCATTAGCCAACACTCTACCTATCAGATCAATAGCCAAGTAAATCTCTACAGCACTGAAACTGTATCCAAAAATAGAATTAAGCAGAGCAACAATAAAATATTTATCCCATAACCTGGTTTGGTTGTATAGCATGCCTTGAGCAAGAATAGTTTGAAATTCAGAGGTTTCCTTTTAAATCAGTTGTCATACCAAAGTTAAAGAGCCCAGTCTTTCCTACCCATAGCTAGAAGGAGAATAGCTGGATTCATCCTTTTGCCAAGGATATTAGTACTACGTGAAAAGCAAGCAGCCTCATTCAAGATTTGAACTTGGGTAGTTTGGTTTGGTTTCTTTGTTTTATGGCATATCAACCCTTGTAGGTTATTTAATGCCAAATCCATTGTCCTAGAAGAACAGTAGTGGTACTATTTAACCCATAGCTGGGAGGATAATGGGGTTCATACCTTTCCCAAGGGTATTTGCCCGAAAGTGAACGTAATAGCGCGACTGGAAAACTCGCTTACTACGATTCCGCAGTCCATCGCTTTAACCATTATACCATGAGGACACCTCCCCAAACTTGGGTAGCCAAGTCCACTAACTAGGATGATGATCATGAGTGTTGCACTATACAAAAAAATAAACTGTAACAAAAAATAAAACCGCTACACCACAGTAACCAAAACAAAACTGTAACAAAAAATAAAATTGCTATAAAAGTAAAATTGCTTATATATATATATATATATATATATATATAAAAGGTTTACATATTTTTTGATAGCTACATGTTCCTATTTTTTTAATCTTATCGAATCTTGTTTATTTATTCGGAAGAATTAAAGAAATGATGTTCCAAGGGATTTGACCAGTGGGATGAATTTTTGTAGGTTATTGGTCAGACCAAGAATTTTAGTTTACTTCTATTTTATCAATTTCTCTAAAAAATGTGTAAAAAGTTGTTCAATTATGTATTCAGTCTCTAATTTTTTTCTTTTTAAATGTACTGCAAATATCTAATTATTCATTCCAGAATTTTAAAAAAAAAGTAAGTAAAAGAACCAAATTTAAGTTTTAAATAATCTATAAGGGGTTGATGAAATGAATCAAAATTTAGCATTTGTTAATACATAAGAGATTGATAAGCCATTATATATCAGGAAATAATGACTGTTAGATTTTAGCAGAAAAAAAGAAAAAAAAGAAAAGGCATAAACTATTAAGTTTATTGGAGTTTTAGAGTTCCATACTTCTGAGTAATCCATTTAACAGGGAATTCTTGGCCAACCCACTTAGAGACCCAATTCATTGGAATGAAGGCTGAGAAGAAAGATGATTGCTTAGTTTTTTTCTCTTTTAATTGTCATCAAAGAGAATGGCAACAAAGAACAAGCAAGATGAATTAAAAATAGACATGCACGCACACAGGCTGATTAAGCAACTCTTGTAAATAACTCCAGATAGAGAATCAAAGACAACCGATCACACCCAAGAGAGGATTATTTTGAGAAAAACTTTTCATCTTCAGCAAAAAACATTTTGTCTCATATCTCCAATTAACCATTAAAGCTGAGAGAAATTTCTGCATAATTTGTAAGGCCTCATTAGAGAGAAAGTGAGAGATCCCAACAGCAGAATAAGTAGTTCAGAATGTTTAAAAACCAAAGCAAAATAAAAGAAGAGCAGAAATTAATGACAACATATGAAAAAAATATTGTTTTTATGTCTGGTGTATGATTATCCTCTATTTTGTTACTTTGATCAGATTTTCATCAATGGATTTTTCAATTTTACTACAAGTTCTAATTGTATTCCACACATTATCATCACCACAAATATCTGATTAACTATTTTCATTATTCAGAGAGGTTGTACATGTTAAGGTCCAATCAATGTGTCAAAGACATCTATTTGAAAATTAATAGTATTGGACAGGAATACTTGAAACCAAATAAATGCGAGCAAAGACACGATTATTATCATTAAATAGGAATATTTCTTGAAACCTTATAATTGTGAATAAATTAGGAGTATTTTATAAGAATACATGAAAGCATATAGCTGTGAAAAATTTTTTTGTATTAGATTGGAATACTAGAAACTAACTAATTCTGTGCAAACAAATGAGTATTGTAGAAAATTTTTTAAAAAGTACAATCAAATAAAATGATTGAAATAGAATATTGAAAATATAAGGTTATGATTATGCTTAAATATTTACAAATGAATTAAATTTCAGCATTAAATAACCCATAAGGGTTTGATATGCCATTAAATAAACCTAATCAAACCAAAATTATCAATAACATATAAAAATAGAAAGGAATACTTAAAAAAAATTTAACCAAGGGAAATTCATTATTACTTGCTTTAAATATTTGAAACCATACAAATTATTTGTAGATCAGAATAATTGAAATTATAGAACTATGATCAAATAAATGATTATTAATTAGGAATAGTTTCTTGAAACCATATAACTGTTTGAATTATCAGTATTAGGTAGAAATACTTTAAACCACAGAACTGTGCAGAAATAAGTACATATTTTTTAAAATGCAATGAAATATTCAAAATATAGTTATGATTACAATCAAACATTTACACATGAATCAAATTTCATTATCAAATAACCCATTAGGAGTTGATACACCTTTAGATAAATAAACTAAACCAAACATTGTCAGATGTGTATTTTCATAGGTATTGTCTTAAGTTCTGAGATTAAATGTTTTCATTATTCCACACATTTTTGGTTTGGTTGTGTTTTATGGCATATTAACCCATATGGGTTATTTAATGCCAAATCTCATATATATATATATATATATATATTCCAAGCAAATAGTTTGTAGATAACATTTTTAAATCTCTTTGACACATTGATTGGACCTTCTGAGATTAACTATTTTCATTATTCAGCGAGGTAGTTCACCTCTCTGAATAATGAAAATAGTTAATCTCAGAAGTTCAGATATTTGTGGTGATGATAATGTGTGGAATACAATTAGAACTTGTAGTAAAATTGAAAAATCCATTAATGAAAATCTGATCAAAGTAACAAATTTGTTTGCACACAGTTTAATGGTTTTAAGTATTGTTATCTAACATGAATGTTTCAAGTATTGCTCTCAAACACTCATACTTCTATTCAATATTAAACATTTGTTTATGCACAGTTAAAAGGTTTCAAGTATTGCAAGCACTAATAATCCTAGTAAATCTTAATCCTTTGCATACAGTTAAATGGTTTCAAGTATTGCTTACACTAATAATTCTATTGAATATTAATCATTTGTTTGTGCTTCAAGTACACCTATTTGGTTTGGTTTTAAGTCAAGTAAGTGAATAATTCTGTTTGACCCATAGATGGACCCTAACTGGTACTTGCACTCCAGGTTAGAGTGGACCTGGGAGTAATTGCAATGAAGGGGTACTCCACATTCCCTAAAGTTCAGGAACTGGAACCTCACTATCAGATGGTTTAATGTCAGATCCAGGAGACTTGTTTGGGGGTGGGTAACCTTCTGCAGAGGTGAAGTTGGTATTTTCTACAGCCCAAGCCAACAAGGCTACCCACACATTTTTAGCAAGTATCATCGCTGTTAGCATTCACAATCAGAAGATGAATTCTTTTCTTCTGTTGGTACGATTCAAGACTGAAACATCAATATTTGGAAATTTAAATAAAGATGTATTTATAGTAGAGTAATTTTTACAATAAAGTGATACTGTCTCAATGACTAGATTTTATGATCATATGGTTTCAAGTATATAAGAATAAATTCCTCTTTTTATGCAATCACTTCGTTTAATTTTAAACATTTTTCCTATCTGTTATCATTTCCTATTGATTCCTCTCTTATTCTGTTTATTTTGTTTGTTTAATGGCATATCAACCTTCTTGGGTTATTTAATGAAAATTCCATCCTTCTAGCAGAACACAAGTGATACTATTTAACCCATAGCTGGGAGTATAAGGGAGTTCATACCTTTTACAAGGGTATTTATCTGAAAGTGAACGTAATAGCGCGACTGGAGTTACAATGCTTCCACAGTTCAACGCTTTAACCATTACACCACAAGGTCACCCTCCTATCTCATTCTGATTTAATTTATGTTTGTTTTGGTATATTAAATAGTATATCATCCCTATTGTCTGACTGTGTCTCTACTAGTTGGAGAAAAATTATGAAGATAGTCTTGATACTTTTTGAACAAAACATAAGATTAGCCAAGTACAATGCTCTCTATAGCCAACAAACCTGACAGAAACTTTTTCATAGTTAATTAAACTGACAATATTTGGTTAAGGAGAAAATGTTTTTATCTTGAAAAAAAAATGATTGTAAGGTATTTTTATGAGTGATATTGTATGTAACTCATAAATAAAACATTAAAAATATCATACTGATTTTTAATCCTTGGTGGTTGTTTTTAATTACACCATGGAATTACCAAGGGTTCCATTTGGTGCAACTATAGTCAGATGCATAAAAAGATAGCATATGTAATTTGAGTTGAATTCCTAGCACCATGCAGCAAACATTGTTAAAGACTATCTTTTGTTTATTGGCCTATGTCTACCACCCGCTATTCTTTTAATTGTTTTCACATTAGTCCTTAACATTTACATTGGTTTGGTTAGGTTATTTGGTTTAATGGCATATCAACCCTTGAGGCTTATTTAATGCCAAATGATCTTTTTATGCACACACACACACACACATATATATATATATATATATATATATATATATATATAATTTGTAATGAGTTAGAGATCATTTGTTTGCACACAGTTAAATGTGTCAAGTTTTGTTATCTTACACTAATAATTCTATTTGATATTAATCCTTTGTTTGTGAACAGTTAAATGGTTTCAAGTATTGCTATCTAAAATGAATAATTTAATTTAATATTAAATATTTGTTTACACACAGTTAAATGGTCTCAAGTATTGCTCTCTCAGCACAATTGACTCTCATCCACTGCCTTCTATCACCTTTAAGATAAAATAAGGTTGAGTACTTGTTTGACACAAGAGTAATTTGAGGAATAAAGTTAGGAAATCACATAAGTGCAAGGACTTGACATGACCTGTTGATTGATTGGATCAGGCCTCTTCAACTGCCTGTTTAACCCAATAAAGGCCAAAGAAATGTTGCAAGTCACTTGACCACTTTGACTGAATGGGTCAAGGACTGCTCAGCCACCAGGATACTATCCTCAAGCATTATAGATAGCCACCCACAGTCAGCAGGTGGCCTTGTTGGGAGGTGGGGGTCTTACCCCTCAGCAGGGTTGCAGTTAGCATACTCTACAGCTCTAGCTGACAGGGTGGCATTTATATTGATTATCCTAACATTTGTTGGTGGTTTGAAGGTTTTAAAGTAACAGTTATTGAAACACTTGTCTTTTTGGGGAGGGTTGCAGAAAAATGCAGCATTGAAAAGGTTAATTAGATACTTTTATATGTTTTTGGTCAGTTGAAGCAGTTTTTTTAGATTTGTTGTTTTTGTCACATTTCAATTAATATCCTCTAAGACAAATAATTCCTAATGAGGGGGTGTATGTCCCACTGGTGGGGCATGGTAATATTTTGGAGGGGTTTGTTTAGAAACCAAGTTAATGGCCTTTTAAGCTTCCTTCATATGAATTACAGTAAAATTCTGAATATATAAAAATTAGACATTACAGAGGAGCATCAAAATTTTGGAAATAAAATGAACAATAGCCCTAATTTGTAGGGAACTACTGCCTTAGATCAATCAGTATCAATGTCTCCACTCAAAAAATCATTTAAAAATATTACAGAGGTTTATTGACTGATTGATTGATAGATTTTAAAGACATGTTAACCTCTCTATCATTATTTTTTACATACAGGTTAAAGAATCTTGTTCCTTAGACATTCATATTAACATTTTTGTGTAATTATTTCTTCAGAGTTTGGTGGGGGGATTGCATATGGTCCTAATAATTAAAAACAACCATTAACTAGATCTATCTGACCCATAGATAAGACACTAAAAGGTACTACAACTTTGGGTCAGAGAGGTACTGGGAATAATGGTAATGAAGGAGTACTTCACACTTACCAGTAGTTCAGAATTGAAGCCATAATATCAGATGCTGTATAGTGTCTTACTTAGAGCAAACCTTTTTTTTGTGGGGGAGAGTAGTTTTACTTCTCTTCAGGGGATACAGTCAGCGTATTCTAATCCACACCAAAAGAGTAGCTAAATTGTTTAGTTTTTGGAAAAGATTGTTTTAAAAGATTTGAAAAATTTCTCTATATTTGAATTCCAAACACAAAATGAGAAGAAAGAATTAGGGATCAAATCTTAAATTTGAATATTTAAAAAAATAAAACCTGAGTTTGTTTTCCAAAAGAGAAACTTCCTTTAAAACAGGAACAGCAAACATAAAAAAAACATTATCAGAATGATAGAAAAGCAATACAAAGTTCTGCTTGTATACATTAACATTTTAAGCAGAAAAAAATGTTACCTTGAATTTCTATGGCAGCATTTGTTTTGTTTTGTTTTGTTTTTTTAATTTTTGGCCAGGTTGAATAAACTTAGCACACCAAAAAAAAATGCTTATTTAGAAAATATTTTTTAAAGACTCAAACATAAACTTTGAAATTCTAGACGATGCCAGTGACTGCTTCTTTATTTCTTACATAAATATTTGCATTAGATTTCTTTGAAATCTTTCTTCTCTTAAAATTCATCACCTTCTTTTGATGTTTGCTCAGCATCTTTTATGGTCATAAGATGCTGATAGACTTTACAAAATGTTTAAAAGGGACTTTTATTAAAGTATGATTATTCCAAAGACTTTTTCTTCTTTCAAACAAAACCAATGCAATATAAGGATATCTTCTGGAAATTTGAAATGAGCTGTCATTACTATTTCCAAGAATCTTTTTATTTTTCAATATTGTGTTATTGTTCTCATAAAAGTAAAGCAAAGTTGGTGACCTAAGTCGAAAGCAACCAGAAGGCTCCCTTTTCAATAGTGACTACACCCAGGTGTAGGAGAGGGCACTACTCCTTTCCCTGGATTGCTCCACTATCCTTGATACGTACCTTACCTTGCTGAGTGTTAAGCAAGAAGGTATCAAGCACCATATTTAAAGTCTTTGGTATGACGTGACCTGGGGTTGAACTCAGGTCTCCCAGACCATTGTCAAACACTCTATCCACTAGGCTAATGAGCTGGTTAATGTTTCATTATTTCTAAGCCTTTTAGCATAAGAGGCTCATAAAAACATTAACAGCTAAGTTCCAGATAATCTTTTCCCTAAGAAGCACCTGCACCCTAGGCTAAAAAGAGTAAGGGGCAGGGTTTTTCTGTCCATTGCCTGAGGCACATTTGAAGGAGAATGCAAATAGAATCTAAGCAATTTTTAAAAATGCCCCTTGGTAGGGTTGCTTCCTGTGGCGCACCCCACATTAAACCTTGAGTCACACTCTGGCCTTGTGGAGAGTTGAATAAATACTTTCTCAAAATGTATAAGCTGACCACTTCCTCTGATTCATAATCCGAATAGAAAGAATAAAAGATAGGGATCTATCTTCTTCACATATCATCCATCAGTACGCTATAAAAAAACAGAGTATTTACTCTGAAAATAACACTTATTATATCGTCTCATAACATTATAGATGGATGTTGGGGCAGAGCAGTTGAGGTTGAAAATTCCTGCCAATAACCTATATATTTTTGTCCTGTTACAGATAGAGCAGCAAAATTACATCAGACATGAAAACAGAGGTATATCATTAAATCCTTCCATGTGGAATACACTGAACCTAAACAGTGGATATGAGCACAATTAGGTGTAGGTAATGTATTTTAGCAATGGTAACAGTGATATTGTCTTAATCAGCTAATCAGTGCAAATTGGGCTGATGTAAGAAGGACTACATAGAGAGCCTTTTCTGACATTAATGCCTTCATTGCTGCTATAAAAATGTGGGTTGCCTCCACTGGTAAGAATTCAACTAAACACATCATGCAGGCTCTTGATCATTGCTGGTAAAAATACACAGGCAATAGTGGTGACCAAATAGAAAAATAGTTTTGTAATTGTTGTTATTGTACTCGCTATATCTGTTGTAGTTTCTGTGGAAATAGACAGGAGGCATTTTTCTCAGAACATCTATGTACACATGACTTATTATATTTCATATTCATAAAACTGACATTTTTTAAATTTAAATATGTGATACTGGTACACATACCTTGGTCTCTCAGGTTAGTTATTCAGCAAGATAATATTTTAGATTCTTACCTAAAATAAAAAAGAAAGAAAAGGATATCAAATGATTCACAAATAAAATATAACAGTAAATAGGGAGAATTAGGGCTTAATTATTTATATGGGACTTAATTTTTAAGTATACATGAGTTAACTCCACTTAATTTTTTCTTTTTCTAGACTTACTATGATAAATATTTAAAAACAGATTACAAAATGTATCTATTGATACAGCCCGTGTACAATGTTATTCAAATACAAAGTTGTACGTTTCACCATTGTGTTGTAATGAATATCCAAAATTTTGTTGATCCAACTAATTGGAAGATCCATACACAACTTGTTGAATCCCGAAAGAAGAGAATATGTCTAAGTCTCAATTTTTCAAATTATATGGTGTGATGAAATAAAACAACAGTCAGGATACTTTCAAAGTTTCTTTTGAAATATGCAGTAGATATCATTAAGTGTCTATACGACATATATTGTCATATGAAATATTCAATAAATGCCATTAAATGTATCTTCTCCTTCTTTGTCCATTGTAATTGATGAGGACCATCTGATCAAGTCTACATTTAATCTGCACAATCATAAGCTTGATCAGATTAAATGTATACTTTCATATGAAATATACAATATTGTCATTATATCCTTTGGAAAAATTATCATACTTCTTTTATCTCTTTTTATTGTTTACTCAATTTTTGATTTGGTTTATTTGCTTAACAGCATATAAAAACATCATGGCTTATTTGATACCAAAATTTAATTCCCTACAAGAGTAAGAGGACCCAAGACAAAGGAATCTTGTCACCCTTTTCATTTGAATCAATGCTTTTACTGACTTCATTATCATCACTGAATTGTCTTGAATCACTATCTGATTTCCTACTAAAGTGAAAAGATAGAGGACAAAAAATTTTGCACAATATATCTTGTCAGCTGCTCTATGACAATCACTGCCTTGACTATTATCACTGAATTGTCTTGAATCACTATCTGATTTCCTACAAAAGTGAGAAGACCTAGGACAAAGAAATTACTCACAAGATACCTTATCAGCCAGTTCCAAATGAGGAAATGTCAAATTTTAAAAAACAAACTGGCAAATTTGTATCCTTTTAGCCTATTTTTACTTGTTCTTTTTTCTCCCCAACATATTTGCCATCCTTTGCAATGAGAGAGGGAATTAGAACCACAGTAAAATAGCAGCCTGGAATGGGGTCCCTTGTGATGGAAAGCTGACAAGGTGGGTCTTGGAGATAGATACAAGGAACTATTCATTTATAAGAGATAAGAGTCTATACTTTACTTGGGACTTAGACAGGTGACACAGATGACAAATTTAGCATCAGGCACCCTTGATGCTGTAGAGATGCTAGCAATGATAACCATAAATTGTCTTTGGTTCTCAGTTAGGAATCTTCTGATATTCAGAAGAATTATTTAGTGTAAGATCTGAGATTGAAATCATGTGATAAAAGCTAATGGAACAGTCAGAAAAATCTGAAAACAAATGCAGAGTCTATATTTATAAGATATAGCTTAAAGAAATTATCAAGTCACTAATGTTGGTCTGGAAGACACGAGGGGGCTTAACAGATACATCTACTTTTGAAGCAAGTCTGTGTTATCTATATATTACTAAAATCATTCTTATGTTTGTATGCATGTAACAAAAACCCAGCAAAAATGGCACAATGTAGCTATACTATATTAGAAGAGCAATCCACTTAAAATTCTCTGACTTAAAGAATAAAGACAATTCAGTCTCCATCAAATAAATATTTAAGGAATGTGGATACTAAAAGCCACAGAAAACAACAAAAGAAAAGAACCAAAATAATTCCCATAAGATCTATCTAACAATATCTATTATAATGGCTTGGTTTCTTTGTTTAATAGTGTATCAACTCTTGTGGGTTATTTACTGCCAAAGCCATCCTCGTAAAAGAACAGCAGTGATATAATTTAAACCATAGATGGGAGGATAATATAATAGCACAACTGAAGTTCAAATACACTTACTACAATGTTGTAGTCCAGCATGTCATCCACTACATCATGGAGGAAGCTACCCCTCAAGTATAATGATAATAAAATTAATATCGATAATAATAAACAAAAGAAGCCTGTCATGATGTGGATTTTGCAGTAACAGCAGACCACAGACAGAAGGAGTGAAAGAGAAAGAAAACAGAAAACTGGACAAATATCTGGACTTTGTTAATGATAACAATTATAGACACAATGCTCATGGAACAGACTAAAAAAAGAGGAGTTAAAGAAAGAAGTGAAACCATCTAAACCACAGCACTGCTAAAATCAGTGGAGGATAATTAGTAAAGTCCTGGTTGGGTGGTTGAATCGGTTTTATGGCATATCAACCTTTGTAGGTTATTTACTACCAAATCAATTTTTATGCCAATAGTTCTATTTCAAATAATTCAGTTTAGCATGAGTACACAGTTTAATTGTCAAAAACATTTCTATTTCAAGCTATTCAGTTTATTCAAACAGTTCTAATTCAGCTAATTCACTTTAGTATAAGTACAGATTTTCTTTACATACAGTTAAATGTCAAAACAGTTCTATATTAAACAATTCAGTTTAGCGTAAGTAGAGTTTCAATGTCAAAAACAGTTCCATTTCAAACAATTCAGTTTAGCATAAGCACGCAGTTCAAATGTAAGTACAGTTTAATTGTTAAAAACATTTCTATTTCAAGCTATTCAGTTTAGTCAAACAGTTCTAATTCAAACAATTCAGTTTAGCATAAGTATGTAGTTAGTTCTATTTAACCCATAGATAAGGCCCTATCAGGTGCTATCATTTCAGGCCAAAGTGGACCTGGAAGCAATGGCAATAAAGGGGTGCTCTGCATTCCCCAAATCTCCAGCATCACTGGAACTTTACCATCAAATTGTCATATCTAGGACACTCACTGGCGGGGGTGTCTTACCCCTCTGCAGAGGTACAGTCAGTGTATTCTACAGCCCCAGCTGACTGGGCAAGAAAAGTCCTGGATACCAGAGGAAACTTACAGTCACTTAGACTCTAGTGGAGAAAACATTAGCTTGTGAGAAAAATTTGCAAGGAGTATAATAATATAAAAATAAAAAGTGACATGCTCCTCTACACTTTGTCACAGGTAGACATCGTTTTTTTGCAAAAAAATTTAATTTCTGATAAAGTTATCCTTAAAGCAAAGCATGTTAATTTAATTCTGAAGGCTCCCTTTTCAATAGCTACTACACTGAGGTGTAGAGAAGGGCACTACTCCTTTCCCTGAATTGCTCCACTCTACCCACTAGATATATGAGCCAGTATATATATATATATATATATATATATATATATATATATTAGTCAAATACTCACATGCCTAAACCCAATATACAGATACACTGATAATTGAATTTAGATATAAATATATACACATGTGTGTGTGTGTGTGTGTGTGTGTGTGTGTGTGTGTGTGTGTAAAATCCATAGAGAGATAGTTTCAAGACTAATTATAATATATGTACAAACTCATAGAAAATAGTTCAAATTCCAATAACAAATTCTTAAACTAGAAACCCGCATCAATAAACAAATGAATCTTGTCAACTGTGAGGAGCTCCTAGCTCTGAATATACACAGCTGTTGTTTTTTGTCGTTAATTTTTGCAGCATATCTATTTATTTACCAAACATCTCCACCGAGGAGAGCATTTGTATGAAGTGAAATATAAACAACCTCATCGAGGATCTCAACTCAAGTCTCATTTCCTACAATGATA
This sequence comes from Sepioteuthis lessoniana, assembly GCA_963585895.1. Classification (NCBI taxonomy): domain Eukaryota; kingdom Metazoa; phylum Mollusca; class Cephalopoda; order Myopsida; family Loliginidae; genus Sepioteuthis; species Sepioteuthis lessoniana. The sequence continues at coordinate 68,736,020 of OY757920.1, read as the reverse complement.
TCCATCATGCCATGTGCATAAGGTATTATAAATATTACATACACAGATACTGATAGCTAGAACTCTGAATATAATATATATACATACACTGACAAATATATATATATATTTATATATATAGAGAGAGAAACACACACACGGATGAAATATGAAAATATAAGATCTTCAGAGGATGTATTTATTTATATATGAATAATAAGTCATCATTTAACATTACAGTTTTTTAAACCATCTTCAGGATAATGTTGTTAAGTGATATTTCATCCGAAAAATTATTTTCAAATGAAAAAAATTGTTATATTATCTCTAATAGTGTTCTCTTGCAGAAAAATCGGAGACATTATTAGTGTTTGAAAATTTCTAGCTTCTATTTCATTTACATTTTTTCTTTTACAAAAAGGTTAATGTATTTGTTGTAGATTTAAAATTCCTTTAGAGCCTTTATAAGAATTAACAAAGTATTAAAATTTTTCAAAAATTCTGTCTATGTGAATTGTTGAGAAAATCTAAAATTTTCTTTAATTATATATATATATACACACACATACACACTGATACTTACATACATATACACACACACACACTTACTGATACATACATATGGAGTTAATTGTCCATGAAAATCTCTGGTCTAAGTAAATGCTTTTTGTATTCATAAGTATTTTTTGTGTGTGCATATGTGTGTACACATAAATGTGTATATATATATATATATATATATATATACATGCTACACAGGTTTTGTTTTGTTTTTGTTTAATTCCAGATTAATGGACCTATTTATTTCAAATATATATATATATATATTATTAGTCTAATGAGCAGAGTGTTCGTCAATGGTCCAGGAGACCGGGGTTCAATCCCAGGTCAAGTCATTCAAAAGACTCAAAAAATGGTATTTGATGCTGCCTTGCTAAGTACTCAGCACAATAAGGTGAGGATCAAAGGTAAAGTGGAGCAATCCTGGGAATGGAATAGCACCCTCCCCTACACCTTGGTGTAGTAGCTATTGAAAAGGGAGCCAACTTTACTTTACTTATATATATATATATATATATATATATATATATATATATATATATGCACACACAAATACACTTATATACATATATATGCACATACTGATACCCATACACCTAAATAGAGGGTTTTCTGGGTTCTTTAGCCTTTGTAAAGCAACCAGTCTAAAGAAAGTAAAAACTATGAATTCAAAGCCAAGGAGACATAACTAGCCACTCCAGTATATGAAAGCCTACTTGCCTCGAAACTATAAGAGGAGACATGTTCAGCATAATGCTTATCGTTGAAAGGAATGAAAATGACAACCAGAGTTCAAATCTTGAATGACACTGTTTGCATTTCCCTTTATGCTAATGCACAGTTCTCCCTCCAGCAATGGCTAAATTGTAGGACAGACAGAGGCTCTTTAGCCTCGGTAAGGCAATTTTATTAGATGAAGGAAAACTCTGAATTTAAACCATCTGTACTCTGCTTAAAAATTAACTTTATGTGGCATCCTGTCTGTGGCAGAGAGGTCAGGTAAATACATTATATATATGCTTACAATGATAATCATGAATTATAAGTCTATATACATATTTATATGAATTATAAGTCAATATACTTATTATAACTTAAAACAGTCCTTTTCTGACCAGCTATTTAGGGTGGGCAGTGAGGTCAGGATTGGATGGTTTTTAGTGGTATCTTGTCGGTCTTGACAGCATAACCGCAAATTCCAGGCATGTCTGGGCAACAGTTCTGTGCCTGGACCCACTTAAAACATGGCCTTGTGCCATACTAGCAGATTAGTGGGGTGCTCGACAAATAACTATGTACATATATATGTGTGAATATATGGTTTGGTTTGGTTTCTTTGTTTTATGGCATATCAATGTTTGTAGGTTATTTAATGCCAGAGCCATTCTCCTAGAAGAACAGTAGTGGTACTATTTAACCCATAGCTGGGAGAATAAGGGGGTTCATACCTTTCCCAAGGGTATTTGCCCAAAAGTGAACATAATAGCGTGACTGGAGTATGAACTCGCTTACTACGATTCCGCAGTCCATCGCTTTAAACATTATACCATGAGGTCACCCCCATGAATATATATATACATGTAAAAGTATGATTAAATTTTAACATAAAAGGCATTTTTACTCAGTCAAATCTTTAGTGTTTCATGCATGATACAAGCAACATCACAATATTTTCAACTAATAATAAAAACAGAATAAAAAAATCACAACTCTGAGTTTCACATTGCTGATCTTCAGGTGTGCCAATATCAACATGTTTGAAGTATTGATACATCTGAGTTGTCAATACTGACTTATCTAAGGATTGGCAATGTGTAACCTAGATTCATGAAGTTTTATACAGTTTTTATTCTTATTCCGTTTTGTTGTTGAAAATATTGTGTATGCCATTATAATACATTGTATATATACAATATATAATGCATGTATCTATCAAAGTAAAAAAAGGTATTATGTTCTACTTGTATACAACATAACACACAAAACAGCATGTACACTTGGTTTGTCATTAGAAAATATGTAAACGATAATTGTTTTTCTACCTCAACAGATACCAAAGTGCAGCCTTTCACTATCAGACATCGCCCTGCATGAACAGAGCATCTAGCATCTTATCTTGTTCTTTACCAAACATACAAGTGCCACCTTTAACTCTGGGCAAATGATAATAAGAATGGAACCAAGTTGGGGCTGCAGATTTAATGTCATCAACCTCAGTAAGGAAAGAGAAAAACAAAAAATGCTCAAAAGTCAACAAACGCATTAAACAGGCTGGGACAAAGTTTTACATTTCAAGTGCCATTATCTGATTCACATTCATGTTATCAACACGTCTTGAAGTAGAATGGTTAGCGCCAACAGCTGCAGACATTATTTTAAAATTTCTGCTCGGATGACAGTATCATCATTTTTAATTTACTTTGATATTACTGAAAAAATCGGAGGGAGAAAAAAAAAAGACTCTATATTGCGTATTCAATTAAGTTATTTGATTTGGCTTGTTTCCTTCATCCTAGCAAAAAACAGAATAGCTATAAAAGTTTTCAACAAGACTAGATTATTTATATCTTAATCCTAGTTCTTCCTATCCATCTCTGTCACTTGCAAATTAGCTGCCTTTTTTCATACTTTAATATATATATATATATATATATATATATATGAAAATCAGAGTCATACAGAGATCAATGGAAAGAGCTATACTAAGAATAACTCTAAGATATAAAAAGAAATAAACATGGATCAGAGAGCAGACTGAAGTAAGAGATATCAAAATTATTAATGAATAAAAATAGAATTGAGTAAGACACATAGCAAGAAGGAGGATAACAGTTGGTTCAAAAAGTTAACAGAATAAAAAGGCAGGAAAATTCCAAACAGAAAATGGTTTGATTAGGTTTTGTTGTTTAATTACATATCAACCTTTGTGGGTTATTTAATGTCAAAGCTCTCCTAGTAGAAGAATAGCAGTGATACTATCTAACTCATAGTTGGAGGAATAAGGGGATTTATGAAGGGTATTGCTTTGAAAATTAAAGTAATAGTGTCAGAAGATGGAGAGAAGCGGTTAGTATTTGCCAATGGCCCAGGAGACCTGGGTTCAATCCCAGGTCAAGTCATACCAAAGACTCAAAAAATGGTACTTAATGCCTCCTTGCTTAACACTCAGCATTATAAGGTACAGATCAAGGGTAAAGTGGAGCAATCCAGGAAAAGAAGTAGCACCCTCCCCTACACCTTGGTGTAGTAAGCTACCAAAAAGGAAGCCTTCAGGTTACCCTCAACTATGGGCGCCAACTTTACTTTATTTAACAGCATATCAACTGCTTGCAGGCTGTTTGATACAAATAATTTGCACAGTTATATGGTTTTAAGGATTCCTAATACATATAATTTTAACACTGTTATATGGTTTCGAGTATTCCTATCTAATATTAATAATTTATGCATAATTATATAGTTTCTAATAACTACTGCTTTTTAATAATAATAACCATTTGTTTGCACTCAGCTATATGGTTTTAAGTATATTCATTTAGTACTAATAATTAATGGCCAATTATATGGTTTCAAGGATCGAGTAGGATTATTATTAGATAATAACAATCATTTGTTTGAACATTGTTATATGGTACAAAGTATTACAATCTAATACAAAACATTTTCAAACAGAACTTTTTTTTACCAACAGATGGGTTTGGTTTATTTGTTTAATGGCATATCTACTCCTCATGCATTATTTAAAGTTAAAATTTGTTTCATTTGTAAATGTTTGATTGTAATCATAACTATATTTTCAATGTTCATTTTTTTTAAATGGCACATTTTTTCTATAAGCATTTGTTTGCACACAGTTATATTATATCAAGTATTCTTATCTAATACTAATAATTTGCACACAGTTATATGTTTCTAATTAATAATTTTGATTTAATAGTTATTTGTTTGCACAGAGTTCCAAGTATTTCAATTTATATCAACATTTCTTATGTAGCTGTTTTTTTAAGAGTTTTTTTTTTTGTACAAAGTTAAATTATATCAAATATTCTTATCTAATACAAATAATTTGTACACAGTTGTATGATTTCAAGTATTCTCATATTCTTTAATCAAAGAAGTGACATCTCCACACAAAAGAGTGGTCCTTTGAAACTAGTGGACAAATTCACCTACTTAGGAAGCAGTGTCTTGTCTCATTAACCGAGACAGACATCAACACACGACTAGCAAAGGCATGGAAAGCTATCAATAAGCTATCAGCCATATGGAAACCAGACCTGACTAATAAAATAAAATGCAGTTTTTTTCAAGCATTGGTTGTGTCGCTACTGCTATATGGATGCACCATATGGACACTAACTAAATGTATGGAGAAAAAGCTTGACGGCAATTATGCAAGAATGCTGTGAGCAATATTGAACAAGTGATGGAGGCAACACCCCACAAAATGGCAGCTGTACGGCCACCTACCACCCATCACAAAAACTATCCAAGTTAGATGAACCAGACATGTGAAACACTGCTGGAGAAGTAAGGACAAACTCATAAGTGATAGACTCGTGTGGACCCCTTCACATGGACGAGCAAAGGCAGGACGACTAGCTAGAACCTATATACAACAGCTCTGTGCCTTGAAGACCTCCCAGGAGTGATGGATGATAGAGACGCGTGGCAAGAGAGGGTCAGGGAGATCCATGCTGGTAGCTTGACATGATGATGATATAGATTCAATGATTATTTCTATTTCAGAGTAGTCATTTGTTTATCCACAGTTATAAGGTTTCAACTAATAATAATCATTGGTAAACAAATATAAGCTCAAGTAACTATTCTTAATACAAATAATTCATGGTTATAGAATCATGTATTCCAATTGAATACAAATAATTTTTGAATAGATATATTTGAGTCCTAGATGAGTCTAGAACAATTACTACCACTCTGGATCAGAGTGAACAATGAAAGGGTAGTCCACAGATCTCCAAAACTGGAACCTGACAATCAAATGGAGTTTAGTTTCCTAGCTCGGACAACCCTTTATTGGGGAAAGGGCTCTTATACTTTTGCTGGGGATAGAGTCAGTATATTCTAAGACCTGTTAACAAAAAGTTCTTTGAGTTACATCTTTTAGGAAACACACACACATGCACAGAAATATATTTACATTGATGTTGGATGTTACGTTTAAAAGAGTTAACTTAGCATTCTGTTTTCAGCCAGGGCTTTTAAGTGAGGAAACTGATATTTGTTAAACATAATGAATAATTTAATTAATGGTCCATGAGATGGCTAATGTCAAAAGGGCTTAGCCTCTGGCCAAATCTACAAGTTGAATATCAGAAATCACTGGGCAAAAGTCCAAACCTTCTACCATGTATAAAAATGTGTACACAGCTGATAAATCTGAGTAATTTGTTTCCTTCGAATTCTTGTACAGTATAAGACATTGAGAAGAAAAGAAAGATAGATAAGTGCACCTTTGAAGCAGCAAGTGAAATATGAAATCAGGCCAAATCATAATTAAAAGTGCACTCAGGCTTTTAATGAATATACGGAAAAGGTTCATATGCAATAGCTTCATCTTTTTTACTGTTCTTTTATTGCAATCTTCAAGATGGATAGCAATAATGAGATTTAACAATCACTCTCCATATCTCAGTATTGACAATATTCAACCGCTTTCACATATTTTAGTTTAAGTATTTTCAGCACCCCATATTTTATTTTAATAACATTGTCTTACTTTTACTAACAATGTTGAGAGAAAATATTTTCTTTATTAGACTCAATTTAAGAATTGTATTATAAAAGTATATATATATATATATATATATATATTAAAGAGGTATATGGTTCTTACTAGCTCACTTGGTGAGTTAATGGAGGACCAGATGTTGCAGTATTAATAAATAGTGCTCACTATCAATAATAGAGCTTTTACATATAGAAATATATTATGTTACATATCATAAACTATATATATATATAAATATGTATATTGTTATATTACATAAACCATATATATATATATATAAATATGTATATTGTTATATTACATAAACCATATATATATATATATATATATAAATATGTATATTGTTATATTACATAAACCATATATATATATATATATATATATATATATATTGTTATATTACATAAACTATATATATATATATATATATATATATATATATATATATATATATTGTTATATTACATAAACTATATATATATATTGTTATATTACATAAACTATATATATATATTGTTATATTACATAAACTATATATATATATTGTTATATTACATAAACTATATATATATATATATATATATATATATATATATTGTTATATTACATAAACTATATATATATATTGTTATATTACATAAACTATATATATATATATATATATGAAGAGGGCCTAAGCTCTAGCTGGGTCAATACTAGTATATGGTTGCTCCACATAGACTCTCATGAAATGCTTAATAAAAAGCAAGATGGGTTCCAAACAAGAATGCTATGTACCGTTTTGAACAAATCCTGGAAGCAGCGTCCTATAAAACAGCAGCTGTACAGCTATTAACTTACCATCTCACAAACCATCCAAATAAGATGAGCAAGACATGTTAGGTACAGATGAAAAAGTAAGAATTAATGCATAAGTAACATTCTATGAACTGCTACACATTTTGTAGATAACATTCTTAAATGAGCCTGAGCTCTTTTTGTGCTTACAGTTAAATGGTTTCAAGTACTGCTACATAACAATTACTATTTAACATCAGTCATTTGTATGCACACACAGTTTGTTCTATTTGACTCATAGATAAGACCCTATCAGGTGCTACCACTCTGGGTCTGAATAGACCTGGGAGCAATGGCAATGAAGTGGTACTCCAAGGCTGGAGCATTGCCATCAGATGATTTAATGTCATATCCAGGACACTCGTTGGGGTGGAGTATTATCTTTCTGCAGAGAGGCAGTCGGTGTATTCTACAGCACCAGCTGACTGAGTTATATATTTTAGGTTAAAAAGTTTCAATGCTGCAAAGTTTGGTGATAAATAATAGTTAATATCAGTTTTGATCGTGCATTGCTTTACTAGAAATACTACGCTGTTAGTAGCACTGAGATATGCTAACTGTATCCCCTGCAGAGAAGAAAAACTTCCCCAAACAAATGGGATATCCTAGATATGAAACTAAACTTCATCTGGGAGTGAGGCTCCATTCATGGAGCTCTGGGGAGGGTGGAGTACCTTCATCATTGCAATAACACCGAGGTTTATTCTAACATGCAGTGCTTGTATCAGTTTGGATCCTATCTATGGGTCAGACGGATCAGTTTTAAAATTATTTGTATTAGTCATTTGGTATCAAATATTCCTGTGAGTAAATTATTTGAAATAAGGATAGTTAGTTAAAGCTACAATAGTTTACAAAGGATTATAATTATTACATAATTGCAACCATATTCGATAGAAATAGTTACTTGAAACCATATAATTGCATATAAAATATTACTATCATATAGGAATACTAGAAATTATATGACTGTGTGCAAATTATTTGTATTAGACATGAATACATGATATCATATAACTGAACAAAAAAAGTTAAACTTCTTTATACTAAAAAAAAGATTCTCTAGCCATTAGGCATGAAATAACCCCAGATAAATTAACATGCCATTAAAATCAATCACTCAATCTACTGGGAATAAAATTTTAATATTTTTATTTAGAAAAAATTAACTTTTTATAAAAAAGCAGTTGTTAGTTATGCAAAGTATTTTCAAAAAATTATCTTAAAAATAATTCTTAATTTCTTTTTAAATCTGAAGTTCAAGATTTATTGAATTATTTTTTTATGTCTTTTTTTCTTAAAGTTTGATTAATGTGTTTTATTTAACATTGCACTTTTTGAGGATGTACTAATAATATTAATTGCAGGTTTCTCAAAGATGGTTATTTCCTATGTACAATTTAATATGGCACAATAAACATGAGAATTGAATAAAAGACAAAATCATCCATGAAATAAGTTTCCTGATCATTCATGTTATCATCTTTAATATTTACAAGTATAAAAATTCAAATCAAAAAATGAATGTGTAATATTTCTTTTACAAAATAAAAATAATTTTCTCTTTAATTTTCAAAATTTTGTTATCTTTATCTTTTGGTATCTTTCAGCCAAATTCATAATTCTATCCTGCCATTTTTAATTAATGAACAACTCTTGGTATCTCTTGCATTCATCCAAGGAAGTGAATTTTTTTTTTTTAAGTGAATGAATGTGTAATATCTACTGAATATGGCAGATGATAAAACTTTCAAACCAAATTGTAATGTACTTTTACTTAGTTATGAAAAAAAATGTGATCTTGTATTAACCTGATAGAATATTTTATCCTTTTTTCAACTAATACTTTACATTTCTCATTAATTTCTGCCTTCAATTTGTCTAATTAGTAAATAGTTAGTACTTGTTTGAATCAATCATTCGGTTCTCCCAAAGGTGGTTTAGCCCAATTGGCTGGGGCTGCAGAATACACTGACTGCATCTTTGCAGAGGGGTAAGACTCCCCCAACAAATATCCTGGATATAACACTAAACAATCTGATGGTGAGACTCCAGTAATGCTGGAGCTTTGGGGAATGTGAAGTACCCCTTTATTACCATTGCTCCCAGGTCCACTCTGGCCTGGAGTAGTAGCACCTGATAGGGTCCTATCTATGGGTTAAATAGAACTAAACAGTGTACTTATACTCAACTGAATTGTTTGAAATAGAACTGTTTTTGACATTTAAATTATGTACTCATGCTAAACTGAATTGCTTGATATAGAGCCGTTTTTAGCATTGAAACTCTGTACTTATGTCAAACTGAACTTTTTGAAATAGAACTATTTATATGTATAAAAATGGATTTGGCATTAAATAACCTACAGTGGTTTATATGCCATAAAACCAAACCAAAAGTTGGTTATAGTAAAGAATCCCAACCAATCACACAGCTTCTTGGGATAAAAAATAGTTTATGTTATGAATGCTACTGGTTTATTTTCTGTCTTTTCATGTTGTCATAAAGTACTGGGATGTTTTATTGCCCATCACAAAATAGATCCTTTTTATTAGTGAAAATACAATTTAGGAGTTTTTCCATTTAACTGATGACAAACATCAAAGTGACTAGAATAATTAATCTGATGTCAATGAATTCCAGTACTTCACTGACTTTAATGGCATGTCAACCAATCCAGGGTTATTTCATACTAAGAGGTTAGGTATTTACATTCATTTTATGTCAATATTTACATTTTTATGTATCTATTTAATCAGAGTTTTTGTACACAGTTATATAATATCAAGTATTCCTGTTTAATACAAATAATTTACACAGTTGTATGGTTTCACATATTCCTATCTAATATGCATAATTATAAGGTTTCAAGTAATTATTTCTATTTAATAATAATCATCCATTTGCACACAGCTATATAGTTTCAAGTAACTAATAGCCCCTATTAGACAATCATAGCTTCAAGTAACAATTAATGATACAAAAAATTATGGTATAAAATATTCCGATCAAATACTAATAATTTTCAAACAGATTTATTTGACAAAAAATGGGACTCTAAGGGACACTACCATTCTGCATCAGAGTGGATCTAGAAATAATAGCAATGAAGGGGTACTCCACACTCCACAAAACTCCAGAACTGGAGCCTGGCTACCAAAGACAGTTTAGTGTCACATGCAGAACATCCTTCTTTTTCAAGTGGTTTTGCCTCTCTGCAGAGGATGCAGTCAGTGTATTCTGAGCAAAACAACAGTGCTTTCATGGGATTATTTTTACTACATTTATCATTTCTCCTATTGGTTTAGTTTGATTTATTTGTTTAATGGCATATCAACCTTCATTGGTTATTTAATGCCAAAGCCATCCTTCTAGAAGAACAGCAGTGATGCTATCTAACCCATAACTGGGAGGATAAGAGGTTTCATACCTTTCCTAGGTGTATTTGTCTGAAAGCGAATGTAATAGCATGACTGGAGTTTAAATTCGCTTACTACTATTCCACAGTCTAATACTTTAACCATTACACCAAGAGGACACCACCCCTTTCTCATATTGGTTTTGTTTATTTGTTTAATAGCATATCAACCTTCATTGGCTATTTAATGTCAAAGCTATCATTGTAGAAGAAGAGTAGTGATACTATCTAACCAATAGCAGGGAGGATAAGGGGGTTCATATATTTCCCAAGGATAATTATCCAAAAGTGAAGGTGGAGGTGCCTGTGGTGTAATGGTTATCGTTGTAGGAAATGGGCGCAGAGACATGAGTTCAAATCCTGGACGAGACTGCATTTCACATAGCACTAATACCCTTGGGAAAGGTATGAATCCAATTATTCTCCCTCCAGCTATGGGTAAATAGTAGGACAGACTGATTTCTTCAGCCTTGGTGAGGCAACTAGTCAAGGAGAAGGAAAACTCGGAATTCAAACCTGTTAAACTCCACTTAAAAATTGACCTTGTGTCATATCCTGCTCGAGCGGAGGGGTTGGGTAAATATGATAATTATCCAAAAGTAAATGTACCAGTATGAATGGAGTTTAAACTAGCTTAATTTGAGACCACAGTCCAGCACTTTAGCCATTATCATATTTACCCAACCCCTCCACTTGAGCAGGATATGACACAAGGCCAATTTTTAAGCGGAGTTTAACAGGTCTGAATTCAGAGTTTTCCTTCTCCTAGACTAGTTGCCTCACCAAGGCTAAAGAACCTAGTCTGCCCTACTATTTACCCATAGCTGGAGGGAGAATAATTGGAGTCATACCTTTCCCAAGGGTATTAGTGCTATGTGAAATGCAATCAGTCTCGTCCAGGATTTGAACTTGTGTCGCCATGTCCATTTCCTGCGACGATAACCATTACACCAAAGGCACCTCCACTTTAGCCATTATGCTATGGGGACTCCAAATGATGTTTCTATACATTAACATAGCATTGGTCAATCAGCAGACAATGGGAAAAGGCATTACATTGAACTACTATAAAATGATAAAAATGTCACTTCACCAGTATAAGTTTGGCAACAAAAATTCTGCTTTGCCTGCAAAAATGTTAAAACATTAAAAGATAGTGTAATATGCCAAAAATGTTGATTATTTTCTTCTATCTTCAATGTGGGAATCAAGAAACAGAAAGATAATTTTTAAAATATTTCTAAAAGATTTATGTTGATGTGACAGCTGTCATAATACAATGAAAAGTATCTTTTTTAATGCAGCTAAAGGCTCCTAATGCCATCTAACAACAAAAGCATGAACAAATTTTTGGGTCAACTCTATATTTGTTTGAAGATTTTACAATAAAGTCTAAAGAAAACAAACCAGCAAGCTGAACAGGTAATAATTTACCATAAAAAAAAATAAAACGACTATATGAGCAGCCAGGTAAGTTTCCTATCTTACTTTGTTATGACATACCTGGAGAGTAAATCATTAATGATGTTCATAGCAGTCACCACTGGTAAATGATTCATGGATGTCTAATTCGACGGATGGAATGAATGTGTATATTTAAATTTCTGTGGCAAATTAGTCATTAACCATACATTTTTTTTCTTAACCCAAGAAGTGATCATATACCAGTAGGAGCTTTGAAATAATATCACTATTTTTTTTTTTTGGTTCGAGATGAGTTGATGATAATATGATTAAAACACTTTTGTCTAAGGTGGGAATATACAGGTAAACATGACATAAGAAAAAAAAAAAAACGTGTTGTAAAGTGCACATACAAATCAATTTATATGAAGGTAATTCAATAAGTAAGGTGAATTTTACTTAAGGTGCTGATAATAGAAAGCTCTGTTTACAGTTAGACCTTCTTCAAGAAAAATCAATAGTGATGGGTTCTTTTTATGTTCCAGAAAAATGTCAGGATGACTTTCTTTACTGATTGTTGTGCCCAGAACATTTTCTTTACCAAAGAGTTAGTGTGTTGCCTCTTCATAGACTGTCTTTTCAACTCGGGTTCATAGTGGCAAACTCATGTTTTGTAATGATTTTTTTTTAGTAAAACATACTTTGCCACCAATTTGAATAGCCTCTAAACATACATTTTTGGAAGATTAAAATAATTTTCGGCATAAACAAATTCTAAACAATTCAGAGTTTATATTTATTGAAAAAGATTCTATTTTACTTTTTTAAAAAAATTCTTTCATAGATTGAATGATCCCCATATATATAGATATATAGGAAAAGGCAAGTAGTGAAGGGCTTGGCAAATCTTCACTTCCAAGCCAAAAAGGTTAAGAAACAATGGAGAGAAAAATTGGATATGCAGCAATTGTTTGATTACCCTATTTACCAACCCCTCAGCTCGGGCTGGATATGACACAAGGTCAATTTTTAAGCGGAGTTTAACAGGTTTTAATTCATTGTTTTCCTTCTCCAAGACTAGTTGCCTCACCAAGGCTGAAGAACCTAGTCTGCCCTACTATTTACCCATAGCTGGAGGGAGAATAATTGGAGTCATACCTTTCCCAAGGGTATTAGTGCTATGTGAAATGCAATCAATCTAGTCCAGGATTTGAACTCGTTTCGCCGAGTCCATTTCCTACGATGATAACCATTACACCATGGGCACCTCTTCCAGCAATTGTTAGATTACCTTTCTAGTGTAAGCCATAAACAGTTTCCAGTTAGAAATATATACAAATTTGATGTTGCATTCAGGAAAAATTATTATAAAATATCAAATCCATGTCAGCTATTTTACATTTGAAGTTTTGCCAACAGGAATGAATCTATCTAATGACTGAGAATGCTGAACATTGGATATTGACTTGGGACATTGATAAACCCCCTGGGAGTTTACAAAGTTTATACTCTGTATTGTTGTTTAGAGTGTCAAACCTATTAACACTAATTGTCTGAGAAGTGGGACAAAAAAACAAAAAACTGCTGATAATGCTTGAAGTATATATTTACCCAACATAGACACTATGAACAAGATGTGATGCAAAGCCAATTTTTAAGCACCATAAAACTGGTTTGAATTTAGAGTTTTCTTTCTCTTAGGCTGATTGTCTTAACAAGGCAAAAGATCCCAGTCTGTCCTAATTAGTATTTCATATTTGTCTCTGCTATATTGACAATTTGGAAGAAAAGATGGATTCCTACCTTTCCCAAGGATATTAACACAAAGTGAAATGCAAACAGCTTTATCACAGTTTTGCACTCAGATAGCCAATTCCATTTCCAACAATGATAAACAATATGATAAGCATGCCTTCAGATGCTTTCTTGTTGATGGAAGGGCTTAATAACTAAAACCACTCTGAATGGGATCAATTGAATTCAAATATATATTTCCTTTTTTATATGAAGATCAATCCTTTTTATTGATAATTTTAACTAGTATTACTTTTCATATTTCTAATTTTAGTTGCTTTTTAATCACAATTCACTGAGGTCATCCCTTCTACAAGATCAAGGAATAATGATAATAATGAGTTAAAACTTAAAATTGCTGATAATATTTTAAAAAGTTTTCTGGTTGATGCCGGGGCCTAATAGTTAAAAGCATTCCAAATGGAATTGATAAACTGATTGATTTTAATAACATATCAACCCATGTCAGGTTATTTCATGCCTAGAGGTTAGGGAATCACTTTCATTGTACATTTATATTTACATTTTTTGTGTAGTTTTTTTTCCACAGAGTAATATGGTATCAAGTATTCTTATCTAATGCTAATAATTTTCAAACAGATCTATTTGAATAATAGATGGGACACATGCAGAGGATACAGTCAGTATATTCTAAAACCCACTGAGAGAGTGGCAATGGGTTGGAAAGAATAAGGTAAGATCTTTTTAGCATTTTCAGGGATATTCAGTAAAGTCTAAATTCATTTTTAATGGGTTTTTAAAATTATTTCTTTAAATGTTTAAACGATTTATATAACCTGAGGTACAATAACAAGACTAGCATACAAATTTCAAAGTCGATCTTAAATGGAGATTACCAAAATATCAAATTGTATTGACAAAACTTTTGGTGTTTAAAAAAACATCAGAGCAAACAAAACTGGCTTTTTGTCACCTTTTTTCTACTGCTATTCTTTTTAATTGAGCTCTTTTCTTTTCACTCTGGCAACTCTACACTCCCGACCCACGCTTTTTCTTCTTGCTTTTCTTCTATATTATCATGGTCTTACTTCAAATTAAAAAAATATATATATAACAAGAGAGTTGACATAGAGCTAAGGAAATGCAATATACCAGTAACACCTGCCCAGAAACAGCAGTTTTGATCACTGGAGCAAATATGACATATGCAATAACCGTAAATGTCGTACAACAACTGTTAAAATGTCAGTGAACACCTGGGCATTGGATTTTGCATTTTATTTTATTTTAAGAAAAAAACCACAGAGATCAGTAACAACTTGATTACTTACTTTCAATAAAAAAAAAATTATTTAAGAGTACCAGAGGGATATCATGTTGACACATTAAGATTTTTCAAATTATTTTTTTATACTTAAATTTATTATTAATATAATGTGGTATCAAAGGAAGAATTTAATAGATAAATATATCAAAATATTCATTCATTCTTATCATTATATACAGAATAAAACAGCAAATATTAAAAGCATATAGAAAATAAAAGCTGGCATCAACTTAAGAATAGAAATTCAAAGTAAGTTATTTTGGTAAAGATATTCAATGGATGTCATTTCATCATAGAAATTCAAGACAAGTTAGCTTCCTATGGAAAGTCCATGAAAGTTATTTTACTATAGAAATAGACAGCAAATTATTTTAATTCAAGCATACTACTGTTGTTATTTTTTATGGCAATCAATGTATATAAAATATTAAGAAAAGTCTATTGCTAATATTTGACAGAAATATTCCACATTTATCATAAAATAATTTTGGAATTTTATTTGACATTAGAAAAATTTCTATTTTGGTTATATTATCCCAAGAGTCTATGGTATCAATATGAACAATTTGGAGAAGAATATCAAATTATTTTCAAGAATTAAATCTGTCATAAAAGCTCAAAGAGAAGTAAATAAGTATTAATTTTTTTTTTTCTTTCTTGTTAATGAATTCCATAATAATTTCCTCAACAAAGGTTTATTTCAACATATTTTCCTCTGCATGGCCCGGAAAACAATTATACCATTAATTTGAATATTTTAATCAGGTTTCTTTAAGGAATATTTTATAAAGCCAGGATGCTCAGTTATTGAATAAAAAATGTTTTGCATCATATCTGTTATTAATTTATTTACAGCTCAATAGAAAAAAGAAAACCTAAGTGACCATCCTCTAAGTCAGCTAATTCCATAATTTTTGCCAGATGTAGTATAAAACAAAATCCAATTTCATATCTACTTATGTATTTCAGTGTGTTTATGTCTATCTCAATGTCTTCATATCAATCTATCTCAGCCTGTCCATTATCTATCTCACTCAGGTCCAATTTTAAGCCAGCAGAGTTAATAGCTCCCAAATGGGCCACACGATTAAGGAGGCCTCATGTTAGTATAATCATTTCTATTTAGGTCAACTTAACCGAACATAAATGATTTTGCCATCATTAAAACAAGTGTTTTTGCAACTGTTTGCTTTTCAGTGGTAATTTACATATTTTATATGCTTACTTGTAAGATTACACCCATGTAATTTTATATCAAAACTAGACAATCAATGAACATGACATGTTTTTATTTATGAATGAGTGAAAGATTCTAGTTAGCATTTCAGAATTACATTGAGAATTTAAATGATTAAAAAGTTATGCTCAGTGCAAAGATGGCTAGTATGGCTCTCAGGAGATGGTATCAGTCAGATGACTGAAATAGTTCAAGAGTTAGAAAGAAACCTAATGTGAGAGGTTGAATAGTCTATATTGTTCTCACTTGATTCCCTGTTTAGACCAAGCAGATAATGATGAAATTTGCTAAGAAATAAAAGGTAAAATGTGCACATGAAGTTGATCATAATTTTATTGCCCATATAGTATTTAAGTAATTTGGTCAACCATAGTTGAGGGTAACCCAAAGGCTCATTTTTCTATAGATATTACACCAAGGTGTAGGGGGGGGCACTACTCCTTTCCCTCCACTTACCTTTGATCTGTATCTTATAGGGCTGAGTGTTAAGCAAGGGGGCATCAAGTACCATTTTTTGAGTTTTTGGTATGACTCAACCTGGGATTTTAACCCCAACCTCCTGGACCATAGGCAAACACTCAAACAATTATGCTAATGGGCTGGAACTGATAACAAAAGAACTTTGTATTAAAATCTCTTATTTATTTATTTATGCCTAATATTTATGTCACTTTCAAATTCTAATAGCAATGCTGTCTAGCTTAAAGTTCTTTCATTTTGTTAGATTTTGAATGTGAGACATTAGGCACAAATGAATAAGTGATTTTAATGCAAAGTTATTGATTTATATTTCAAGTACAATCAAGGATAAAAAAGCAAAAGGATTTTCAAACTTCTTTGAAAGTATTAAAAATTCATTAAAGTTTTGAAAATATCGATAAAAATGTTTGTGTTCAATTTTTCTCTACTGCAAGACTAGATAATAATTTAATAAGTAAAGTTGGTGACCTTAGTCAAGGGTGACTCAAAGGCTGCCTTTTCAATAGTTATCACAATGGGTTGTAGGGGAGGGTGCTACTCCATTCCCTGAATTGCTCCACTTTACCCTTGATACTTACCTAATAATGCCGAGTGTTAAACAAGGCAGCATCAAGTACCATTTTTTGAGTCTTTGGTATGACTCAACCTGAGATTGATTCCAGTCTCCTGGACCATTGGCGAACTCTCTATTCATTATGCCAATGGCCCAGTTGAAAACTAAAAAGTTGCCAAATAGTAACATCTGAAGGGTTTTAACCACAAGTGGAATAAAAGTGATAATCAACTATTCTCATTGTTAATCATTAATCAGATTTAATAAGAGCCCTCATATTATATTTTTTCTCAGTTTGTGTCTGATTGATCAGAATGAGGTTTATTTTCCACCTTCTTAGCCATCTAAAAGTGCTTTGTGTCACCTATAAGTATAACTAACTAAAAGTCACTAAGAAAGCAATTTTGTTGCTAAAATCGTTTCTCTGGTGAATTTAATATTAAGATACTTTTTTTTAATCAATTTTATAAAATTCTTTTTTATAATGCAAATAAAATAGTACAATTTGTAAAGGTAAGTTAATCAGCAATTTCATTTTTAGGATAGAAGTCATGCTCTGAATTTCCATACTGAAATCTGGTTATTGTGTAATTAGATTTCCATACATTGCTAAATTTCTTCTAATTAAAATGATTAATCATCACAGATCATTATCTGTCATAGTTTTAGCAGATAATCATCCATGATGATTTCCTTTATTTCTTGCTTATTAAAACAGTCATTATTTCAGATTTAAAGTACAATCAAACAGAAACATAGGAACCAAAATTTAAAAAAATTTTTTAAAGAATTATAAAATTCAACAAACATTTTGAATATCTATATCAAACAGAACATATCCATTAATAATACAATATGTAATACAGATCAAATTTATCTAAGTATTTCATCCAATAGTTTCTGAAAATGCACTTTTAAATTCTTTAGTCAGTTATAATTTGAATTTTCTTTTTCTTTGCAAACCGGAGCTGATTTTTATGGTTTTACTAACCTCTAATTGAAAAAAAAAATATGACTTCATTCTATTCTTTGATTTAAAAACAAATCACATTACATTTACCGACATTGGCCTAGTGGTTAGAGTGTTCGCCAATGGCCCGGGGTCGAGTCATACCAAAGACTCAAAAAATGGTACTTGATGCCTCCTTGCTTAACACTCAGCATTATAAGGTAGGGATCAAGGGTAAAGTGGAGCAATCCCGGGAAGGAGTAACACCCCCCCTGCACCTTGGTGTAGTAGCTATCGAAAAGGGAGCCTTCAGGTTACCCTCAACTATGGTCGCTAACTTTACTTTTTACTCATAACAAGATTACAAAAATCATCACTTAGAGTTTTGAAAATGTCAATTCTTTTTAATGTCAGGCATCAAAAGGAAAATCATAGTGTTATCTTTTGGAATTACTTAATGTTATATTGGCAAAGTAGTTTCATTTTAGGGAGCAAAAAATATCAAATAATCTGAGCTGAACACAATTTCAAATATTTTCAGAGATGACTATAACAATTCCTGAAATATGGATCAAATCTGGCCAAATAAGATGGAGCCTTAGCAGTATTAATAGACAGACATTTGTTGATTTATAAAAAGATATCTATAAACACAGCATACACTTTTTAAGCACACATTTAACTTTCTTTCCATCCTCCCATAGAGATATAAAGTCAAACTTTAAAAGAAAAAAACTATCAGAGAACTGCACAAGAATATAGCATGCTGTTTTGAACAAATCCTAAAAGCAGCAGTTGTATGGTCCTTTACCTCCTATCTCATCCAAGAAAGATGAGCAAGATATCCGGGGTACTGCTGGAGAAGTAAGCTTGAACTCATCAGTAACATTTTCCTATGAACTGTTACACATAGACACACTAGCGATGGTCAACCATCAAGAACTTATATTCATTATCGCTATAGAGACACTTGGTGCAGTCAAGAGGAATCCTTGCTGTCAACATACCTTGATGATGATGTCAATAAGATTCTATAGATCTTGATCTCGAATCTTAGACCTTGCAAAAATATGGACACATGGAACCACTAGACAGCTGTTTTGATTTTATTAGGTCTCATTAGCAGTGTATACTGTGATCTCCCTCACTAAAGATCAAACCAGCAACCACAGAATGCAGAGCTGAAACTCTATCACTGAGCTATTGGTCCACATCAAACACAAACAATGCCAAGTTAACTAGTCATGGTAAATGCGCAGAACTTATATTCATTATCTCTATACAGACACTTGGTGCTGTCAAGAGGAATCCTTGCTGTCAACATACCTTGATGATGATATCAATAAGATTCTATAGACCTTGATCTTGAATCTTAGACCTTGCAAATATATTTTGATTGTACAGCTGCTAATACCAGTCCTGGTCTTAGTCTGTCCAGATCTACCAACTTATCTCAGTCTAATAATCACTCCTTGTTCATTTCTATCTAGGAGTATTGACCTACATATATACATGTACATTTTCTTTTTTAAGTAGAGGATTTATATTATAAATTGAATTATCATGACTAGAAAATCTGGCAAACACTGTGTAGGACACATGGAACCACTAGACAGCTGTTTCAATTTTATTAGGTCTCATTAGATGTGTATACTGTGATCTCCCTCACCGGAGATCAAACCAGCAACCACAGAATGCAGAGCTGAAACTCTATCACTGAGCTATTGGTCCACATCAAACACAAACAATGCCAAGTTATCTAGTCATGGTAAATACGCAGCCAATTAACCTGATGTGTTTTGTAGTTATGTCCGTACTCTTACAGAGCATTAGAGAGATGCATCCTTGTAAATGTACATCTATTTCCTTGCCTATGCAGTTATGATTACACAGATGCATATCTCCAATTCTCTTCGAAAGACATAGCCCTGGAGGTGACTATGTCCTCTGTAAGAGTACGGATGTAACTACATGACACATCCGGGTTTTGAGAGTTAAAAATAGAAATATTATACACAAACTGAATTTTATTGCAATCAATATGAGGGTTTTATGGGCACCTTACATAGTGATTAATGAGCTATGCTAGCTAACAACAAAGTTGAATTCTCTCTCGGTGCTCTACCCTTCTAGCCTTGTGCTAAACTAAACAAAGCATAGCAAGTAACAACATAAAGCATGCACTTAATTATGATTTTTATTCAGAATGTTAAATTTAGGGAAATTATCTTTTTTTATAGAATAGAAGAAAAAAACAATTTGTTTAATATCCTTCTAAAATCTTATTCAGAATTGATTAAAAGAGTTTGAAAATTAATTTGAATTACCCACAACTACTCAAAATCCTTATTGCCCAGTCGGCTGGGGCTGTAGAATACACTGACTACACCTCTGCAGAGGTGTAAGACCCCCCCCCCAATGAGTGTCCTAGATATGACACTAAACAATCTGATGGTAAGGTTCCAGCAGTGCTGGAGCTTTTGGGAATGCAGAGTACCCCTTTATTGCCATCGCTCCCAGGTCTACTCTGGCCCGGAGTGGTAGCACCTGTTAAGGGTTCTATCTATGGGTTAAATAGAACTAACAGCATACTTAAGCTAAACTGAATCGAGTAAACTGAATAGCTTGAAATAGAAATGTTTTTGACAATTAAACCATACTTACATTTTAAACTGCGTGCTTATGCTTAACTGAATTATTTGAACTAGAACTGTTTTTCAACATTAAAACTGTATTTACACTTAACTGAATTCTTACATATAACTGCTTGAATAGTTTGAAATAGAAATATTTTTGACAGTTAAACTGTGTACTTATGCTAAACTGAATTGTTTTAAATAGAACAGATTATTTATGTAAAAATGGATTTGGCATTAAATAACCTACAAAGGTTGATATGCCATAAAACCAAACAAACCAATCAAAATCCCTAACAGAGACTTCAATATTAGACAATGAAAAAAAAAAAAGATTTTGTTTTTGTTCAAATACTTATGAGCAATACCCTATAGAAAGTACACCTTATAACTATTTGAACAAGAATAAAATCTGTTCTCTATTGTAAATAGACAGTTGTAAATATATACAGGCTGATAGATGGCTACAGGAGATTAGATCTTATCAGCAATTGGTTCTGAAATAAAGGAAGTAAATTATTACAGCTGTCAGTTCTGGTGTATGTTAACTAATATTAACAATGATACAATTCAACCAACTTGAATTACCTAACTCAGTGAAAAGATACAACATAATGGCAGAATACTGAACGTGATGCTAAAGACAAGTTTACTAACTCTCACAAATATACAACAGTAACCCTAATCATAATCTAACTAGGCCACTCCCTCCTCTAACTTTGCCACACCCTCAAAGTCTTATGGTTCAGCAAATAGCAGAGGGTGTCTGAAACAAACACAGAAAAATGTTGTTTTTTTTTTGTTAGCCATTATGAGATGATGAAAATGTATTCCAGGTGTTATCATTCTCAAATGAATCGGGCTAGCAACAAAAGAGGTATTTCCTGATCAAATACACATATAAGCTTTGATCTAGTGATAAAATAAAATAAGAATATTGTTTAATCCAGTAGAGAATTGGTGATAACTTCCAGTTTACATATGGTTTGTAAAATGGCCATTATTAGAAAAAATATACAAGTACAGTTACTTCTATTAAAGTTTAGGATAATTATTTATATTTAAAAAATATTTTATTTGTTTTATCCTTTATTTACAAGTCAATGTTCTGTGGTGTAATGGTTGTCACTGTAGGAAATAGAGTCAACGAGCCAAGTTCAATTCCTGGATGAAGCTGTTTGCATTTCATTTTGTGCTAATGCCCTTGGGAAAGGCATGAATCCATCTTTTCTACCCTTATCCTAGCTATGTATAGATTGGGTTCTTTAGTCGTGGTAAGGCAACCAGCCAGGGAGAAAGAAAACTGTGAATTCAAACCAGCTTTAATCTGTTGAAAAATTGACTTTATCTTGCATTCTGAACATGGTGGTGGGGATGGGTAAATACATGATATGAGTCAATGTCTTGTTTACACTGAATATGGCAAATGAAAGATGGCTTCATTCAGAAATCTCAGATACCTTTGAAAACCCTTAGAAATAGAAAATATCTAATTTTACTATTTTATATACAATAGACAGTATTAACTTGATTTTTTCTTTTTTAAAAAGAAAGGTTTATAAGCCTTTATTTATTTATTTTTAGGCTTAGTAATCATGAAGATGAAACAAATTCCCTCTTAGCAACTCAAGAGGATTTAAGCAGCAAGTGCATATAGAGAAGAAATAAGGAAGCCATCTGCCACTTGTAATGATTACTGAGAGCGTGAGTAAGCACTGAGAGATGGACAGTATTTTACAGTGAGAGGACAATAAGACATAGAGAATGAGAGATAGATCCCATTAAAAATAATCCAGAGCTAGGGTTCTTTTTTCATAGTTTCTTTAATGACATATCAAACTTCATGGATTATGTAATAAATGCCAAGGCTATCCTCATAGAATAATACCAGTGGTATGATTTAAACCATAGTTGAGGGTGGGGATAAGTGGGTTCATACTTTTCCCAAGGGTCTGAGTACAAAAGTGAATGTAATACTGTGACAGGAGTTCAAACTCACTAAGATATCACAGTTCAGCATTTTAGCCATGATACAATAAGGACTCCCAACCCTCAAATAAGAGCAGGGTCTCCTTGCATGGTTTAAAAATCTTTTCAGAAATGACCCAAACAGTTTGGTTGAAATCTGATTAAAAGTTGCAAAGCCTTATTGGTACAGACAGATATTTGGTGAATTGTAATAAGATGATGGACATTGCAATTCTCATTTGTAAGAAAGGATTCTTTTGTCCTCATGTTGTTGATAAAAGTGTATAAAGGTGACATTAAAAAACCCCACATGGTTCCTTCCTTTCTTATCGAATATATTTGAACTATTCAAAAATAACTCAAAACTCTTGTAATGATCACACAGTAGCAGGAAGAAGCTCGTGGCATAGTGATTATTTATAGTTATAAATGGACTTAATGAAATGAGTTCAAATCCTAGACAAAGGTGTTTTGTTTTTTTTCTTTTTCGCCTTAATGAAAGGCATGAATCTATCTCTTCTTCCCAATGCCAACAATGGATAAATAGTTTAGTTGGGTTTTTTTTATTTAATGGCATATCAATCTTCACTATTTATTTAATGCCAATGCAATCCTTGTAGAAAAACAGTTTAGCAACTATTTAACCAATAGCTAGGGGGTTAAAGAGGATTCATACCATTCCAAAGGGTATTAAGTCTGAAAGTAAATGTACTAGAGTGAGTGAGGTTCAAACTAGCTTATTATGATGTTGCAGGCCAGTATGTTGGTCACTACATTACATAGAATCCCCCAGAGAAAATAGTAGGGTGGTCTCTATTCAAAAGAAGGAAAAACACTGAATTCAAAACCTGATTATTGTTTGGTTTGGTTTTTGGCATATCAACCATTGTAGACAATTTAATACTAAATCCTCTTTATACATACATGTTAAATATATGTAATTTATATACATTTTATTAATAAGATATTTCAATAAGCCTGAGCTAATTTTTTTTGCACAATTGAATGGTTTTAAGATTTGGTTTCTAATTAGAATAATTTTATTTAGCATTGATTATTTGTTTGCACACAGTTAAATGGTTTCAAGTATTATTATGTAACAAACAATTTAATACATTTGAATATATATACATGTAAGAAATTAGCTCATCAGTAATTTCATTTAGTTATAACTAATTTATTTGCATATTAATATTGCTATTGTTTCTACACAGGTGAATGGTTTCAATTATTGCTATCTAACACTTTTGGGGTGAAAAATCTGGAAAAATAGTATGTCTTATACACAAATAATTATGGTTTGGATGGTTGGTAGGTTTGGTTTTATGGAATATCAACCATTGTTCGTTATTTGATACTAAATCCTGTTTTTACATATTGACATAATGGTTAAAGTGCTCGTTAATGGTCTGAGAGACCGGGGTTCTATCCCATATTGAATCATACCAAAGATTCAAAAAATGGTACTTGATACCTCCTTGCTTAACACTCAGCATTATAAGGGACAGATCAAGGGTAAGTAAAGCAATCCAGGAGAAGGAGTTGCACCCTCCCTTACACCTCAGTGTAGTAGTGAGTGAAAAGGGAGCTTTCCAGTCATTCTTGAATATGGTTGGTCAACTTAACTAAATATATATGATTTTTAAACTCATTTGGAAGAAACATTTTTAAATGAGACTTTTGTACACAGCTAAATGGTTCAAGTATTTCTATCAAATACAAATATTTCTATTTACTATAATTCATTTGTTTGTACACAGTTAAATAGTTTCAAGTATTACAATGTAACATCAGTCATTTGTTAGCACATATTAAAATAGAGATACATATGATTTGTAAGAGAATAGTTTGTCCATAATTTCATTTTTAAATGAGTTAGAACTAATTTGTTTGCACTCTAGTATTGCTATTGTTTCTACACAGCTAAATGTTATTAATCATTGCTAGCTAACACTTATAAATCCATTTAATATTAATCATTAGTTTAAAGACTATGAAGTGATAACAAGTATTGCTATTCAACACTATTTATTAATTTGCATACAGTCAAATGGTTTCAATTATTGTTATGCATCACTAACAATTCAATTAAACATCCATCATTTGTTTACACATAGTTAAATGATCAATCAGTTCTATTTGAACTATAGATAGAACTCTTTCATGTGCTAGTGGACCTGGATGTAATGGCAATGAAAGGGTATCAACATTCCCTAAATCTCCAAAGCTGGAGCTTTGCCATCAGATGGTTTTATGTCATATCTAAGACATAAATAATTATGGTAAGACACATTTAAAGAAGGCGGTAGAATAGAACAGCCTAAGCTTTATGACTATAACAAACAAGACAGCAACAATAGTTGAAATAAATCTATGATAAGAATTATTTCTCATCTCAAAAATAGCCAAAATGTTGTGACTATAACAAACAAGATATGGGTATAAGTTCAAATAAATCAGTTGGTTGGTTGGTTGGATTTTATGGTATTCAAACATTGTAGGTTATTTAATGCCAAATCCAGTTTATACATATACTTTAAATACATATACGATTTGTAAACACATTTTGTAGATAACATTCTTAAACAAGCCTGAGTTCTTTTTTGCATACAGTTAAATGGTTTCAAGTATTGCTATATAACAGTCACAATTTAACATCAGTCATTTGTTTGCACACTTAATTTTTTCTATTTGACCTACAGATAGGATCCAATCAGGTGCAACCACTCATGATCAGAGTGGACCTGAGAGCGATGGCAATGAAGGCATACTCCACATTCCTCAAACCTCTAGAGTCTCACCATCAGATTGTTTAGTGTCATATCAGGACACTCATTGAGGGAACTCTTACCCCTCTGTAGAGATGCAGTTGGTGTATTCAACAGCCCCAGCTGACTGGGCTGTCAAATAAATCAGTCTACAATTTTATTATAATTTACCAAATATCCATCCATCTAGCTGCATCACTAAGGCTTTACTAATTTTTACCTAATTTTAATCAAATGTTCAAGAATTGTTATTGCTATGCCCGGAAAAGTTTTTACTAAGCTAGAAGATCCATACCAGACTAGTTTTTAGGTGAGATCTGTCTCTCATCATCTGTGTTTTACAGACCCTCTCAAAAGGACACCTGTCTCACAGTGCTTTATCCACTTTCTTGGTAATCTTTATGAAAAGCAGATGGTTCTTTCCTTCCCTATATCTATCTAAACCCTCATTGTAGTATGCTGGTGTTGTGCTAAGAGGGAATTCATTTCATCTTAAATAAAAAAAGGCTTAAAACCCCAATTTAAAAAAAAAGGTTAATGCTAACCCTCTAAGTTTTGAAAATTACTAAATACTGATTTCAAATGTTTATTAATTTGGAGGAGAAGGTTGAAGGTGTCTGAAAATACTTAATGAACAAAGCGTCTTCAATATGCCATGCACAGTGTAAACCAGTAGTAAATAAAAACTAAAAACAAAACATCTTTTAAATTTGAATAATTATCCAAAATTTTCAGTTTCTTTCTATTCTATGGTATAACAACCCTTGTGGGCTATTTAATTCCAAATCACACGCTCATACATATGATTTGTAAATTAATAGTTTGTGGGTAACATTATCTTTAAACAAGCCTAAGCTCATTTGTTTGCACACAGTTAAAAGATTTCAAGTATTGCTTTTTTACACTAATAGTTCTATTTGTTCACAGCAAAATGGTTTCAAATATGGTTACCTAAACTAATAATTCTATTTAATATCAATCATTTGTTTACACACAGTTAAATGGTCTCAAGTATGGTTATCTAACATTAATAATTCTATTTAATATCAATAGTAATCCCTGATAAAAGATTGAACAATTCTATTTGATACATAGACAGGAAACTAACTGGTACTAACCCCTCCAGATTAGAATGAACCTGGGAGTTATAGCAATGAAGACATATCCCACATTCCCCAGTGCTCCAGATCTACAGCTTCACCATTAGATGGTTTAGTGTCATCGTGAAAACACTCATTGGAGTTGGGAGTTTACCGCACTGCAGAGGCGCAGTCAGCATATTCCACAGCCTAAGCCAAACTGGGTTAAAAAGTGAATCTAAGTTTTTAATAATTGCCATCTTACAATTTGTGAATAACATGAACTGTTGTCAATGATAATTCCTTAGAAATAGTCAAAACATTATGACTAACAACCAAGGTAAGAATAGCTTTAAAAAAATCAATTTATGATAATGAAGATTTCTCACCTTAGAATCCACCCTGTTGACAGGGCTTACAAAACATCAATTGCATCCCCAGTAGAAGGCTAAGACCCCCTCACAAAGGTGTCCTGGGTATGACTCAAATCAACATATGGTGGTGAGGCTCTATTTCTGGTGTGCTGAAGAATGTGGAGGTCACTTTTATTGTTATTACTCCCAGGTCCACTCTAACTCAGAGTGGTTGTACCTGTTAGGGTCCTATCTATGGGTCAAATAGATCTTGTTGGTTGGTCGGTTTTATGGCATATCAACCATTATAGGTTATTTAATGTCAAATCCATTTTTATACATAAACAGTTCTATTTCAAACAATTCAGTTTAAATGCCAAAGACATTTCTATTTTAACAATTCAATTTACCATAAGTACAGTTTGAATGTCAAAAAGTTCTATTTGACCTATAGATAGGACCCTATCAAGTGCTAACCCTCCAAGTCAGAGTGGACCTGGGAGTGACAGCAATGAAGGCGTACTCCGCATTTGCCAAAGCTCCTATATTAGTGGAGTCTGACCATTAGATAGTTTACTGTCATATTCAAGACACTCGTTGGCAGGAGTGGGTAGGGTACCTTTCTGCAGAGATGCAGTCAGTCTATTTCATAGCCCCAGCCAACTGGACCAAGGTCTTTTTGGAAATTATTAGAACTAGCATAAAGCTATATAACTATGTGCAGAGTATTTGTATCAAGAATAGTTGCTTAAAGCCATAATTGTTTACAAAGGATTATAATTATTAATTGCTTGAAATACATGGAACCATGAAATTGTGAGCAAATCATTAGCGTCAGATTAGAATACGTGATAACTGAGCAAACTATTTATATTGAATAAGAATACTTCAAACTATATAACTGTGTATAGAAAAATGGTTATTATTAAATAGGAATAATTGCTAGAAAGAAAAAAATCTTATTTTGATATTAAATAATCCAACAAGGGTTGATCTCAGAAATTGCCAAATCCATTTTGACTACAAACAAGAAGAGGACACTAGTTTTAAAAAAAATCAATTTATAATAATTATAATTTCTCATCTTAGAATTCCAAACAGAATCTTAGCACAGTTTTCACTCTTTTGTTCTTATATCTGTCTTTTCTCCAAACTTCAATCATTTCTTTACTCTCTTTATCCTTTTCTTTCTCATTGGATCTCTTTCCTTTCTCCCTTTTCTCTTACTGCATATCTTTTTCCTTTACTTAGTCTCATTCAATCACTCTTTTGTTTAGGGCATCAAACAATTATAGCACAGAAATGAAGGACGATGTCAGCAAATCCGATATTAAAACTAGACACTTCAGCAAACCTGCCTACCTTTATCGTTAATTACTTGTACAATATGAAACACTTCTTTTATGACATTAGTGAAGCCACACAAAAGCGAGAAATTGTTGTGGCTGTCAGTGAAATACTTCCAGATGTTTTTTTATGTCTGCTTCTTGGCCTTCCTTTTTGCCGTATAATTTTACGGCCATCTTCAGTAAGGGCTTAACATCAGATTAATAAAGTTGACAACCGACAAGAGCCAGCATATGTTTGGGAGGATTTGTTTTAAAAATAAAAAGATATAAAAGATACAATAATGACAAATTTGATTCAACAACTTTTCTGAAGTGGAAATGACAATTGCTTCACTACTTAAACATTAATTCTTATAATTCTTTTTTTTCTAACATCATTATGATGGTGTGCCAACAGCATAGATTGCTTGACTCTCCCTCACAAACCATACCTATCAGCCATCATTCTTACTAAATCCTCTAGATAGCATCCTATGTCCGCACAGAGCAGATATCTTGAATTGATTAAGTTTTGGACCTTGTTTCATTTATTATCGTTTATATCATTCGGTATCTGTTCTCTCCCTCTTATCATATGAAGACTTCATTTTGGCAAAATACAATTTCATTCAATGGTCTGGTTTCTTTGCTTTAATGGCATATCAACCTTCAAGAGGTATTTAATGCCAAAGCTACTTTTATAGAAGAACAGAAGTGATACTATTTAATCTATAGTTGGGTTCATTCAATGGTAAAAGTTTACAGAGACCAAACAGTGGATATGAGCTAGTTTAGGATGGTTGGCTTATTTTTTTAATGGTTTATCAACTTCTTACGGGTTATTTAATGCCAATATTCAATTCATTTCTAAATGTTTACTTATATTCATCGTCATGATCATCGTGAGCCAACAGTCTGGATTCCTTTGGCTCTCTCTTACCAATCTTCCCTATTGTCCGTTGCTCTTTGCAAGTCCTTTAGACGACACCCAGTGTCTGCACAGTGCTGGTAAATGTAAGTTTTTGCTGATCAGCCAACACTAGTATGTCAATGAATAGTTGTGAATAAGAGAATGTCACTGATGAGTTCATTCTTGTTTCTCCAGCAGGGTCAAGCATGTCTGGCTCATCTTACTTGGAAGGTTTCTAAGATGGGCAGTAAGTGGCTGTACAGATGCTGTTTTGTTGGCTGCTGCTTTCAGGATTTGTTCAAAACAGCATGCAGCATCCTTGTGTAGTTCCCATCTTTCTTTTTCTCTAAGCATTTTGTTAGAATCCAAGTGGTGTAACCATGCAGTAGTATTGACATTGGCTACAGTTTGGAAGAATTCCGGTTTTCTTTTATCAGAGAAATCAGATTTCTATATAGTCAATAACCTGTCAATAGCAACCTACGCATTGTTCATGCATATGTTTACATTGCTTTGAATAGATGAGATACTTCTACTGAGATATATGAAGTGGTTTACTAATTTCATTTTTTGGGTATGTATGTGTGTTTTTAATCAAGATGGTGTTATCTTCTTATTAAATGGTAAGCCTCTGAAATTAGTGGACCAATTTGTATACCTTGGTATCAGTATCTCATCTAAATTCCCATTCTATATTAATAGTCTTATGTTCTTTTAACCCTATCAACATTTAATAAAATAGTTTTATTCTCATTTATGATTTATTTGATCTTGTTTTGTAGCTGGAAGCTGGTTTCGATTTGGCTGCCATTGTACCAATATCATAATAACAATAATATCATTCTCTCATCTACGAGGGATGTCCCGAAAGTAATGCTTCCTATTTATTTCCGCAGTAACCATACGTTCAGAGAGCATGATATCAGTCAAATAGAACAAGTTTTCATCAAACAAACAGTGAATGTGAATAAAACTATTTTATTAAAACTTGATTGGGTTAAGAGAATATTGGACAATGGAATTTGTTTATAATAATGATTTTGATGACATGCCTAGGGTTATTTTATGCTTAGAGGGTAGGAAATCCTAATCATATTTAGATTTTGTGAATTTTTCAAAGAGTTTTATTTTGCATGGTCCAAACAAATACAAGTAATTTTTTAATATATCTTTTTGACCTATAGATGGGACCTTAATATCTACTACCATTCCAGATCAAAGTGGACCAGGGAGCAATGGTAATGAAGAAGTACTCCACACTCCTCAGATCTCCAGAACTGTAGCCTCATTTTCAGATTGAAGCAAAGTCAGCCAACCGTAGTCAAGGGCAACCCAGAGGCTCCCTTTTCAATAGCTACTACAGCAATGTGTAGTAGTGTGGAGGTGCCCATGGTGAAATGGTTATCATCGCAGGATATGGACACGGCAACACGAGTTCAAATCCTGGACGAGACTGATCGCATTTCACATAGCACTAATACCCTTGGGAAAGGTATGAATCCAAATATTCTCCCTCCAGCTATGGGTAAATAGTAGGACAGACTGATTTCTTCAGCCTTGGTGAGGCGACTAGTCTAGGAGAAGGAAAACTCTGAATTCAAACCTGTTAAACTCCACTTAAAAATTGACCTTGTGTCATATCCTGCCCGAGCGGAGGGGTTGGTAAATAGGACTACAGCAAGGTGTAGGGGAAGGTGTTATTTCTTTCCCTTGATTGATCCACTTACACTTGATCCATCCTTTACAATGCTGTGTTAAGCAAGGAGGCATCAGGTACCATTTTTTGAGTCTTTGGTATGACTCAACCTGGGATTGAACCCCTGTCTCCCAGATCAATGCCAAACACTCTACCACTGTGCTAGTGTAGTTTAAAGTTATACTAAGGACATACAGAATTTGTGGCTGTAGAATAGACTGATAGACACACAGACAAAATGTAAATGTGAATATAACATTCTGATCAAATTTTCATTGGATTAAAAAAAAGAAGCTGAATTACAAGGAGTCTACACGGATTTGAAAATACTCTCTAATGCAAACAAACAAAACATGTTTCTACAATTTTTCAGTGTTTCAATTCTTTGCTGTTTATATTTTTTCCAACATTGTTTGGATTAAGATTTTGTTTCTTTCCTGAAGAATTGCCAAAGTAAATGTTTGTATTCCTTAGTGGAGGAGCAAAGAAACAAGAGAAATGTAAGCCTCTACATAAGTCTTGGAGAATTTGACATCTTTTAGATTTGCTTCTTTCTTTCTTTGCACATGTGCAATTTCTGCTAAGATCAGAGTGTAGAATCAACAAACACTGCTCAGGATGAAATTCTAATTCCCCATCTCTTCTATCAATGATCAAAGTGAAGTATCTGTACCCATGTAAATCTTAATTTACTGACAGAAAATAAAAGTATAACAACTGAATAAGCTTTTCATTACTTTTACTTAAGATTAAGTGTACAAATAATATAACTGGATTATCGTAAGAAGTCATATATACAGACCAATACAACATTTTGTTGTATCCTGCACTTGGTGCAGAGGTTTAAGGGAGGCTCACATGATGTAGCAGTTATCATCATAAAGATGATACTGATTCCATTGCACTTTATGCTAATGCCCTTTGGAGAGACACAAATCCATGTCTTCTCACACAGTTATAGGTAATAAGTAGCATAGACTCAGCTTTTTAGCCTAGATATGGTTATGGTGTAATAATCATATTTTCACCAAAGAAAACATTTTAAAATTACCAGGAATTGTGGCATACAAGTGAACTTTTTAAGCCTGAAAAAAATAAAAAACTCAACAAAACTAGGGGTCAACTTATATGGTTGGTCTAAAATCAACATCTTTAGCACTGGTTGATCACTCTGTGGTAAAGATTTGAACTTTAACCCAGCCATATACATGGTGCCTTCAATTTTTTTGTACAGGCATTTAAAATTGTCGTAAACTCTTGAAAATTCAGTATGTTATTGCTATACATCTTATGAGATGACTGACCAATTTTTATGATTTCAGCTTCAAATGAACACCTACAGCAACAATTGGAATACATCCTACTAAAGCCTGATTGTCATAGCTAGTGAATTTCAAAAATGCAATCTGAACATGAGGACACTTTAGAAGAACAATATGCAATAAAATTCTGTTTTAAACTTGGAAAAAATGCCACAGAAACCTATCGAATGCTTCAGACTGCTTTTGGAGCATCTTGCATGAATCGAGCATGAGTTTTTGAGCGGCATAAGAGATTCAAGGAAGGCAGGGAGTCTGTGAGGGATGATGAGAAGTGTGGGAGGAGTAAGGAAGTCAGTACACTAGCATTGATTAGCCAAAGGATTAGGGTTAGGGTTACTATGTTGAGGTTTTAAGGGAGTTCAGCAAGAGATTCCAAGGGAAGAGGCCAGCACTCTTCAAATCGGGTCAGTGGCATTTCCACCAGGACAACGCACCAGTCCACAACTCCATCCTTGTCACAGACTATTTGACCAAGATGGGCATCAAGACAGTTCCTCACCGTCCCTATAGTCCAGACTGTGCTCCCTGTGACTTTTGGTTATTCCCTAAGCTCAGAGGCTATTGTTATGAGACAATTGAGGAGATGAAAGAGGCTGTGATGAAAGTCATTGACACACTGACACAAGAGGACTTCCATGGGGCCTTCCAGAAGTTGTTGGAACGGTGCAACAAGTGCATTGCAGCTGGAGGAGATTACTTCAAAGGGGACTAGAGTTTCATGTGTGTACTATCAATAAAAGTGCCCATTCGAAAAAAGTCTGGAAACTTATTTAATGATCCTTGTAAGTTTTAGAAGGTCAACTTGTGTGCTTCAATTTAGTTTATTTTAAACAAATTATTTTATAGAAATAGTGAATTCTAAAATATCTCTTTTCATAATAGGTTAAGAGATGTCTTTAGAAAATAAAAAAGATTATTTAACAATAGGGATGAAAAATATAGATTGAAAAAAGACAGAAAAATTCAATGTATGAAATTTTATTTCTCATCCACAGAAACAGGTTTTGAATAAATGAAATTAAAATCAAAATATCATTGACAAAAAATCCTACTTAGACTAACGAGATCAGGTGTGGATGTTATTATATGATTCAATATTCCATTTATAATAATTTTTCTGTATTTTGTAAAAGTTCTAATTTTGAAACTGAAAATGTTTAAAAAATCTCATCATGGCATGCAGTGAGATTTAAAAAAAAATGTTAGTAATAATTCAGTTAATTTATTTACGAGTAAATGTTTGTTGGTTGGGTTTTATGACAAATCAACTACCGTAGGTTATTTCATTCTAATTCCTGTTTATACATATATATATATATATATATATATCAAACATGTATGATTTGTAAATGAATAATTTGTGGGTAACATTTTAAACAAGTCAAAGTATGTTTGCACACTAATTAAATGGTTTAAAGTATTCTGATTTAACATGAATAATTTCATTCAGTATAATCATTTCCTTGCACACAGTTAAATGGTTTCAAGTATTGCTATCAAACATGAACAATTCAATTTAACATCAGTCATTTGTTTGCAAAAAGTTAAATGGAGAAACAGTTCTATTTGACTCCACATGTCCCCAAGTTCGAAAACTGAAGCCTCAGCATTAGATAGTTTAGTGTCATATCCGGGATACAGGCTGGATGGGGTGGGGTCATATGCCTCTGCAGAGATGCTGTCAGTGTATTCTAGAGCCTTAACTGACTGAATGCTGGGGAGTAAAATGAAATTAGATTTGCTTACAAAGGATAAAAACATCTGATTCATTTGATTGGTTTTAACGGCATGTCGACCCATCTAGGGTTATTTTACCCTGCCCTATAGATGTTAGGCAAATGTTTGCAAGTAGATGTTTCTTTAGAGTTCTTTCACTCACTTATATGATATCAAATATTCCTATTTGATAAAAATGATTTACACACTTTTATGGTTTCAAGTCTTCCTATGAGTTAAATTAGTAACTCAGAGTTCAAGAAATATATAAAAAATATATAAACATTATAAAATATATACAAAAACATTATAAAAGATAAATAAAAAGTATAAAAAAATATAATAGAAAATACATAAAATATAAATATAAAAATCATAAAAAATATATAAAAACAAACATGTTTGCAAGTAGCTGTTTCTTTAGAGTTCTTTCACTAACTTATATGATATCAAATATTCCTATTTGATAAAAATAATTTACACACTTTTATGGTTTCAAGTCTTCCAACTAGTTGAATTAGTAAGTCAGAGTTTTAAAAAAAAACAAAAAAAAAACCTAAAACATGAGATGTTTTTAATATTCAGAAAAGCAAATAAAATAGTCATGAACAATCCTGTCATTTTTTATGGATATTACAATGTACATAATAGTATAATTTGACTTGCAATATCCAAATTATATTACATTATAAGTTGGTTTTGTTTCATTCCTTTGTTTAATGGTCTATCAACTTTCCTGGGTTATTTAATGCCAAAGCTATCATTGTAGAAGAACAGCAGTGATACTATTTAACCTATGGCTGGGAGATAAGGGGTTCATACCTTTCCCAACGCCTTATTCCCCAAGGTTATTAGTCTGAGATTGAAGAAAATAGCATGATTGGAACTCGCTATGATGTCAGAGTCCAGTATGTTAGCCATGATGCCATGGCCAATTCTTCCACCCCATTGTAAATTGAAAATCAAGTGGTATACATTACAAAGTCTATATCCAATTAGGATTTCTTCATAAATTGTTAACTGAATCCCTATTTTATGGCTAACTCGCTTGATCCAAATTTTAAAGTTAATTTTTCTCAAGAATCAAAAAATAAAAGAAATGATAGTCATTTTCAAATTGAGAATATGTAAATAGACAAGGAAAAAATTTTCCTGCAAAACTATGTAATTTCAATTCAACAAGTCATAATCAAATTATCTAAAGCAAATTTTGAAGATTTTTTTCTCCTTAGATATAAACAACTTTTCACACTTGAATTTTTACAAACACTGCTAGTTCTTTAGAGTTTCCTCAAATAGTTTTCAGAATTTTGTCACATTTGATGATTTAAATAGTTGAGAATTATAAAAAAAAATTTCAGTTAAATAAAGATTCTTTTAGAAAATAGAAGGCTGATCTTTGAGAAGAAAGTTCTAATGCTCAAAATTTTGTGGATAAACACGATGTGGAAGCAAAATATTGAATAATTTTTAAAATGTTCTTCTTTTAGTCTGATTAGTCCAATTTTTTATAAATGTGATAAATTGAAATTTTCATAATTAGCTTTATTATTCAAGTACTTTTTTTTTTTTATTAAAACTCAACCCAATATGAGTGAGCAAGAAAAGAAATAACAAAGAATCTATGATCTGCTGGATGGCAAAACCAAGCTAAAGTTTGTTTGTCTACTGTATACAAAGCAAAGAAAAAATTCTTACAGAAAAAGAGCTTTTAAGGTAAACGGAGAGTGGAGGATTGAACAAAAAACAAAACAAAAAATGCTTTTTAACTGTTCTTGCAACAGCGATTAAGAAGAACCCCACAACGTCAATAAGAAAGTATGCTAATGAATTAAAAGTCAACTAGAAAACTGTGGGGACAGCAATTAAACAAGATTTAAGCCCAGACCTTAAACCCCTCAATTACATTATATAGAGCATTTTAGAAAACAAATGCAACTTCCTATCCAAATATTGGTTTGCGTAAGACTGCCATTGAGGAGGAATGGAATAAAATCTCTAAAGAATCTATTTTGAAGGCATGCAAATTGCTTAGAAAGCATGTGGATACAATAATTGAAAAAAAGTGTCAGCCATATTGAGTAAATTTACTGTTTTGTGTGTACCTTCTTATTTTGTTGTTTTTTTAAAAAATTAAGATTAATCTTGTTTTACAATAGAGTCAATTCCTAATTTTGCTTCCGCATCCTGTAATAATCCCTTTTTTAAATAAAAATGTCTTATTCATTCTACTTTGAGTTTTCATTTGAATTTTGTTTTGTCTTTCCTTTTAGTGGCTGAAAATTTCATAAAAAGAAAAAGCCATGAAGTCAATTGAAAATATTTTTTTGATGAAAATATCTTTTTTTTTATTTTATACATTCTGACAAAAATATAAAAATTTTGTCTTTTCTAATATTCATATAGTAGACCACTCGAGCCACTTTGATATTGGAAAATGATTCCTTCATTTTCATTTTGTTTTCCTTTTTAAAATATATGTACAATATGTGAAAATGCATTTGTAATTTTTGGACAGTCTCAGGTCATCCATCAAGGGTAAACTTCCTATACTTATATATATTAGAAATGGAAAATATGATCCACACTTTATCCATTAAATCCAATGACCAAAAAACAACTCATTCATAGATGTGTGTAATAAGGAAAATTTATCAAATTTTTCTTCACTCTTATTTTGAATCATGAAAAATTACCTCCTTTGATATTGAGAGACGATTCCTTCATTTTCATTTTCATCATGTGTATTAAGAAAGAGGAGCTTCTTTTTTTTTTTTTACTTTCCTTAATAGATTACCATATTCTCCTAATTCTATACAAGTAACTTCTTTATAGACTTTTCATGCCTACCTGAACACTTGGCAGCAGCCCAAATCTTAAGTCAACAGATGATGAGTTTCCACACAGACGATGGCAAACAAAGATTATCATTCTAAATATAAGCTTACCTTTATCTACCATTACAAGGTATAAAACATTAAAATAGATAATACATATTTTTCTTTTATTTTTAATCTAGATTTTTTGGAAATTATTTTTGTAACTGCCACAAAGAGAATGTGCCACAAGATCAATTTTTAGATTAATTCATTGATTTTAATGGCATTTTAATCTGTCTAGGGTTATTTTATGCCATGGAAATTGCATTCATTGTTCATTTATATTTACATTTTTGTGTAGTTGTTTCTTAAGAGATTTTTTGCACACAGCTATCTGAAAAAATGAATAACTTTTAAACAGATCTATTTAATTCATAGTTGGGGCCCTAGCAGGTACTAAAATTCTGGTCGAGAGTAGACCTGGGAGTAATGGCAATATCCAGATCATCAGAACTAGAGCCAAATAATAAGATGCAGTTTAGTCATACCCAGGATGCCCCTTTTTTGTGGGTTGGGTCTTACCTTTCTGTAAAGGATATAGCTAGCATATTCGAAACCCTTCCAACAGAATGTGTAGTACATCAGGTTTGAATTCAGAGTTTCCCTTCTCCTAGACTGGTTGGTGGAGCAAGGCCAAAGAGCCTAAAGCAGCTCAACTATTTACTCATAGCTGGTGGGAGAAAAAATAGATTCATTTTTTTCATAAGGCTTGGTTTGGCTTTAAGGCATATCAACCAGTGTAGGTTATTTAATGCCAAATCCTCTTTATACATATATATTAAATATATGCTTTCTAAATACATTTTGTAGATGATATTTTAAACAAGACTGAGCTCATTTTTTGCACACAGTTAAATGGTTTCAATTATTGTTATCTAACATTAATAATTCTATTTAATATTAATTATTTGCTTGGACACAGTGAAGTGTTTATAAGTATTGCTATTTATTACTAAATATTCTATTCAACTCTATTCATTTGCACATAGTTAAATGGTTCCAACTATTGCTATGTCATACCAATATTTCAGTTTAGGCACATAGTGAAAGAGTTTCAAGTATTGCTATTTAACACTAATAATTCTATTCAACATTACTTATTTGTTTGCACACAGTTAAAAGGTTCCAACTATTGCTATGTCATACCAATATTTCAGTTTAGGCA
Organism: Sepioteuthis lessoniana; assembly: GCA_963585895.1. Taxonomy (NCBI): domain Eukaryota; kingdom Metazoa; phylum Mollusca; class Cephalopoda; order Myopsida; family Loliginidae; genus Sepioteuthis; species Sepioteuthis lessoniana. The sequence continues at coordinate 68,697,945 of OY757920.1, read as the reverse complement.
CATAGTGAAAGAGTTTCAAGTATTGCTATTTAACACTAATAATTCTATTCAACATTACTCATTTATTTGCACACAGTTAAATGTTCCAAGTATTACTATGTATCACTAACAATTCAGTTTAGAATTAGTCATTTCCTCACACACATTTTAAATGTCAAACAGTTCTATTTGACCCATAGATAATAGGGGGTTATGGAAATTCCATGGTTAGTTGGTAGGATCTTATAGCATATCAACCTTGTGGGTTATTTAATGCCAAATCCTCTTTATAAATATATGATAAATGTATGATTTTTAAAGAAACAGGTTGTAGATAACTTTTTAAAGAAGCCAGAGCTCATTTGTTTGTGCATAGTTAAATGATTTTAAATCTATCAAACAGTAATAATTCTACTTTATATCAATCATTTGTTTGTATCCAGTGAAAAAGTTTCAAGCATTGTTATTTAATATCAACGATTCAATTATCACAAGTAGTTAAACAGTTGCACACAGTTAAATTGCTTCAGGTATTGCTATCTAACACTAATAGTTTTATTAGCACAGATTTAAATGCTTTCAAGCATCGTTATATAATACTAACAATTCTATTCAACATAATTCATCTATTTGCACACAGTTAAATGGTTCCAAATAGTTCTAGGTAATACCAATAATTCTATTTTTGCACAACTTAGAGAGTTTCAAGTGTTATTATCTAACACTAATTATTCTGTATAATATTAATCATTTTTTAGCATATAGTGTTATGATTTCAGACATTCCTATGTGACAGCAACAATTCAATTTAACATCAGTCATTAATTTGCCCACAGCTAAAGGATTAAACAGTTCCTTTGACCCATAGAAAGGACTCTTACAGGAACTACGATTCTGGGATGGATGGATGTTTTGGTTTAATGGCATATTGACCACAGTGGGTCATTCAATGCCAAACACAAACCAGAGTGGACCTGGGAGCAATAGCAACAAAAAGGTATTTTACATTCCCAAGAGCTCCAGAATAGGAGACTCACCATTAAATGACTTAGTGTCATATCAGGACACACGTTGAGGAGAAGGAGTCTTACCCCTCAGCAGAGAAGCAGTAAGTGTATTCTACAGCCCTAGTTGGAAATTCCATGAAATAAATACATAATTACAAAAATAATGAAATATGACCTTTTTATAATATTGGTTGGTTGATTGGTTTTTTGGTATGTCACCCTTTGTAAGTTATTCTAATTCAGTCTAATATAGTCTTCAATTATATATAGTACTGGGCCATTGGCCTAACGAGTAGAGGATCCCAGGTCAAGTCATACCAAAGACTCAAAAAATGGTACTTGATGCCGCCTTGCTTAACACTCAGCATTATAAGGTAAGGATTGAGGGTAAAATGGAGCAATCCAGGGAATAGTGTAGCATCCACCCCTACGCCTCAGAGTAGTAGCTATTGAAATGTGAGCCTTTGGGTTACCCTTTACTAAGGTCGCCAACTTTACTTTGTATACAGTACAAAAATATGTCTTCACAATCATTTTGAACATGTTTAGTTTGATTTTATGGCATATCAACCATTGTAGGTTAAGTCCAAATCCTCTTAATACATATAGATTAAATATATGATTTGTAAACACATTTTGTAAATAACATTTTTAAACGAGCCTGAGCTCATTTTTTTGCACAGTCAAATAGTTTTAAGTATTGGTATTTAACACTAACAATTCGATTAAACATCAGTCATTTGTTTACGCACAGTTAAAAGATTAAACAGTTCTATTTCAAACAATTCTGTTTAGCATAAGTCATTTGTTTGCACTCAGTTTAAATGTCAAACAGTTCTATTTGACCCATAGATAGGACACTCAATGGAGGAGGGGGTGCCTTACTCGTGTGCAGAGATGCAGTTGGTGTATTCTACAGTTCTTGCTGATTGGACTGTTTAAACATGTAAAGATTTCATAATTGTAACATCAACATTTTAAGTGAAAATGTATTAATCATATTATAATATATAATATATATAATAGATTTGGAGTAAGAGCAATGAAGAGATGACTCTACATACCCTAGGGATCCAGAACTGGAGCATCATTACAAGATACAGTTTAGTGTCATACCCAGGACAATTATCATAATATTGTTGTTATGTAAGAACAAGTTTCCTGTAGAGTCCTCACATTAAGTAGTCCTGGGTTATGGGATGGGGTGGGTGGTAAATAGATACCTTTATTGTCAATTTAAATTTGCTCTTTCTCAACCCTGAGTTTCCATCTCCCGATACCATCTCTTTTCTTTTCCATGTCAGCATAATTAAGATATTTCTTTCTTTCTCTCTTTCTTTGCTTCTATCAGTTGCTTGTTGGCAGCACTTGGAAAACACTGACTGCATATTCTACAGGTGGGAGGAGAGGGTAAGACACCTTTACCTACAAAAAAAAACAGTCCATGGAGTGGAAACACACCGACTCTCCAGTAAAGAAAATGTTTTAAGTGCAGTAGTCTTTAAAGAATGTCATGCTGACAGTCCTCTGAGACATAAAAGGATCCATCACCATTGATTTCCTTGAAAAAGGTACAACTCTAAACAGGGCTTCCTATTTCTAACTACTTTGGTTTGGTTTTGTTTTATGGCATGTCAACCATTGTAGGTTATTTAAAGCCAAATCCATTTTTATACATATGAGCAATTCTATTTCAAACAATTCAGTTTAGCATAAGTATGCAGTTTAAATGTCAAAAAACAGTTCCCTTTCAAACAATTCAGTTTAGTATAAGTATATTTTTTTGTTTACACACAGTTAAGTGTCAAAACAGTTCTAGTTCAAACAATTCAGTTTAGCATAAGTACACACAGTTAATCATAAAATCAGTAAATTTCAAACAATTCAATTTAGTGTGATTACACAGTTTAGTTCGATTTGACTCATAGATAGGACCCTATCAGGTGCTACCACTCCAGGCCAGAGTAGACCTACAAGCAATAAAGGAGTACTCCACATTCCCCAAAGCCCCAGCATAACTGGAGCCTCACCATCAGATTGTTTAGTGTTATATCTTGGACACTCATTAAAGAAGTCTTACCCATCTGCAGAGATGCAGTCAGAGTATTCTACAGCTTCAGCCAACTGGGCAATAACTCCTTAGGTAATATTCACCTTATTTACTGAATGACCCTTGTATATAAAGGTTTTCAATATTCAATTTATAAACAAAGTAGACTATCTCCATGGTCCTCTCTCACGTGCTTAGCAAAATGGTTATTGTCACAGAAAATGGAAACTGTGACTTCAGTTCAAATCACAGACAAGGCTGTTTAAATTTCACTTTCTGCTAATACCCTAAGGAAAAGCATCTGTTTCTCCCATATCAGCTATAGATAAATAGTAGAGTCGAATGGATTCTTTATATTTGGTTTGGAAACTATTTTAAAGGAAGGAAAACTCTGAATTCAAACCAGCTTTACTCAGCTTAAGAATTGACCGTATGTCACATCCTACCAAGGGAAGAGAGGCCGGGTAAATCCAGACATGAACTGCAGCTACTTTGACTTTCTAATCTATTGATTTCATAAGTTGAAATGTAAATTTGCCTTGCTCCCAGCCCAAGGCATAGATTCAAATGACCCTCAGTTGAAAATTATTGGTAACAGATACTTTTCATGATTCTAATGGAGGTGCTGGTAGCACAATGGTTATCCTCAGAAGAAATGAATCCAATAAGATGATTTTGAATCCTGCATCAGATTTTTAGCTTTTCATCTAATTCTAATATCTCCTATCCATTGGTAAATAATAAGGCAGACTGGGCCCTTTAGTCTTAGTAAAACAATGGGTCTAGAAACAAAAACTCTAAATCTAAACCAGGTGTACTCCATTTAAAAACTGACCTTGGTACTCCATTTAAAAAATTGATCTTGGGTTGCAGCGGCAAAGAGTTGGGGTAAATATATACTTTTCATAATCACGAATTATTCAGATTTTTAAATGGTACTACAGTACTTAGTTTAGCACAATGTCAGAAATATGAGACACCCAGTAAGAATCTAGCTCATTAGCAATGGTCTGCTCATCTAACTCCCATAACATTATACTATGAAAGACTCCCATACAAGTATATAGGGTAGAAGTAGATTGTTAGGTAATGATAATGTCTCAACAATGAACCTTATAAATGTTCACACCGAGTAGGCTAAATTAGGATTATAAATAATATTAGTTTATTTCTAGTGGTAAGTGAAATGAGATAAAGATAAACTATAAAATTATTGGCATCAATTTTCTTAGAAAAAAATTTGTTCCATTTTTAGAGCTTTTTCATTTCAGATAAGAGATTGTATATTCTGTTACATAATGACCTCAACAAATTGAACCTTCTGGATTGTGGACATATTGAATATTTGCTGAAGCATAATTGACAGGTGATAAGAATCAAAGTTCAGTCGTTGTTGAAGCAAGAAAACTGGGAAATGCATGAGTATTCCTTGATCAGTTTTTAGCAGTAAAGGGAGAATTGAAAGATTTAGTTAGATTGGAAAAAGTGAGTTGTAGTTTTCTGGGAAATATGGAGAAGGTGTATTCTTAGGGTTTTAATGCTAAGAAACCCTGTGGAGAAGGTTTAATAGAAATTTAGAAGATTAAAAGTGTTTTTTGCCTTTCCCATCAATCTGTTGAAAAGGCAAGCCTAATTAATTAAAACATTAGTAATAAACATGGAAACCAAATTACAGATGTATGTCTATCAACTTCTTTCATCATCTGTGATAAGTGACAAGCTTTGAGTCCCCTAAAATACTGCAGCATGTAATGATCTAAATCTAGTGGTATTTGTTGATATAACTGTCAAGTTGAGTACAACAGGTTTTAGGAATAATTCTCAGAAATATTTACCCAACACCTCAGCCATGACACAAGGTCAGTTAGTTAAGTGGAGGACAGCTGGTTTGAATTCAGAATTTTCATTCTCCTAAACTAGTTGCCTTACCAAAGCTAAAGTGAACTGCAAACAACCTAGTCCATTAGTCAATGATAACCATTTGGCTAAGTGCATCTCAGAAGTACATTACTGACATTTATCACATTAATTTTTTAAATTTTATTCTAATTCCCCAAATGTCTGTCTGTCAGTCCATACTGCTAAGGCTGTAGCAATTCTGGCCTGATTTCAACTTAACTTTTCTGAATTCTTAAAATCATACTTAAAAAGATTTTAAACGACACAAGGAAAACAAGTCTCAGGTTTTTAGATGTCTGCGTCCATTTAAAAGCATATTTGTCGCACACCCAGCATCAGTAACCAACTCTCTTAGTAATCATTACCAGAAGAAGATAGCTCTCTCTCTCTTTCCCTATATATGTACTTGGACCCTCTCTGTTATAGCCAGGTGTTGTTCAAGAAGGGAATTCATTTTGTTTCTGTGGCACAGTAGCCATGATGGTTAATTATTTTATTACTTGGTTTGGTTAGGCTATGAGCTTTTCAGTTAGCTGTTAAGTTAACAAAAATCTTTGAGTGAAAATGTAAGTCAAATTGGAAAGTTTAAGCAAATACATAACATTCAAAAAAGGAAGGCCAAAATGTAAACAAAATGGATTCATATCTTTTCTGTGGCAGGTTTGATTGGAGAAATAAAAACAGTGAATTTTGGACATTTGAGAGATGACATAATAATTTGGCAAGATGACATCACCCCCACCGATATCCTGAATTTAGATCTATAAAAATTAGCAAATTTTGAAAAAATAGTCAGTTAGCCAGTCAGTTGTCAGTGAGAAGTTTGCATTCAGAGAGATCTGTTGGGCTGGGAGGTGTCTCTTTGTGTCTGTTCATAGACCCTTACAGATTTTCTCTCTCTCTCTCATGCTACTTTATGCAGTCTGAACATCGAACAATAAATGATAGTTAATTGTTGACAGAGAGTTCTTCTATTTTTGAGTTGCCAACACCCAGGCAACTTTGTTCCAATGGATCACCCAGACCACCAAAAGAATTTCTGGTGTCATTCCTTGTCTGTAGATTTTTCAAACACTGCGTGGGCACAGACAGAATTAATAAACAAACTACCAGAAAATTTGATACTATAGTATCGCATTTCAAAGGTTGAATGGCTCGGTAATCATTGTAAGAGGTAGATAGTTCCCTATCTTTCCTAATATGCACTTGAACCCTCTTTGTTATAGCCAGATGTTGCACTAAGTGGAAATTTATTTTATTTCAATGACTTGCTGGCTTAAAAATTACCCAATTTTTCAAATTTCAAATTAATACAACTCCTTCAAGCCCAGAAAATATCTATTATTTTTTTAAGTTTATGTGGTATTGGAGATCTCTGAACAAAACCACCTTTGGTTCTCAACAGTTTGTGTAAACAAGGCAGTAACCCATAGTAAATAAAGCATAAAAAACAATAAAACATCTATGGAAACTATACCTTTCAGATCAAAAATAATAAGTCATTGTTGAACAAAAACTTTAGCCAATCAAAAAGCCGACTACAAAATTCAAATAGTCTTCAGGAACTTTTTGAATATTCTTATATGGCAAATGCTAATTGTTTGAATATAGTAAAGAATGAGTCACATAACAACGTGATTAAAGAACTAATCAGAATCCAATAGTTTCTCTTCATTTTGGAGTGAGGCATTTGACATAAATAGGAAGGAAAAAATCAAAATCAGTGGACACAATGGAGGCATTCAGGATCTTTTATGATATCTATTTAATTCTTTAGCAACAAGTAGACAATGCCTGCTCTCTTTTTTTGACCCACTCACCTTCAGTAAACAATCAGACACTTTCTGCTTACTGGACAATTATTTCTGTACAAGCTCACAACTGCAAACACACAACAGAGACTTTAACAGTTCCAGAACACTCTGCCTCATTTGAATTTTAATGAACCTAATTTACGATCCAAAAAAAGCATTTTCTTATTTGTGCCACATACTTTTTAGAATTAATACAAAATCCAATTGACAATACCCATCAATTATAAGATCTCAGGTATTCCTATCTGATACAGATAATTTTCAGTTATATGGTTTCAAGTATTCTGATCTAATACTAATAATTTTCAGATAGATCTATATAACCCATAGATAGGACCCTACTGAGCTTCTACTATTCTGGGTCTGAGAGAAATAGTAATGAAGAGCTAAGTGTAAACTCCTTATCATATTTACCAACCCCTCCGCTCGGGCAGGATATGACACAAGGTCAATTTTTAAGCGGAGTTTAACAGGTTTGAATTCAGAGTGTTCCTTCTCCTAGTCTAGTTGCCTCAAAAAGGCTGAAGAACCCAGTCTGCCCTACTATTTACCCATAGCTGGAGGGAGAATAATTGGATTCATACCTTTCCCAAGGGTATTAGTGCTATATGAAATGCAATCAGTCTCGTCCAGCATTCGAACTCGTATCGCCATGTTCATTTCCTACGATGATAACCATTACACCAGAACTGGAGCCTCACCACTAAAAGCAGTTTAGTTTCACAGCCACGATACTCCAAAGAAAAGATTCTAATTAATATCTACAGTAAAATATAAATCTGTGTGTGGAGGTCTTAGTGAAGATTGAATTCATTAGAGAAGAGATGATCTGTAAGATCTTGTGCAATGGCAAAACATTTTTTTTATTCATTATATATTGTTTTGCTTTCACCACAAAATATGCCTTTAACAAAAAAACAAAAAAAAATATGGATATTCTTTTAACTTTTAGCTATCAAGGTAAAAATCATCTGTTAGTTGAAATTGGTCCAAAACTGACATATTATCTGACTTACTGTGAAGATGTGTAGAATTAGTAGAAATGTTGCCAACTTAGTCATTAAGAAAAATGTGTTCTCCATACACAATACTATTCGGTTACTAATGAGATGCTATCAAGCTTAAATCAGTTAATAGATACTACCAACTGACACATCTACACTGCAGTATTCTGTTTTTAAGGGGGTGTTGCGAGAGACGCTTTGTGACCAACATAAAAGAAGTGTTTCCATATGTCCAGTTTTCAGTAAAAACGTAAGTCTAAGTCGGATTAAAAGTAAGGCAGATCATAGTCTCATAAAGAATGGTTTATCTACCAATTTTCGCTCTGTGTAAAGTTATAGTGGATTGAACCTTTTGATTTTGGGTTTCATAAATATATATGTGTGTGTTTGTGCTTCTAAGAATGAAAGTATGCATTGCTTACCAAATAAAAATATTCCTGAACAAAATTAAAAATATTTCTATCAATTAAATTCAACATTTATTTCAGTTGTATCCAAAAACACTTTAGGCAAACTCATTGAATTTGTACCAAGTGCAATGAACACTTGAAATCTGTAAGCATTCATTCATCTTTGAAAATCTGTACCTCTGATAAACAAAATTCAATTTGCAGTAATCTCTTTCCACTGTAAAATTAACACTCCCAGATGAAATGTAGAATGAATTTTGGTACAGACTTCAGTAAGCATCTACACACAGCATTCAACTCCTCCTGATTTGCTAAAAAAGAAAATGAGCCAACCATCTTTTGATTTTTTTGTTGACACTAAATTTTTAATTTGTTTAGTAAGTTTTTTCAGTTGAATTAATCAGCTATTATCATAGTTCTTGAAAGATTACATTAATGTAAATATATAGTCTTATGATTCAAGAGTATAAACTATTTCAAGTTAAATTTTGTTTTGAAAGTTATACACAAAAGTATAGATTGTAATAACTATTCCTAATCAGTTTTATTCACAAAACTGAATCTCTGATTCTTTTTTTTTATCATTCAGGGTTTTCAGACTATTGTCTTCATCTTTATTGTTATTGTTATATTCAAAACATTTCAGCCAATATGTCCTCCGGCCTTCTTCAAGTGTTTGTTGAACTCGGGAGCCTACAAGGAACTTTGAACTTTTTGAAGCTTAGGAAACTAATGCCTATAACTGTTACACTATGTGACCAGTAAATGAATTATTGTCATATAATCTTAGTGTCTCCTCACAAAATGTAGAAGTACATGCTCAGTATTATGTTTAGCCTAAAAAAATTTAGTTTTTTTTTCTATATTTTTGTTATATACCCTACCCTACCTATGAACATTAATAGGTATGTCCCATTCCTTATAAATATGTTGACACTATTGTAAGGGGGTGAAAATATACAAAGTAGTCACCACTAGCAGCGGTTACCTTCTTCACACCGCTGACAAGTATTATATTTTGTTAATGATATAAACCTTTCCATTTCATTTCCATCCTCCATTTTGTTTATTTCTCATTCAGTAGTCCTTTTCTTAGTTACAACAATTTCATATATTCAATCCATATAAATCAATGGTTTAACTAAACACAGTTTTATAAACATTCCTTACAGCTTTAGACACTTCTCTAATCTTCCTTTTTTTTTAAAACTTGGATTTTGACTTACATCTTGCATATTACTTTCTACCCAATACATATTAACTATTACATTATTAAAGTTTCATATTACATATTGTGTAATTCATTTCACCAGTTATAAATGGTTTTAAGTAAGTACGGATAATAATAATTTCTAAACAATAATAGCTTTAAGTAACTATTCTTAATATACATAATTTTCACACCATTATATTGTTTCAAGTAACTATTCTTATTTAATAATAATAATCATTTGTAAAAAATTATAGTTTCAAGTAATTATTCTCTATACAAATAATTTACAAACAATTATATGGTTGTAAGTATTCATATTTGAAAATAATCCTTTGTCTGCATACAGTTATATATGGTTTCAAGTATTCCTATGTAATACTAATCAAGACATGGAACACAGACAGTTACAACCACTCTACTACAGTGTAGTCATGGTGATGATAGTTGGGAGAGGGAAACATTAAAGGATTAAAGCAGATGGATCGATTAATAAAGTGATAAAGTTTATATATCTTAGAATAGCTTTAAATAGAGCCGACATCATAATTTCTAAAAAGAATAACCTTTTTTTAGTTACATCTCATCAGAGAACACTGTGATAAAAGCAAGCAATACAAAGGGATAAAGACATCTGATTGGTAGTTGACAAAATGAAAAAGACAAAAGAAATTAAATCTACTTTTAAATTAAGTTAAATTTACACATTTCAAAGCAAATGTAACATCAGTTATAATGGACACACTGCACAAATATTTGAGAACAGAATAAAAGCAACCTGTGTGCCCCACTATCTGACCCACATAGTTTAACTCGTCCGACATTATTGCAGACATTTGCTCTATCACTAGAAAACACCTATCACTAGAATTTGTCCAGTATTTCCTTAGCAGGAAATACTGGACAAATTCTAGTGATAGGTGTTTTCAAATAAACATCTAGTATTTGTTTGTAGTTTCTGGTGTGTATTTCACCCACTCCATTGGAGGCTAAGAGAATAAATGTTATGGGGGGTTACAATAAAAGATAGTGCATGATATTAGTGAGAGGGGAGGTGATGCTTTTATTAGGATAAAAGGCAAGAAAGAAGGAGATTTCATTGATAAACTGAAAAATTAGGTGAACTTGTTTATGTATAATCATTCTAAAAAATCTGTTTACTGAGCAAGCTGTTGAAACATAAGTAATAAGTTTTTGGATTCCCAAAGGCCCAAGTTTGTGCACAAAATTTTGTAACAGGGAAAAAAATTACACAAAATAAAAATTAGAGTGAACACAGTATCATGGTGGTCAAAAGTATTTAAACACAACATACTTACAGTTTTATGATTTCTTTTTAAACTGAAATTTTTTTTCAATTTTTTATTTTTTTAATGACATATAAACTTTTTGAAAGCATGCTTAGTGTAACAGCTGTCATCAGAGGAAAGAGAATTGATGATTTTCAAATGCTTGCTAAGGCTGTTTGTGTTTCACATTTCATTAATACTCTTGAGAAAGGCATGAATCCATTTGTTCTCACCCAGCTATGTGTAAAATAGTATAGCAGACTAAGTTCTTTAGGTTTTCCTTTCGGTTTTGTTTTTTTAATCACTTTTTTTTAGATTAAATCTTAATAATAATCATTTCATTATACAGTTATATGGATTGATTTGGTTTGGTTTCTTTGTTTAATGGCAAATCAACCTTTGTAGGTTATTTAATCATATCATATTTACCAACCCCTCCGCTCAGACAGGATGTGACATAAGGTCAATTTTTAAGCGGAGTTTAACAGGTTTGAATTCAGAGTTTTCCTTCTCCTAGACTAGCTGCCTCACCAAAGCTGAAGAACCTAGTCTGTTCTACTATTTACCCATAGCTGGAGGGAGAATAATTGGATTCATACCTTTCCCAAGGGTATTAGTGCTATGTGAAATGCAATTAGTCTCAGCCAGGATTTGAACTTGTGTCGCCGTGTCCATTTCCAAGGACGGTAACCATTACACCACGGGTAGGTTATTTAATGCCAAAGCTATTCTCCTCGAAGAACAGTAGTGGTACTATTTAACCCATAGTTGGGAGGATAAGGGGGTTCATACCTTTCCCAAGGGTATTTGCCCGAAAGTGAACATAATAGCGCGACTGGAGTACGAACTCGCTTACTACGATTCCGCAGTCCACCGCTTTAACCATTACACTATAAGGACAACTCCTTTTATGGTATTGAGTATTCCTATCAAGTACTAATAATTTAAACATAATTACCACCCTGTTGGCTGGGGCTGTAGAATATGCCGACTGGGCCTCTGCTGATGGGTAGGACCCCACCACCTTAGAAAGTGTCCTGGGTATGACACTAAACTTCATCTGATGGTGAGGCTCCAGTCCTGAAACTTTGAGGAATGTAGAGTACTCCTACATTGATATTACTCCCAAGTCCACTCTGACCTGGAGTGGTAGTTCTTGTTCCATATATGATTCAAATAGAACTATTCAATCACTTATGAATGATTATTATTATTAGTTATTTAAAATCATACAGCTATGTACAAATTATTTTTTATGAGATAGGAATACTTGATAAATATAATTACTAATTTTAAATAGTAATTCTTGAAATTCTCTGTGTGCCAACAAATAATTGATATTACATAGAATTATTAGTAATAGATAAGAACACTTGAAACCATTTAACTGAGTGTAAACAAACAAGCTCTAACTACTCATTTAAAAATAAAGTAAGCTAAAAATGATTTACGTATGCATCATATATATAAAAACAAGATTAGGCATTAAATAACCTACAAGAGTTGCTATGCCATAAAACACCAATTAACTATAACACAACTGTATAATTTAAAGTTACTAATCTAATTCAATGATAGTCATTTGTTTTCAAAACAGTTATATGGTTTCAAGTATTCCAATCTAACAACAATAAATTGCAAGCAATTATAGGGTTTCAAGTAACTAATAATAATCCTTAAAAAACAATAATAGTTTCAAGTAATTATTCTTAATACAAAGAATTTGCAAACAGTTATATAGTACCAAGAATTTCAGTATAATATGAATCTATTTGTCCTGTAGATGGGAACCTAACAGCTACTACTAATCCTGGTCAGAGTGGAACTGGGAATAATGGTGATGGAGGGTTGACTCCATCTCTTCAGAGTTATGGGACTGATACCTCTAAGCACCAGAGGCAGTTTAGTATCATAGGATAAGATAAACCCTTTTTTTCATGTGTTTGTGTGTGTATATGGTGGGGGTATTAGACTTCAGCAGAAGATGCAGTTAGTGTATTTATCAAATACAAATAATTTTTAAACAGATCTATTTGACCAAAAAATGAGACTCTAACAGTTACTACTTCTCTGAATCAGAGTGGGCCTGAGAGTAATAGCAATGGAGGGGTACTCTACATTGTCCATACCTCCAAAATTAAAGTATCATCATCAGATGCAGTTTAGTGTCATACCCAGGACAGCCCTTTTTTGGTAGGCTCTGACTTCTCAGCATATTCTAAGCTCCACTAACAAGGTAGTGAGCAAGTAGGACAGAAGAGGTTCTTAGTCTTGGTATGACAATTAATATAGGAGAAGGAAAACTGAATTCAAATAAGTTGGATTCTAGTAAAAAATTATGTCACATTCTAAGGGGTTGGGTAAGTGTGTACATGTTGATATAAGGGTATTTATACAAGCATGAAGAAAGACACAGATGCCCAGCATATAAGGGAGAAGCAGATACCATGAATAAAGTGATATGTACTCAGAAAAGCTAACCAAAATCCCTTCAGATTACCACTTAAACGCAACACATGGAATTGATTTATGAAATAAATTCCATTATAGCGAGAGAATTTTAAGAGAAGAAACTACTAAAATAGAGGAAAATATAGAGAAAATAAAACCAGCAAAAGTAACTAAGCAAAATATAGAGTGCAGCAAAAATACCACCCCTATTTTAAACTGTCATCTGTGTGAACCTAGGCAAGTGGTAATGGTAGCTCCATCAAGCTAATGTCTTATCATTTTATTTTCAGATGTGATCAGTTACAATTATGGTTTGGACTGGTACACACAATGCATTTGTTCTTGAATCACTTTTAAGATTGATGAATCTGTAGTTACTATACAGAGAGCTTTTCATGCTCAAAACATGTTATGTCTAAATGATGCTGTTCTTGTTAGAAAATTGATACTGCTATGGGTTGAAGATTCTATCCAAAACAGCATAACACCAATATAACATAAAATAAGCGTCAAAAGCTCTTCACCAATCTTAAAAGGTATCTAAACTACAAACACATGTTGTACATCAGTCCGAGCCATGATTGTAACTGATCATATAAAATAAAAATGCTAAGACATTAGCTAAATGAAACTACCATTATCACTCGCCTAAGTATGACACAGGTGACAGTTTAAAATGTGGGAGGTATATCTGCCACACCTTGTTTAATGCGGAGAATATAGATAACACTCTTAATTAGAGTTGATGATTAGGAAAAGGATGAGATTTTATGACAAATGCAGGTTCATCGAGTTTCTCTGAAAAACTATGTTGCAAATCAAATATGAGAAATAATGACTGTATCAGTTTTAATTGAGCATCCTTAAACATCTAAAAGAAGATCTACATAATTCAGATCTTGCGAAAATATTGAATGATCAGATCAGAATTTTGATTGATTTTAACAGCATATCAATCCATCTAGGGTTATATTATGCTAAGAGGTTTGGGAATCATATTCATTACATATTCCCATTTACTTTTTAGTGTAGTTGTTTCTTAATAGCTATCTTTTTTTTTTAACATAGTTCTATGAAATAGGAATAATTTCCAAATAATCTATTTGATCCATGGATGGGATTCTAATAGGTACTACCATACTCAGTCAGAGTGGGCCTAGGAGTAATGCCAATTAAAGTGTACTCTACTAAAACTGGACCCACACCAGACGCAGTTTTGTGTCATATCCAGGATGACCTATATAGGTAAGGCCTTACCCATCTGCAGGGTATACAATCAACATATTTTAAGCCCTGCTGACAGGGTTGTAGAAAATAGAGCTCCTACAAGTCGGGGCTAAAGGCAAGTATTCTCCAGAATATATTCATGGAATAATGTACATATTTACAAGATCCCCAGTGCAATAGAAATGATAGCTAATCTCTACATCAAACAATCAAACAATGAGCCCAAATTATCACATTTTCTAATAATATGAATATTAAAATGATATTCTACTTAATTTGACATAGGTTTAAATGGTTAAAATGCCAAAAACTTACTCCCAAGATTGACTAACTTTAATATATCATTTAACTTTTTACTTATAATATTTCCCTTCACACACTACAGTAATAAATTTAAATTCTTTTTAATTAATTTATAGCTTAAATAATGCTCATAGGCACAATTTCAATTTTTTTTTTTTTCATTTCTCACTTTTCAAAGTTTTATAATGATTTGTAATTCAAATTACATTGCCATGACAATCTCATAGATAGTTTTAATGACCTTCAATATTTATTCTAAAATTAAAATTCTTTTGGAAACCAGTGCTGAAGCTTATAGAGAATGAAAAATAATAATTGACATATAAACACACTACCAAACTGATTTTCATATTTTATTTCATATCCAATAGTTGAAATGTTACTTCAGAAGACTAAGCATTTAAAATGGACATCATCAACAGTATTGCCCAAAATCAAGTACACTACTAAAATAATTTTTTTATAAAAAAGTAATTTCCTTGAAAACGAAAGATACTAGGATTTTATCATTTTTATTGGAACATTATACAATCAAAATGGTTATTATTAGGTACAGTATTGCCCATGAATTTGTACATTCCCCACATATTTTAACAAAAAGATCCCAATCAGTGTATATACGCTTTGTTTCTATGGTCAGAGTTTAAACATTTGCACAATTCAGGAGGGATGACCTTCCCAGTTACTGCACTCATTTTGAGCCAATTTACTATTATTTTGCTCCTTGTGAGTTTTTCACACCAGCTAAGGCAAGTGTACTTTTACTGGAGTCTGAATGACAGCAACTCTCTACAGATCGCCAAGACTCTTCTCAGTATTCTGGCTGATCTCGACAATGCTGTAGTTTGAAAATGAAAGATACTAGGATTTTATCATTTTTATTGGAACATTATACAATCAAAATGATTATTATTAGGTACAGTATTGCCCATGAATTTGTACATTCCTCAAATATTTTAACAAAAAGTTAATTTTTTTCAAAACCAAAGATACTAGGAATTTATCATTTCTTGAGAAATATTATACATAAGGTAATATTGTTAAACAAGCCAGAGTTCATTTGCTTGTAGACAGTTAAATGGTTTCAAGTATTGCTATGTAACACTAAAAATTTAGCATCAGTCATTTGTTTGCACACAGTTAAATGGTTAAGCAGTTCTATTTGTCATATATATGAGACCCTAACAGGTACTGCCAGTTCAAGTCAGAGTGGACCTGGGTGTAAAGGCAATGAACAAGTACTTCACCATCAGATTGTTTAGTGTCATATCCAGGACACCTGTTGGAGGGAGAGGGTATCTCTCTGCTGAGATGCAGTTGCTGTATTCTACATCCCCATATATCAGGTTTAGAAACATTATACTATCAAAACATATAGTATTAGTTGGTTTTACCAAACTCAATAGCAATGAAACTCTCTAACTGAAAATAAAATTGCATAAATATATATAAGTATACTTATTTTAGAACTGTCACACATTCATATTTTTAGTAACAAATTTTCATTGTTGTCGAGTTTGGTAATAAATAATACCTACTGATATCTGTTCTGAATGGATGATAAAATCCTGTACTCTTTGGCATAGAAGAAAATTAACTTTTCATAAACTATAGAGAGGTGTCTTGTTATCAATGATAAACTAAAATAGACAAATGTATAAATAAAACTGGGGTCTGCAACTGAATATGTAAAGCCTACAAGTTGAGAAGTTCTCATCTTTTTATTAACTAAAACTTTATCTTGTGTTCTGACTAGGACTGACTAATCTGTATTTTTGAATCTGGGAAGATTTTGTGAGTCTTGTTCTCCAGGACAGATCCCAATCAGTGTATATACCATTTGTTTCTATGGTCAGAGTTTAAACATTTGCAATTCAGGGGGGGGGTGACCTTCCCAGTTATTGCACTCCTTTTGAGCCAATTTACTATTATTTTACTCCTCGTGAGTTTTTTACACAAGCTAAAGCTAGTGTACTTTTACTGGAGTCTGAATAACAGCAACTTTCTACAGATCTCCAAGACTCTTCTCAATATTTTGGCTGATGTCAACAATGCTGTAGTTTGAATGGTCTTGATTTCCAACTGTTCCAATCCCCTTTCATTCCAAGTGCACCAACTATAGTTAGTATCCTCATCACCTACATGTTCCACACCTTTTTCAGTTCTCTAGCAAGGTCCAAGTATTTGTCAATCTTTTCATTTTCTCTTTAATTTTCATTTCGTGATCAGCCAGAACAGCAAAATCCACTAGACAAGTCTCTTTTTTGTGTTAATTAGGACTAGGTTTGGTCTTCTGGCTGGAATTGGGGGATTTGTTTGTATCTGAAAATCTTAACAAATCTTATGACATATTTTCTAGGATGCTATTCTGGTTTGTGCATACACTATTTGGTAGTATGGGTACACTATTTTTTAGTGTTACACTATTTGGTAATATGGTTACACTCTCTTGCACAATTCTCAGTGGGTAATCTTTCCCACCTAATTTTGATGGTTTTCTGCATTTGCTTCCTATGTGATTAATCATTTTGTCTTTGTCACCACATAATATACACTTGCTTTTCTGTTGCATATTATCAATTTTTGTTTTATTATAACTGGTCCTTATGACATTGCTTTGTGCTGCTATTAGAAGAGATTCAGTTTCTCTTGTGATTTCCTTTTTGTAGCCATGTTCATGTCTTCTAATGTGCAATCATCTACAAAAATCCACAAGGGTTCTTTGCACATATTTATCCATACAAAAACTCCACTTCATCCTGTCTCTTGCCACTCTTTCTGCTATTAACAGAGGTTTTTTCTGCCCTCTCTTATTTTCTCATTCAATTGTTTTAGTAGCCATCCTCTTAGTCTTCTGTTTGTAAAATTATTTAATAACTATGGGTGGATTACTGAAGCACTCCTTTTATCCCATAGTATGGAACTATGCAAGCTTTGTGTGTACATAATGTTTCAAATAAGCGATATGGTTGATTGTAACCTGAGAGAGATCTTACTTAAGATATATATACATAATAAAAATTGCAAATAAGAAAAGATTTTGCATAAAAATGCGCTTGATACTATTACAACAGACTAAGCATAAAACCTAGAAAAAAAAATTATAATTATAAAAACTAGAAGTCAGTTACTTACAGTTTTATGTAGTGTGAACAATCACCAGATAGAAATGTGAGATAAGTGGTTAATCAACCATATTTATGGTGTGAGGTTTAGTCACGTTGTAAGACATAAGTACATGAGACACTCATAAAATATGTGCATGTGTATATATATATGTATATATATATATATATATATACACACAAACACACAGAGCAGTCCAAATTAAGGAGAAAAAATATGGAATTAGTCAGGTGGTAAATGACACAGAAAAAAATTATTAACATGTTTCCACTTATATATATATATATATATATATGCTAATAATTATATATAGCATTTTTAATAATAAAATAAATTGTATTAGATAGGTATGAAAGTACTTACAAGATGTTAAATTAATTTTTCCCTCTTTCCTTTTGAAATCATCACAAACTGATGCTTTTCCAGCATTTTTAGAGAAATAAATGTACATTATACGAGTATATAGTAATGGATAATTTGAATTGGGATTAATTTGTTGGTTTTTTCAAGGGGGCTTTCAACAGGGTTATCCTGTACTGAAAAAAGCAAGAGTGGTAAACAGCAAATGTTGGGTAACAAAAAGATAAACTGAAAGATAGATATCGTAGCTTTAGAGATGTGTAAACAGGTAAACAAGTGCATTGATGGAAACGGATATGAACAGGAAAGTAGAGATTAATGGGAAGAGATTTAACTAATGCATGGTGTGAAGGATATGTTTTACTTCTGTCCCCACCCTCTATATGACCCTGATAAACTATTGTTGGTTTGCACTTTGTCACTAAAAAAGAATTCTGGTTTAATAGCTTTCGTGCTGATAGTAGAAATGTAATGGAAAATCATATAATCATCTTCTGCTTACAAGAACAGCTCTCTAAATGCTGCCTACATGAAAAATTTTCTACAAATATTGCAATGAAACAGTTGTATTATAGGTACAAGTTCTGTTTAGAAAGTTATAAGACTGATTTTATAAAAAAAATATCAACTTAATGATAAATCAACTTTATAACATTCCAAATAGTTTTCTTGGTAAGACATGAAACAATAAAGGCACTGTTCACATGAATGGAAACAGTACTGGCAGTCTTCAACAGGCACTGTTTTCAATTAGTTTTTCATGATCTGTATTTACCAATCCCTAAGCACAGGCAGGATGTGACACAAGGTCAATTTTTAAGTGGAGTTTAACAGGTTTGAATTCAAAAGTTTCCTTCTCCTAGACTGGTTGCTTCACCAAGGCTAAAGAACCCATTCTGCCTTACTATTTACCCATAGCTGGAGAGAGAATAATTGGATTCATACCTTTCCCAAGGGTATTGGTGCTATGTAAAATGCAATCAGTCTCATTCAGGATTTGAACTCATGTTGCCATATCTATTTCCTACGACGATAACCATTACACCACAGGCACCAGCATTTTTCTGTTTTTCATGGTCTTTAGCCTGTTATCAACTATTCTTGAATACTGAATTTGGAGATGTTTTGATCTTGGGTAATGAAAAATAGTCACAAGCAAGGGGTTGTGTTGATAGAAGAATGTTCTTTTTTTAGTGACAATCTCTTTCTTGTGTAACCACCATTTTCATGGCACACTTAAGCAACCATACTTAACCGTATTCCTATCATATACTATACTTAACTGTATTCCTATCATAGCAACCGTATTCCTATCATAACAAGGTTATTCAACAGATGTCAGACCTCATATGTTCCTGGGTACTATGGCAATTTCATCAGGAGATGGCATTGCCCAGTGAGATTAACATAGTGTTTTCATTGTAGAGGGTAAGCTCTATGTGTGGTTGTTGGTTTTAGAAACTTGATAATCTCAGTTTTCCAACTTTATTGGTATGGATGCCCAAAAGAAACATCTGCAAAAAATCATTCAGATTTGTTGAAATAAGCTCCAATAAATACCAGGAACAAAGAGGCCTCCACAGCACAAAATTGCTTCATAAGCTGCAGGCAGGCCTCCAAAATGCAGGATTGAGAACCCTAGGATTTGAGAAGTGGCTGAGGGAGCTAAAGACCCTCACAAATGAAAGGATAGAGTGGTTTTAAATGAAGGAGGACTAAATGTGCTGCTGTAGGATATTCCTAATTAATACAGCAGCTGAATGCAGTAAAATATATACATAGTCAGCTGAACATGAATTCAGAGAAACAAACACAAATTTAAAGATTTCACTTATGCTCAAGGTCAAAACCAATTAACTGATTTTCAATCAAAATTACAAACTTAAAAGGTAAATAAAATTGTGATATCTTGGTTTAAAAAAAAACTCACATTTTATTAAAAAAAATATTGTTAGCAGTACTTATTTATGGGATAAACTATATACTAGATGAAGTTACTTTAATAAAGTTTGATTCATTTGTTTAATGGATTATCAACTCTTTAAGGGTTATTTAATGCCAAATATGATTCATTTGTAAATGTAATCATAACTATAATTCCTAAGTTCCATACTTACTCAGTTGCACTGCTGATCAAAATATTAAGACCAAAGAAAATAAAGAAAAAAAACTTTGAGTTATTAGATTCAACAATTAATTTGAGTAGAGCTTTGAAAATTGAAAATACAAAAATCAAAAATATGATTTTTTAAATTTTTTAGCATTTAATAGGAATAATGTGAATACAGAGAAAGTAGGCTAAATAGTAATTGGCCAAAAATTTAAGACCATATTTAAACAAAACTTTAATTAGTATGCATATAATGAAATTCAGTCAATTGTGTTTAAGCATTTGTGCAGTCAACATCTATAACTGGTATCTCTTGCATTACATTAGGAGAAAACATTACAAATACTAAAAAGTGGATAAGTTTTTAATTCTTATTTTCCTTTTATTTTCATTTTCCAAAGTTCTACTCAAGTAAGTGGCTGAGACTAACAATGCAAAAGGCATATTTTTCTTTACATTCATTGACTTTAAGATTTTGGTCAGCAGTGTATATGACATCAGGTATTCCTATCTAATACCAATAATTTATACACAATTATATGGTTTAAAAGAAATTATTACTATCTAAAACTAATCATTCATTTACACACTCTTATCTGATTCGAAGTGTTCAAATCCAACACCAGTTGTATGGACTCAACTAATAATAATCATATTTACCAACCCCTCCGCTCGGGCAGGATATGACACAAGGTCAATTTTTAAGTGGAGTTTAACAGATTTGAATTTAGAGTTTTCCTTCTCCTAGACTAGTTGCCTCACCAAGGCTGAAGAACCCAGTCTGTCCTACTATTTACCCATAGCTGGAGGGAGAATAACTGGATTCATACCTTTCCCAAGGGTATTAGTGCTATGTGAAATGCAATCAGTCTCATCCAGTCTCAATTAATAATAATAATCCTTAGAATACATGGACTGCTTCTTTGCAGAGGGGTAAGACCCCTGCTGGATATGACACTAAACAATCTGATGGTCAGCTTCTGGGAATGCAGAGTAACCTCTTCATTGCCATCACCCCGAGGTCCACTCTGGCCTAGGGTGGTAACACTTGATAGCGTCTTCTCTATGGATCAAATACAACTAAACTGTGTACTTATGCTAAACTGAATTGCTTGAAATAGAACTGTTTTTGACATAGAAACTGTGTACTTATGCTAAACTGAATGGTTTGAAATAGAACTGTTTTGACATTTAACTGTGTAAAAACAAACAACTATACTTATACTAAACTGAATTGTTTGAAATAGCAATGTCTATATGTATAAAAATTGATTTGGCATTAATAACATACAATGGTTGATGTGCCATGAAATCAAACAAAACTAAACCAAACCTTAGAAAAGAATTATAGCTTCAAGTAACTATTCTTAATACAAATAATTTGCACACAGTTATATGGCATCAAGTATTCCTATCAAATACAAATAATTTTTTACAGATATATTCAAACATAATTAGTACCATAAAAGGTACTATTACTTTGAAGAGAAAACCAATGAGACGTGATAATGAAGGGATATTCTACATTTTTCAGAACTCACCATCAGATAAACTTTAATGTCCTATCAAAGACAACACCATCAACAGAACTGAGCTTAATATACCAGGTGCATACAATAAATTTCCAGACATTTTTTTGTATGGGCAATTTTCACACATGAAACTCTAGTCCCCTTCGAAGTAACTCCTCCAGCTGCAATGCACTTGTTGTACCGTTCTAACAACTTCTGGAAGGCCCCATGGAAGTCCTCTTGTGTGAGCGTGTCAATGACCTTCGTCACAGGGTGAACCTCAGAGTAATGGCAATAAATAGGCGACCCCAAAAGGAGAAGGAAGAGGAATACAAGTGAGAAGATATATAAATACTCGTGTATGGGTCGAATTTTGAAGACCTTTCATAGGAAAAAATTACAGTCAGCCTAAAAATGAGCTTTTATTAAGTTTCAAATTCAAATATATGAAGTAGTACTGATAGCTTGGTTGGTTTGTTGTACAGAATGTCAATCATTGTGGGGTTATTTTATGCGAAAGTAAGTTTAGTATTAGGGTCTCCAGTTATATACAATACAAAAATGTATCTTCACAATCATTTTAAACATGTAAATACGAGGATCATTAAATAAGTTTCCAGACTCTTTTCGTATGGGCAATTTTATTGATAGTACACACATGAAACTTTAATCCCCTTTGAAGTAATCTCCTCCGGCTGCAATGCACTTGTTGTACCATTCCAACAACTTCTGGAAGGCCCCATGGAAGTCCTCTTGTGTCAGCGTGTCAATGACCTTCATCACAGCCTCTTTCATCTCCTCAATTGTCTCAAAACAACAGCCTCTGAGCTTAGGGAATAACCAAAAGTCACAAGGAGCAAGGCCTGGACTATAGGGAGGATGAGGAACTTTCTTGATACCCATCTTGGCACAATAGTCTGTGACAAGGATGGAGTTGTGGACTGGTGCATTGTCCTGGTGGAAATGCCACCAACCCGATTTGAACAGTGCTGGCCTCTTCCCTAGGAATCTCTTTCTGAACTCCCTTAAAACATCAACATAGTAACCCTAACCCTTTGGCCAATCAACTGTGGTGTATTGACTTCCTTACTCCTCCCACACCTCTCATCATCTCTCACAGACTCAGTGCCTTCCTTGAATCTCTTATGCCACTCAAAAACTGATGCTTGATTAATGCAAGATGCTCCAAAGCAGTCTGAAGCATTCCATACATTTCTGTGGCATCTTTTCCAAGTTTAAAACAGAATTTTATTGCATATCATTCTTCTGAAGTGTCAGATTGCATTTTTGGAATACACCAGCTATGACAATCAGGCTTTAGTTGGGTGTATTTCAATTCCTGCTGTAGGTGTCATTTGAACCGGAAATCATAAAAAATGGTCAGTCATCTCATAAGATGTATAGCATAACTTACTGAATTTTCAAGAGTCTACTACAATTTTGAATGCCCGTAAAAAAGAAGTCTTGAAACTTATCATATGCAGTAATAACCTTCAAGACAAACTATAAACTGTAAAACAATCAGATTTACCTGGAACAAGCCTAATGCTATGAGACACCCTATGCCATCATAATGGTTTACTTGAGTGAACTTCTTCAGCGGATAGAAATGGCTATGTCCTTTATAATTATGACTCTCCACACTTTCCTTTATCAGTAAACTGAATTATCTAGACAGCTCTAGGAAAAGAAAGTGAAATGGTTTCATACTATCTCCATAAATTTTGATTTAAAGTTCCCCCACACCTGCAACTGATGGTCCACCACAATGACTAGAGAGACCAATCTGTCCAACTCTTCTGCTCATTGCTCAGAGAAGTGGTTTCCCAAGTGCATAAACACAAACAAAATTTGAACACAGGGCACTGATTTGATTTTCCACATCAGTGATTATAATGACAGCATATCCACCTCATGTGAGCTATGCACTTCACATTAAACTCCAAGTGTATTAACCTGGTTCAATGTGACGAGTATAGGGTACTCAATGTGGACTGAAATCTCTATAGCAGTAGGAATTATTATTCTAAAGCTAGATTTACTAAGAACGCACTTTTTTGAACAAAGTGTTTCTAAAGAGTTGATATTTCAAATGTACAGGGTGTTAAAACTGGCTCATTGGTCTAGTGGGTAGAGTGTTCGTCAATGGTCCGGGAGACCTGGGTTCAATCCCAGATCGCGTCATACCAAAGACTTTAAAAATGGTATTTGATACCCCCTTGCTTAACACTCAGCAATATAAGGTACATTTCAAGAGTAAAGTGGAGCAATCCAGGGAAAGGAGTAGCGCCCTCCCCTACACCTCAGTGTAGTAGCTATTGAAAAGAGAGCCTTCTTGTCGCCTTCGACTACAGTCGCCAATTTTACTTACTAACTATAATCAAATAACCTGACCAATTCTTGTTCAAATAATCTTTAACAACATGTGTAGAAACAACTCAAAATTCTATGGTAAATGTTTAAATGCCTTCTCCTTTCCAGTAAATGATATTTCTATACATGGAAAAGACATGCAGCATAAAACATAGAATTTTAGTTGTTTCTACATATGCTGTTAAAATTTGAGATCATTTTGAATGAAAATTGGTCAAGTTATTAGATTACAAAATGATATCAATTTTTCTGAAATACTCTGTATAATGGATACCAGTATTTCTGAAAGTTGATGGGTGTGTATAAATCAATCCCCATACTCTTTTTGTGACATAAAAAAAATTGTCTCTTGTAAAGATAAAAATATCATGTCAAGTCTATTTTTTTTAAAAAAGGACTTACATCAAAAGACTAATAAAAAAAGAACAGCAATACAAAAACACCAACACGGGCAAAAAAAGTTCTCCCCCATGACATGTCAATGTACAGAAAAGATTAGCACATGTGTTGATCTACTTTATAGAGGTAGACAATTTTTTTTGTCTTACTACAAAAAATAAAAAGATAAATTAAAAAATGATGTCAATTGCCAGTAAGCATCTCTGACACATATATACAGAATTATCAATAGATAGAATTCTTTTTCTATTGGATGAATTATACACTTGAAGAAGGCTGAAGAATGTATGAACCAAAATGTAACGATACAGTATCACCCATAAACAAGTACACACCAACCAATCATTTATAAAAAGTTCATTTTCTTCTAAACCAAAGATACTGGGATTTCATTATTCTTAGGGTACATTCCACAATCAAAAGGGATATTATTAGGTATTATTAACACTGAAACTCTAATAAAAAAATAGGAATGTATAGTGGTTCAAAAATAAGTACACCTGCGCTCTCTATATTTTGACAATTTTATTTTTGTTTCCAGAGTTTCAATGATTAAGAATTCGGTAGACTTTATAATATCCCACAGTAAATAATAAAACCTGAGTATCTTTCAATCAGAAGAAAATTATTTTTTTTATTAAACTACCTGCTTTTTATATGGAATTTATTATTATTGTCATTATCATTAAATATTGTGTGTGTGTGTGTGTATGTATATATATATATATATATATATATATATATATATATATATATATATATATATATATTCACACAGAAATATATATATATATATATATATATATATATGCATATTTTGGCAGCATGTCTTTATTGATACACATTTGATTGAACATTATAGACATTTTTTGTCTACTTATTTTTTGTTAGTTCTTTCAAGTTGCCATTTTGATCTTTTGATATTCGGTGGGAATTGATTGATAAAACTTCCATAATTAGTTATTTCCCGAGTACTTTCTGCCAGATCTTGTGCCATCATCAAGCGAGGATTTATTACAAAAGTGATATAACTTTTGTATATACATTACTACTTTATAAGAATGAGCATTTGTACTGTTGTATTGTATAGCGTTTATTTTTCGAATTTGTTTCTATAAATATTGTCAGTAGCTAAAGACATTTAAGTACATTGGCACTAGTTTCAAAATTAATTCTATTAAGATTGGCTTATATATTCCTAATATGTAGTGCGTCAAGAATCTGTAGTTTTTGTTTGTTATTTTGTTGTTCAAATATTGTGTTTTTGATAAGAATTTTCTGAAATTCAGTTGTTGGACATGAATGTTTTTTAGATGTGCTATAGGACAGGTATCAGAAAGGTGCATTGTAAGTCTTCTTGAAAAGGTAGTCGAGGTTAAACCGATGTATACATAGTTGTTTTCAGAGATATAATCTCCTAAAGAACATTTAAATTAATACATAACTATAGTTTTTTGCCAAACCCCAATCGAGGGAGAGAAATTATTACTAATGACTAAATTGGAGGTTTTAAATTTATTATAGTAAATGATAATTTTTTTTTTCCTTTTTTGAAGGGAAATCAGATGGAGAGGGTGGAGGTATTAATTAAGCTTATTTGGGGGGGGGATTTTTTTTTGTTAAATTAAAAAAAGGGGTGGAAAAAATCCCCTCCCCAATATTGTTTCTATCCCTTTTTTTTATTCAGCAAAAAAAATCTCTACCCTCTCCATCTGATTTCCCTACAAAAAATGAATAAAAAAATTTGGTTACATGTCTTTTTGCAGCTATCTCTGGTCATCAGTAATGCTTACTGGTCCGGAAATGGGTGATCATTTATGTTAAATTTATATATCAAAGTGATTCCTCTGCCAAATTCTAAGATATTGAGGTTTTCTTGAAAATTTCATCTTTGGGGATATTTTTTCTAGCTGTTTACATGTATTTGCCAAAAAAAAATGGAATCTGATTTTTAGTTTTCATTAAAATAGGATGGGTTAAAGGGTAAAAATTTACCTTTTTATTAGTGTCAGTGGGGAGTATGTTTCTTTGAATCAATGTTTTTAATATGTTTTCTTCTAATTTATAATTGTAGTGCATTTGGTTGTGGTAAAAAAATTTGATAAATGCTCATTGACTGGATGGAATGTTACAGTGTTTATTTTGTTGGTTAACATTTTTAATTATACGTTTAATTTTTCTATCAACAATATCATTAGGGAACCCATCAATGATAAGAGTTTGTTTTGTTTTTTTATTTCTTTATAAAATATTGTTTTGGAGGAGGAGATTAGTTTTACATGGGATATTAGGTTATTAATAATTGCTTTTTTATATCAGAAGGGGCATTCACTTTTAATGTTAAGGGTACAGGAGTTGTTATTAGAGGGGGTTTTGTAAGCAGAAGTAGTGAAGTTATTATTATCATTGTTAGTATCAATGAGAACATCTAAAAAGGAAATTTTATTGTTCTTGTTTAGTTCAGGAGTAAAAGTTAAGAACAGAATTTTTTTGGAAGGTGTCTTGTAGTATGTTGATCTAATCAATATCATTAGCAAGAATAAGTATATCATCAACATATCTTAGGTGTATTGAAGGTTTACTAATGGTATTAAATATCTTATTTTTGAGGTCGGACATGTATGAATTACTGAATATTGGGCCCAGGACAGACCCCATAGATACCCCATCTGTTTGAACGTAAATTTTTACTAAGAAGGTCATGAAATGGAACTTCAGTAGTGCATGTTAGGAGTTTATGTAGACAAAAAATGTCTATAATGTTCAATTCTACATATATATATATATATATATATATATATATTCAGCATTACTTCAACCAATGAATGACTCACTAGATGTTGAATGCCAAGGGAGCTATTTTGAAGAAACTTAACATTTTATTCAGGGTTCTTTTCTGACTTGGAAGATACAGCTTCAGGGGTTTTCTTAACACACCTTATATATATATATGTGTGTGTGTGGGTATATAGATGTATGTATGTATGTATGTATAAACATTGCTTTTTAAAAGTATGAGCATATTAAGATTAATAAAGTATTCTATAATTCTAAAAAAAATGGGGGTCTTTGTTTCGGTCACTTTGATGGTCACTATCCCATGTTTAATTCCTCTTGTATAAACTTTATTGTCACTGTCATAATTCTCTGAAGAGAAGTGACCAAAACAAAGGGTCCCCTATTTTTAGAATTTCAAAATATTTTATTAATCTTAATATGCTCATGCTTTTAAAAGCAATGTTTAAATTCAGTATGTACCACAAAACCTATATATATATATATATATTCTGCTATATAACAATGCTGCTGTAAGCAGGAAAAACTTATATAGACTGATAAAAAAGACTAATTTTGTAAATAGACTTTAAATTATTTTTCTCATCTGCTTCTCATGAGAATTGAGAATAGAACTTCAGGAAATACATTCCTGCACATTCTCCTATTTTGTAATCAATCAGAAGCAGCACTTTTTTTTAATGTTTTTATCTTTTAAATGCTAAAAAAAGTTGAGCAAATCTTCAAATATTTTAAGATCGAGAGGACTGAGAAAGTCAAGGAATTATTTCAGTTTTTGCTTTGACCATATGTTGGGAAGCATTTTGTATTTTTTGCATTTATTTCATATAAATAAACAAGTAGACATATATATACACATATATATTCACAGAGACGTTTATTTCTTTCTTAGCATATAGAGATGTTTACAAATGCATGTACAGGGTGGAGCAGAAGTAGTTGTGAAACCAATAAGACCATAAGAAATTTTGTATTGTGTTATTTTATGTTGTAAGCTTAATGTTCTTAGAAGTCCTCTCCTCTAAATCCCATCCCCTTAAATAAGAAAACCCCTGAAAAAATGTCTTTATTCTATTATAAAGAAGGCACATATATTGTAAGGAACTTGGTAAGTCAAGTTCAAATCTTAAACAAGGATATTTACTTATCACTTTGCACTAATACCTTTCAGAAAGACATGATTCCAGTTGTATTTGCTGTAAAATACACCAACTGCATCTCTGTAACGATTGTACTGGATATGACATTAAACAATCTGATGGTGAGGCTCTAGTAAATCTGGAGTTTTGGGGAATATGGAGTACTCTTTTATTGCCATTGCTCCCAGGTCCACTCTGACCTGGAGTGGTAGCACTGGATAGGGTCCTATCTATTGGTCAAATTGAACTAAACTGTATACTTATGCTAAACTGAATTGCTAGAAATAGGGCTGTTTTGACATTTAAACTGCAAACTTATCTTAAACTGAATTGTTTGAAATAGAATTGTTTTTGACAATGAAACTGTGTACTTATACTAAACTGAATTGTTTGAAATTTAATTCAGCATTAAATGACCCAAAAAGGGTTGATATGTCTTAAAATAAACCAACCAACCCACCCAGCAGTATATAGGGCAGACTAGGCTCAGCATAACAATTCATCTAAAAGAAGGAAAGATTAAGAATTCAAAACCAGCTTAAACTGAAATGCTAATTTGAACCATTCTCAACTTCTTAAATAGAAGCCCAAATATCATTATGGACTGTTGTTACAATAGAAACCTTATGAATTCATTGGTTATTTAGCATATGACTAAAATTTTTATATACAGGATGAGATAGGGTGAATTGTCATCTAAATAACACAAAAATGAACAGTAATATTTCACTTTATCAGAAGTACTCACTAAAATTACATGAGAATATCTTTAAATACAACGGATTAATTTATTTAAAAAATTGCCATTAGCTTCAACCATGGCCTCCAAATGATGTCAGAATCTCCAGCCAGCCTTTCTAATACTTTCTTTGTTTAAATTCATAAATGCTGCTGTTATCCTTGCCTCCACTTTATCTTTGGTATCACACAGTTTTCTTGGTATCTGACTCAACCGCTCCCCAGACATAAAAATCAAGGGAGTTAAGTGGCTAGATGTTAGGGGTGTTGTGATCACAGGAATTTTCTCACAGCCAAGATTGGGTTCTCCTGTTCGTGTGGCATGGCGCAGATTCCTCTTGTCAGATGTAGGAACGTTCAATAACCACTTCTTCAGTCCAGGAGAGCACTAACTCTTCCGAGCACTTAATGTAGGCCTCTGTGTTGAGTGTGAGGCCCTGTGGGAAGATGAATGGAGACATAACAGCACTATCACTAATGAACACACCAAACACCACGATGTGGACTGGATGTTTGGTTTCAATCAATATGAATATGACTCTTATTTTGTTTATGATTTTTCAGACTGTTGTCCTCATCTTTATTGTTGTTAGTTGAAACAAAGTTTCAGCTGCTGTATCCTCCAGCCTTTCTCAGGTGTCCCTTGTTTATCTGGGCATAGGAATGATTCAACTTGGAAAATCATTCTTAAAATTTGACTGTTGATCAAACATGGTGTTCAAGATCTATGAAGATCTTATTCAAATAATGACGTCATTGTTTTTCATGATTATCATCACAAGATATCTCATGAGATTAATTTGAAATGTAAAATCCAATGGCATCATTTATTCTTGATATTTTTAAAGTAACTTACTTTAAAAATGATTTGATTTTGTTTTTTAATTACTGGTTCCCAGATTGTGTTCATTTCTGTACTTGGTCAACTCAAGAGGTCAACATAGCCCAACATATGTGCCACTTCTTTGAGACAACTTCTTTTCCAATAAAGGCCAGAAGATACAGCGGCCAAAATGTTGTGTATCAACAAACCACAATAAAGATGAGAACAACAATCTGAAAATCCACAAACAAAATAAAACACATCAAGTCTCATTTCAAAGATTCAGACAGAAAATATGAGTCTGTTATCAGATTGACACTCAAACACTCTGAATGTTTTAAATTGGAGCTTCTGGTGTAAATACTAAGTAGTAGAGCATACTGTTTGCAAATTTCTGGAGGAGTGAACATCATCATGGATCTGCTTTCCTCACAGACAGTGCCTAATGGACCCGAGTTTGCTGAACAGCAGACAAAACCTGAAATAAAACTCATTGTGAAAAGATTTAAAATGGTAACAATTTACCCATCACACACTGAACATATAAACATGTTGATACAAGCTCATCTGGGGATCAATCACATGAAACTATGCTTTAAAATTAACCTTGCTTTGTTTGGTTTCATGGCATATCAACAATTATTAGGTTATTTAATGCTAAATCCTCTTTTTACATATATATTAAATATATGATTTGTAAACACATTTTTTAGATACACACAGTTAAAGGATCAAACTGTTCTATTTCTAACAATTCAATTTAGCATAAGTCAAGAAAGTTAAATAATATTGCTATGTATCTCTAACAATTCAATTAAACATAAGTCATTTGTTTACACACAGTTAAGTGATCACCATTCTATTTGAAACAATTCAATTTAGCATAAGTCTTTTGTTCGTACTCAGTTTAAATGTCAAATAGTTCTATTTGACTCATAGATAGGAACCTATCAGGTGCTACCACTCTAGGCCAGAGTGGACCTAGGAGCAATGACAATGAAAGGTACTCCACATTCCCCAAAGCTCCAGCATTACTGGAGCTTCACCATCAGATTGTCTAATGTTATATATAGGACACTTGTTGGAGAGGGGCCTTATCCCTCTGCAGAGATGCAATCAGTGTATTCCATAGCCCAAGCCGACAAGGCTAAATTAGCCTTGTGCTACATGCTACTTGTAGCAGAGGGTTTGTAGATGTTCCCTATTTTGTTGTACACAATAGTGTTTAACTTAAAATATGGGGCTTAAAATGTAAAGTAAAATAGCACTTTGAAATATTGAGTTTACAGGTTCAAAGGGTTAAAAGTTTCATAACTAAAATATACTTTAAAAAATTATTTCATCATCTTTTATTGATATTTTTCATTTTTTTTCCCCCAGATTATTTTGGATAAAAGTATTTCCAATGTTTTTCATCATCTTTATCTATTAAGCACTGTTATCTGATTTGGCCTAAATTTCAGCCAAGAAATCTCATCTTATAAAAGTTGATAAAATTACAGGAATTTAGATAATAAAAAAGACACATAAAGAAATAAGCATTCTCCCACCTTAAATACTTCTACCCTCACCCTGATCATTACCACCAAACAGACAAATGTCCATCATGACTATGAAATTAAAAGAAAGTAAGGAAATTCTTGTATATAAAATGGTGGTGCTATGAAAGGAAGAAATAAAGAAAATGAAGGAAGAAGTTAAAAAATTGAAAAGGAAATAAAAGCGGGGGAAAAAGAGTAGTTCAAATGTCCATGTATCTTCTATCTCTGTTGGAGACTAGAGTTCAAGCCCATGTAGAAGCCAAGATAATGAATGATGAAAATCTACCCTTTTCATATTATATACTTTATTCCAAACCACCAGTTAACTTATTTGTGAATATATTACTAAAATTATCATTAACTATCATCATGTCACACTGCCAGCATGAATCTCCCAGACCTTCTCTTGTCACTCGTCTCTATCGTCCATCACTTTCGGTAGGTCTTCCAGGCTATATCCTGTATCAGCACAGAGCAGTTGTATATAGGTTCTAGCAGGTCGTCCTACCTTTGCTTGTCCATGTGAAGGGGTCTACAGGAGTATATCACTTATGAGGTTGTCCTTACTTCTCCAGCAGTGTCCCGCATGTCTGATTCATCAAACTTGAATAGTTTTCATGATGAGTGGTAGGTGGCCGTACAGCTGTTATTTTGTGGTGTGTTGCCTCTAGGACTTGTTCAATACAGTTCATAGCGTTCTTGTGTAATTACCGTCAAGCTTTTTCTCTATATATTTAGTTAGCATCCATGTGGAGCATCCATATAGCAGTATTGACACGACCGCTGCTTGGAAAAAACTAGATTTTATTTTATTGGTCATGTCTGACTTTCATATGACTGATAGCCTATCAATAGTTGTCTATGCCTTTGCTAGTCATGTGTTGATGTCATTCTCGGTTGATGAGATGCTGCTTCCAAGGTAGGTGAACTTGTCCACTAGTTTCAAAGGACCATCCTTTAGTGTGGAGATGTCATCTTATCATCATCAAGTCATGCAGCGAGAAGGAATTTCCCTGACTCTCACTCGCCGTTTGTCCCTATCATCCATCACTCCAAGCACGTGCTCTAGACTACATCCTGTGTCAGTACAGAGCTGTTGTTGATAAATTACGATTTTGTCCTTGCTTTTCCAGCAGTATCCCGCATGTGTTGTTTGTCTTACAGAGTTGCTTAGAGAGATGGGAGGTAAGTGACCATACAACTCTTGTTTAGTGGGGTATTGCTTCCAGGATTTGTTCAATATAGCTTGTAACATTCTTGAGTAGTTCACATCTAGCTTTTTCGGTATGCATTTTGTCAGTGTCCATGTGGTGCATCCATACACTAGTATTGACACCATGGCTGCTTAGAAGAAATCCTGTTTTA
Organism: Sepioteuthis lessoniana; assembly: GCA_963585895.1. Classification (NCBI taxonomy): domain Eukaryota; kingdom Metazoa; phylum Mollusca; class Cephalopoda; order Myopsida; family Loliginidae; genus Sepioteuthis; species Sepioteuthis lessoniana. The sequence continues at coordinate 68,665,021 of OY757920.1, read as the reverse complement.
TTTTATCAGATAGATCAGACTTCTATATGATCAATAGCCTATTGAAAGCAGTCCATGCCTTAGCAAGGTACACTCTGACATCACTTTCAAAAGATGAGACACAGCTGCTGAAGTATGTGAATTTATCTACTAATTTCAGAGGACCACCATTGAGAGCAGAGATGGCTCCTTCCTGATTAAAAGACATGTACTCCATTCTGCTTGCATTTACATGGAGGCCAATGCCCATTGCTAACTGCTCAAGGCTATGCAACAGGGAATCAGATTGGGTAGGTGCATTTGTAAGAAGCACTAGGTCATCTGCAATCTAACATTAATGTTTGCACATAGTTGTATAGTTTCAGGTATTCCAATCTAATACTAATAATTTTAAAACAGATCTATTTGACCCATAGATGGGATCCCAACAGTTACTTCTACTCCTGGGAGCCTTGTCACTAGATGCAGTTAAGTGTTACACCCTGATCACATAATCTTATAGATTAAATCAATTTCCAGGCCAATTTGTAACAGTATAATAATTTTGTGGGTTCTGCATTCATATTGAAACACATTTTTTCATCATCAAAATTCTCAGTATAAAGAAAATAACAATGAAATACTAATTAGAATCCTTCAATTCTTCCAAAATAGAAGTATCAATAGTATCATGGATAGCTTCTAGTCTCCCTTATTTGCAAAGTTCTGCATTCATTTCCCTGCTTGAAAAATTAGAGCCAAAAAAACAACAAAGAACCATTCTTTGGAAATTTAGCTTCTACAGGTTTGAAAGTCAAACCCGATGTTATTCAATCTTTGCCAAGGAAAATTCCTGCCCTTCAACCTCACAAATAAGCATAAACAAGTTACAGTAGAGGCCAATTGGAAATGTCAGATGCAAATACCTTGCTATTCCCCAGTACCTCCTGCTACACGAACCTTTCTGGATGGAAGGCCATACTATTACAGAGTGTTTGGCAGAGTAGCGAGCAGCCCAACCCACAAGTTTTGCCCTTTCTTGAACTCCTTAGGGTAATCATCTTAAAATGGTCTTAATTTTCTAGATTATGTATTTTTCATGATTAATTTCTGATGCGGCTCATCTTATTATTGATGCTTTTTTTATTTTACAGCGGAGGTCATTTTAGATTTTACAACAATTAACATAGAAATAAGAAATAACCTTTGAATTCTCATATTTTACCCTGGGAGACACATTACTGATTTTAACATGAAGATTAACTGAAGGATATCTTGTCATATAGCTACATTCCTTTTCTTCAGAGATGTGCTCAGTTATGATCGTAGGCAATAAAATTGACGAGTCAAGTTCAAATATCGGATGAGTTGATGTTTCACTGCATGCTAATCCTTTGGGGAAAGGCATGAATCCATCTATGGGTAAATAGTAGGGCAGACTGAGTTCTTTAGCCTAGGTAAAGCAACTAGACTAGGAGAAGGAAAATTCTAAATTCAAACTCAAATTAAAAATTGTCCTTGTGTTGCATCCCAACCATGGTGAAGGAATTTGATAAATACATATCTTTATTTAAATATCTAATAGTAAAATATCTAATAGTAAAATTTGATAGTAAATGTTCAATTGTAATTTTAATGATATTTTCAATGTTTGATTACATTTTTTTAGATAGCATGTTTTATTTATCAATAATCATTTTTTCCGCAGTTACGATATCCAACATTCTTATTTTATACAAATAATTTTCACAATTATATGGTTTCAAGTATTCCTATCTAACATTGATAATTTATCAACAATTAAATGGCTTTAAGTAACAAATAGTCCTTAGTAAGCCATTATAGTTTCAAGAAACTATTCTTAATACAACTAACTGCACATAATTATATAGTATCAAGTAATCCTATTTAACATTAAAAAGTTTATTTAATAATAATTATCAATTTACACAGTTTGAATATAATAACTTTATATTTTCAATGTTCTATTTCATTCATTTTTTTTAAATCACTCATTTTAATTTCTTAATAATAATCATTCTTTTGCACATAGTTATATGATATCAAGTCATCATCATCATCATGTCGCGCCGCCAGCGCGGATATCCCTGACCCTCTCTCGCCATTTCTCCCTATCATTCATCGTCTCCGGCAGGTCTTCAGGGTTACATCCTGTGTCCTCACATAGTTGCTGTATGTAGGTTCGTGCTGGTCGTCCCACTCTTGCACAACCATATGTGGGGGTCCACAGGAGTACATCGCTTATGAGCTCATCCTTGCTTCTCCAGCAGTGTCCTGCGTGTCTGGTTCGTCGAACTTGTATAGTTTTCGTGATGGGGGGCAAGTGTCCGTATAGTTGGAGTCTCGTGGGGTGTTGTCGCCAGGACTTGTTTAAAACTGTTCTCAACATTCTTGTGTAATTTCCGTCCAGCCTCCTCTCCAGCCGCTTCGTAAGCGTCCATGTGGTGCATCCATATAGCAGTATCGACACCACCGCTGCCTGGAAGAAACTGCGTTTCATTTTATCAGTTAGGTCCGACTTCCATATGATCGAGAGCCTACCGATAGCTGTCCATGCCTTCGTCAGTCGTGTGTCGATGTCTTTTTCGGTTGATGAGACGCTACTTCCTAGGTAGGTGAATTTGTCGACTAGTTTCAGAGAGGCTCCGTCTAGTGTGGCAATGTTGCCCGTTTGGTTGTAACACATATATTCAGTTTTGTTTGCATTGACATGGAGGCCAATGCCAGCTGCGGCTCGTTCCAGACTATGCAGTAGTGTCTCTGCTTGATTAGGCGTATTCGCTAGTATCGCCAAGTCATCAGCGTAGTCGGCGTCCGTGATTGTTTTTGCGGGGTACCTTTTGCTTCTTCTCTTAGTCAGCTCGAAGCCATTTTCTCTGATTTTGTCGATCGAAGTCCTAAGCACATAGTCTAGACAGATGATAAAGAGGTACGGGGCTAGTGTGTCTCCTTGTAGTACTCCTGCAACAATGTCGAAGTATTCCGTGTCTCCATCTGGTGAACGTACTTTCACTTTGGTGTTTCTGTAGAGAATCATTATCGCTGCTACGGTTTCTTTTAATAGGCCGTATGCTAGTAGGATTTGCTCCATCTTCCCTCTGTGTATGGAATCGAAGGCCTTGGTAAAGTCGACAAATAGTAATGTCGCCTGTAAGTTTTTTGCCCGAACGCCTTCCAGGATTCTATGGATGGTCAGTATTTGTGAGGTTGTGGATCTATTTCTCCGGAAGCCATTTTGGTTTTTCCTAAGGATATTGTCTATTTTGGGTTCTATGCGGTTTCGTAGTAGGGCATTGTAGATTTTGGCTGCTATGGATGTAAGTGTTATCCCTCGGTAGTTCTTGGCTAGTCCGAGGTCGCCTTTTTTAGGGAATGGAAGGATGCATCCCTTCGTCCATCTCTCTATCCTATTTTGACTATAGACTGCGTTGCATTGCCGGAGCAGTATATCGTCGAATTGTCTAGTCTTCCACACTTCTGGGGGGATCTCGTCTAGCCCTGCCGCTTTCCTATTTTTAATTCTTCTGAGAACTGAGTCGAGTTCTTCTTTGGTGAAAGGACCTAGTTTTACGTCTAATTGCTTGCTAATAATTCTGGTGATCGGTTCATTCGTTATTTCCGGTGGGTTTCCTAGTAGATAAGTACTTCAATTTAATACAAACAATTATGCATGGTTATATAGTTTCATAAATTCCAATCTAATATTAATAATTTTCAAAGCTATTTAGCTGACAAGATAGGACCCTTAAAGTTATTGCCACTCTAGGTTAAAGTAGACCTTGGAGTTATGGCAATCAAAGGACACTTCATAATCTCCAAAGCTCCAGAACTAGAGCTTTGGTGGACCAATGAAATGCTTGCTGGAATAAATGTATTGGATAACAAAGGGACTATTTTTGAAGAAAACTAATGTTAGATTGATTGTTCATTCCTGTTTTAGTAAATACATCTTCAGTCTTGATACTTTTGAGACCCACCTCCATGATATTATAGTTATTTATCCCACCAGTTCACACATATCACATCTTTACTTAAGTTTTTTAACCCTCTAAAAATAAGACACAAATTTAAAAAAAAAGTAATTTCCCTTTTTGTTGGGCCAAGAACTTTTCAACAGCTTCCTCATAGTATGGTAAAGGATTATGCCCACAGCAGAGAATTTTATAGAGTATTATTCTGAAGGTGTATGACCATTGCATTTAAGATATGCAAAATATTTTCTTCCAAATCTTGTAAAAGAATAGCACTTAGAAAAAGTTATCCACCAACATTCAGATCTTGTAAACATGAAGCAGAGACGATATGTGGTCTTGATTTAAGAATGCACTGCACTAAGAGGAAACAGATGCAAAGAAGAGGAAGATAGGGAGCATGAAGGTGTCATGACAGACACAAGAGAGACGAGAAGTGAAAACAAAGTAAGTAGGCAGGGAGCAAAGATCTCATTGGCTTCTGTTCATTTTCAACAAACTTGTAGCACATTTTGAATTTGCTGCGTGGTTACTTAGTGGTTAGAGGACTGAACTGAAGGTCACAAGATCTATACTCTAATCCACTATAATGAATGCAGTAAATAACTGAATTATAAAGCTGACCTAAATATAGACAATACTTGCCTTATGATGAGTACTGAAAAGCTCAGTTTTAAACCATTGTGTCAAGGTATCTCTTTTTAAACTCTCAAATAGAAAGTTTGTCAACAAAGTATATATTTTCTGAAAGCTTGAATTTTCATCATGAAGGTGTGCTGACAACACAGATTCTCTTTGATACTCTCTTGCCATCCATCACTTTCAGCCACTGCTCTCAAAAAGTCATCTAGATGGCACCCAGTATCTGCACAGAGATGAACATAAGTTTCTGCTAATTGATAAATACTGGTGTGTCCATGTCATACTAAAAAAAGCAAGAAGCAGATGATAATATCTCACAAAAACTATTACTGATGCTTTTTATATACCCTTTCAGTTATTAAATAATGTGTATCTTCCTCTTTTTCACATAGATCAAGATGTTAGTATTAGTCTGCATCACAATTCAATGTTGCAGTTAAAGATGATTGATTGATTTATTCTCATGGCATATCATCCAATCTAGGGTTAGTTTATGCCTACAGGTTAGGTAATTGCATTCATTTTATATTCATATTTACTTTTTTAGAGTAGTTATTAAAATTTTTTTTTCATACTGTCCTATTGTATATGAATTATTTTTAGATAGATCTATTTGACCCATAGATAGGACCCTAACAGGTTGGTTGGTTGTGTGTTATGGCATACCAACCCTTTTGGGTAATCTAATGCCAAATCCTGCTTATACATATATTTATATATATAATGATTTATAAACAAATAGTTTATAGGTAACATCTTTAATCAAGCCAGAGTACATTAGTTTGCACACAGTCAAATGGTTTCAAGTATTACTATCTAATACTAATAATTATATTCAATATTGATAATAATCACTAGTAAAAGATGGAACAGCTCTATTTGAAGTATAATTGAGGGCCTAACAAGTACTACAACTCCAAGTCAGAGTGGACCTGGGAGTAATGGCAATTAAGAAGTACTCCAGATTCCCCAAAGCTATAAAACAGAAGCCTCAACATAAGATGGTTTAGTGTCATATCCAGAAGACTTGTTGCTGGTTGTTGGAGGTCTTACCCCTCTGCAGAGATGCAGTCAAAGTATTCTACAGTCCCAGCTGACTGGGCTTGGTCCCTAAGAGTAGACCTGGGAGCAATGTCAAAGGAGATTTACTTGACACTCCCTCGAGCCCCAAAATTGGAGTCTCACCATCAGACACAGTTTAGTGTCATACACAGGACATCCCTTTTCTTGGGTGGGGTCTTACCCCTCAGCTGGGTATAAAGACAATATATTCTATGTTCCACTAACAGGATGATTTCCCTTTTAACGAACTGTTCTTCATGTTATCATTATAAGTGTTTTGTACACTATTAAATCTTTTGTCTGTTTTTGTTTTGACAGGATCAGATTCTTCTTCTGCTATTATAGTTAAATCAGCTTAATATATTTACTCAATAGGACTTTATTTAATTCTTACAAATCAATAAAAGAATTTCTGAAACGTCGCATGGTAGAAGCATGAATAAAGAATTGTTAATATATATTTACCAAACCCCTCTGTCATGAGCAGGATGTGACACATGGTTAAGTGTTTTCAGTGGAGTAAAACTGATTTGAATTCAGAGTTTTCCTTCTCCTACACTAGTTGCCTAACCAAAGAAATCAGTCTGCCATACTATTTACATACAGCTGGGAGAAAAAGAGATGGATTCATGCTTTTCAAAAGGTTATTAACATAATGTGAAATGCAAACAGTCTTGTCTAGGATTTGAACTTGGATTGCTAAATTCATTTCCTAGGACAATAACTGTCATGCAAAGCACACCTTCTCTTGTTGACTATGACCAAAGCAATGTCCTTCTGCTAGATAAACTGTAAATTTTCTTATAACTCCAGACTGGATAGATCTATCGCTACAAATTTTTCTTTGGTAACTAATGGAACCCAAGAGCATACTTTTAGCTAATAACTTTTAAAGTCTTTAGCCAGGTTGATTTACAAAGTAAATATAATACTAAATTGACCCTTCACTTTTTGTTGGTCTGCTTAGCTAAACCAAGTCTGTTTGATTTTTTTTTTCATTATATAGAGTAGTAAAGAAAATAGATAAAAACTGAAAATGTCTGAACTAGACAAAGTTATTAATTTTTTTGATAACTTTATTCTAGTCACCAAAAAATAAAAAATTAAAAAGAAAATTTGTTTATAGCCACCAGAAAGCCACAAGCAGTAACCGCTGAATGACGTTTTATAATTCATAGTCTATATTTCAAATAAAATATCCACAAAAAAAAAAAAAAAATGATTTTCAAATTTTTTTGTGAACTCCAGCCAGAAATTTAAATTAAATGTGATCTACTGCTCTGGGTCAGAGTGAAGCTGGCAGTAATGGCAATGAAGGAGATTCTCCCTATTCCACAGGGTTCCAGAACTGAAGCCTTACCACCAGATCCAATTTAGTATCATACTCAGGACACCCAAAATCAAAGATTAACCCAGAAATGAGTATCCATTGTAAATGAATATTTAGTGTATATAATGATTTTATGTGTTGCATTTCCTTCGTAAATCTAATAATTTCCAAAGTCAGTACCATTTTTCTGTTTCTTAGAGAGAACAAAAAAAAAAAGATAAAAAAGAAAAAAGTTTCAGGTTTCAGGCATCAAAGAACTTCTGGCAGCAATCATCTTGTGCATACATCAAGCTGTCAGAAAAGATTTTATTTACTAAAAAGTTGTAAAGTTTATCTGCATACTACTTTACATCTTGGGAGATTATCAAGACAAAAAACTAAAGAAATATACTTAAAAAAAAAAACTGGAAAGAAATTCTTCCCTTTTTTCTTTTTACTAAACTAATCAACACCTTTTTATAAATATATTTTAATTTTTCTCAAAAAAAAAAAATAAAATAAAGAAAGAGAAAGTTTTTACTAGAAGTGAATTCTTTGTTCATAAGACAGTAACTAAACTTATCTGGATGCTAAAAGGCTGACTTTTCTTACTTGGTTGGTAAATGTTCACTTTCTCTCTTCATGCAGGTAAACAGAGGATTTCTCTCTCATCCAGTTGATAAATGGATGATTTTTTTTCCCTTCATTTGTAAATGCAAAATTTTACTTCTCTTATTTATTAATAGCTGATTCTTCTTTCTTAGTAGGTAAATATCTTACTACACTTCTCATGTGGCCCAATTAACATAATGGTTATTGTCATAAGAAATACAAATCCCAGTTCAAATCTCTTCGCACTAATGCAATTGGTTGGGTTTTATGGCATATCAACCAATCTAGGTTATTTAATGCCAAATCTGGTTTATACATATCATCATCATCATGTCGTGCAGCCAGCACGAATATCTCTGACCCTCTCTCGCCACTTCTCCCTATCATTCATCACCTCTGGCAGGTCTTCAGGGTTACATCCTGTGTCTTCACATAGCTGCTGTATGTAAGTTCGCGCTGGTCGTCCAGCTTTTGCTCGGCCATACGTGGGGGTCCATAGGAGTACATCATTTACGAGCTCGTCCTTGCTTCTCCAGCAGCATCCTGCGTGTCTGGTTCGTCTAACTTGTATAGTTTTTGTGATGGGAGGCAAGTGGCCGTATAGTTGGTGTCTCGTGGGGTGTTGTTGCCAGGACTTGTTCAATATTGCTCTTAACATTCTTGTGTAGTTGCCGTCTAGTTTCTTCTCCAGCCGTTTAGTTAGCGTCCATGTAGTGCATCCATATAGCAGTATCGATATAACCGCTGCCTGGAAGAAACTGCGTTTCATTTTATCGGTCAGGTCTGATTTCCATATGATCGAAAGCCTATCGATAGCCGTCCATGCTTTCATCAGTCGTGTGTCGATGTCCTTTTCGGTTGATGAGACGCTACTTCCTAGGTGGGTGAATTTGTCTACTACTTTCAGAGAGGCTCCATCTAATGTGGTAATGTTGCCTGTTTGGTTGTAACACATATATTCATAAACATTAGATATATTATTTGTAAACATAAGTCAACAAAGTTAAATAGTTCCATGTATTGCTATGTATCATTAACAATTTAATTAAACATCAGTCATATGATCAAACAGTTCTATTTCAACCAATTCAATTTAGCATAAGTCATTTGTTCGCGCTCAGTTTAAATGTCAACTAGTTCTATTTGACCCATAGATAGGACCCTATCAGGTGCTACCACACTTGGCTATAGTGGACGTGGAAGTGATGGTAATGAAGGGATATTCTGCATTCCCCAAAGCTCCAGCATAACTGGAGCCTCACCATCAGATTGTTATGTGTCATATCCAAGACACTCGTTGTGGGGGTGGGGGTCTTACCACACTGCAGAAATGCAGTTAGTGTATTCTATAGCCCCAGCTGACTGGGCTATAATGCAATTGAGAAAGAAAGAAATCCATCTATTCTCCTTCACCCACCCACCTCCAACTATGGTTAAATTGTAGAGCAGACTGGATTCTTTAGTCTTGGTCTGATAATCAATTGCAGAGAAGGAAAACTCCAAATTCGAACCAGCTGTCTTTGTCTTAAAAACTGACTTTGTGTCTCATCCTGCCCATGGCAGAGGGGTTGGGTAAATACATACTCTTCACATGTGGGTAACTGACTTATTTCTCTTCAGGTTCATAAATAGCAGGCAATTCTGTAGTAACCTAGTGAGATTCCTTTCAATTACCAAAATGGAAGTGTTTACCTCAATAACCACTGCTCATATGGCAAAGATGGACTGAAATTCAATTGGCTCTATGCACCCACTTCCAGGAACAAATGCAAGAGAAAAATATAGGGTCATAAAAATGCTTTCCAACCACACAGGAATCAAGTTACACAAATAGTATCAAACTGAATCTGAGCCCACGTGCAGCATATAAGAAAAGTTAATTTGACCTAATGACGGAAAGAATCCCAGCAGTAGAGAGTGAATAAGTCCAGCAAACAAATCAACTATGAGTGAGAATCAGAGCAATGGACCATCAGCAGTCCCACCTAAATGCTAAGTGACCTCTCAGCAACAGCAGCAACCTCAATGAAGATGTGACCAACCAAGAATGCTAGTGCATTAGCCAAAGTCCACTCAATCATATTATGTTACAGCAGTTAACTATAATATATAACAACTCAGACAAATCTGAGACAAAACCTAATTTATTTAATAGCCAAACTTTCTGGCTTCATGGAACATACCACAAAATTTATCAAAATCCATCTGAATTGATAATCAAAATCTTTTCAACATAAGGAAGATGAACAAATTATAGACGCACTAACAAAAAAATCTCATCAACAAGTGCTTGTGGTACAATGGATATCGTTGTAGTAGATGGACAAGACTGTTTGCATTTCCCATTATGCTAATACCCTTGAGAAAAGCAGGAATCCACCTATTCCCCTCCAGCTATTAGTGAAATAGTAGAGATGATTGGATTCTTTAGCCTTGATATGCCAACTGGTCTAGGAGAAGGAAAACTCTGAACTAAAACCTGTTAAACTTCCCATATAAATTTTGACCTTCTGTCATATCCTGTTTAAGCAGAGATGTTGGTAAAAAAAAAAAAAATAAATAAATAATCTCATCAGTATTTTGTTGCCCCTCCCCTGGAATTTAGGACAGCCTCAATTCAGCTAGGCATGAAATAAACTAACGAAAAAAAATATTTTTCAAGTAGCTTCCAGCTTTCTTGAATAGTACTAAGCAAAACAGCCTAACAGGACCAGTGTTATTTTTTAATTTTTGCTATAAATCTTTAATCAGATTAAGATCCAGACTGTAGGTTATTTCATTGAGTTGATATGACTTTCTTGAAGAAAAGTTGTTGTTTGAGTTTTATGGCATTTCAACCTTTGTAGGTTATTTAATGCTGAATCCACTTTTATACAAATAATCAGTTCTATTTTTAAAAAATTCAGTTTAGCATGAGTACAGTTTAATTGTCAAAAACATTTCTATTTCAAGCTATTCAGTTTAGTTAAACAGTTCTAACCCAACCAATTCAGTTTATTATAAGTATATATTTTGTTTACATACAGTTAAATGCCAAAACAGCTCGATATTAAACAATTCAGTTTAGCATAAGAACAGTTTCAATGTCAAAAACAGTTCCATTTCAAATAATTCAGTTTAGCATAAGTAGGCAGTTTAAATGTAAGTACACAGTTTAATTGCAAAAAACATTTATATTTCAAGCTATTCAGTTTAATTAAACAGTTCTAATTTAAATAATTCAGTTTAGCATAAGTATGCAGTTTAGTTCTACTTAACCCATGATTAGGCCTTATCAAGTGCTACCACTCCAGGCCAGAACGGACCTGGAAAATGATGGCAATGAAGGGGTGCTGCATAATCTCCAAAGTTCCAGCATCACTGGGACCTCATCATTAGATTGTTTAGTGTCATATCCAGGACTCTCATTGGGGGTGGTGGGGTCTTACCCCTATGCAGAGGCGCAGTCAGTGTATTCTATAGCTCCAGCCAACAGGTCAATCTTGAAGAAAAGTTTTGACCATATTTGTTCTCTGAGAAGATGCATTTTCATCCTGAAAAATATCATTAAACATATTTTTTACTCATGAAATAAGAAAATTATTCAAAATTTGAATGCACACTTCTGTAATGACAGTTGAGGTAATGATTGCTATCTCCCCTGGTTCTTTATTTCATGTACAACCCCATATCATAAATGACTGGGTCGGGTTTTTTTTGTTCTCATGAAGCAGTTATCATTATATATTTTGTTGACACAATGCCAAAATAAAGTTCTGATATCATCACCTCAGCCAATGCAGATTCATGATTCATCACTAAATATTACTTTCATCCAATTATTCACACTCCATGATTTATTTTCTTTAGTCCATTGCAATCTTGCTTTCTTTTGTCAACACGGTAGGGCTTGTTTTATGTTTGGCTTTTCAATATTTAAACTCCATTAAGTCTGTTTCTATCAGTTCTGTCACAGATATTAACTCCTGTTTCAATCCATTTATTTTTTCATTCATTTGATTGTCCATTTTCTATTGAAAAGATATATTGATTTAACGGTTTAATATCTTATGTGGTCAACCAGTACACTTTCCTTTCATGATCTTCCCATTTCTGGTACCAAGTTTTTAAAACTGCTGATTGGGAACAACCTATAGTTTTGACTACATTCAGTGATGACTTTCCTTCTTGAATTTTTTTCATCATTCCAAGTGGAATTTTTCTCATTGGAGCTGTTGTAAAACAGTTGAAAATAAGGGACCAAATTTCTTGTTCTGACTGGCAATGGGCAACCAGACAAATCTTAATCAATTGCTGAAAAGAAATCTGGTTGTTTTTTATAGAGTTCCACAGGAAAAGATCACTTTAAACAACATGACAGGTATCCCACTGATGGTAAGTAGATTCAATTAATAGGAAGTTATTCTTGTTAGTGATTCTATAATTTGTTCCTCAACCTGATGTTGAAAAAAATCTTATTAATTAAAATAAATTATTTTAATTATTTTGAGGAATGTTACATGAAGCCAGAAAGTTTGGCTATCAAATAAAATAGGTTTCCTCTAGGATTTGAGCTTAGCTTACTTTTTCATGGATTAAAAATAACGGAAGAAACATTTTCTAAAAAGAGTGAGTCAATATTTTTGGCAGGGATGAGTTCATATTTTTTGTTGGGGGTTGTATTTTGGCAACAGTCTTTCTCTTGTGCATGTTTTGTTAAAAAGAGCAGACAAGGTTCTTTGTCATCTGTCTCTAATGCAATATGCTTAAGCATGTACCAGCATTGTTTACTGCCACATAATGTACATATGTGTCTTATGTAAGGGCTCAAATATCCAAGGTAGCCATGGAAATGTTAATAAAGATGAAATCTCATCCAAAAGACATCTCCTAGTGACTCTTTGATGGGAGACACCAAAATGCCTCTAGATTTTTAAGTGCTGCCTGAATTTCAATACAACACCAATACATCACAACAAGAAGTACTAGAATGCTACATATATATCAACAGTATTGTTTTCTATTGACAAGTTTTTTAACTCACATTCTTTCAAGTTTCTGTTTCAACTATATTGGATTTCTGAAAGTTTAGACAGTCACATTCGTTATTTCACAAGACACTTGAGCATGTATTCTTGTCCAAATAACTTATATGGAGGAACAGGTATCATTTTTAAGATACAACGCTATTCTGAAAAGCATCCTCATTTTTTTGTTTGACTCATGAAATTGGGTATTAAAAGATGTACACCAACTTTGGTGCAGATAGTAAGCATTCTGCTTCTGTAATTGAGACTGATGCCAACTTGGGGGGAATGAAAACATACCATGTTTACATCTTCAGAAACGTGTCACCTGTGCAGTAATAACAATGTAATGTTGCATTAGAAAACATAGAAAGTTTACAACCCAACACAGGTGACTGCATTATCAGATGTAGATCTTTGATAAAGTTAGCATTTTCTGATGGAACAAATTGTATGTATTTACCAAACCCCACCACCCCAAGCAGAATGCAACACGCCATTGTTTTTAAACAGAGTACAGTTGGTTTGAATTCAGAGGTTTTCTCCTTCTAGACTGGTTGCCTAACCAAAGCTAAAGAACTCAGTCTGCCCTACTATTTACCTATAACTTAGGGGAGACGAGATGGATTCATGCCTTTTCCAAGGGCATTAACACAAAGTGAAATTCTGACAGCCTCATCCTTGAACTTCATTTGCCAATTTTTCTTTGGAGGAAAACTGGAATGTTAAGACTCCATGACTTGTTAAGAATAACCAAAGCAAAGTACTTCTAGCAGAACTCCAGTCATACTATTACATTCACTTTTGGACTAATACCCTTGAGAAAGGTATGGACCCACTTATCCCCACCCCCAGCTATAGGTTAAATAGTACCACTAGTGTTCTTCTCCAAGGATGACTTTGGCATTAGATACCCCACAAATGTTGATATGCCATTAACAACAACGAAACTGAAATTACACCGTCCAGTAGATAAACTGTTAATTATCTTATGACTCCAGAATAGATAGAACTATAGCCACCAATTTTTCTGTGATTATAAATGGGACCCTAGAGCATAGTTTTAGTAAACATGCCTCTTCTTAAAAGTAGAGTTAGGTTGGTTGGTTGTTTTGTTTTACGGCATATCAACCATTTCCAGGTCATTTATCACTGAATTAAATCTCAAACAATTCAGTTTAGTATAAATATAGATTTTTGCTTACACAGTTAAATATCAAAACATTTCAATGTCAAAACAGCCCTATTTCAAACAATTCAGTTTAGCATAAGTACACAGTTTAGTTCTATTTGACCCATAGATAGGACCCTAATCAGGTGCTACCTCTTTAGGCTAGAGAGAAGCTGAGAGCAATGGCAGTGAAGGAGTACACTGCATTCCCCAAAGCTCCAGCATTACTGCAACCTCACCATCAGATTGTTTAGTGTCATATCTAGGACACTCGTTGTGGGGGGATTTTACCCCTCTGTGGAGAAGCAGTCAATGTATTCCACAGCCCCAGTTGACGGAGCAAAGTAAGGTTAGGGTTAGGGAATGTAGAGCCTAAAAACATTGAGATAAGATTAAAAAAACAATGCTTAAAATAGTGAAAAATTAGTAAACTATGAGTAATGATAAAAATACTTTCTTTTAAAATGTCGAGTAACTTAAGGACTATGATGAATTCCAGAGAATAGATCTATTTAAAATATCTTTTTAAAATGTGCAGTTAAACAGTAGCAAACCAAAAAAAAAAAGGTAAAGAAATCAATGAAAAACTAATAATAGGAATAGATGTAATAATTCAAATACCTTATCTGAGAATCTCAAAATAGCTTAAGGAACGTTACAACTCATTTATCATTCACCCCACCCCTGGATTTGATGACAATAATAATAAATGGTTATTTAATATCAAAGTAAAATAAAATAAAAAAAGATCCGGCTGATATCAACAGAAGATAGAATTCTTGTGCTGATGTTTTTAGTAACTCTTAATTATTAATACAAAAAGAATGCAGAAATCCAGGAACAGAACAGAAAAAAAATCGTTTTTCTTAAGGTTATTTTGACTCCTCTATCATTTTTTGTGCATACTGAGTATTTGCCTATAAAGTCTGTGCATATATATATATATATATATATATATATATATATATATAAGTCTGTGCATATCTATACATATACAGACTTTATAGGTACTTACTCAGTATACACAAAAAAATGATAGAGGATTCAAAATAACTGAAAAAAAAAAAAACAAAGAAAAAAAATATACAGGGTGTGTTCAAAAGTATTAAGTGTGAAGTTGTATTTACTAAGACAGAAATGAACAATGAATCAAAAGTAAATTTTCTGAAAATTAATTGGCTAGACATTCAACACACTTATTCCAGTGAATTTTCAGAAACACCTCTGAAACTTCTTTTTTTTTATATCATGTGCAGTTGCACCATTATATTTTAAGGAGGCATATTTAGCATAATGATTATTGTCGTGTAAAATAAAATTAGCAACCAGAGTTTTAATCCTGGATGAGTCTGTTTGCATTCCACTTTGTACTAATGTCCACAGGAAAGGCTTGAGTCTTTCTCTTCTACCTCCAGTTATGATAAAATAGTAGGGCAGACTGAGTTCTTTAGCCTAGGTTAGGAAACTAGTCTGAGAGAAAAACTTTTAATTTAAACCAGTTTTACTCCACTTAAAACTTGACCTTGTGTCACATCCTGCTTGAGGTGAAGGGGTTGGGTAAATACATGCACCATCGTATTTCTTAGAATGTCCTCCATATCTTCAAATCAAGATGAATTTTCAGCTTTGGAGACAAAAAAAAACAAAAAACATAATGACACAAGTTTAACCTTTTGACCCTTGAGCTCCTGAGCCAAAATTTACTCTTTGTTGTTTAAGCATTTTCTTAGTACCGAAACACCAGAGTTATGATGTGAAGGAAATATGCTATCTTCTGTTTTGCCAAAAATTGCTGTTCACAAAGACTGGCTTCATAATTTTTCAGAAACTCATACTGATTTGACTAGATATCTACACAACATTACTTTATATGATAAGTCAGCCAGAAGTACAATAAATGTCTATTAAAATTCATTAATTTGTGAAAACTTAGCAAGTGACCTACTCAGGTGCTCATGATATAATGGATGTTGTCTTATGAAATGGACACAGCAACTGAAGATTAAATCCTGGACAAGGCTGTTCGCATTTCACACAGAGCTAATACTCTTGGGAAAGGTATGAATCCAACTATTCTCCCTTCAGCTATGGGAAAAATAGTAGGGCAGACTGAGCTCTTAAGCCTTGGTATGGCAACTAGTCTCGGAGAAGGAAGACTTCAAATTAAAACCTGTTAAACTTCATTTAAAAAAACTGACCTTGTGTTAAATCTTGCTTGTGTGGAGGGGTCGGTAAATACATACACAGGGGATTGGTTTATCATGGTGAAGGCTTGTGTAGAGGTTTGGTTGGTTTGTTTAAGAGTGTATCAACCTCTAATGTAAAATATATACTATATATTAAGATAAACATTTGACTAACTGATGCTAAACAATATATGTATGTACCAATTCCAATTTACCAACAAGTCAGATTTAGTCATAAATTTTGATTGGAACCAAAACTATGTTTTTATATATATACATTTAGGGAAGTTTCATCATATGATCATAATCTGGTTGATACATGAAACTTTAAGTAATGGTATTATCATAGAAAGAGATGAGATTTTAATTTATTTTGGGTTTTATCCTGCTCTGCTTATTCTCATCAGATCACTTTATACATAACAGAAGTAGGCATTTTGAGTTCACTGTTGGACAAAGGCCTT
Source organism: Sepioteuthis lessoniana (assembly GCA_963585895.1). Lineage (NCBI taxonomy): Eukaryota > Metazoa > Mollusca > Cephalopoda > Myopsida > Loliginidae > Sepioteuthis > Sepioteuthis lessoniana. The sequence goes on along the minus strand of OY757920.1, from coordinate 68,648,619 downwards.
ACCTAACTCCTTTCATGACAACCCCGATTGTGCAAGCCTCTGGCATGTCTTGGCAGCAAACTATACAATCACATAATTCCATCTTCTGCCAAGTCTTTTTCTTTGCTTGTTATTTCTTGGTCACCATTCTGTTAGCAGATTAAGCCAAAAATGTACATAATGGTAATTCTTACATCAACTCATAAAACCACCACAATCATTATCAGGATGAAACAGCAGCAACAGCCATTTTGAGACAACTGCTGGACAAACGTTTTTCCTAATTTCTTCAATGTCAATCTAAATTGTGCTAGCCTCAGCCATGTCTTACTAGCAAACTCAACAATCTCATTTCTCTATTTTCTGTCAGGTTTTATCCTATTAACCTTGTTATTTATTAAGCAACATTCAATTAACTATCTACATCATATTTTATCCTTTACTCTAGCAATGTTTCATTCTTATTTTCTTTTCATTAATAATTTGTATACAGCTTACCTTAATCGATTCTCTGGTTTACATTGATCGCTTTTTTATCTATTAATGTTATTACAAGCATTATCATTCCCATTGATCTCTGGTGAGTCTGAGTTCGATTTCTTGTGATTTAGTTTCACAATCATATATTGTAGCTGGTATTATATAATGCTTTATATAACTTATACTTTCAGAGCCTTGGTAAGGTGTTCATAATTTTTACAAAATGCCTTTCAACCAATCATTATATAGATTTTATTGTATTTTCATAATCTTTCTCTAATTTTATCTGGGGCTGTAAAATACATTGACTGCATCTCAGCAGTGGGGTACCTCCCAACAAGTATCCTGGATATGACATTAAACAATCTGATGGTGAGGTGAGGCTCCAGTATTACTGGAAGTTTGGGGAATGCAGAGTACCCCTTCACTTTCATCACTCCCAAGTCTACTCTGGCCTGGAGCAATAGAACCTGATCAGGTCCAATCAATAGGTCAAATAGAACTGTTTGACATCTAAACAGTGAAAAACAAATGAATGATGTTCAACTGAATTGTTTGTTATACATAGCAATACTTGGAATTATTTAACTTTCACTTATGCTAAACTGAATTGTTAGAAATAGAACTGTTTGATCCTTTAACTGTATGTATTATAAATTATATTTAATACATATGTAAAAATAGGATTTGGCATTAAATAACCAACAATAGTTGATATGCCATAAAACCAAACCAAACCAAACCATCTAATTTTATCATCTACTTGAGATAATCATCTTGTTTAACTACTTCCTGAACTTCAATTTCTATTTTTAAGATTGTTTTCTGAACATTAGTTTTGTCTGAAAACTCTTCATCCTTAAACCTGTTTCAACACACACTCTATTCTTATAATTTAGCATTACTGCCGACTTGTCTGATGATTCAAATATTGGTAATATGCTTTTGGCAAACCTAAAAGCATTTAAGTATTTTCTATTTATTTGTGCGGGTATATCTATCTATCTATACAAACATACAATTATGATTAAAATTTAAAGCAAAAAGCAATTTTAATGAGTAAAATCTTTACAGAGCCCAATGTACAACAATTCAAAACAATATTACAATATTTTCAACAATAAAATTAGATAACAATAGACACAGGATAAAAACCCATGACTGAGTTTCACATTGGTGATCTTCAGGTGAGCTAATATTCATCAAGCTATATATGTATATATATATATATATATATATATATATATATATATATATATATATACATATATATATACACACTTAAAATATTGCGCATAAGTACATCACTAACAATAAAATCATAATAGCTATGCAACAAAAAGTAAAATTGTATAGATATATGAAAAGAATTTTTGGACAGTAATAAATAATATGTAGTAATAACTGTTTTTATTGTATAATGTTTCACTAAAAATGATAATGGAATGTTTGAAGAAAATTAACTTTTCATTAAAAAAATTGTTTAAAGTGTATTTAGATTAGTGGTAATGATGTTTTGACCCCAAAATAATGCCTGCCCTCAGAATCATCATCTGATGAAGGCTTTCTAGGCCACATAATTCCTTTTTTCCTAATTTAAAGGAAACAGTGCTTTGGCCACAAAAACTCACCTTATCCTAGAGTCATCATCAGATAAATTTCATTTGCAGCAGAGTTTGTTTTGGAGGAAACATGTTACATATATAAGTAAGTTGGTCAGCTGTAGTTGAGGGTAACCTGAAAGCTCCCTTTTCGATAGCTACTACACAGAGATGTAGAGGAGGGTGCCACTCCCTTCCCTGGATTCCTCCACATACCCTTGATCCAAACCTTATAATGCTGAGTGTTAAACAAGGAGTCATCAAGTACAATATTTTGAGTTTTTGATATAACTCGACCTAGAATTGAACCCCTGTCTCCTGCACCACTCTACCACTGTTCCAATGGGTCAGTACATATATATATGTGTGTGTGTGTGTGAACACAACTTGAGTATGTGAGTATATATCTATATATACTACAGAAGAAGATATCCTCTGTAAATACACTTGGAATAACAAATTAAAACCTTTTCCTGGAATTAAGTTTAATTTATCCCACATTTTTTGCATATATACAGAGGTGGTCTAATAGGAATTGGCAACCAGATGTGGTAGTGTACAGTTACTTCACATTAAAACCCTTTAGAAGATACAAACATCTCTCTCATCTGCTCAATCTGATCACCATCGGTCTCATTACTGACAGGCCACAATGACTGCCAGAGAAAAGAGAGATCATACAGGTTAAGGATTCATTCCTATTTTTATTGAGTTCAGATAAAAGAAGGTTATCATTAAACACAACTGGATAATCTGTTTTTGGCATATCTAAGCTGAAGTCAGCTTTTCAAAACTGTTCAAGCCACCTCTGAAAATTTCTTTTTTTTAAGAGGCTTCCATGAAAAGAATATTTCTAGTTGCTTTGACAGAATTATTACCTTTTCAAGATTTATGGAATATTACACGCTTTCTATGCTCCATACACACAGCCATCATTATGAATAAGAAATATAATGATTTAATTTTAAGATATAAATACACAGAATTGGGATATCATAAGATGTAACGTACAGATGCAACATACATCTGACAAAGACTAAAGAAATACATTAATTGAAATGGAATAAAAATGAATAGAAGATACTGGTCCAAATTATAAAAGGAATGATATTTCATCTCAAAAATTCATGAATGATTATGAAGATACTAATCTGAAAATGTATGGAATAATAGAATATATCATCATAAAACTTAAGATGACCCTTGTGAGGATCCTAATCTGAGAATATGTAAAATAAAGAAAATATTTTATATTAGGACTTCATACAACAATCATGAAGATGCTCATATGAAATTGTGTGGAATAATGAAAATATTTAATCTCAAAACTTCGGGCCAACCCTAGTGAAAATATGTCAGAAAATTTGTCAAATAATGAAAATATAACATCTCAGAACTTAAGATAACGATTGTGATGATCCTCATCTGAAAATATTTCATACTAAAACTTCAGGCAACAACTATAAAGACACAACTCTGAAATTGTATGGAATATTGAAAATATTTCTACTCAAAACCTCAGAGGATAATTATAAAGATACAAGTCAGCTTGTCTGTAATTGAATTTTGAATTTCAAAATTGGATACCAACTAAATTAACATCATTAGAAAAGAAAACTTATGCTGTAATGTGGACATCATTCTACTCCTATTATACCATCCAGAAAAATAAACGCAAAAAAGCTTGGTGTAAGAAGATGGCAAAGTCTAAGGTGAAAAAAGAAAATGTAAGCCAAATATAATTTGGTACTAAATGTCTTGTAGTCCAAAACAGTAAAAAAGAAGAGCCATCTGTTGGAAGCAAAAATATGGTGCAAGAGAAGCAGAGCTGCTTCCACAGTGAAAAATTCCTGCCCTCACAGCCCCAGAATGCAACAGTGATAATCGGGTGGCTAGGGACGTTTACGAAGAGGTAAATAAATATGCTGAGGTGTAACCAGATCCAAGGCTTGTTACTTCATTTAAAAACACTGCCAATTTAATGGAAGGGATGTAGTGTGGCCTGAACAAATAAACATTCATCGTGAAGTCTGTTTATGGCTTTGTAATCATTTTCATCTTTTGAGAGAGAAAAG